>CM071868.1:25862428-25880887 GCA_036759665.1 Gynandropsis gynandra | reverse complement strand
CCAAACTAAGGATGGTTTCAAATGGAAGTAACTGAAACATTAAAACAAAATGATAAGAATGCAAAAAGTATGAAAACATTCAAGTTATTCGAATAATATATACAATTTACCATTAGTAGAATAAGAATGCAAAAAGTATGAAAAAATTCAAGTTATTCGAATAATATATACAACTTACCATTAGTGGGATTATGAAACCGCCACAATACCATTTTGGTTTCGGTGATTCGCCGCTAACGTGCTTGCGGCAAGTATCCACGATCTTCTCGAATGTGTAACCACCCCATGAAAAGCCTTCACAAAATTCCAAGTCATCAACCATGTGAATGAGATCATGGCTGATAGAGTTTTCTGTTGAAGGCTTGTGAGCATAACTTACGCCAACAACATCAAAGTTGCCAACCTCTTCTGGTCGTCGGAATTCTTTGCCTTCATAAGCTTTTCACTGACTTATTCGGGGGTCACCTTTCCACGGCTGAAATTCTTCAGCCTGAATGTGACACCCATCATGGACTTCCATCCTATGGGATATGGTCCGCATTTCAATCCGGAAATTAGTGTGTGCTTCACTATAGAGTACCGGATGGGAATGCCGTTTATGATGAACCACAACTCCGTCTTATCCTGTATAATCACGGAGTGATTTAGTAGGATAGACATTTGAACCTTCGTCAATGTGGAGTCACATTGTAAATGGAATAAATGCCTAAATTGTGACCCATTCTCGAAGTAATGCAACTCGAGTTTATCTAAGATTCCTCTCAGCGTCGTTATTGTCTTGTGAGAATAACACTTGGTGGTGATCTTTGGCATTCTGTCCATGTGCTTGAATTCATACAAAAAACTTCGGCTTTGGCGCCACCTACAAAATGACCAATTACAAATACATTATATTTCTACCGACTTAAGCAACCCATGTGACTCAACCGACCCGTGCGACCCATGCGACTCTACCAACCCTTGCGAGCCATGCGACTCAGCCGACCCGTGCAACCTATGCGACTTAAACGACCCTCAGACACTCTACGACACTCAACCGACTATCTGAGACTCAACCGACACACGTCCCTTAAACGACCATTGCAACCCATCCCACTCACTGAGACAACCGACTCACTGAGTCGAAGATGATCATGCAACTCCTGTGACCCTTGCGACTCAACCGACTCATTGAGTCGAAGATGTTCATGCAACTCCTCCGACCCTTGCGACCCAACCGACTCACTGACACTCACCCATTTCAAATAAATGAACCATTTTGTGACTCGAAAACTTGCAAAACCCTAGAAATTGATCTACTTACACTAATTGACGCCATTGAAGATTGACTCGTGCTCTCTTCTTCACTACTGCTGCTGCTGATTCTAGTCATTTTCCTTCTTTCCAACTTCAAATCGATCTCTCTCAAGTTCGACATCACTTATTCTTTCTTGCTATAAACTTTTAAACAGGTTTCACGTCGAAAAACTGTTCGGCTTTCTCGCTTTTGACAGTTTTTCACGTCGAAAAATTGCAGAACGTAGGTTTCTTCACGTTCGAACATTAAGGACCAATTTATCTTTTCTTAAGTTTTTTTTCCGATTTAATAATTATTTTAGGGAAGGGTATTTTTGAAGCGGTTTATCCCTATAAGGATATTTCTGATATTCCGCCCTTCGAAATAATATTGTTCCACGATAAACCTTTTAAATTGTGTTTTATTTTTTGTATTTTTAAAGTTGAAAAAATCTTTCGAATAAATAAATCGATTTAAATTGAACGAGCCACTAAATATTATCTCATCCAATAGATGGATTGAAAAATACTTTATAATGAAGGTGGAAACATAATACGTCAATTATATTGTTTTTCTATATCTCGAAATTGATTGTTAGTAAATTTTTTAAAAAACATCGGAGAATATTCTTATATCGTATAAAGCATCATTCATAATTGAAGTAGAAACATTCTAAAGAAAATTAGAATAACTCGTTGTATAAAGTTTACATATTCACACATTTTTTATAACGTTTGTTGCATATCCAATTGAAAATTTAGCCCACTCTAGAAAAATAGACTATCATATACATAGCATAATAATGTAACGAAAGTTATGTCTTTGTCATATATATGATAATTGACCGCATCTTCCAACGATTGCCATTTCTCCAATCTCCGACTACATCATCTGATTTGGATTTAAAAATTTGTTTTAATATTCAAATTGATATATATATATTGATAAATAATGAACCGTAATGAATTAGGCACACAAATTTGGGGATAGGATTGTAAAATTTCCTGCTGGAGATTTTCAAAACGTCAACATCTTAGATGGTACCACATCAAGATCTTACAGATTTACTGTGCTCGTGTCTAGTTATGGTCTTAATAACATATACAAAATCTGACAATAACCCAAAACTTTCCACAAAATAAGATATTTTAACAAAGATGAGATCAAAGATACAAGAGACGACAGAAGCTTTCTGTCCTCCATTAACATGTTACAGCTCACGTATATATATTGAAGATAATGACCTAATTAAAGGACTTGCCAAACATGTAAAATGGAAACTATACATAAACAGAAATGGTAGTTTCCCATTAACTAGACATAACCACAAATGATAGTTTTCTATTACCCCTCAAGTTGGAGCATGGAGATTGTGAATGCCCAACTTGAGTCGAAATGCATCAAATTCACGCTGTCCCAATGCCTTAGTGAAGATGTCCGCAAGTTGGTTTGTCGTAGAAACATGACGAAGGAAGATGTTGCCATTGAGGAGATGTGCTTGAGTGAAATGACAATCGGTCTCAATGTGCTTAGTACGCTCATGAAATACGGGATTTGTGCCAATATGGATGGCTGTCTGACTGTCACAGTAGACATCCATCGGTCGATCATGAAAAACACCAAGACATTAGAGGAGAGCCTTGAGCCAAAGGAGTTCACAAGTGACGGCGACCATGGCTCGATACTCAGATTCAACCGAGGACTTCGACGGTGTAGGTTGTTTCTTGGTTTTCCACGAGATTGGGGACTGACCAAGTTGAACAAACCAGCTGGTAAGTGAGCGCCGAGACAAGGGGCAGCCATTCCAGTCTGAGTCACACCAGCCACAGAGTTGTAAATCACAGTCCGAACGTAATAAGAGCCCTTGACCGGCTGTACCCTTAAGATAGCGAACCACACGAAGAGCGGCCTCGTAATGATCTATAGTCGGTGCATTCATGAACTGAGAAAGAACATGTATGGCATAGGTGAGATCTGGTCGAGTAACTGCTAGATAGACCAAGCGCCCAATGAGACGACGATAACACGCCGGATCCGACAATAAAGGAGATGTAGACAACCCTAACCGATGATTTTGTTCCAAAGGATGTGAAGTCGGTTTGCAGCCTAACAACCCGACTTCTGAAATGATGTCCATAGCATACTTGCGTTGACACAAATAAATCCCCGAAGAGTTGCGAGCAACCTCAATGCCGAGAAAATACTTAAGAACACCAAGGTCCTTCATATGAAAACATGTCTGAATATAAGTCTTGAATACCTGAATAGCCATCGGTGAGTTCCCAGAGATGATTAAATCATCGACGTAGACAAGCACGTTTAATTGAACCCCAGTTTGTTTGAAAGTAAAGAGTGAGTAATCCGAATAAGACTGTCGGAAATCGTAGGCCTTTAGTGTCGTGGACAGCTTTTCATACCAATAACGTGGCACCTGCTTGAGACCATATAGGGACTTACGGAGTCGGCAGACACCTGAAGAGTTAGGTGGAGAGAAACCTGGGGGAAAACGCATGTATACCTCTTCATTGAGATCGCCATGTAAAAAAGCATTGTGAACATCCATCTGATGAAGTTCCCAACGTCGAGCCGCTGCAACCGCAAGGAAAATACGAACAGATGTCATTTTAGCAACCAGAGAGAAAGTCTCATAGTAATCTTCACCTTCGACTTGACGATTGCCCAAAACTACAAGTCGAGCTTTATAACGTTCGACGGAGCCATCTGCCCTGTACTTAATCTTGTAAATCCATTGGCATCCAATAGGAGACTTATCTTGAGGCAACGGTTCGCTCGTCCAAGTGCCATTAGCTTCTAAGGCCCGAATTTCTTCTTGCATAGCGCGACGCCAACGTGGATCCTGCATTGCCTCCCGAAACGTCTGAGGTTCAACAGCGGTGGAGATAGCTCCGAGAAATGTTTTGTGTGAGACAGAGAACTGAGAATAAGAGACATAGTTAGAGAGATCATAAGCAGAGCCCGAAACTTTTGTACACGGAGCTGAGCTGTTTCCGGATTTGTCTGCTACGTGAACAGCAGAGGTGATGAAGTCTTTAAGCTGTGTAGAAGGTTGTTTCGTTCGCTGGCCTCGTCCCAATAAAGAATCAGATGGCTGCGTTTCACTGGTAGACGAATCTGAGGTGTCTCTGGTTTCGGGAAGCACAACATCTCTGTTTTCTACAGAAGAAGCATAGATGTTTCTGTGTTCAGGCAAAAGGATAGAACCCCCCTCGTCAAGTGTAGATGGCGAGGTCTGAGACGATGCTTCAGGAGATGCAGAAGTACCAGACAAAGTTGCAGACGCATGCAGTGTGGGGTTCGGAGCAGAAACCGGAGGAAGAACTTGCTTGACCGTTTCAGACACAGAGTAATCTTCCTCAAAAAATAACATATCAATCATGTCTTGCTCTTGTCGTGTACTCTTTGATGGTGGTAGAAGAGGAACAACACTTTCTGCATATGGAAATTCTGCTTCATGGAAGGCTACATCACGAGAAACCAGAAAAGCTCGTTTTTCTAAGTCAAACAAGCGCCAACCCTTTTTGCCAAACGGATACCCGATAAACACACAACGTTTGCTGCGACTAGCAAATTTATCTCCATTAGTGTCCTTATTATGAACATAGCATAACGAGCCGAAAACACGTAAATGACCCAGAGGTGGAGGTTTCCCATAGAGAACTTCATATGGGGTACGACCCTGAAGGAGACGAGTGGGTGTGCGATTAATCAAATAGTCGGCTGTCAAGATGCATTCGCCCCAGAATTCAATAGGAAGATGTGCTTGGAATCGCAAAGCACGAGCAACATTAAGGAGATGACGGTGCTTGCGCTCTACCCTACCATTTTGTTGAGGTGTGTGAACACATGAAGTCTCGTGAATAATCCCAAGTTGTTGAAAATATGAGCCGAGAGAGGTAAACTCTGTACCATTGTCACTGCGGACAGTTTGAACTTGTTTCTTAAATTTTCTTTCAACCACGGAGATGAAATACTCGGAGCCTCGGCTTTTTCTGTGACAAAATATATCCATAGCCCACGAGAGAAATCATCAATGATAGTAAAAAATACCGAGCCCCCGAAGAAGACGTTGTACGATAAGGACCCCAAAGATCACAGTGTATTAGCTGAAAAATACTCCCTGTTTTATTATCACTGATTGAAAAACTAGATCGAGTTTGCTTTGCGCGAAAACAAATATCACACGCTTTATTCTTAATAGAAACTGAAAAATCACTAAAGCCAGGAAGCCATGATAATGCAGAATGCGATGCGTGCCCCATCCTCTTGTGCCAGAGATCTGCAGAATCAACATCAGAAAGCTGAACTGAAGCCGCTACAACAGATTCCTTGAGGAAGTAGAGGCCATTGCTACGAACGCCTTCACCAATCACCTTCTTCGAAATGCGGTCCTGGAGTACACACATATCAGGAGTAAACTGAGCAAAGCAATTATTGGAGTCAAGAAATTGCGATATAGACACCAAATTGCAATGTAAACCGTCGACGAGTAAGACATCCTTCAACACAAACGATGAAGATAATACCACTGAGCCATGCCGAGTGGTTGTTGTAGTGAATCCATTCGGAAGTGTCACAGAACGTGGAGGTATAGATCGAACATCGGTGAGAAGAGATGGAAATCCTGTAACATGGCGGGCTGCACCTGTATCCAAAATCCAACGAGAAGACCAAGACTTACCCGACAAAGCAGTTGGCGAAGCTGTGTCAGAGACCAAGGAGAGAAGCTTATGCCACTGTGAACTGCTCAGTCCTAGGAACTGTGGCATGTTTGGTTCAGCCGTTTCTGCAGTAGAGGGCGAGAGACAAAGGGCATTAATGGAAGTAGAACCAGAACCACGTCCAAGCAGAGCAGACCCTCGACCACGGCCGGAAACAGAGGAACCCCGTCCTCTTCCACCACGACCCGGACCACGAGGTTTGTCAGGCCACCAGTCCGGATACCCTATGAGTTAAAAACAGGATTCGATCAGATGTCCTTTCCGACCACAATGGGTACACAGGGCGTTGGGATCACGGGGTTCACGAGGCGAGGCTGCAGTAGAAGCTTGAACAGCAAAAGACATGACCTCGCGAGCTTCCTGCTCTTTGGCAGCCACCCTCGAGCTTTCATCCTGAGTAACAATGTTGAATGCTCGAGAGATAGACGGAAATGGTTCCTGTGCAAGAAGCTGAGAGCGAACGATGCCGTAGGTGACGTCATCAAGGCCCATGAGGAATTGTTGGACCTTAAGTCGTTCGCGGCGTTGTTTGAGTTTTTGTTGAATGTTGCACTTGCATCCCCCACATTCGCAAGATATGATGGGATCGTAGCAACTAAGATCCTCCCAGAGCCTTTTTAATTTCGAATAGTAATCAGAGACAGAGTAACCTTTTTGGCGACATGTGGACAATTCAAGAAGCAACATCTGTTCCCGAGGGCCATTAGAAATCGCATAGTTCTCCTTGATGTCGTCCCAGAGTTCCTTTGCGATTTCAGAGTGCCGAATCAGCGATCGGACAGTAGAGTCAATTGTGTTTCGGATCCATGAGCCAACCAGGGCATTATTTGTCCACCAATCTTCGAGGTCAGGAGATTTGTCGTCAGGGCGAGGAAAGGAACCATCAACAAAACTAAACTTTTTCCTTGCTCGGAGAGCCATCCTCATGTCCTTCGCCCATTCATCATAATTACTTTCTCCTTTGAGTTGTGTCTGGGTCAACAGAATGCCCGGACTGTCTCCGGATGTTAGGTCATATGGAGAAATTGTCTTTCGTTGAACACCACCGTTGACGAAGCCGGTTTTTGGTAAATCCGGGTTCGTCATTGAGTAACACGATGGGAACACGAAGCAGAACGAAACTCCTTGATGTCGTCCCAGAGTTCCTTTGCGATTTCAGAGTGCCGAATCTGCGATCGGACAGTAGAGTCAATTGTGTTTCGGATCCATGAGCCAACCAGGGCATTATTTGTCCACCAATCTTCGAGGTCAGGAGATTTGTCGTCAGGGCGAGGAAAGGAACCATCAACAAAACTAAACTTTTTCCTTGCTCGGAGAGCCATCCTCATGTCCTTCGCCCATTCATCATAATTACTTTCTCCTTTGAGTTGTGTCTGGGTCAACAGAATGCCCGGACTGTCTCCGGATGTTAGGTCATATGGAGAAATTGTCTTTCGTTGAACACCACCGTCGACGGAGCCGGTTTTTGGTCCGGGTTCGTCATTGAGTAACACGATGGGAACACGAAGCAGAACGAAAGCGTTTAAACAAAGACCGTGTGCTCTGATACCATGACAAAGATGAGATCAAAGACACAAGAGACTGCAGAAGCTTTCTGTCCTCCATCCATTAACATGTTATATTTATCTACTACTTTTTTTCAAGGGCCATTCTTCTCGTTTTTATCTTTGATTTTCATTATAAAATCCTATTATATGAATCGACCCATTTAGCATTTTCAAAGTCACGATCTTTGTGTTACAAAAATCTTGTAAAATTAAAGAACAATGGAAAACAGAACACCATTGAAATTTAAGGTTGAAGAAGAGGATGAAGAAGCAAAAGCTTCGAGAGACATATGGAGATATGTGTTTGGGTTCACTGACATGGCGGTTGTTAAGTGTGCCATTGATCTCAAGATACCAGAAGCCGTCGAAAACCATAAGTCTCAGCCTGTGACGTTAGCCGATCTCTCTGCCGCCGTGTCTTGCTCTCCGCCGCTCCTTGGCCGCATAATGAGGTTTCTTGCACACCAAGGCATCTTCAGAGAAGTCCTAACCGAGAACGGCCTCACTGGCTACATAAACACACCTCTCTCTCGCCGCATGATGATCACTAACCGTGACAACAAATCGATGGCTCCTTTAATACTTGTCGAGAGCAGCCTCGTGATGCTCGCTCCGTGGTTGAAACTGAGCTACGTCGCCTCGGACACCTCCGGCAAGGTCCCGCAGCCTTTTGAAGCGGCGCACGGAAAGGACTTGTGGGCGTACGGTGCAGAGGATCCTGGACACAATGAAATGTTCAATGAGGCGATGGCATGCGACACGAGGCGTGTGGTGTCTGCCATTGCAGGCGCGTGTGCTGACGTGTTCAACCGCGTGTCGACGGTGGTTGACGTCGGCGGAGGGAAAGGTGAGGCGATGGGGATATTGGTAAAGACGTTTCCATGGATTAAAGGCTTCAACTTTGATCTTCCTCATGTTGTTGAAACTGCACTTAAGTTCGAAGGCGTTGAAAACATTGAAGGCGACACGTTTGACGCTGTTCCCAAGGCCGATGCAGTTTTCATCAAGGTTACTTTCTTGCATCATTTATTAACTATATATACAGGCTTCAAAGTCTATCTCCGACTCCAACGTTTAGCGTTCTAAAACACCAGCCACTAGAGCGGAGCAAATACTGAAAAAACGATTCCATGTTTATATAACAAAATAAAGATGGGTATATTAGAGTTAATCAAACTGTGGTGCCATTATATAATCTAGGTTTATGGGTTTTAATATTAACACTTTTATAAAAAATACTTATTGGTTCTATCCATATATATTCAAGAGTAAATTAATGTACAGTAAAAGACCTTATAGTTTTAAAAAAGATGTCATGTTACGTATGGTAGTAATGTTGTCACAGTGGATTCTGCATGACTGGGACGACGAGACATGCATAAAATTATTGAAGAAATGCAAAGACGCAGTGCCTAAGGATAAAGGGAAGGTGATGATAATCGAAGCAGTGGTGGGAAAGACCAAGGAGGATAAGTTAAATTGGATTGGGTTTAGTGGGTTAATCCAATTCAACCCATTTAAATTATAAATGGGTTTTTAATAAATCGATATAAATTTATATCGGTTTAATGGGTTTAAAACCCATTTTACATTAATTTTAATGAGTTTTACCCATTTAGCCCATTAAGCTCGTTTATCCTTCACTTCAAATTCACCGTCATTCCGAATCTTCGATTTTGACCTCTATTTTACCAGATTTGTCTAAATTTTAACCCGATTTAACCCAATTTCATCGAATTTCAAATCGCCACTCAACTTTAACTCGATTTCACCCAATTTTAACTCGATTTCACTCAATTTCCTCCGATTTCACCTATTACTCGATTTCACCTTCTTTTAACCTTATTTCACTCCATTTTAACTCAATTTCACCCAATTTTAACCTGATTTCACCTAATTTTAACTCAATTTCACCGAATCTCAACCCAATTTTAACCTGTCTTCACCCAATTTTAGCTCGATTTAACCGAATTTTAACCCGATTTCACCCAATTTTAACTCGATTTTATCCAATTTAACCGATTTCAAATTTATTTCACCCAACTTTAACTCGATCTTTACTCAATTTCTTCACATTTCACTGAATTTCAATCTGATTTCATCCAATTTTGACTCAATTTCACTCAATTTTAACCCAATTTCATCCAATTTCACCGGATTTCAATTTTATTTCACATATTTTTAACCCGATTTTAACTCGATTTCATCACATTTCACCGAATTTCAACATGATTTCATATAATTTGACTCAATTTCACCCGATTTTAACTTGATTTCATCACATTTCACCGAATTTCAACATGATTTCATATAATTTGACTCAATTTCACCCAATTTTAACTTGATTTCATCAAATTTCACTGAATTTCAAAATTTCAAATTTATTTCACCCAATTTTAACCCGATTTTGACTCAATTTCACCCAATTTCATCCAATTTTAACTCGATTTCACCCAAGCAAAGCCAAAGAGAGGACTTCGGAGGAGTGGGACTATGTTCTTAAAGAAGCCGGTTTTGTCCGATATGAGATACGAGATATCCACGATGTTCAATCTGTCATCATTTCTTACGTGTCTTAGCTAGCTGATGAACAATCTATAAAGAAAATTGTTTCTATGTTTCGATTGTTGCTATGAGAAAATAAAGCGCAATTTTTTAATAATTAAGTTGTATTTCGTGGAAGTGGGTATTATGAGTGCTTTAAGTGTTTGTTGTAGCATATAATATGATGGGTAGACAGTGTTGAGTAAGCAGGGTTGTTAAGGTTAATCCAAACCAAATCATTTAAAACAGAGATGAGTTTTTAATAAATGGATATAAATTTATATAGATTTATTAAATATAAAGGCCATTTACATTAATTTTAATGGGTTTTACCCATTTAACCCGTTAGATCTATATATTTTTTATTTTTTTTTTCATTTCGCTCAGATCTCTCAGACGGTCTATGTCGTTGCGCGCACACTTCACCTCAAATTCAATGTCATTCCGAATATCCGATTTTGACTCATATTTTATCAGATTTTTAATTAAATTTTTAACCCGATTTCACCAAATTTTAACACAATTTCAACGAATTTCAAATCGATTTCACCCCATGTTAACCCAATTTCACCAAATTTTAACTCGATTTCACCCAATTTTCCGAATTTCAACCCGATTTCATCTAATTACTCGATTTCACCTAATTTGAACCCGATTTTAGCCAATTTTAACTCGATTTCACCCAATTTTAACCCGATTTCATCTAATTACTCGATTTCACCTAATTTGAACCCGATTTTAGCCAATTTTAACTCGATTTCACCCAATTTTAACCCGATTTCACCTAATTTTAACTCAATTTCACCGTATCTCAACCCAATTTTAACTCGATTTCACCCAATTATTACTCGATTTTACCCAATTTCACTTAATTTCGACCTGATTTCACCCAATTTTAGTTTGATTTCAGCGAACTTTAACCCGATTTCAACTCGATTTAATCCCATTTCACTAGATTTTAACCCGATTTCACCCGATTTTAACTCCAGTTTCATAAAATTTCAGCCCGATTTCACCCGCTTTAACCCGATTTTAAATCAATTGCATCCCATTTCACCGAATTTCAACCCGATTTCATTAAAATGTGACTCAATTTCATCTAATTTTAACCCAATTTCAACCAATTTTAACTCGATCTCACTCAATTTTATCGACTTGAAATTCAATGACATTAGGTGAAATCGGGCTGAAATTCGGTGACATTAGGTTAAATCGAATTAAAATTGGATGAAATCAAGTTAAAACTTGGTGAATTGGGTTAAAATTGGGTGAAGTCGAGTCAAAATTGGATGAAATTGGGTGAAATCGTGTTAAAATTTGGTGAAATCGGGTTAAAATTCGGTGAAATTGGATCAAATCAAGTTAAAATTGGGTGAAATTGGTTTCGTAAATTATAGTTTTGAATATTGAAACATTAATTATAATACCTATTGTGTGTGTATATATATATATATATGTATCTATCATAAATTCTAAACGTTAAAAATATATTAATAATGTTAATTATATGAATAAATCCGTTTGATCCGGTCTATATAACCCATTAAATGGGTCGGGTTGAACCCAACCCAATTATACTATAGAACCCATTTAATTTTAATGGGATGGGTACAACTCAAACTCATTGACATCTCTAATTGAGGGTTCAAATCCATTAGCTTTAAGAGAATTGTAGGCGTTTAGAATTTAGTTTCAATTGTGTATGAAAAATTGGTAGAGATAAAAGAAGAAGACACAAAGAGAATAAATGTTTTTGTCTTATTTCTCACAATAAACAGAAAGAACATTATATAGAGAAGATTACAACGGTCAAAAGATAAAAGAAAATAAAACTTTACAATTATATGGAAAACGAAAAATATATGCACACAAAAAGAGGAAGTGAGAGAATAAGGAATGATTATAAAGGATCAACAAGGTTCCATGAGTTAAAGTTACCGAGGATCTTCTTGTCAAATATAGTGTCGACCGTAATCGTCGAGATCTTATTGCCAAACAATGACTGATTTTAATAATCGTGATTAAATAATGAGATCTTCTTGCTAAAGATACAACTGATTGTAATCATCGTGATTAAATCATGAGATATTATATTAACATTCCTCCGCAAGTTAATGATCAAGAACTGAGAAGTGTAGCCCCGTTAAAACCTTTATCAAGAAAACCCGGTGGGACAAAACTTGGTGAAGGAAAAAGAGTACTATCACGAAATAGTACTTGTGTATCACGAAATAGTACTTGTGTTTGCATCACTCGAACTTAGTCTTCTCGGCGGCTTTAGGATATCGATCAGGTCCATCCTCTTTTGTAGACTCGTACTACTTCTCTTGCGGAGAGCTTTGGTTAATAGATCAACTAGTTGGTCCGAACTACTTGTGTAGGAAGTTAAGATGATTCCCTTTTTTATTTTTTTTTCACGGATGAAGTGGCAGTCGATCTCGATGTGCTTTGTTCTTTCATGAAAGACTCTGTTCTTGGCTATGTGGATGGCGGCTTGATTATCGCAATGCAGGGTAGTTGGATCCTCTATGGCGCTGATGAGATCTTGAAGAATGGCTCTAACCCAAATGAGCTCGCAAGTAGTGTTAGATATGCTTCTGTATTCGGCTTCAGCACTCGAGCGTGTGACCACACTTTGTTTCTTACTCCTCCAGGTGACTGGGTTCCCCCTAACAAAGGTACAATACCGAGTTGTAGACTTTCTATCTCTAGCCCAATTAACATCACGGTACCCCACGATCGTTGTATGACCATTACGCTCAATTCAAATTCCAATTCCCGATGACCTCTTTAGATATATGAACCTTTGTTACTTACTCGGAGCATGCATGTGTTGGTTAGCTTGGCCCACGGTAAAACAAATATCTAGTCGAGTGATTGTGAGATAGATTAGTTTTCCCATTACTTGTTGGTATTGAGACACATTTGATAAAAGTTCCCCCTCTTGATGATCTTTATATTTATCTTCAATGGATGTCTTAAACGGTTTAGCACTGAGTTTCTATGTCTTAATTAGCAGATCAAGAATGTATTTCCTTTGGGACAAGAACAAACCATTAGTAGAATGAGTAACTTCAACCCCTAGGAAATATTTCAATTCTTCTAAATATTTTATGTTAAAAGATCGTTTGAAGAACTCTTTTGTGATTTCAATTATGATACTATCATTTCTCGATATAATAATGTCATCAACATACACAAGAAGAACGATGATACCTGATTCCCCCTAAATTGAAAATAGAGAATTATCTGCTTAACTTTTAACGAGCCCATGACAGGTGAGTGCATCATGCAGTTTACTGTACCATGCTCTTGGGGATTGTTTTAGGTTGTATACGGCCTTCTTGAGTTTTCAAACTCGGTTGGTGCCTTTGGCATACCCCGGTGGACAGTGCATATAAATTTTCTTGTCAAGATATCCTTGGAGGAATGCATTCTTGACGTCCATCTGCCATAGATCCCAGTTAAAGTTACCGTATGAAGTTTAGCTACTGGAACAAATGTCTCAGTATAATCCTCTTGTAAGTTCTTGTATAGCCTTTTATCAAGCTTTGTGGCGTTAAATGGGCCCATCAGTTCTTGATGTGTGTCAAGTTAACAAGTTAACCTAAGACTACCCGCAAGTGCACGTCACGTGTGTAGTAGTTAAGGTGTCGATCCCACGATGACTAATGTATCACGATCTAAGAATCAAAAGTAGAACCAAAGCTTACTGGGAAAGAATGAGGATGATGAAATACAAATATGATGATGATGCAATGGATAAGTGAGTTCTAAACAAAGAGACAAACGCCCTAGGAAACCGATTTCACCGCATAGCCTACAAAACCTATCTCTGATCTATCTAATCGTGCATTCCCTATCAAGATATCTAAGGCGGACGATCCTAATGTAGAACCTACCATCTCTCAAGGCATAGGAACGTGGCTAGATTGAGTCATCCCCTACTTTCGTGGCTGACACCCCAACCAAACCCAATTACGATTCATGATTCGCCCGAAACAACCCTCAACCATTACTATCCTACTTTCATGACCTAGTCTCGGTTGTTCTAAGCCTGATTTTCTACAATTAGAATTCACCTTTAAGTCCTTCTCCTAATCCCTAACACATGCATATACGTGTCCATTCGTAAACGTAAGACAATAAGTTCTCAGACAAAGAATAGATAATACGAAACAGGGAAATGTATTCATAAACGAATCAAAGATGGTTCCGGGATAGCCATAGGCTAATCCCTTCTCCTAGAGTAAATCTACTACTCGCTCATGAGTCTAAACATCACAAACAAAACAGTAGATTAAAGAACATAGAGATATAAAACGAACGATGATCCCGAATCAATCTCCAACTCCTTCCGCGCCTCCCGTCAAGGGGACTCTATGGATGGATGGTGGCTATGAATTGTGTTCTAGATGGTGGATTCATTCTTTCTTTTTTCTGTCCTTGAGGCTTTGTAATTTGAACTGGAAACTCTTGGCCGACTTATTTCCATCTAATTCATCGGTAGGCCGTTTTACATAGTCATGCCCGACTGTGCTCCATGTCATGCCCGGTCGGGCATGCTTCTTCCGTAATTGTATACAAGTTTTTTGCCACGAAGCCCGACCGTGATGTGCTTATTGCCCGACCATGTTGTGTTTGATTGTTGGTGCCCGACCGTGCACTTGGAACGCCCGACCCGTGCACAAGCTATGGGGATGAATTTGTAGCAACTGCTCGACCATGCACAATTGAGAGCCCGACCGTGCTGCCTTCACAAAATAGGATGCCCGACCGTGAAGCATTGAGAGCCGGACCGTGCTACCTTCACCAAAGAGTAGCCTGGTCGTGTTGGATTGGGATCCTGATCGTGCACATGGTAAGGGTTGTTGTTCGGTCATGCTGGACATCAAGCCCGACCGTGCTGGTTACCAAGCCCGACTGTGCATAAGGTGAGAGTGCATGCTCGGCCGTGCACTTGATCATTCTTGCCCATGACTTGTCCACTTCTCGTTCCGTTTGTCCGGTGTGACCTTCAATGTCAAATTATGTCCCGTGCATGAATCGAATACGCATTAAAACCTATAAGAACACGAAAACACGGAAACAAGTAAAACATATACAAAATCACACGTAAACCTCTCAACTATGGTCATAAACATCTCTAAAATCATGCGAGAAACGTGTACGAAAACGAGATTATCAAAATCCCCCAGACTTGAATGTTTTCTTGTCTCTAAGCAAACGTAAACGTGGAACACGTGGGAGATATAAAATGTGAGAATTCCCGTTTTCCCTAGAAATACCGCTAAAGCAAACCTAATCGATCAACAAACAAGTTAGAGCAAATTTTGGTCTAATAACTTTCAGCCTTCATCTTAGGTTTACCATGGCTACCTATACGAAAGTAAATCAAAGACGAGCTAAGTGAGAAACCACAACTCTCTCTACCAAACGAGACTTCAAATAAATGCTAATTACATAATCAAAGAGGATACTTTTTTTATTCTTGAGCTTATTTATTCTTCCATTCCAGCTTTTTTCCTTTATTCTGATTTTGCGAATACACTAGGTTTCTAGGACGTCGGATTTGAATGGATTCAAATTCTACTTAGATCCAAGCTACCGATAACGGTATACTCTTGCACCTCGTTGAAGAGTGCAGCGAAGTAGATGGCGTTTTTATGTGCCTTACTCTTAGGACGTAGAAAGATGATAGCCAACCCACCACT
Organism: Gynandropsis gynandra; assembly: GCA_036759665.1. Classification (NCBI taxonomy): domain Eukaryota; kingdom Viridiplantae; phylum Streptophyta; class Magnoliopsida; order Brassicales; family Cleomaceae; genus Gynandropsis; species Gynandropsis gynandra. The sequence goes on along the minus strand of CM071868.1, from coordinate 25,865,067 downwards.
TAGACCCGAACCATCGAAAATGTATCAAGGTCGATGCACTCATATCGATTTTAGATCATGCCTTGAGGCATTGATTCTATCGATAGCGGAGTGTTAGTGTGCGCTCTTATTTTCTGCAAAACAAGCTCAACTCATGCGATCAAATCATACTCGTGAAAAAGAAATAAAGCATCGTCTAGAGAGAATAAACAAGAAACTAACTTAGCAAACTCGTCTAAACTTCCCATAAGTAACACTAGGATTTCCAAAGATTTATGACCCACTCGTTCCTCAACCATCTAATAAGCTCTAACATGCAAGATATCACGGAAAATGCCAACTTCTTAAGCATCCTAGGTTTAAGGTTCATCTCAAAAAGTGGCAGTGGACAAGTGCCTAGGACTACTCTAACTCAAAAACAAAAAAATAACCTAAGAACTACAAAAACAAATGAAAATGAAATGAGATCACCTGATAAACGTGAGCTACTCCCCCAAGACATGAATTGAACGACGTCCTCGACGTGAAGCTCCGATGGAGGATAGGAAGGTGAAGTCACGGTTGTAGGTGTTCTTCTTTTTTTTAGTTTTTCAGTTTTTTTTTAGTTTTTATGTTTTTCAAAATAAACCAAGTCCGAAGTACGAATCAAACGAAAAAAAATGCTGGATTGCCTCCCAGAAAATTCTTGTTTAACGTCGATGAGCTTGACTTCTCCATGCTTCATGTGTGCGCGATGGGTGGATCGAATTGGAAGATGGAGTTTCCACTTTCGCTCAATGGAGCGGCTTGATGCAGCTTAAGGTGGTGCCTATTTGCTGTGAACATTCCGCTTGAATCGCTCCTTAGTTCTACCTCTCCTTTTGTGAAGAATTAAAACGAGAATCACAAAAAAGAACAAGATCACCTGGCTGAAAGTCATGAGGTATGGTCTTTGTATCGTGCCATCTTTCAGCTCGGTTGCCTTTCTCATTGCGCATTGCCTTCGATGCTCCTTTCTCTTCCAAACATTGGTGCAGCCTCCTTTGATCATCGATAGGGGGTTCACGGTTGTCCTCCTTAGGTATCCAGCGCATACATGTTGAAGGGCTCACTCTCCTACGCTTCTTGAGATGAATTGGTGGCTTTCGCATCTCATGCCGAATAGAGGAAGGAAGATGTTCAAACTGTAGCTTAGATGTATTTCTACCGCAAAATCAGTGAGCGTTTCGTGCGGCGTCTTCTCATGTGGAGCATCTTGCAGTGCCTCAATGGCATTTATGAATTTAGTGTAGCCCTTGGCCCCTTCATTGGTAAGTATTGTAGCATTGTAAACTTGCATTAGCCCTCTCTCTAAATGATCGGAAGTACTTACTCGATTAAACGTGTCATTTGCCGACTTGTCCAGCACATCAACTCTATAGCATGACTCCTTAGGGCTGGAGAAATGGAATTCAATTCTCTCATCACCGACACGTAGAGAGAGCTTCCCCTGTTGTACATCTATCTTCGCACCTGCAGTAGCTAAGGATGGTTTTCCAAGAATAATAGGTACGTTAGCATCTTCCTCGTTATCGAGTACAACAAAATCACTGGGAATGCAAATACTACCTACCTTGGTGGGAATGTTTTCAAAAATTCCCACTGAATACCTTATCGAACGATCAGCTAGTCGTAGATACATCTTGGTAGGCTTGATATTCTCGAAGTTCACCCGCTTATAAACTGAGTTTGGCATTAGGCTCACGCTTGCTCCCAAATCGCACAAAGCTTTGTCAATGTCAATATCTCCTATGGTGCATGGGATGGAGAAGCTTTCGGGGTCCTTCAACTTCGGTGGCAGCTTGTTTTGGAGAATTTCACTGCATTCCTCGGTGAGTGCTACTGTCTCACTCTCTTTGATGCGCTTCTCCTTGGAAAGAACCTCCTTAAGATAATTAGCTCGATTAGGCATCTTTTGGAGGGCTTCCATGAATGGCATGTTGATGTCGAGCTGCTTGAGGTAATGGAAGAATTCGGTTACACTCTCTCGATTCTTGCTGCTCACCAAGCGTCCAGGAAATGGTACAAGAGGTTCGTATGTCGGTGGAGCAATATATGGCTTCTCTAAATCAGGCTCATACCCTTCCATGTTTCCAATTATGCCCTCTCTTTTATTCACTGAATGTCCCGCAACGTTCTCATGCGCTATTGAGGGCGGATTCTCGATCGTATCCTCGCTGCACAACGTGATGGCGTTTACGTGCTCTCTCGAGTTAAGATCGGGCTTTCTGGGTGATGCGTTCTCAAAGTTAAATAAAATAACCTAAACTACCCGTAAGTGCACGACACGTATGTAGTATTTTAGGTGTCGATCCCACAGAGACTATGCAACACTACCTAAACCCGAACTAGGAATCAAACTTGCTAAACGAAAGAATACGGATGAAGAATGAAATACTGAATGTAAATAAACTACTTGGGTTCTAACGATAAGACAAACGTCCTAGGAATCCGGTTTCACCACAAGACTACCGAAACCGACGATCAATCTATCTATCATGCAATCCCAGTTAAAGCTATCTAAGGCGGACGATCCTAACATGATATCTACCCTCTCTCAAGGCATAGACACGTGATCTAGACAAGCTGCCCCCTACTTTCGTGGCTGACACCCTGAACTAAACCCATAAGCTCTATGATTC
>CM071868.1:25835503-25847658 GCA_036759665.1 Gynandropsis gynandra | reverse complement strand
TTCCTTAGACTTTCTACTATGTTTATGTTTCTTTACAGATGCATGAGCGAGTAGTTTGTTTGTTCTAGGCGAAGGGATTAGCCCATGGCTATCCCGAGACCGCTTTTGATCTATTTTGAATGCATCTTCCCGTTTTAGTTTATCTATTCTCTATCTGAGTGCTTTAATTTACTTGTATTTGCACTGATCACGTAGATACATGTGTTAAGGGTTAGGAGAAGGACCGAAAGGAGAAGTCTAGTCCTAGAAAGTCAGGTTTAGAACAACTGAAGTTAGGCCACGAAAGTAGAGTAGCAACGGTTGAGGGTGAACGGGCGAATCACAGAGTTTATGGGTTTAGTTCATGGTGTCAGCCACGAAAGTAGGGGGCAGCTTGTCTAGATCACGTGTCTATGCCTTGAGAGAGGGTAGATATCATGTTAGGATCGTCCGCCTTAGACAGCTTTAATCGGGATTGCGTTTCCTAGGACGCTTGTCTTATCGTTAGAACCCAAGTAGTTTAGTCACTTTTAGTATTTCATTCTTCATCACCACTCTTTCGTTAGCAAGTTTGATTCGTAGTTTGAGTTTAGGTAGTGTTGCGTAGTCTCTGTGGGATCGACACCTAGAATACTACAGACGTGCCGTGCACTTGCGGGTAGATTAGGTTATTTAACTCTGATACGCATCATTGGACTATTCCATCATATGTTTATTTATTGAAACTTGTCAACATAATATGGATAATCAGAACGGCCATGAACATGCTCAGTTACCTCTCGGTAATTTGGGGCAAATGCAGCAACAGCCACTCGTGCCTCAACCACGAGAACCACAGGCTCCTCCACCACGTCGTCTAAGGGATTACGTGGTGCCGAACATGAACAACGTGCAAACGGCCATAAGGATGCCTGCTGTTGCAAGAGAACAATTCGAGATTAAGCCAGCGATGATCAACATGCTTTATCAGAAGCAATTCATGGGTGGAAACCATGAGGATCCCCATCAGCACTTCAGAGACTTCCTCGAACTTTCAGGTACAATTAAAATTCACGGAGTTTCTGAGGATGCAATCTTGCTGCGTCTTTTCCCCTTCTCAATTGGGGGAAAAGCGAAAACTTGGCTGCAATCACTCCCCGTGGGATCTATCACCACTTGGGATCAGCTCTGCACACTGTTTCTTATCACGCTTCTTTCCTCCGAGCAAGACAATTCAGATGAGGGGGGAAATCACAACATTCAGATGCAGAGATGGAGAGACTATGTTTGAGGCGTGGGGTAGATTCAAAGATCTTCTACAGTTATGTCCACACCATGGACTTGAGCAGTGGTACGTTATCCAAACTTTTTATAACGGAATTTCAGATGAGCACCGCATGAGGTTGGATAACGCTGCCAGAGGATCATTCATGGATCTGAGCGTCGAGGAGGGATTCGAGCTGATTGATGACCTCGCCATGAACCACACCATGTGGTCAACCCCAAGAGGTATGCCTACTAGCACTCGTCGTTTATATGAGCCTAACCAGAATAGAGCCATGGGTAATGCAGCGAATGCTATGTACTGTGCGAATTGCGGAGATACGGACCATGTAGCGTATCAATGCACAGTACATGAGGATTACGAACAGATGAATTATGCCCAGCAGCAAGGCAACACCCAATTCGGGAACACCTACAACCCGAATTGGAGGAATCACCCGAACTTGTCATATCGAACGACTCAACCAGTGAAGTATTCGGGGTTTCCACGAAGGTAGAATAATTTCCAGCAAAACAACCAACAACTCCAGCAAGCACAGCAAGCCCCTCAACCTCCTCAAGCTGTTTCATCAAACCTAGAGGGGGTATTGCTCGAGTTTATTAAGAAGCAGGAGCAGCAACTGGCTAAGCAGGAGCAGCAACAACAGGAGCTTAGATCTCAGATGGAGACTCTAATTGTGAAGATGTAGATGTTGGAAAACTCCATAGCACAACAGGCTGCGTCATCCTCTCGGAATCCCGGACAGCTTCCCGGTAAGCCCGATCTTAACCCGAAAGAATATGTGAACGCTACATTTAGTATTTCATTCCTCATCACCATTCTTTCATTAGCAAGTTTGATTCGTAGTTCGAGTTTAGGTAGTGTTGCGTAGTCTCTGTGGGATCGACACCTAAAATACTACACACGTGTCGTGCACTTGCGGGTAGATTAGGTTATTTAACTCTGATACGCATCAGTCCACTACCTAGCGTGCGTGCTATAAATCTTCCGATTGCATAATCTCACCCACTAAACGCATTAAGACTGCTATCCTAATCCTTTGATTCAATTGATCGAGCTGGGGTAGATTCTAAACCGACTAAATCCTAAATCATGGCTAAGTTCCAAAGTCTAATCCCCTGGCGTAGATTCATTAAACTTTTATGATCATTCATTTGAGTGGCGTAGAAGAAGGAAAGCATTAAAAACAAAAATTCAATCTGAAGACAATCAAATACCAAAATCATTCATTCAAGTGGCGTACAAGAACGAAAGCACTAAGAATCACCAAGCATTAAGAACAAGACTCCGTTACATAAAAGCAAAGCTCTCTAACCAATGGCTACGGACCTATTCGGACATGAACTTAGAAAACAAAACAGAAAAGATAACAAATAAGATTCCTCCGTATCCTATTACCGACGTCTTCAACAGCTCCTCCGCGCTCCGACTTCGTCGCTCCGTCCTTGCCCTCGTGTGTGCGTTCTGCTCTCTTTCTTTCTCTCTACGTGTATTCTGTTTTCTCTCTTCCTTTCTGTCCGTATTGGCTGCTGAAGTTGTCCCCTTTTTGCCCTCTTTCTCCTCTTTCCTTTTCTCTAGTCTTTCCTCTTTGGCCGTCCTTTTTTCTTCCTCTCTAGTGGCTGGAATTTCCTTTTTCTTACATCAACTGCAGTTTTCCTTTTCCGAGTTTTTCCATCTCTTGTTTTTCCATTCTTGTGTAATTGTCAACGTGTACACCCACATCATCCACAACATAAGGAAAGACGTGTACACCCAGCTGCATCAACTCGGGACAGCAAGCACGCATCAGGTGCACACGTTCTTATCTATCGTATTTTCCCCGAGTTTTGGCATGTTAGTCATTCTCTTAGGTTTCGAACACCGGGACGGTGTTCCGTTCAAGTCTGGGGGGTATTCTTCCAATATCATGATTGTGATTTGGATTTAGATGTTTAGTTCTTCGTTTTGTTTTTTTTATTTTACGGTAGTTTTGTTAGGATTAGACAGACGGATATCTAGTACGAGAAATTTGGATCTTTAGTCACCTCTACGCAACTTTTTCAAATCGGGAACAAACGTCTAGGTTTTCTTAAACATACCTTTAGATATCGATTAGTTAGTGGTCGTGCACGAATCCATAGCCTCTAGTTGTATTCCTCCCCTTAGGCTTCAATCCCAAGCACTTGTATCTCCGAGCATACCTTTCCTTCTTTATTTTGTTTCGATCATTATATTTCCACGCACTTACACTCCGCTGTCAATAGACTAAGTTATTTAACTTTTTCAGCCCTACATTGACATGAGTGCATCAACATTGATGGTTTATGTCTAAGTGGTGTGTCTTGGCGGTTTTTCTACGTCCTGAGGGTTAGAGTCGATGCGTAATCACAATAGTTCAATCAAAAGAAACAAATCAGCAATGATGCAACCTCTTCACTCCGCTAAGTTTACAAGACCTTATGAGTGTGCCAATTGGCAACCTGGGTCTATGTAGAAGGCAGTCGTCTTCAACTTCGACGTCCTAGAAACCGAGTGCATATTTTCAAAAAAAAATTGTGTGGAAACCGAAAAGAAGAAAAAGAGAACCGAAAAAGAAGAAAAATAATTGTCTTAAGAATGGTATTGAATTGTTTGCGCATTATAATAGGTATGGAGATCGCTTGGATGTTGTCTAGGGGTTAGTGAAACGAACTTAGGATATGAGTAGGATTGCACGGTTAGTAGCTTTTGGTAGATAGGGGTCTGAATTAGGTGCGGTTAGACCTATGTTCATGTGACGCGTTGTTGCGTAGGGTGGCTGACTTTTTGAGTTGATTGTGCTAGTTTCCGGTTGTTGTCTAACTCTTCTCGTGCTTAGTTCTAGTCTTGCTCGAGGACGAGCAAAGGTTCAAGTCTCACGGAGTTTGATAACGTCTATTTTGTTATAGTATTTTAGTATCTTTTTATAGTTAGTTTCATCATTCATTTGAACTTTACCAAGCATTAAAGCATCATTTAGTGCTCTTTTAGTGTTTCCTCATGTTTTGCAGCAAATGGAGATATCGGGACACAAACACGAGCGGATGCCGAAAAACGTGACCGTTCCACGCCAAAGGAGAGGCAACTCGCATGGGGTGCCTACCTTAGCCCGCACGGGGCAAGACAATCAGCTTACTCCTCCAACAGATCCAGCCCGAGTCGGGCTCCCCATCAGCCCGGGCGTGCTCTCTCCTGCCAGCCAGCCCGTGCGGGGCACTCATCAGCCCGCGCGGGTCGTGTTCATCACCTGCATAAACCATAAAAGGAAATTTAGCAAAACAAGAAAAGGAACATGTTGGATACTTAAAGCAAACAGAAATATGGTTAGGTAATAGAATAGGGAGGGATCTCATTCTTTATCCATGTTGAATATAGTTATCTTTTGTGTTTAATTTTCTAAGTTCATGTCCGAGTAGGTCCGTAGCCGTGGGTTAGAGAGCTTTGCCGATATGTAATGAAGTTTTGTTCTTAATGCTTGGTTATAATATTTGAACATTTCGGATTTATTGGTTGTTACAAATGCTTTTGTTCTTGTTGGCCACGTGAATGAATGTTTATAAAAATCTAATTAAATTGGGAAATGAATTGGATTTTGGAACGTAGCCATGACATGAAGTCTAAATTGATTTAGAACCTTGGCCGGTCGGTTGATTGAACTCAGGAATTAAGATAGCAATCTTAATGCATCTAGTAGGAGAGATTACACAATTGGGAGATTGATAGTACGCATGCTAGATAGTGGGTTTAGCCATCGAGAGAGTCATTCCCTAGGAAAGAGCTTGAATTCCCCAAATATGTAATGATATCTATAACCATGATCTTGTTAGAACTCTGTTGCATCATCGTGCATCTCTCAAAACCTGTGGCGTTTAGTTCATTGAGTTTATTCTGTTAGTTATTTAGTTAGTTAGTTAGTTAATTAGATTATATTTATTCGCATTCCAATCACTTATTGATTTTACACGTCCTATTCGTTAGTTTACTAGCTTTAGAGTTGCATCGATTCCTCGTGTTCGACCCTGGTACTATACGATCTGTATTCTTGCGAAAGCGTTAGTCTAGGTAAATTATCACTTGAGATTAGCCACATCATGTTCCTTTTCTTGTTTTGCTAAATTTCACTTTCTGGTTTATTCAGGTGACGTACACGACTCGTGCGGGCTGATGAGTGCCCCGAGCGGGCTGGTTGGTAAGACAGAGCCCGCGCGGGCTGGTGAGGAGCCCGACTCGGGCTGATGTTATTGGTGCAAGGATTTGTTGTCTTGCCCAGTGCGGGCTAAGGTAGGCACCCCGTACGGGCTATGTGGGAAAGGTGATCTGCTCGTGCTTGACTTGAGCTCGGTGCGTGCTGAGATTGCTGGTCCATGCAGCCCGGATGGCCTAAGTGTCCACCCTGTGGGGGTTGCCTCTCCCTTAGCATGAAACGGTAATGTTTTGTGTCCCGTTATCTCCATTCACTGCAAAATACGAGAAAACGATGAAAGAGGACTAAGTGACGCTTCATGCTTGGTAAAATCCAAATGAATGATGAAACTAACTATGAAAATAGATTAAAATACTATAATAAAATAGACGTTATCAAACTCCCCTGGACTTGAACCTTTGATTGTCCTCGAGCAAGACTAGAACGAAGCAAGAGAGAAGTTAGCCAACAACCGGAAACTAGCACAATCAGCTCGAAAACTCAGCCACCCTATGCAACAACGCATCACACGAACATAGATCTAAGCGCACCGAATTTAGACCTTTATCTACCAAGAGTTACTAACCGTGCAATCCTGCACATATCCTGAGTTCATTTCACTAACCCCTAGACAACATCCAAGCAATCACTATACCTATTCTAATGCACAAATAGTTCGATACCATTCTTAAGATAATTATCATTCTTTTTCTTTTTCTTTCTTTTTTCAATTATCTTTTTCTTCTTTTTGGTTTCCACACATTTGGTTTTCAAAATTTGCACTCGGTTTCTAGGACGTAAGAGTTTGAGAGGACAACCTTCTACTTAGACCCAGGTTGCCAATTGGCACACTCATAAGGTCTTTTAACCTTAGCGGAGTGAAGAGGTTGCGTCATTGCTGATTTTTTTTTCTTCCTTTTTTTTTACTAAATGACAATGGTAGCACGCTTACGCTTGCTCCAACATCAATTAGTGCATGGTTAATTTCATAATCTCCAATTTTACAAGGGATGACGAATATACCTGGATCAGGCATTTTCTTGGGTAGGTTTGGCTGCAACATGGAGTTAGCCACCATGACGGTTTCGGTCTCCACATCTCGCTGGTTTGCAAGTCGCTGGTATGAAGGCATCTTCTTCAAAGCTTCGTGGAATGAAATAGTGATGTGCATCTTCTTCAACATCTTAGAAAACTTTTCAAATTGAGCATCCTCGTTCTCTTTGCATTGGCATTGACGGAACGGCAAAGGAGGAGGCCTCGGTTCCGGTTTGACGTATTTCGGCTCATCTTCCTCCTCTTTGTGCTCTTCGATGTTGCTACCCTTTCTTGCTACTGTCCTATATGATTCTCCCTTTTCAAACGTTGAATGAGTAGGCTGATCCGATGTCTTGCCACTCCTTAAGTGAATGGCATTGATTTGCTCACGAGGATTTGCTTCCGAACGCCCCGGTAGAACTCCTTGCGGTTGAGAGGAGTTCGCAGTGAGTTGTGCAACTTGAGTATCCAAGATCTTTAGGTGCGTCTTCATCTCCACAAATTGTTTCTTTACCTCTTCATGTTCTGCTCTCATCCCTCTAGACTCGTTGTATAGAACTTTTTGTCCTTGTAAGAGTTGAGCTAGCATAGACGTAATATCGGTGTTAGCTTCTTGTTGTTGAGGAGGAGGCACACGTGGCTGGTAATTCTGGGTTTGGGACTACGTCCATTGCTATAAATACTGATTCTTTTGCATCACTTGTGGCTGAAAATTTTCTGATAGTTGTTGTGCGTTGGATCCACCGTCGGAATTCTTGTAGGAGAAATTTGGGTGATTTCTCCATCCGGGATTGTACGTATTTCCAAAGGCTAGTTATTGCTCACGTAGTTCACTTCCTCGTACCCTTGGATTTCATGATCTTCTAATTGCTCTGAATATTGTGAACGGCGTGATTCAGATAGAAGATTATAAATTCCAACGACTTGATCCTTCATCTCGGCTAAACCGACATATAGAGCATGTGTGTATTCACATGAGCTACCCTTGCTAGAGCATTGCGATTTTATGTTCCAGCAGCGTTGCTGCCTTCATAAGCCATACAATCGATTAGGTCCTCGATTTGTGGAAATGTGAGATTACTCAAGGGACCCCCAGCTGCGGCTATGATCAGAATCCTCGTGTTATCCATGAGTCCTTGCAGAAAATTATATATGAAATAACCCTGATCCATGTCATGATGTGGGCAAAGGCGTTGATAGCCTTGGAATCGTTCCCACGCTTCGTATAGACTCTCAGCTGCCCCTTGAACGAACGTGTTGATTTGATTCTTGATCATCTCATTTTCATACGTATTTCTTGCATGATTTAGGAGACGTTTTCGATATATATGTGTTGTTTTACGTATGATTCTGTATCCGTTTTACTTGTTTTCGTGCTTTTCATGTTCTTACAGGATTTTACGCGTATTTTTATGTGAAAAAGAAACAAAATACATATCAAGATAAGATTAAAAAATAATCCTTTTGTCACAAGACTAGTCAAATAAGGAAATGTTGCATGAAGTATCATATTTGGCGAGAAATAAGGGTTTAAATCTCATTTTGGTTTGTTCCGTGATGCGTATCAGAGTTAAATATAACCTAATCTACCCGCAAGTGCACGACACGTGTGTAGTATTTTAGGTGTCGATCCCACAGAGACTACGCAACACTACCTAAACCCGAACTACGAATCAAACTTGCTAACGAAAGAAGGTGAATAAGGAATGAAATACTGAAAGTGACTAAACAACTTGGGTTCTAACGATGAGATAAACGTCCTACGAATCCAGTTTCACCACAAGACTACCGAAACCAACGATCAACCTATCTATCATGCAATCCCAGTTAAAGTTATCTAAGGCGGACGTTCCTAACATGATATCTACCCTCTCTCAAGGCATAGACACGTGATCTAGACAAGCTGAACTAAAACGGGAAGATGCATTCAAAATAGATCAAAAGTGGTCTCGGGATAGCCAAGGGCTATTCCCTTCTCTTAGAACAAACAAAATACTCGCTCATGCGTCTGTAATGAAACATAAACATAGTAGAAAGTCTAAGGAACATAAAAACCAAACAAAACCGAAGTGGTGGTGCTTGATCTCCATTGCTCCTCGCTTATCTCTTCGCAAGAATCTCCTCTATCTTCGCTGAATTGTTCTCCACTGTATGCTTACTGTAATGACGTCTTTTTGCCACCTTTTAAGCCTCCTAAGTCGGTGCCGTAGGTTTTGCCCGATCGTGCAAGGGTTGTGCCCGACCGGGTGAGGCTTTTCTATGCTCAATCTCGTCCCGTTTGTCTCGTGATGATCCCCAAAGTTGCTCCTTAGCTTCGTGCATGCTCCTTTAGCTCCAAAATGGTCCAAATACGTGTAAAAACCTGTAAGAACATGAAAAGCATGAAAGCAAGTAAAACGGATACAAAATCATACGTAAAACATCACATATGTATCGAAAACGTCTCCTAAATCGTGCAGGAAATACGTATGAAAACGAGATGATTAAAATCCCCCAGACTTGAATGTTTGCTTGACCCTAAGCAAACGTAAATGTGGAATACATGGGGTATGAAAAATATGAGAATCCCCCTTCTCCTAGAAATACCGCTAAAGCGAACGTAACTGATCAACTAACATGTCGAGATCAAATTCGGCCTAATCGAGTTTTCAGCCTTAATCCTAGGTCCACCACGGTTACCATGAGAAAGTAAATCAAAGGAGACTAGACACGCTACCGTAACTCCCTCCACCAGACAAGACTTCAGACCATGCTAAACCTAGGTCAACCGAAGATACTTGTTTCTTTCTTTCCGAGCTTCTTTCTTTCTTTTTCTTTTCTTTTTCTTTTTCTTCTTTTTATTTTCTTTTTATGACTTTTTCTCTTTTTTTCTTTTGTTTCCTTTTTATTTTTCTTTTCCATTTTTTTTCTTTTCTTTTCTTCTTTTTTTTTCTTTGCATACACACTAGGCTTCTAGGACGTCGGATTTGAAGGGATCCAGCCTCTACTTAGACCCAGACTACCGATGACGGTATACTCATGCATCTCGTGTGAGAGTGCAGCGGAGTAGGTGGCTTTTTGTGCCGTGCCCTTAGGACGTAGAAAGATGATAGCCAACCCACCACTTAGACCCGAGCCACCGAAGGAGTAACAAGGTCGATGCACTCATATCGATTTTCGATCATGCTTATTAGGCACTATTTCTATTGACAGCGGAGTGTTAGTGTGCGCCTTTTAATCTGCAAAATAAGCTCGATTTTTTATGACCTAATGATCCTCAATGTAACCAAAGTAAAGCGTCGTCTACACGAAGTATGACCATCTGGGTAGAGAAAATAAACGATAGACCAGCTTAGCAACCTCGTCTAAACATCCCCACAAGCAACACTAGGATTCCCAAGAACTACGACCTATTGTTTTTCAGTCGACTAATAAGCTCTAACGCATAAGAAAACCTAGCTCAATCATGCAAAGTCTAACGGAAAAGGTCAACCTCTTAAGCATTCCTAAGTCCGGGGTTCATCTCAAAACGTGGCACCAACCCAGCACCGGACAAGTGCCTTGGGACGACTCTGACTCAATGAAAACAAAAACAAACTAAAAATTGCAAAAAATAACCTAAAAACTAAAAAGTCAAAAGAAAGTGAAACGAAACCACCTGACAAACGTGAGCTGCTCCCCCCAGACTTGAATTGAACGGCGTCCTCGATGTGAAGCTCCGATGGAGGATGAAGGAAGTGAAGCACATTTGTGGTGTTATACTTTTTTTTCTTCTTTTTTCTTTTTTTTTACAAACAGCTGGGTTGCCTCCCAGAAAGCGCTTATTTAACGTCATTAAGCTTTGACGACTCCATTCCTCATGCGTGCGCGACGGGTGGATCGGAAAGGGAAATGGAGTTTCCACTTCCGATCGGTTGAGCGGCTTGGTAGAGCTTAAGCCGCTGTCCATTGGCGTTGAACGTGTCACCCGCATCACTCCATAATTCCACGTCTCGTACCTGAAAAGGATCACACCAACAAGGCAGTAGGTTGTCCGAGAAAGACTTAGGTCGAGAATTAGAAAGTGGAACGAAATCACCTGATTGGAAATCATGAGGTAGGGTCTTCTCGTCGTGCCATCCCTTAGGCACATCATGCACGGGGTTCACTTGCTCGCTGTCCAAGGTTGGATAAGGGGTATCTGCGTTGAAAAGTTTAATGACATCTTTTTCCATTACCTCGTGCAAGTGCGGGTGCAGCCTCCTTTGAATTTCGGGTGAAGGTTTGTGGCTGTCCTCCCTACAATTCCCGTACATACATATTGAAGAGTTGAGCCTCTTACGCTTCTTCACGCGTGTGTGCTGTTTTCTCATCTCATCTGCGCTCATGTTAGCATTCAAAACAGCAAGATATGTTTTATCGGAATCAACGTACTCATACCGAGAATAAGGTGGCGGGTCGGGCTCAAGTTCGAACGACTTCTCCATTGTGAAACAAGCATGTATATCGTGTTGTACCTCCTCCCATGGGATGTCTCCTAGTGCTGCAATTGCACTCATGAATTTCGTATACTCCTCAGCTCCTTCATCCGCAAATCCTGCATTGTCTCCAACTCGTGTCAAATACCGTAAAAGAGAATCGGAAGCACTTACTTGATCATGCGTGTCTTTCTCTAACTAGTCCAGTGAATCTACTGTAAAGCAAGACTCCTTGAGTGGTGATTCATCAGCGGGGCTGGGCAGGATGAATTCGATCGTTTCGTCTTTGACACGTAAGGACAGCTTTCCTTGTTGTATGTCTATCATCGCCCCTGCAGTAGCTAAGAGCGGCCTACCAAGAATAATAGGTGTCCTAGTATCTTCCGTTATCTCAAGTACAACAAAATCATTGGGATTCATCGCACCTGCAGTAGCTAAGAACGGCCTACCAAGAATAATAGGTGTTCTAGCGTCTTCCGTTATCTCAAGTACAACAAAATCAGTGGGAATGCAAAGCTTACCTGCCATGGTGGGAACGTTTTCAATGATTCCCACCAGATGTCTTACCGTACGATCCGCGAGGCGTAGAGACATCTTCGTCGGTTTAAGGTTTCTAAACTCATCCGCTTGAAAACTGTGTGTGGCATGATACTCACGCTTGCCCCTAAATCACACAAAGCATTTTCAATATCGAGATTACCTTTTTTGCATTGGATTGAGAAGGTTCCCGGGTCCTTTTGGTTAGGGGGCAACTTGTTCTGAAGAATTGCACTGCATTCCTCGGTGAGTGCTACAGTCTCGTTCTCTTTGGTGTGCTTCTCTTTGGTCATTATCTCACGATTAGGCATCTTTTGGACTGCTTTCACGTATGGCATGGTGATGTCTAGCTTCTTGAGACCTTCTATAGATCTGCCCACTCTCTCTTGGTTCTTACTGCTTACCAATCGTCGAGGATACGGTATCGGAGGTACGTACGCCGGAGGAGCAACGTATGGCTTATCTAAATCTGGTTCGACTCCTTCCATAATCGCAACCTTACCTCTTCCTCTATCCATGGACGTACCAGCAGCATCCCCTCGCTCTTTTGAGGGCGGATTCTCATCCTCATCATCGCTGCACACAGAAATAGCATTCACATAATCTCTCGGGTTAAGATCGGGCTTACCGGGAAGCTGTCCGGGATTCCGAGAAGATGAGGCAGCCTGTTGTGCTATGGAGTTTTCCAACATCTTCACATGAGTGCTCAGAGACTCCAACTGAG
>CM071868.1:25816902-25827639 GCA_036759665.1 Gynandropsis gynandra | reverse complement strand
AGTTAAGTAAACTTAACTTAAAACAAAGGGAACTCATGGGGGTAATTTAGGCAACATCTAGACCGACTTAGTAGGCTTAAAAGGAGGCAAAAGACGTCATTGAAGCAAGCTTACATTGGAGAACAATTGAGTAGAAGATTGAGGAGATTCTTGCGAGGAGACAAGCGAGGAGCATTGGAGATCGAGCACCACCACTTCGGTTTTGTTTGGTTTTTATGTTCCTTAGACTTTCTACTATGTTTATGTTTCTTTACAGACGCATGAGCGAGTAGTTCGTTTGTTCTAGGAGAAGGGATTAGCCCTTGGCTATCCCGGAACCACTTTTGATTTATTTTGAATGCATTTTTCCGTTTTAGTTCGTCTATTCTTTATCTGAGTGCTTGAATTTACTTGTGTTTGCGATGGCCACATAGATGCATGTGTTAGGGGTTAGGAGAAGGACCTAAAGGAGAATTCTAGTCCTAGAAGATCAGGTTTAGAACTACCGAAGTTAGGCCACGAAAGTAGGATAGCAACGGTTGAGGGTGAATGGGTGAATCATAGAGTCTATGGGTTTAGTTCAAGGTGTCCGCCACGAAAGTAGGGGGCAGCTTGTCTAGATCACATGTCTATGCTTCGAGAGAGTGTAGATATCATATTAGGATCATCCGCCTTAGATAGCTTTAACTGGGATTGCATGATAGATAGGTTGATCGTTGGTTTCGGTAGTCTTGTGGTGAAACCGGTTTCCTAGGACGTTTGTCTTATTGTTAGAACCCGAGTAGTTTATTTACTTTCAATATTTCATTCTTCATCCACATTCCTTCGTAAGCAAGTTTGATTCCTAGTTCGAGTTTAGGTAGTGTTGCGTAGTCTCTGTGGGATCGACACCTAAAATACTACACACGTGCCGTGCACTTGCGGGTAGTTTAGGTTATTTAACTCTGATAACGCATCGATTCTTGGCAAGCTGAGCTTTACTCTGAGGGAAGAATCGCGTCATGAATTTCTCTTCTACTTGTTCCCATGATTGTATGGAATTCGTCGGTTGGGAATATTACCAGCCTTGCACCTTATCCTTCACTAAGAATGGAAAGGCAACTAGCATGATGTCCTCATCTGAGAATTCGTCTCCGGTTTTGATAGTTCTGCTGAGCATCTTAAAGTCAGTAAGATGCTAGTTCGGACCCTCGGTGGGTCTCCCTCTGAACGTTGCGTTACCGAGCATCAAGATGAATGCCGGCTGTAATTCCACGCGAGCATCTCTCCTAGTGATGCATGACAGGAGTTGTGTATGCCTAGGGACCGTGTATGATCCATTTGTGGCACATTTGGTTGCATTTGTGGCACATTTGGTTAGATTTGTAGCACGTTAAAGTCTCGACGTTCTGCCATTAACTCTTCTTCGCTCTTGTTTACAATCTTTGGTTCGATTACTATCTTGGTTTGGAAGTCTAGGTGCACTAGTGTATTATCGACCGGTTGGCTTGCACTAGCTCTCGTTTGTCTCCTTAATTCTCTGAGTGTTCTATCGATATCTGGGTCGTAAACTAGATCAGCACTTCGGGTACCTTTTATGCACAAGTGAGCTGCACGAGATAAGGAAACAAAACACAAAAGTCGTGTGAGTTCCAAGAAGTAAACAAATTTGACTCAAAACAAAGAAAGCAAAAAAAAGACAAATAAGATTCCGGAAAGGACTATATCCTAATCCAAAAGTATCCTAAATCTCAAGCCGTAATCAATTCCCCGGCAATGGCGCCAAAAACTTGATGTGGTTAATCTCAAGTAATAATTACCTAGACTAACGTTTCCGCAAGAATACGGATCGTATAGTACCAGGGTCGAACACGAGGAATCGTTGCAACTCTAAAGCTAGTAAACTAATGAATAGGACGTGTAAAATCAATCAGTGTGTAGAATATGAATGAAACTAAACTAACTAGCTAACAAATTATACACAATGAACTAAACACCACAGGTTTCGAGAGATGCACGATAATGCAACCAAGTTCTAACAAGATCATGGTCTTATATACTATCACGTATTCAGGTAATTCAAGCTCTAATATAGGAACTGACTGGCGTAGACTTGTCCACTACCTAGCGTGCGTACTACCAATCTTCGGATTGCATACTCTCACCCACTAAACGCATTAAGAATGCTATCCTAATCCCTAGATTCAATCGATCGACCTGGCGTAGATTCTAAACCGAGTAAATACTAAATAATGGCTAAGTTCCAAAGTCTAATCCTCTGGAATAGATTCATTAAACTTTTATGATCATTCATTCGAGTGGCGTACAAGAACGAAAGCATTAAAAACAACCAATCAATCTGAAAACGATCAAACACCAAAATCATTCATTTAGGTGGCGTACAAGAACGAAAGCATTAAGAATCACCAAGCATTAAGAACAAGAGTTCATTACATATCGGCAAATCTCTCTAACCTATGGCTATGGACCTACTCGGACATGAACTTAGAAAACGAAATAGAAAAGATAATTATATTCAACAAGGATAATGAATGAGATACCTCCCTATTCTATTATCGATGTATTCAACAGCTCCTCCGTGCTCTGGCTTCGTCGCTCCGTCCTTGCCTTCAAGTCTGCATTCTACTCTCTTTCTTTTGCTCTACGTGTACTCTATTTTCTCTCTTCCTTTCTGTCCGAATTGGCTGCTGAAGCTCTCCCCTTATTGCCCTCTTTCTCCTCTTTCCTTTTCTCTAATCTTTCGTTTTTGGATGTCCTCTTTTCCTTCTCTCTAGTGGCTGGAATTTCCTTTTTCTTATAGCAAATGCAGTTTTCCTTTTCCGAGTTATTCCATCTCTTTTTTTACATTCTTATGTAATTGTCAATGTTTCCTCTTTATTTTCCACCAATGTACCTCCCCTTTATCTTACCTAACCATATTTCCTTTTTGTTTAAGTAGCCAACATGTTCCTTTTCTTGTTTTGCTAAATTTCCTTTTCTGGTTTATGTAGGTGACAAACACGACCCGCGGCAACGTTTACTTCGAAAAGAGGAATAAAATGTGAAAAAAAAAATCATGTAATTCGGAGCTTCGTACGCAAAGTTATGGTATTTCAAAGCCTGTCGTACAATTCATTGTTGTAGTCGTCTAATCACGTGAAAACAAAAACAAAAAGCGAAAAAGGGGTGCAACACGAGAGACAAACGCAAATAGGAAATAGGAAGCAAAAGGAATGCAAGCGACGTATTGATAAGAAATAACATTCGTATCCTAAGAAACTCGAACGGGCATCTCCTAGCTCTTAAAATCCAACATATCGACTTAAACAAAGGATTATGAGCTTGAAAATGGGGTCGGACTGCCTTCAGCAACCGCGAGATAATTTATCTTGAAAATAGGAATAAAATGTGAAAAAAAATGTAATTCGGTGCTTTGTACCCAAACTTATAGCATTTGAAAGCCCGTCGTACAATTCCTTGTTGTAGTCGTCTAATCACGTGAAAAAAGTGGAAAAGAGCTGCAACACGAGAGACAAACGCAAATAGGATATAGGAATCAAATTGAATATCTGAGAGACAAACGGAACGCAAGCGGCGTATTGAAAGGAAATGACATTCGTATCCTAAGAAACTCAAAAAGGGCATCTCCCGGCTCTAAAAATCCTACATATCAACCAAAATAAAGGATTTTGAGAAAAAAACCAGGGTCGGGCGGCCTTCAGTAGCCTGCGACATCATTTATCTCGAAAAGAGGAATAAAATGTGAAAAACATCATGTAATTCGGAGCTCGGTATGCAATGCGTTATCAGAGTTAAATAACCTAATCTACCCGCAAGTGCACTGCACATGTGTAGTATTTTGGGTGTCGATCCCACAGAGACTACGCAACACTACCTAAACCCGAACTACGAATCAAACTAGCTAACGAGAGAATATGGATTAAGAATGAAATACTAAAAGCAAATAAACTACTTGGGTTCTAACGATAAGAAAAACGTCCTAGGAATCCAGTTTCACCACAAGACTACCGAAACCAACGATCAACCTATCTATCATGCAATCCCAGTTAAAGCTATCTAAGGCGGATGTCCTACTATGATATCTACCCTCTCTCGAGGCATAGACACGTGATCTAGACAAGCTGCCCCCTACTTTCGTGGCTGACACCTTGAACTAAACCCATAGACTCTGTGATTCACCCGTTCACCCTCAACCGTTGCTACCCTACTTTCGTGGCCTAACCTTGGTTGTTCTAAACCTGATCTTCCAAGACTAGAATTCTCCTTTTGGTCCTTCTCCTCTACTTTCGTGGCCTAACCTCGGTTGTTCTAAACCTGATCTTCCAAGACTAGAATTCTCCTTTTGGTCCTTCTCCTAATCTCTAACACATGCATCTATGTGGCCTTTGTAAACAAAAGTAAATGAAGCACTCAGATAAAGAATAGATGAACTAAAACGGGAAGATGCATTCAAAATAGATCAAAAGAGGTCTCGGGATAGCCAAGGGCTAATCCCTTCTCCTAGAACAAACAAACTACTCGCTCATGCGTCTGTAAAGAAACATAAACATAGTTAAAAGTCTAAGGAACATAAAAACCAAACAAAACCAAGGGTAACTCGTGCGGATGCTGGCTGGAGTGCAATGCCCGATCGGGCATGGTGTGTGTGCCCGCTCGGGCACAAAGCAATTGGTCGGGCAAGACATGCCCGAGTTGTGCTAAATGGTCCACACAATTGGCCGTAGGTTTTGCCCGATCGTGCAAGGGTTGTGCCCGACCGGGTGAGGCTTTTCCATGCTCAATCTCGTCCCGTTTGTCCCGTGATGATCCCCCAAGTTGCTCCTTAGCTCCGTGCATGTTCCTTTAGCTCCAAAATAGTCCAAATACACGTAAAAACCTGTAAGAACATGAAAAGCACGAAAGCAAGTAAAACGGATACGGAATCATACGTAGAACATCACATATGTATCAAAAACGTCTCCTAAATCGTGCAAGTAAAACGGATACGGAATCATACATAAAGAGAATCGGATGGACTTACTTGATCGTGTGTGTCTTTCTCTAACTCGTCCAGCGAATCTACTGTAAAGCAAGACTCCTTGAGTTGTGATTCGTCCATGGGGCTGGGCAGGATGAATTCGATCATTTCGTCTTTGACACGTAAGGAGCTTTCCTTAACGGCCTACCAAGAATAATAGGTGTTCTAGCGTCTTCCGTTATCTCAAGTACAACAAAATCAGTGGGAATGCTAAGCTTACCTACCATGGTGGGAACGTTTTCAATGATTCCCACCGGATGTCTTACCGTACGATCCGCGAGACGCAGAGACATCTTTGTAGGTTTGAGATTCTCGAACTCCATCCGCTTGAAAACTGAGTGTGGCATGATACTCACGCTTGCTCCTAAATCACACAAAGCCTTTTCAATATCGAGATTACCCCGAGCGGGCAGCATGCCAGCCTGAGCGGGCACATCCTCAACCCGAGCGGGCACACTTTTTTCATCGCGTTTTTGCGCGATCGTCTGCGCCGTACCCGAGCGGGTCACTTTCCTTGCCCGAGCGGGTCGCGGCCGTCACTTGCAACTTAAAATAAGTTAATTTGACTTAAAACAAGGGGTAGTTCGTGGGGGACTTATACAATAAGGAAAACACCCTTAGAGAAGAGGAATAAAGTCATATTTTGCTGGAGGGAGTAATAGAAACGTTGCCAACTTAATCAAGATTTGGAAAACTCAAGAAAAGGCAACAAAGAGAGGTGGCTGCTGTAACGAAGGGGGAGAGCTTCAAGGGAACGAATTCAGAAAGAAAGTTGGAGACGAGAGAGAGGACATGAGAGGGAGAAGGAGTACCGAACGCACACACAAGGGCGAAGGACGGAGCGACGAAGCCAGAGCGCGGAGGAGCTGTTGAAGACATCGGTAATAGAATAGGGAGGGATCTCATTCTTTATCCATGTTGAATATAGTTATCTTTTGTGTTTCGTTTTCTAAGTTCATGTCCGAGTAGGTCCATAGCCATAGGTTAGAGAGCTTGGCCGATATGTAGCGAAGTCTTGTTCTTAATGCTTTGTGGTTCTTAATGCTTTTGATCTTGAACGCCACTTGAATGAATGATTTTGGTATTTGATCGCTTTCAGATTGACTGGATGTTCTTAATGCTTTCATTCTTGTACACCACTTGAATGAATGATTGTAGAAGTTTAATGAATCAACGCCAGGGGATTAGACTTTGGAACTTAGCCATGATTTAGGATTAAATCGGTTTAGAATCTACGCCAGGTCGATCGATTGAATCTAGGAATTAGGATAGCGGTCTTAATGCGTCTAGTAGGTGAGATACACAATTGGGAAAAATGTATACGCATGCTAGATAGTGGACAAGTCTACGCCAGTCAGTTCCTATATTAGAGCTCGAATTCCCTGAACTCGTGATAATATCTAAGACCATGATCTTGTTAGAACTTCGTTGCATCATCGTGCATGTCTCGACACGTGTGGTGTTTAGTTCATTGAGTTTAATTCGTTAGTTAGTTAGATAGTTTATCTTCATTCACATTCCATTCACCTATTGATTTTACAGGTTCTATTCATTAGTTACTAGCTTTAGAGTTGCATCGATTCCTCGTGTTCGACCCTGGTACTATACGATCCGTATTCTTGCGGAAGCGTTAATCTAGGTAATAATTACTTGAGATTAACCACATCAAGTTTTTTGTTCCGTTGCCGGGGAATTGATTACGGCGTTAGAGTTAGGATACTTTTGGATTAGGACATATTCCTTTCCGGAGTTTTATTTGTTTTTTCGTATTTTTGCTTTCTTTATTTTGAATCAAATTCGCTTACTTCTTGGAACTCACACGACTGTTGTGTTTTGTTTCGTCATCTTGTGCAGCTAATTTGTGCATGAGATGTACCGGAAGTGCTGATCTAGTTTACGACCCAGATATTGATAGAACGCTCAGAGAATAAGGAGACAAACGAGAGCTAGTGCAAGCCAACCGGTCGATAACACACAAGTTCACCTAGATCTCCAAACCGAGATAGTAATCGAACAAAAGATTGTAGACAAGAGCGAAGAAGAGCTAATGGTAGAACGTCTAGACTTGAACGTGCCTAACGTGCAACCAGTGCAACCAGCGATGACTTATGGATTTTACATGATCCCTAAGCATACCCAACTCTTGTCATGCATTACTAGGAGAGACGCTCGCGTGGAACTACAACCGGCATTCATCCAAATGCTCGATAACGCAGCGTTCAGAGGGAGACCCGCCAAGGATCCGAACCAACATTTTACTGATTTCAAGATGCTCTGTAGAACAATCAGAACCGGTGACGGAATTTCAGACGAGGACATCATGTTAGCTGCCTTCCCATTCTCAGTGAAAGATAAGGCGCAAGACTGGTTGTACTCTCAACCTGCGAATTCTATTGGATCATGGGGACAGCTAGAGGAGAAGTTCATGATGCGATTCTTCCCACAGAGTAAGGCTCAGCTTGCCAAGAATCAGATCAACACATTCGTTCAAGGGGCAGCTGAGAGTCTATACGAAGCGTGGGAGAGATTCAAAGGCTACCAACACATTTGCCCACATCACGGCATGGATCAGGGTTATCTCATACATAACTTTCTGCATGGACTCATGGATAACACGAGGATCTTGATCATAGCCGCCGCTGGAGGTTCTTTGAGCAATCTCACTTTTCCTCAGATCGAAGACCTAATCGATCGTATGGCTGATGAAGGCAGAAACGCCGCTGGAGGATACAATCGCAACACTCCAGCAAGGGTAGCTAATGTGAACGACACGCATACCATATATGCCGAGCTAGCTGAAATAAAAGGTCAAATCAGTGGGCTCTTCAATATGATGTCCGGAGCGAATCAACCGAAGAGTTTTGAGCAGCCGGAAGAGCAAGGAATTCAAGGGTACGAGGAGGTGAGTTATGTGAGCAACAATCAGCCTTTGGGTAACACTTACAACCCCGAGTAGAGAAATCACCCCAATCTTTCGTACAAGAATTTCGACGGTGTATTCAATGCACAACGTTCATCGGAGAACTTCCAACCGCGTTTGATGCAACGCAATCAGAATTTTCTTGCAAGGACGCATCCCCAACCTCAGAACCATCAGCCACGTGCATCGCAATCATAGCAAAACCAATCCGATGCAACCCCTGATTTCAACGCCTTGTTCACTCGTGTCCTCCAAATCCAAGAAACTCAAGCTAATTCGATTTTGGAAATTCAACAAAGTCAGAGTAACTTGGTGAGGAATCAAGAGAACACCCAGAAGCAGCTAGAGAGTTTTTCAACTCGTATTAGACAATTGGAGACGCAAGTCGCACAACTTGCACAAGGGGCAGCACGAGCGCAAGGAGTTCTACCAGCGCGATCGGAAGCAAATCCTTGTGAGCAAATCAATGCCATTCACTTGAGGGGCGGTAAGACATTTGATCAGCCCACTCTTTCAACATTTGAAAAGGGAGAATCATCTAGGACAGTAGCGAGAGAGGGAAGCAACATCGAAAAGCACAAAGAGGAGGAAGAGGAGCCTAAATACATAAAACCGAACCGAGGCCTCCTCCTTTGCCATTCCCTCAACGTCAACGCAAAAAAAATGAGGATGCTCAATTTGCAAAGATTGCTGAGATGTTGAAGAAGATGCACATCGCTATTCCATTCCACGAAGCGTTGAAGAACATGCCTTCATACGCTAAGTTTCTCAAAGACGTACTTGCAAACAAGCGAGATGTGGAGACGGAAACCGTCATTGTAACTAACTCGATGCTGCCGCCAAACCTACCCATGAACATGCCCAATCCAGGTATATTCGTGATCCCTTGTAAAATAGGAGATTATGAAATTAATCATGCACTAGTCGATGTCGGAGCAAGCGTAAGCGTGCTACCATTGTCATTATACGAAAAATTGGATCTTAGGGATAGGATGGATCTTCAACCTACACAAATGGCGCTAACCATGGCTGATCGAAGCATTAGAATACCCGAGGGCATGCTGGAAGACGTGCCTTTGCAAGTGGGGAAATTCTTCGTCCCGGTTGACTTCGTCATCTTGGATATGGAGGAGGACAAGAAGATCCCAATCATCCTCGGTAGACTCACGTTGAAGTTTGGAGATGAAGAAGTAGAGTTTAATTTGAACGACACGCTCAAACAGCCTTGTATGGTAGACTCGGTATTCTACATAGACGTCTTAGAGAAACTAGCCGAGGAAGTTATCGAAGAGTTTGGGGACATGGATTCTCTTGAGATGGCTCTTTTAGCAGCTGGAGAGGGACTTATAATGACCCTAACAAAGTGAAACATTACACAAAGCTGCTGGACGAAGGAAAAATGAAAGAGATCCCGAACACCGAGCTAAACGCACTCCGAGCAGATTTGTGTGCGATCCGAGCACAACAGGTCGTACCCCAAGAAAAAGATGGAATTTCGGACAATCCTCGTAAAGGAGACTTCTCAACTCATAAACAAATAAGCACAGATCAAATCGGGAGGAATTTAGAACAAGAAAACGCCACAAACCAGTGCACAAACCTCCGCGCATGCCAGACAGATTCCAGCGCGCCTCAAGCGGCTTACAACGCTCTTTGAACCACTTCCGATATGCCTAATAGCCAAATCAAGCGTCCACAGCCCGACTGGAGTGTTGAAAAAGTGGAGTTGAAGCCCTTGCCACAAGGGTTGAGGTATCAATTTTTTGGACTCGAATCTACTAATCAGGTGATAGTGAATGATGACCTAGACGAATCCCAAAAGGCTCGATTGCTAGAAGCTCTTAGGAAGTATAGCGATGCCATAGGTTAAACATTAGAGGATAATTAGGGGACTTAGTCCAGCCCTTTGCATGCATAGGATTCCCTTAGAAGATGACACTAAGACTTCCATTGAGCATCAACGTAGATTAAACCCGAACATTATGGAAGTAGTTAAGAAAGAGGTCCTTAAGTTGTTAGATGTCAGAATTATATATCCTATATCGGATAGTGTGTGGGTGAGTCCTATACAGGTAGTTCCGAAGAAATGAGGAATCATCGTCATCCCAAACGCGAACAACGAACTGATTCCGAAAAGAACGGTCACGGGATGGCGCATGTGCATCGACTACTGCAAGCTGAACGCCAACACACAGAAAGATCACTTCCCTTTACCTTTCATTGATCAAATGCTTGAACGTTTAGCTCTTCACTCCTATTTTTTTGTTTTCTTGATGGATATTCAGGTTTCTTCCATATACCAATCCATCAAAACGATCAAGAAAAGACGACGTTCACGTGCCCCTTCGGTACATTCGCCTATCGTCGGATGCCCTTTGGTTTGTGTAATGCACCTGCTACTTTTCAGCGGTGCATGACCTCTATCTTTTCTGATGTAAATGGTGAAATTATGGAAGTGTTCATGGACGATTTCTCGGTTCATGGACCTTCCTTTGATGTTTGTCTAACCAATTTGTGTAAAGTGTTAGACAGGTGCGTAGCGAATCTTGTGCTGAATTGGGAGAAGTGTCATTTTATGGTTCGCGAGGGCATTGTATTGGGGCATAAGATATCAGCAAGGGGAATAGAGGTAGATAAGGCAAAAATAGAGGTGATTGAGAAGCTGCCACCTCCTAGGAACATTAAGGCCATCCGTAGTTTTCTAGGTCATGCGGGGTTCTATAAACGGTTCATCAAAGATTTCTCGAAGGTATCTAAACCCCTTACTGATCTATTAGGCAAATACGTACCATTTGAGTTTACAACGGAATGTCAAGATGCA
>CM071868.1:25781847-25809498 GCA_036759665.1 Gynandropsis gynandra | reverse complement strand
TCGATACGAAAGATTCGGGTGATTCCTCCAACTCGGGTTGTAAGAATTCCCGAACTGAGTGTTACCTTGCTGCTGGGCATAGTTCATCTGTCCGTAATCCTCATGTACCATGCATTGAGATGCTACATGCTCCGTATCTCCGCAATTCGCACAGTACATGGCATTTGCTGCATTACCCATAGCTCTATTCTGATTAGGCTCATATAAACGACGAGTGCTATTAGGCATACCTCTCGGAGTTGACCACATGGTGTGGTTCATGGCGAGGTTATCAATCAGCTCGAATTCCTCCTCGACGCTCAGATCCATGAATGATCCTCTGGCAGCGTTATCCAACGTCGTTCGGTGCTCATCTGAAATTCCGTTATAGAAAGTTTGGATAACGTACCCCACGCCTCAAATAAAGTCTCTCTATCTCTGCATCTGAATGTTTTGATTTCCCCCCTCATCTTAATCGTCTTGCTCGGAGGGAAGAAACGTGATAGGAACAGTGTGCAGAGCTGATCCCAAGTTGTGATAGATCCAGCAGGGAGTGATTGCAGCCAAGTTTTCGCTCGTCCCCCAACAGAGAAGGGGAAAAGACGCAGCAAGATTGCATCCTCTGAGACTCCGTGAATTTTGAACGTACCTGAAAGTTGCCCTCTACTTTCGTGGCTGACACCTTGAACAAAACCTTTAAGCTCTGTGATTCGCCCGTTTCACCCTCCACTGTTGCTACCCTACTTACGTGGCCTAACCTGGGTTTTTCTAAACCTGATCTTCTAGGACTAGAATTCTCCTTTCGATCCTTCTCCTAATCCCTAACACATGCATCTGCGTGGCCTTTGTAAACACAAGTCAATCAAGCGCTCAGATAGAGAATAGATGAACTAAAACGGGAAGAGGCATTCAAAATAGATAGAAAGTGGTTTCGGGATAGCCAAGGGCTAATCCCTTCTCCCAGAACAAACAAACTACTCGCTCATGCGTCTGTAAACAAACATAAAAGAAATAGAAAGTCTAAGGAACATGAAAACCAAACGAAACCGAAGTGTCGAGGCTTGATCTCCAATGCTCCTCGCTTGTCTCTTCGCAAGAATCTCCAAAATCACGAACTGAATGAATGTCCAATGTAAGCTCCCTCTAATGACGTCTTCTCCCTCCTTTTATTCCTCCTAAGTCGGTCTAATTGTTTCCTTAATCACCCCCACGAGTTCCCTTTTGTTTTAAGCTAATTTTACTTAATTTTGCTGATTACTCGGGTCGCGACCCGCTCGAGCGGTGAATGTGCTTGCTCGGGTGCGGCTAGGGCAGAACGCGCGGGTCATGGGCTGTGTGGAGTGCCCGATCGGGCATGATGAGTGCCCGCTCGGGTATGAGGCTGCTGGTCGGGCATTTTCTTGCCAGAGTCGTGCGTGAATGCGCACCAAATTTGCCGTAGCTTTTGCCCGATCGTGCATGAGTTGTGCCCGACCGGGTGGAGGCTTTTCCATGCTAAATTTCGTCCCGTTTGTCCCGTGATGATCCTCGAAGTTCCTCCTTAGCTCCGTGCATGTTCCTTTAGCTTCAAAATGATCCAAATACGCGTAAAAACTTGTAAGAACATGAAAACACGAAAACAAGTAAAACGGATACGAAATCATATGTAAAGCAACACATATATATATAAAAAATGTCTCTCAAATCGTGCAAGAAATACGGTTGAAAACGAGATGATCATCGGGCTGCCTTCAGCATCCCGCGGCATCGTTTATCTCAAAAAGATGAATTAAATGTGAAAAAATCATGTATTTCAGAGCTTCGTACGCAAAGTTACGGTATTTCAAATCCCGACATACAATTCGTTGTTGTAGTTGTCTAATCACGTGGGAACAGAAACAAAAAGCAAAAAAGGGGTGCAACACGAGAGACAAACGCAAACAGGCAATGGGAAGCAAAAAGAATATCCGAGAGACAAACGCAACGCACACGGCGTATTGGCAAGAAATGACATTCGTATCCTATGAAACTCGAAAAGGACATCTCCCGTCTCTAAAAATCCAACGTATTAACCTAAATAACAGATTTTGAGCTAAAAAACGGGGTCGGGTTAGCTACAGCATCCTTCGACCTATTTTATCTCAAAAAGAGGAATAAAATGTGAAAAAAATCATGTAATTTGGAGCGTTGTACGCAAAGTTATGGTATTTCAAAGCGCGTCGAACAATTCATTGTTGTAGTGGTCTAATAACATGAAAACAAAACCAAAAAGCGGAAAAGGGGTGCAACACGAGAGACAAACGCAAATAGGAAATAGGAAGCGAAAGGAATATCCGAAAGACAAAAGCAACGCATGCGGCATATTGACAAGATACGACATTCATATCCTAAGAAAATCGAAAAGGGCATCTCCCGTCTCTAAAAATCCAATGTATTAACCTAAATAACGGATTTTGAGCTAAAAAACGGGGTCGGGTTACCTACAGCATCCTTCGGCCTATTTTATCTCAAAAAGAGGAATAAAATGTGAAAAGAATCATGTAATTTGGAGCGCCGTACGCAAACTTATGGTATTTCAAAGCGCGTCGAACAATTCATTGTTGTAGTGGTCTAATAACGTGAAAACAAAACCAAAAAGCGGAAAAGGGGTGCAACACGAGAGACAAACGCAAATAGGAAATAGGAAGCGAAAGGAATATCTGAGAGACAAAAGCAACGCATGCGGCATATTGACAAGATACGACATTCATATCCTAAGAAACTCGAAACCGGCCTCTCCCGGCTCTAAAAATCCATTGTACCGACCTAAATAAAGGATTTTGAGATCGAAAATGGGGTCGGGCTGCCGTCAGCATCCCACGACATGGTTTATCTCGAAAAGAGGAATAAAATTTGAAAAACATCATGTAATTCTGAGCTTCGTACGCAAAGTCATGGTATTTCATAGCTCGTCGTACAACTCATTGTTGTAGTCGTCTAATCACGTGAAAACAAAAACAAAAAGCCGAAAAGGGGTGCAACACGAGAGACAGACGCAAATAGGAAATAGGAAGCAAAAGGAATATCCGAGAGACCAACGCAACACATGCGGGGTATTAAAAAGAAATCACATTCGTATCCTAAGAACTCGAAAAAAGCAACTCCCGGCTCTAAACATCAAACATATTGACCTAAATAGATGGATTTAGAGATCAAAAATGGGGTTGGGCTGCCTTCAGCATCCCACGGCATCGTTAATCTCGAAAAGATTAATAAAATGTGAAAATAATCATGTAATTCGAAGCTTCGTACCCAAAGTTATGGTATTTCAAAGCCCGGCATACAATTCATTGTTGTAGTCGTCTAATCACGTGAAAACAAAAAGAAAAAGTGGAAAAGGGGTGAAACACAAGAGACAAATGCAAATAAGAAATAGGAGGCAAAAGGAATATCCGAGAGACCAATGCAACACAAATGGGGTATTGACAAGAAATGACATTCGTATCCTAAGAAACTCGAAAAAGGCATCTCTCGCCTCCAAAAATCGAATGTATCGACCTAAATAAATTATTTAGAGATTGAAAACGGGATTGGGCTGCCGTCAGGATCCTGCGGCATCGTTTATCTTGAAAAGATTAATAAATTGTGCAAAAGTTCAAGTAATTCGGAGCTTCGTACACAAAGTTATGGTATTTCAAAGGCCGGCGTACAATTCATTGTTGTAGTCGTCTAATCACGTGACAACAAAACAAAAAGCGTAAAAGGGGTGCAACACAAGAGACAAACAAAAATAGAAAATAGGAAGCAAAAGGAATATCTAAGAGACAAATGCAACGCATGCGTCGTATTGAAAAGAAATGACATTCGCATCCTAAGAAACTCGAAAAGGGCATCTCTAGGCTCTAAAAATCCAACGTATCGACCTAAATAAAAGGATTTTGAGCTCCAAAAATGGGTCGGGCTGCCTTCAGCATCCCACGACATCGTTTATCTCAAAAAGATGAATAAAATGTGAAACAAAATCATGTAATTCGGAGCTTTGTACACAAAATTATGTTATTTCAAAGCCCGGCGTACAATTCATTGTTGTAGTTGTCTTATCACGTGAAAACAAAAACAAAAAATGGAAAAGGAGTGCAACACGAGTGACAAACGCAAATAGGAAATAGGAAGCAAAAGGAATATCCTAGAGAAAAACGCAACGCACGCGGTGTATCGACAAGAAATGACATTTGTATCCTAAGAAACTCGAAAAAGGCATCTCCCAGCTCTAAAAATCCAACCTATCGACCTAAAATAAAGAATTTTGAGCTTGAAAACGGAGTCGGGGTTCCTTCACCGCGACATCATTTATCTCAAAAAGATTAATAATATGTCAAAAAAATCATGTAATTTGGAGCTTTCTACGCAAAGTTATCGCATTTCAAAGCCGGTCGTACAATTCATTGTGTAGTCGTCTACTCACGTGAGAACGAAAACAAAAAGCGGAAAAGGGGTGCAACACAAGAGACAAACGCAAATAGGAAATAGGAAGCAAAAGGATTATCCGAGAGACAAACGCAACACAAGCGGCGTATTGAAAGGAAATGACATTCGTATCCTCAGAATTTTGAGCTGGAAAATTGGGTTGGGCTGCCTTCAGCAATCCGTGGCATCGTTTATCTCGAAAAGAGGAGTAAAATTTGAAAAAATCGTGTAATTCGGAACGTCGTATGCAAAGTTATGGTATGTCAAAGCCCGACGAACAATTCATTGTGGTAGTGGTCTAATCACGTGACAACAAAAACAAAAAGCGGAAAAGGGGTGCAACACGATGGACCAATGCAAATAGGAAATAGGAAGCAAAAGGAATATCTGAGAGACAAATGCAATGCAAGTGGCATATTGAGAAGATACGACATTCATATCCTAAGAAACTCGAGAAGGGCATCTCCCGGCTCTAAAAATCCAATGTATCGACCTAAATAAAGAAGTTTGAGATAAAAAACGCGGTCGGGCTGCCATCAGCATCCCGTGGCATCGTTTCTCGTGAAAAGAGGAATAAAATGTGGAAAAACATCATGTAATTCGGAGGTTCGTGCGCAAAGTTATGGTATTTCAAAGCCCAGCTTACAATTAATTGTTGAAGTCATCTAATCATGTGAAAAGAAAAAAAAAGCGGAAAAGGGGTGCAACACGAGAGACAAACGCAAATAGGAAATAGGAAGCAAAAGGAATATCCGAGAGGCAAATGCAATACTAGCAGCGTATTGATAAGAAATGACATTTGTATCCTAAGAAACTCGAAAAAGGCATCTCTCGGCTCTAAAATCCAACGTATCGACCTATATAATGGAATTTGAGCTCGAAAACAGGGTGGGGTTGCCTTCAGCATCCCGCGTCATCGTTTAGTTCGAAAAGAGGAATAAAATTTGAAAAAAAATCATGTAATTCGGAGCTTTGCACGCAAAGTTATAGTATTTCAATGCCCGTCGTACAATTCATTACTGTAGTTGTCTAATCACGTGAAAACAACAACAAAAAGTGGGAAAGGTGTGCGACACGAGAGACAAATGCAAATAGGAAATAGGAAGCAAAAGGCATATCCGTGAGACAAACGCAACGCACCCGGAGTATTGACAAGAAATGACATTCGTATCCCAAGAAACTTGAAAAGGGCATCTCTCGGCTCTAAAAATCCAACCTATCGACCTAAAATAAAGGATTTTGAGCTTCAAAACGGGGTCAGGGTTCCTTCTGCAACCGCGACATCGTTTCTCTCAAAAAGATGAAAAAAATGTGAAACAAATCATGTAATTCGGAGCTTCATACGCAAAGTTATGGCATTTCCAAGCCCGTCGTACAACTCATTGTTGTAGAAGTCTAATCACGTGAAAACAAAAATAAAAGCAGAAAAGGGGTGCAACACGAGAGACAAACGCAAATAGGAAATAGGAAGCAAAAGGAATATCCAAGAGACAAACACAACACAAGCGGCGTACTGAAAGGAAATGACATTCGTATCCTAAGAAGCTTAAAAAGGGCATCTCTCTGCTCTAAAAATCCAATGTATCGACCTAAATAAAGGATTTTAACCTGAAAATTGGGGTCGGGCTGCCTTCAGCAATCCACGGCATCATTTAGCTCGAAAAGAGGAACAAAATCTGAAACAAATCATGTAATTCGGAGCTTCGTACGCAAAGTTATGGTATTTTAAAGCCCGATGTACAATTCATTGTTTTAGTCGTCTAATCACGTGAATACAAAAACAAAAAGCGGAAAAGCGGTGCAACACGAAAGACAAACACAAATAGGAAATAGGATGCAAAAGGCATATCCGAGAAACCAATGCAACGCAAGCAGCGTATTGACAAGAAATCACATTCGTATCATAAGAAACTCGAAAAGGGCATGTCCTGCCTCTAAAAATCCAATGTATCTACCTAAATTAAGGATTTTGAGGTGAAAAACGGGGTCGGGCTGTGTTCAGCATCCGGCGGCATCGTTTATCTCAAAAAGATGAATAAAATGTGGAAAAAATCATGTAATTCAGAGCTTCGTACGCAAAGTTACGGTATTTCAAATCTCGACATAAAATTCGTTGTTGTAGTCGTCTAATCATGTGAGAACAGAAACAAAAAGCGGAAAAGGGGTGCAACACAAGAGACAAACGCAAACAGGCAATAGGAAGCAAAAGGAATATCCGAGAGAGAAACGTAACCCAAGCAGAATATTGACAAGAAACGACATTCGTATCCTAAGAAACTCGAAAAGGGCATCTCCCGGCTTTAAAAATCCAACGTATCGAACTAAATAAACAATTTTGACCAGGAAAATGGGGTCGGGCTGCCTTGAACATTCTACGGCATCGTTTAGCTCTAAAAGAGGAATAAAATGTGAAAAAAATCACGTAATTCGGGGCTTCGTACGCAAAGTTATTGTATTTTATAGCCCGGTATACAATTCATTGTTGTAGTCGTCTAATCACGTGAATACAAAAACAAAAAGCGGAAAAGTGGTGCAACACGAGAGACAAGCGTAAATAGGAAATAGGAAGCAAAAGGAATATCCGAGAGACCAACGCAAGGCAAGCAGCGTATTGACAAGAAATCACATTCGTATCCTAAGAAACTCGAAAACGGCATGTCCCAGCTCTAAAAATCTAACGCGGCTACCTAAATAAAGGATTTTGAGCTCAAAAACAGGGTCGGGCTGCCTTTAGCATCCCGCAGAATCGTTTATCTCAAAAAGATGAATTAAATGTGAAATAAATCATGTAATTCAGAGCTTCGTACGCAAAGTTTTGGTATTTCGAAGCCCGACATACAATTCGTTGTTGTAGTCGTCTAATCACGTGAGACAAACGCAAATAGGCAATAGGAAGAAAAAAGAATATTCGAGAGACCAACGCAACGCACACGGCGTATTGACAAGAAATGACATTTTCATCCTAAGAAACTCGAAAAAGGCATCTCCAGTCTCTAAAAATCTAAAGTATCCACATAAATAACGGATTTTGAGCTAATAAACGTGGTAGGGTTACCTATAGAATCCTGTGGCCTCGTTTATCTCGAAAAGAGGAATAAAATGTGAAAAAATCATGTAATTCGGAGCGTCGTACGCAACGTTATGGTATTTCAAAGCCTGTCGAACAATTCATTGTTGTAGTGGTCTAATCACGTTAAAACAAAACCAAAAAGCGGAAAAGGAGTGCAACACGAGAGACAAACGCAATAGGAAATAGTTCATTGTTGTAGTGGTCTAATCACGTTAAAACAAAACCAAAAAGCGGAAAAGGAGTGCAACACGAGAGACAAACGCAAATAGGAAATAGGAAGCAAAAGGAATATCCGAGAGACAAATGCAACGCAAGCAGCATATTGACAAGATACGACATTCATATCCTAAGAAA
Source organism: Gynandropsis gynandra (assembly GCA_036759665.1). NCBI lineage: Eukaryota > Viridiplantae > Streptophyta > Magnoliopsida > Brassicales > Cleomaceae > Gynandropsis > Gynandropsis gynandra. Next base: position 25,801,670 of record CM071868.1, on the reverse strand, counting down.
CTCGAAAAGGGCCTCTCCCGGCTCTAAAAATCCAATGTACCGACCTAAATAAAGGATTTTGAGCTCGAAAACGGGGTCGGGCTGCCTTTAGCATCCCGTGGCATCGTTTATCTCGAAAAGAGTAATAAAATGTGAATAAAATCATGTAATTCGGAGCTTAGTACGCAAAGTTTTGGTATTTCAAAACCAGTTGTACAATTCATTGTTGTAGTCGTCTAATCCCGTGAAAACAAAACCAAAAAGCGGAAAAGGGGTGCAACACGAGAGACAAACGCAAATAGGAAATAGTAAGCAAAAGGCATATCCGAGAGACAAACGCAACGCACACGACGTATTGACAAGAAATGACATTTGTATCCTAAGAAACTCGAAAAGGGCAACTCCCGGCTGAAAAAATCCAACATATCGACCTAATTAAAGGATTTTTAGCTCGAAAACTGGGTCAAGCTACCTTCAGCAACCTGCGGCATCGTTTATTTCGAAAAGAGGAATAAAATGTGAAAAAAATCATGGAAATTGGAGATTCGTACGCAAAGTTATGGTATTTCAAAGCCCGTCGTACAATTAATTGTTGTAGTCGTCTATTCAAGTGAAAGGAAAAAGAAAAAGCGGAAAAGGGGTACAACACGAGAGACAGAAGCAAATAAAAAAGAGGAAGCAAAAGGAATATCTGAGAGACAAACGCAACGCAAGTTGCGTATTGACAAGAAATGACATTCCTATCCTAAGAAACTCAAAAAGGGAATCTCCCGGCTCTAAAAATCCAAAGTATCGACCTAAATAAAGGATTTTGAGCTCGAAAATAAGATTGAGCTGCCTTCAATATCCCGTGGTATCGTTTATCTCAAAAACAGGAATAAAATGTGATAAAAATCATGTAATTCGGAGCTTCGTACGCAAAGTATGGTATTTCAAAGCCCATTGTATAATTCATTGTTGTAGTCGTCTAATCACGTGAAAAAAAAAACAAAAAGCGGAAAAGGGGTGCAACACGAGAGACGAACGCAAATAGCAAATATGAAGAAAAAGGAATATCCGAGAGGCAAATGCAACGCAAGCGGTGTATTGACAAGAAATGACATTCGTATCCTAGGAAACTTGAAAAGGGCATCTCACGACACTAAAAATCCAAAACATCAACCTAAATAAAGGATTTTGAGCTCGAAAAGGGGGTCGAGCTGCCTTCAGCATCCCGCGGCATCGTTCATCTAAAAAGTGTGATAAAAAGTGAAAAAAATCATGTAATTCGGAGCTTAGTACGCAAAGTTATGGTATTTCAAAGCCCGTCGGACAATTCATTGTTGTAGTCGTCTAATCACGTGAAAAGAAAACCAAAAAGCGGAAAAGGGGTGCAACACGAGAGACAAACACAAATAGGAAATAGGAAGCAAAAAGAATATCCGAGAGACAAACGCAACGCTAGCAGCGTGTTGACATGAAATGACATTCGTAACCTAAGAAACTCGAAAAAGGTATCTCCCAGCTCTAAAATCCAACGTATCGACCTAAATAAAGGATTTTGAGCTTCAAAACAGGGTCGGGCTGCTTCAGCATCTTGGGGCATTGTTTAACTGGAAAAGTGGAATAAAATGTGAAAAAGTCATGTAATTCGGAGCTTCGAACGCAAAGTTATGGTATTTTAAAGCCCGTCATAAAAAGCGGAAAAGGGGTGCAAAGCGAGAGACAAACGCAAATACAAAATAGGAAGCAAAAGGAATATCCGAGAAACAAACAACGCAAGCGGCGTATTGACAACAAATGACATTCGTATCCTAAGAAACTTGGAAAAGGCATCTCCCGGCTCTAAAAATCCAACGTATCGACCTAAATAAAGGATTTTGAGCGCGGAAACGGGGTTGGGCTGCCTTCAGCATGCCGCATCATTGTTTATCTAGAAAAGAGGAATAAAAAGTGAAACAAAGCATGTAATTTGTAGTTTCTGACGCAAAGTTATGGTATTTCAAAGCCCATCGTACAATTCATTGTTGTAGTCGTCTAATCACGTGAAAACAAAAACAAAAAGCGGAAAAGGGGTGCAACAGGAGAGACAAATGCAAATAGGAAATTGGAAGCAAAAGGAATATCCGAGTGACAAACGCAACACAAGCGGTATAATGACAAGAAATGACATTTGTATCCTAAGAAACTCAAAAAGGGCATCTCCCAGCTCTAAAACTCCAACGTACCAACCTAAATAAAATATTTTGAGCTCGAAAACAGGGTCGGGCTTCCTTCAGCATCCTGGGCATCGTTTATCTATAAAAGAGGAATAAAAAGTGAAGAAAAATCATGTAATTCGGAACTTCGTACGCAAAGTTATGGTATTTAAAAGCCCGTCCTACAATTAATTTTTGTAGTCATCTAATCACGTGAAAATAAAAAAACAAAAAGTGGAAAAGGGCTGCAAAACGAGAGACAAACACAACGATAGAGGTATATTGACATGAAATGACATTCGTATCCTAAGAAACACGAAAAGGGTATCTCCCGGCTCTAAAAATCCAACGTATCGACCTAAATAAAGGATTTTGAGCTCGAAAATTGTGTCGGGCTGCTTCACCATCCCCATGCATCGTTTATATCGAAAATGGGAATAAAATGTGAAAAAATCGTGTAATTTAGAGCTTCATACGCAAAGTTATCGTATTTCAAAGCCCGTCATACAATTCATTGTTGTAGTCATCTTATCACGTGAAAACAAAAATGATAACACGTAATCCGTTGTAGTATTTACGTGATTCTTAGGTCTAGTTTTGAGTAGATTACTTAGATTTCACATATTTATCGAGTTTATTCGAGGACTTCATCTACATTTCGTGTTTTGTATAGGAAACGAAGACATGAGGAGAAACACGAGGATTATGGCGGATTTAACCCGAAAACGTAGCTGAATGACAAGGTTCAACTTATGCAAGGCCATGGATTGAAGTGAACACTCAAACAGCGAGGAAAAGGAGCGGAAGCAACAAATTAGGACCTGCACGCTCGGGCATGGAAGGTGAGCCCACTCGGGCATTAAGGCACAAGACCTCCCGCGCTTTGCACGACTCGGGCGCTCAAGAAACACGATTGGAAAGGGAGTGCCCGCTCGGGCTAATTGTGGCCAAAATTCACCGCAAGTTCTCCCCACTCAGGCTGAAGGACCACACGCTCGGGCATGAGTGCTCGTTCGGGCATAAAAGAGTGTATACGATCGGGCTTAAGGTCTGCACGAGTGGGTAGAAGCTGTGCCCGCTCGGGTCCTTGTTTTCCTCAACTAACTCCTAAGTTTTAGAACGGCCAAATAAGGAGAAATCAGATCTACAAAAAGGAGATTCGAACCAGATTGAAAGGGAGACGATTCAGAGACATTAGAGGACAGATTTGGAGAGATCGAGAAGGACGGAACGAGGGATCCGAAGCATGGAGGATCTATTGAAGACGTCGGTATATGAATAGGGAGGAATCTCTTTCTTTATCTATGTTGAATATAGATTTCTTTTGTGTTTCGTTTTCTGAGTTCATGTCCAAGTAGATCTATTGCCATAGGTTAGAGAGTATTGCCAGTATGTAACGAAGTCTTGTGCTTAATGAATGGTGGTTCTTAATGCTTCATTCATGTACGCCACTTGAATGATGATATTAGAAGTCTAATAAATCTACGCCAGGGAATTAGACTTTGGAACCTAGCCATGATTTAGGGTTTAATCGATTTAGAATCTACGCCAGGTCAATCGATTGAATCTAGGGATTAGGATAGCGGTCGTAATGCGTCTATGTATGTGAGATGCGCAATAGATATATTGGTATACGCATGCTAGATAGTGGACAAGTCTACGCCAGTCAGTTTCTATAGGAGAGCTTGAATTCCCCGAACTCGTGATAGTATCTAAGACCAATTATCTTGTTAGAACTTCGTTACATCGTTGTGCAACTCTCGACACCTATGGTGCTTAGTCATAAGTTTATCCCGTCGATTAGTTTAGTTTAGTTCATTCCCAATACCATCATTATTCAATTTACACGTCTAATCAATTAGTCTAATAGCTTTAAGGGTGCATCAATTCCTTGTGTTCGACCCTAGTTACTACACGATCCGTATTCTTGCGGAAGCGTTAGATCTAGGTAATTTATTACTTGAGTTAACGCACATCAAGTTATCGTATTTCAAAGCCTGTCATACAATTCATTGTTGCAGTCATCTTATCACGTGAAAACAAAAACAAAAAGCGAAAATAGGAAGCAAAAGGAATATCCCAGAGACAAACGCAACGCAAGTGGCGAATTCACAAGAAATGACATTTGTATCCTAAGAAACTCAAAAAGGGCATCTCTCGGCTTTAAAAATCCAACGTATCGACCTAAATAAAGGATTTTTTGTTCAGAACCGAGTTTGGGCTGCCTCCAGCAACCCCTGGCAGTGTTTATCTCAAAAAGAGGAACGAAATGTGAAAATAATAATGTAATTCGGAGCTTTTACGCAAATTTATGGTGCCATCCTCGTGGAGCCATTGTAGTTTAGAAGACCTCGAGTACTTCTTGACCTTTAAATCGAGTTCTTCTTTATAGTTCTTGGTCAAAGATTCAGATTCTTTATCCTTGGATTCACTCTCACCATCCTCACAAAATATCATAAATCTTTTGTTTGGACATTCATCCGCATAATGATCGCGTCCGTGACACTTGAAGCACTTCGCATTCTGAGCCCTCGATGTATTGGCCTCGGCTTTTCCTTTGTCTCATTGAGTCGATGGAATCACTTTGATTGCGTCTCGGGTTGCTGGAGCAGATTTATCTCTCCATGGATAGCTCGTTTTTTTTTCTCGTGGTTGAATGTATTTTTCAGCCCCAAAGTTAGAACGATAGCTCCTTCTTTGTTGGAGTTGTTGATTGATTGGAATCGATTTGTGTAACTCTTGGAGATTGTGAGTCGGAGCATATCGCTTGCGCATTATGGCTTTCATTTACAGCCATGTTTCTATAGGTTTCTCTCCATATCGCCGCCTAGAAGTCACATGTTGGTCCCACCAACTCAAGGTATAGTCGTAGAACTCCGTGGCTGCAACCCTTACCTTCTCGGCCTCGGGTCGTGTTGACAACCAAACACGAGTTCAACCTTTTTCTCCTACTCTAGGTAGGCGTCCGGGTCGTCTCGTCGTTCCCTCGGCTCATGCAAGCCTTCGGTGACTACTTCGGGACGAGGATGAACTGCCTCGTTTATAGGAGTTCGTTGTCCTCTTCATGCTGGTTCCTTTCTCGTTGCTGGAATGCACGAATGTCTTTCGGTCAGGTTGGATGTTCGGATCAAAATTCTTGCTGAAAATCCTCCATTTTGTTAGTGATACTTTGCTTCAAACGAGCCACGAGAGCCTCGATTAATCTTTCGTTCACTCGGCTATTCTGGACTCCTATATTCCCCATGATGCTAGATGGGTTTTTTTGTTTTTTCTTGAAGATACCTTTTCGCTAGAACTAGCTCTGATACCACTTGACGCGAACCCACTGGAACGATGCTCTAGACTAAAGGTCGGATGGATAGGCCTTGCTGCAACGAGTTGCACAAGGTGGGTGGAGCGATTGGTACACGAGAGTTGGGGAAGGGCTCTTGATTCACCGGCCCGTCTTTGAAGGATATTACGCACCAACGAAGAATGAACGAATGTTGGATATGACACACTAACAGGTTGTTGTAAGATAAATTCAAAATTCAAGATTGTCTTCTACATCACATCATGGCCGGCCATAATAAGCAAGAAGGCCATGCAAACACATAAATGTAGCGTTAAATGCAAGTCGACATGCAAGGAAACAATTTAATAGTCCAGAAAATAACTAAAACATTAATGGACAAGTCGTAAGATGTCCCATTGGGTTGCGAACTTGTCTTGAAACCCTCGGGTGAATAATTAGGTCACGGAAGTGAGTCATGGCCTCGTAAAATGTCCCTTCGCCAATATCGGTTGTTATCGAGGTATGTTTTGGCTTGTAATATGATGTGGTTTCGAAACTTCTTTGTGGACTTGAGCACTTGTCTTGAACTTGAATGACCATGAGAAATCACGACGATAGTCTCCTTGAGCTTCCTAGCTTTAGCTCGAGTCACGAGACCTGCTTGTATGATCAAGCCTTCCTCATCTATAGCCCTAGCACGAGCCACGAGAACAACATTCGTCTTTCGGGTCGCCTCCATCTTCCGTCCTTTCGGTTCAGCTCGAGTCACCTCTTCTGTGGCGCGGGTCATTTCCTTTGCGACACGGGTCGTGTTCTCGGTAACACGGGACGCGCCCTCGGCAACATAGGTCACGTCCTCCTCAGCATGGGTCGCGTCCTCCTCAGTGTGGGTTGCATCCTTCTCAGTACGGGTCACGTCTTCCTCAGCACGGGTCGTGTCCTCCTCAGCATGGGTTGCGTCTTCTTCATCATGGCTCACGTCCTCTTCATTCGCCATAGCTCGGGTTGTGTCCTCGATGTTGTCCAGAATCATATCATACCATCCGACTTGAAAAGGATTTGTACTAAAATTCGGTTGATCCCATCTCGCGTAGAAGTTCAAAGAGTTAAGTACGTGTTCCCCTTGTTGTTTCAAGTGCATTTCATTTGCATGCACTTCTCTTGGCGTCTTAGGAATAAGACTCATTTTCCCGTCATTAAGCTCGAAAGAATGCTGGTTAGAAAAATCTTAATGTATTACCTTATGATCCGATTGTCGCGGCCTACCGAGAAGGGTAGGGCTTGCGTTCATAGGAAGAACGTCACACATGATCTCGTCTTCGTATTCGCCAATGGTGATAGGCACGACCACTTGGTTGGACACATTCAATTTGCCATCCTCATGGAGCCATTGTGGTTTAGAAGACCTGGGGTGCTTCTTGACCTTTAAATCGAGTTCTTCTTCATAATTTTTGGTCGAAGATTCAGATTCCTTTTCCTCGGATTCACTCTTACCATCCTCACAAAATATCATAAATATTTTGTTTGGACATTCATCCGCATAATGATCTCGTCCGTGACACTTGAAGCACTTCGCATTTTTTGTCTCATTGAGCAGACCGAACCACTTTGATTGCGTCTCAGGTTGTTGGAGCAGATTTGTCTCTCCATGGATAGCTCGGTTTTTCTTCTCGTGGTTGATTGAACTTTTCAACACCAATGTTAGAACGATAGCTCCTTCTTCGCTGGAGTTGTTCATCGATTGGAATCGATTTGTTTAACTCTCGGAGATTGTGAGTCGGAGCATATTGCTTGCGCATTATGGCTTTCATTTCCAGCCATGTTTCTATAGGTTTCTCTCCATATCGCCGCCTAGAAGTAACGAGTTGATCCCACCAAATCAAGGTGTAGTCGTAGAAATCCCTGGCCACAACCCCAACCTTTCTGGCCTCGGGGTAATGTTTACAACCAAACACGAGTTCAACCTTTTTCTCCCATTCTAGGTAGGCGTCCGGGTCGACTTTACCATGGAACGATGGAAGTTTCAGCTTGAAACCAGCGAGGTCGTCCCTCGGGTCGTCTCGTCGTTCCCTTGGCTCACGCCGCCTTCGGTGACTACTTCGGGACGAGGATGAACTGCCTCATTCGTAGGAGTTGTTGTCCTCTTCGTCCTGGTTCCTTTCTTGTTTCTAGAACGCATGAATGTCTCTCGGTCGGGTTGGATGTTCGGATCGAAATACTTGCAGAAACTCCTCCATTTTGTTAGTGATACATTGCTCCAAACGAGCCACGAGAGCCTCGATTAAACTCTCGTCCACTCGGCTATTCTCGACTCCTTTATCCCCCATGATGTTAGATGGTTTTGTTTGTTTTTTAATGTTTTTTTGAAGGTACCTTTTCGCTAGAATGAGCTCTGATACCATTTGACAGGAACCCGCTGGAACGATGCTCTAGACTAAAGGTCCGATGGATAGGCCTTGCTGCAACGAGTTGCACAAGGTGGGTGGAGCGATTGGTCACACGAGAGTTGTGAAAGGGCTCTCTATTCACCGGCCCAACTTCAAAGGATATTAAGCACCAACGAAGAACGAACGAACGTTGAATATGACACACCAACGGATTGTTGGATTTAACGCACCAACAAAGGATGATTTCAGAAAGGAAAATCAAAGATAAATTCAAAATTCAAGATTGTCTTCTACATCACATCATGGCCGACCATAATAAGCAAGAAGGCCATGCAAACACATAAATATAGCATTAAATGCAAGTCACTATGCAAGGCAACAATTTAATAGTCTAGAAAATAACTAAAACATTAATGGACAAGCCGTAAGATGTGTCGTTGGGTTGTGAACTTGTCTTGAAACCTCGAGTTAATAATTAGGTCACGGAAGTGAGTCGTGGCCTCGTAAAATGTTCCTTCGCCAATATTGACTGTTATCGAGTTATGTTTTGGCTTGTAGTATGATGTGGATGTCGAAATTTCTTTGTGGACTCGAGCACTTGTCTTGAACTTGAACGACCATGAGAAATCATGACGATAGCCTCCTTGAGCTTCCTAGATTTAGCTCGGGTCGCGAGACCTGCTTGTATGATCAAGACTTCCTCATCTATAGCCCTAGCACGGATCACGGAGGCAACGTCCGTCTTTCGGATCGCGTCCCCTTCTGTCCTTTTGGTTCAGCTCGAGTCACCTCTTCTGTGACGTGGGTCGTGTCCTTTGTGATGCGGGTTGCATGCTCGGCAACACGAGGCTTGTCCTCAGCAACATAGTTCGGGTCCTTCTCATCATGGGTCGCTTCCTCCTCAGCGAGGGTTGCATCCTTCTCATCACGGGTCAGGTCCTCCTCAGCACGGGTCATGTCCTCATAAGCGCGGGTTGCGTCTTCTTTATCATGGGTCATGTCCTCTTCATTCGCCATGGCTCGGGTTGTGTCCTCGACGTTGTCTAGGATCATATCAAAACGCAAATAGGAAATAAGAAGCAAAAAGAATATCCGAGAGACAAACGCAACGCAAATTACGTATTGACAAGAAATGATAGTCGTATCCTAAGAAACTCGAAAAGGGCATCTCCCGGCTCTAAAAATCCAATGTATCAAACTAAATAAAGGATTTTGAGCGTGAAAACCTGGTTGAGCTGCCTTCAGCATCCTGCACCGTCGTTTGTCTTGAAAAGAGGAATAAAATGTGAAAAAAAAACCATGTAATTCGGAGCTTTGTACACAATTTTATGGTATTTCAAAGCCTGCGTACAATTCATTGTGGTAGTCGTCTAATCACGTGAAAACAAAAACAAAAAGCGAAAAAGGGTGCAACACGAGAGATAAGCGAAAATGGGAAATAGGAAGCACAAGGAATATCCGAGAGACAAACGCACTGCAAGCAGCATATTGTGAAGAAATGACATTCGTATCGCAAGAAACTTGAAAAGGGCATCTCCCGGCTCTAAAAATCCAACATATGACTTAAATAAAGGATTTTGAGCTCGAAAACGGGTTCGGGCTGCCATCACCAGCTGCGGCATCGTTTATTTCGATAAGAGGAATAAATATATGAAAACAAACATGTAATTCGAAGCATCATAAGCAAATTTATGGGATTTCAAAGCACGTCGTATATCATTGTTGTAGTCGTCTAATCATGTGAAAGCAAAAACAAAAAACAGAAAAGGGGTGCAACACGAGAGAAAAACGCAAATAGGAAATAGGTAGCGAAGGAATATCCGAGAGACAAATGCAACGCAAGTTGCGTATTGACAAGAAATGGCATTCGTATCCTAAGAAACTCAAAAGGGCATCTTCCGGCTCTAAATATCCAACGTATCGACCTAAATAAAGGGTTTTGATCTTGAAAACGGTTTCAATCTGCCTTCAACAACCCGCGGCATCGTTTATCTGGAAAAGAGGAATAAAATGTGATAATAATATTGTAATTCAGAGCTTCGCATGCAAAGTTATGGTATTTAAAAGCCCGTCGTACAATTCATTGTTGTAATCGTGTAATCACGTGAAAATGAAAACAAAAAGCGGAAAATTGGTGCAACACGAGAGACAAACGCAAATGGGAAAAAGGAAGAAAAAGCGGCATATTGTCAAGAAATGACATTTGTATCCTAAGAAACTCGAAAAGGGCATCTCCTGATAACGTCTATATTGTTCTAGTACTTTCATAGTTAGTTTCATCATTCGTTTGATTTTACCAAGCATTAAGCATCATTATCATGCCGTTTTCAGTCATTTTGGAGCTAAAGGACGTGCCAAGACAAAGTGCAAACATCGAGGATCATCACGGGACAAACGGGACGAGAATCGGCAAGGAAAAGCCACTACCCGCGCGGGTACTTCCCTAGCCCGAGCGGGCAAATGTTACAGCGATTTTGACCAGCAAATTCTGCACGAGTCGGGCAAGAAAAACCACGCTCGGGGCCTCAGCCCGAGCGGGCAGCAAGCGATGCCCGAGCGGGCAGCAAGCCAGCCCGAGCGGGCACCACCTCAGCCTGGCGGGCTGCCCTTTTTCATCGCGTTCTTGCGCGATCGTCTGCGCAGTACCCGGGCGGGTCACTTGCCATGCCCGAGCGGGTCGTGTCCGTCACCTGCAACTCCAAATAAGTTAATTTGACTTAAAACAAGTGGGAGTTCGTGGGGGACTTATACAATAAGGACAACACCTTTAGAGAACAGGAATAAGTCATATTTTGCTGGAGAAAGTAAGGGAAACGTGACCAACTTAATTAAGATTTGGAAAACTCAAGAAAAGGCAACAAAGGGAGGTGGCTGCTGCAAGGAACTAAAAGGGAGAGCTGGAAGGAAGAAGGGAGGACAGAAAATTAGAGAGAAAAGAAAGCACACGTTGAGAACGAGAAGGAGAGTCGAACACACACACAAGGGCGACGGACAGAGCGAGGAAGCCGGAGCATGGAAGAGCTATTGAAGACATCAGTAATAGAATAGGGAGGGATCTCATTCTTTATCCATTTCTAATATAGTTATCTTTTGTGTTTCTTTTGCTGAGTTCATGTCCGAGTAGGTCCATAGCCATAGGTTAGAGAGCTTGGCCGATATGTAACGAAGTCTTGTTCTTAATGCTTGGTGATTCCTAATGTTTTTGTTCTTGAACTCCACTTGAATGAATGATTTTGGTATTTGATCGTTTTCAGATTGATTGGTTGTTCTTAATGCTTTCGTTCTTGTACGCCACTCGAATGAATGATCACAGAAGTTTAATGAATCTATGCCAGGTTAGACTTCGGAACTTAGCCATGATTTAAGATTTAATCGGTTTAGAATCTATGCCAGGTCGGTCGATTGAATCTAGGGATTAGGATAGCGGTCTTAATGCGTCTAGTAGGTGAGATACACAATTGGGAGAGTGGTATACGCATGCTAGATAGTGGACAAGTCTGCGCCAGTCAGTTCCTATATTAGAGCTTGAATTCCTTGAACTCGTAATAATATCTGAGACCATAATCTTGTTAGAACTTCATTGCATCATCATGCATCTCTCGACACTTGTGGTATTTAGTCATTGAGTTTATTCCGTTAATTAGTTTAGTTTAGTCGCGTTCGCATTCCCATCATTCATCGATTTCACACGTCTTATTCATTAGTTTACTAGCTTTAGAGTTGCATCAATTCCTTGTGTTCGACCCTGGTACTATACGATCCGTATTCTTGCGGAAGCGTTAGCTAGGTAAATTATTACTTGAGATTAACCACATCATCTCCCATCTCTAAAAATCCAACGTGTCGACCTAAATAAAGGGTTTTGAGCTCGAAAATAGGGTCGGGTTGCTTTCAGCAGCTCGTGGCATCGTCTATATCGAAAAGAGGAATAAAAGTTAAAAAAAAAAAAGCATTTAATCCGGAGCTTCATACGCAAAGTTATGGGATTTCAAAGCGCGTCGTATAATTCATTGTTGTAGTTGTGTAATCACGTGAAAACAAAAACAAAAAGTTGAAAAGGGGTGCAAGGCAAGAGACAAACGCAAATAGGAAATAGGAAACAAAAGGATTACCTGAGAGGCAAACGAAACACAAGTTGCGTATTGACAAGAAATAACATTCTTATCCTAAGAAACTCGAAAAAAGTATCTCCCGGCTGTTAAAATCCAACGTATCGACCTAAATAAAAGATTTTGAGCTCGAAAACGGGGTCGAGCTGCCTTTAGCATTTTGCGGCATCATTTAACTCAAAAAGAGGAATAAAATGAGCAAAAATTATGTAACTCGGAGCTTAGTTTGCAAAGTTATGGTATTTCAAAGCCCGTTGTACAATTCATTGTTGTAGTCATCTAATCACATAAAAACAAAAACAGAAAGTGGAAAAGAGGTGCAACAGGAGAGACAAACGCAAATGGGAAACAGGAAAAAAAGGAATATCCGAGAGACAACCGCAATGCAAGCGGCATATTGACAAGAAATGACATTTGTATCCTAAGAAACTCGAAAAGCGCATCTCCCTTCTCTCAAAATCCAATGTATCGACCTTAATAAATGATTTTGAGCTCGAAAACGGGGTCGGGCTGCCATCATCATCTTGCGGCATTGTTTATCTCGAAACGAGGAATAAAATGTGAAAACAATCATGTAATTAGGAGCTTCGTATGCAAAGTTATGGTATTTCAAAGCCCGTCATACAATTCATTGTTGTAGTTGTATAATCACGTGAAAACAAAAACAAAAAGCGGAAAAGGGGTGCAACACGAGAGACAAAGGCAAATAGGAAATAATAAGAAAAGAAATATCCAAGAGACAACCGTAATGCAAGCGGCGTATTGACTAGAAATGACATTCGTATCCTAAGAAACTCGAAAAGGCATCTCTCGTCTCTAAAAATCCAATGTATCGACGTAAATAAAGGGTTTTGAGCTCAAAACGAGGTTGGGCTGCCTTCAGCAACCCGCAGCATCATTTATCTCGAAAAGCGGGAAAAATGTGCAAAAAATCATGTAATTCGGAGCTTCGCACAAAAAAATTATGGTATTTCAAAGCCCGTCGTACAATTCATCGTCGTAATCGTGTAATCACGTGAGAACGAACACAAGGAGTGGAAAAGGGGTGCAACACGAGAGACAACCGCAAATGGGAAATAGGAAGCAAAAGGAATATCTGAGAGACAATCGGAATGCAAGTGTCATATTGTCAAGAAATGACATTTGTGTCCTAAGAAACTCGAAAAGGACATCTCACGTCTCTAAAAATCCAACGTATCGACCTAAATAAAGGGTTTTGATCTCAAAAATAGGGTCGGGCTGCTTTCAGAAGCTCGTGGCATCACCTATCTCGAAAAGAGGAATAAAAGTGGAAAAAAACATGTAATTCAAAGCTTCATACGCAAAGTTATGGGATTTCAAAGCGCATCGTACAATTCATTGTTGTAGTTGTCTAATCACGTGAAAACAAAAAACAAAAAGCGGAAAAGGGGTGCAACGCGAGAGACAAACACAAATAGGAAATAGGAAGCAAAAGGTATATCCGAGAGACAAACGCAACGCAAGTTGCGTATTGACAAGAAATGACATTTGTATCCTAAGAAACTCGAAAAGGGCATCTCCCGGCTCTAAACATCCAACGCATCGGCCTAAATAAAGGATTTTGAGCTCCAAATGGGAGTTGGGCTGCCTTCAGCAACCTGCGGCATCCTTTATCTCGAAAATAGGAATAAAATGTGCAAAAATCATGTAATTCAAATCTTCGTAAGCAAAGTTATGGTATTTCAAAGCTCGTCGTCCAATTCATTGTTGTAGTCGTCTGATTACATGAAAACAAAAACAAAAAGTGGAAAAGGGGTGCAACACGAGAGACAAACGCAAATGGGAAATAGGAAACAAAAGGAATATCCGAGAGACAACCGCAATGCAAGCGGCATATTGACAAGAAATGACATTTGTATCCTAAAAAACTCGGAAAGGGCATCTCCTGGCTCTAAAAATCCAACGTATCGATCTAAATAAAGGATTTTGATCTCAAAACCGGGGTTGGGCTGCCTCCAGTAACCCACAGCATTGTTTATCTCGAAAAGAGGAATAAAATGTGAAAACAATCATGTAATTCGGAGTTTCGTACGCAAAGTTATGGTATTTCAAAGCCCATCGTACAATTCATTGGTGTAGTCGTCTTATTACGAGAAAACAAAAACAAATAGCGGAAAAGGGGTGCAACACAAGAGACAAACACAAATAGGAAATAGGAAACAAAAGGTATATCGGAGAGACAAACGCAAGCAAGTTGGGTACTGACAAGAAATGACATTTGTATCCTAAGAAACTCGAAAAGGGCATCTCTCGGCTCTAAACATCAAACGTATCGGCCTAAATGAAGGATTTTGAGCTCAAAATGGGAGCCGGGCTGCCTTCAGCAACCTCCGGCATCCTTTATCTCGAAAAGAGGAATAAAATGTGCAAAAATGATGTAATTCAGATCTTCGTAAGCAAAGTTATGGTATTTCAAAGCCCGTCGTACAATTCATTGTTGTAGTCGTCTGATCACATGAAAAATAAAACAAAAAGTGGAAAAGGGGTGCAACACGAGAGACAAACGCAAATGGGAAATAGGAAACAAAAAAAAATATCCAAGAGACCACACGCAATGCAAGCGTCATATTGACAGGAAATGACATTTGTATCCTAAATAACTCGGAAAGGGCATCTCCTGGCTCTAAAAATCCAACGTACCAATCTAAATAAGGGATTTAGATCTCAAAACTGCGGTTGGGCTGCCTCCAGCAACCCACAAAATTGTTTATCTCGAAAAGAGGAATAAAATGTAAAAACAATCATGTAATTCGGTGCTTCGTACGCAAAGTTATGGTATTTCAAAGCCCGTCGTACAATTCATTGTTGAGTCGTCTTATCACGAGAAAACAAAAACAAAAACCGGAAAAGGGGTGCAACACGAGAGACAAACATAAATAGGGAACAGGAAGCAAAAGGAATATCCGAGAGACAAACGCAATGCAAGCGGCGTATTGGCAAGAAATGACATTCGTATCCTAAGAAACTCGAAAATGGCATCTCTCATCTCTAAAAATCCAATGTATCGACCTAAATAAAGGGTTTTGAGCTCAAAACAGGGTCGGGCTGCCTTCAGCAACCCGCGGAATCATTTATCTCGAAAAGATGAATAAAATGTGCAAAAAATCATGTAATTCGGAACTTCGTATGAAAAATTATGGTATTTCAAAGCCCGTCGTACAATTCATTGTTGTGATCATGTAATCATATTAAAACGAAAACAAAAAGCGGAAAAGGGTTGCAACACGAGAGACAAACGCAAATGGGAAATAGGAAGCAAATGGAATATCCGAGAAACAATCGCAATGAAAGCGGCATATTGTCAAGAAATGACATTTGTATCCTAAGAAACTCGAAAAAGGCATTTCCTGTCTCGAAAAATCCAACGTATCGACCTAAATAAAGGGTTTTGAGCTCGAAAACAGGGTCAGGCTTCTTTCAGAAGCTCGTGGCATCGTCTATCTCGAAAAGAGGAATAAAAGTGAAAAAAAGCATGTAATTCCGAGCTTCATATGCAAAGTTATGGGATTTCAAAGCGCGTCGTACAATTCATTGTTGTAGTTGTCTAATCACATGAAAATAAAACAAAAAGCGGAAAAGGAGTGCAATGCGAGAGACAAACGCAAATAAGAAATAGGAAGCAAAAGGATTATCCGGGAGGCAAACGCAACGCAAGATGCGTATTGACAAGAAATGACATTTGTATCCTAAGAAACTCAAAAAGGGCAGCTCCCGTCTCTAAAAATCCAACGTATCGACCTAAATAAACGGTTTTGAGCTTGAAAACAGGGTCGGGCTGCCTTCAGCAGCTCTTGGCATCATCTATCTCGAAAAGAGGAATAAAAGTTAAACACAACATGTAATTCAGAGCTTCGTATGCAAAGTTATGGGATTTCAAAGCGCGTCATACAATTCATTGTTGTAGTTGTCTAATCACGTGAGAACAAAAACAAAAAGCGGAAAAGGGGTGCAATGCGAGAGACAACAGCAAATAGGAAATAGGAAGCAAAAGGAATGCCATTCTTATCCTAAGAAACTCGAAAACGGCATCTCCCGGCTCTAAAAATCCAACGTTTTGTCATAAATAAAAGATTTTGAGCTCGAAAACGGGGTCGGGCTGCATTCAGCAACCCACGGCATCGTTTATTTGGAAAAGATGAATAAAATGTGAAAAAAGTCATGTAATTCGGAGTTTCGTATGCAAAGTTATGGTATTTTAGAGTCCATCGTACAATTCATTGTTGTAGTCATCTAATCACGTGAAAACAAAAACAAAAAGCGGAAAAGGGGTGCAACACGAGAAACAAACGCACATCGAAAATAGGAAGTAAAAGGAATATCCGGGAGACAAACGCAACGGAAGCGGCGTATTGACCAGAAATGACAATCGTATCCTAAGAAACTCAAAAAGGGCATCTCCCGTCCCTAAAAATCCAACGTATTGACTTAAATAAAGGGTTTTGAGCTTGAAAACGGGGTCGGGCTGCCTTCAGTATCCCGCTTGATATGATCCCGGATGACGTCGAGGACGCGACCAATAACGCCGAAGAGGTCGCCACCCCCAGCATTCAAGAAGAGTCGGACAGCGTGACCCGAGACGCGACCAGACCAAAGGATGTTGGTCTCGTGACCCTAGCTAGGGCTAAGGAGGAGGAGGCTTTGACCCTACCAGCTGGTCCCGTGACCCAAGCCAAGGCTGGAGAAACTCGAGAAGGGCATCTCCTGGCTCTAAAAATGAATTGTATCGACCTAAATAAAGGATTTTGAGGCCGAAAACGGAGACAGACTGCCTTCAGCACCCCGCGACATCATTTATCTAAAACAACGAATAAAATGTGAAAAAAAATCATGTAATTCGGAGCTTGTTACGGAAAATTATGGTATTCAAAGCCCGTCGTATAATTCATTGTTGTAGTCGTCTAATCTCGTGAAAACAAAAACACAAAGTGGAAAAGGGGTGCAACACGAGAGACAAACGCAAATAAGAAATAGGAAGCAAAAGGAGTATCCGAGAGACAAACGCAACACAAGCGGCGTATTGACAAGAAATGACATTCGTATCCTATGAAACTCCAAAAGGGCATCTCCCGGCTCTAAAAATCCAATGTATCGACCTAAATAAAGGGTTTTGAGCTCGAAAACGGGGTCGGGCCGCCTTCAGCATCCCATGGCATCATTTATCTCGAAACGAGGAATAAAATGTAAAAACAATCATGTAATTCGGAGCTTCGTACGCAAAGTTATGGTATTTCAAAGCCCGTCGTAAAATTCATTGTTGTAGTCGTCTAATCACGTGAAAAAAAAACAAAAAGCGGAAAAGGGTGCAAACGAGAGACAAATGCAAATAGGAAATAGGAAGCAAAGGGTATATCCAAGAAAAAACGCAACGTAAGCGGCGTATTGACTAGAAATGACATTCGTATCCTAAGAAACTCGAAAAGGGAATCTCACGGCTCTAAAAATCAAATTTATCGACCTAAATAAAGGGTTTTGAGCTTGAAAACGGGGTTGGGCTGCCTTCAGCATCCCGCGGCATCATTTATCTCGAAAAGAGGAATAAAATGTGCAAAAAATAATGTAATTTGGAGCTTCGTACGCAAAATTATGATATGTCAAAGCTCGTCGTACAATTCATTGTTGTAATCGTCTAATCACGTGAAAACGAAAACAAAAAAGGGAAAGGGGGTGAAACACAAGAGACAAACGCAAATGGGAAATAGGAAGTAAAAGGAAAATCCTAGAGACAACCGCAATGCAAAGTGCGTAATTGCAAGAAATGACATTCGTATCCTAAGAAGCTCGAAAAGGGCATCTCCCGAATTTAAAAATCCAACGTATTGACCTAAATAAAGGGTTTTGAGCTCGAAAACGGGATCGGGCTGCCTTCACTGTCCCTTTGCATCGTTTATCTAAAAAAGAGGAATAAATTGTGATAAAAATCATGAAATTCTGAGCTTTGCACGCAAAGTTATGGTATTTGAAAGCCCGTCGTACAATTTATAGTTGTTGTCATCTAATCACGTGAAAACAAAAACGAAAACCGGAAAACGGGTGCAACACGAGAGACAAACGCAAATAGGAAATAGGAAGGAAAAGGAATATCAAAGAGACAAATGGAATGCAAGCGGCGTATTGACAAGAAATGACATTCGTATCCTAAGAACCTCGAAAAGGGAATCTCCCGGCTCTAAAAATCCATTATATCGACCTAAATAATGGATTTTGACCTCAAAAATGGGGTCGGACTGCCTTCAGCATCTCGAAGCATCATTTATCTCAAAAGAGGAATAAAAGGTGATAAAAATCATGTAATTCTGAGGTTTGCACATAAAGTTATGGTATTTCAAAGCCCGTCGTACAATTCATTGTTATAGTCGTCTAATCACGTGAAAACAAAAACAAAAAGTGGAAAAGGGGTGCAACACGAGAGACAAACGAAAATAGGAAATAGGAAGCAAATCAAATATCCGAGAGACAAATGGAACGCAAGCGGCGTATAGACAAGAAATGACATTCGTATCCTAAGAAACTCGAAAAGGGCATTTCCCGGGTCTAAAAATGCATCGTATCGACCTAAATAAAGGGTTTTGACCTCAAAAATGGGGTCGGACTGCCTTCAGCATCCCGAAGCATCATTTATCTCAAAAGAGGAATAAAAGGTGATAAAAATCATGTAATTCTGAGGTTTGCACATAAAGTTATGGTATTTCAAAGCCCGTCGTACAATTCATTGTTATAGTCGTCTAATCACGTGAAAACAAAAACAAAAAGTGGAAAAGGGGTGCAACACGAGAGACAAACGAAAATAGGAAATAGGAAGCAAATCAAATATCCGAGAGACAAATGGAACGCAAGCGGCGTATTGACAAGAAATGACATTCGTATCCTAAGAAACTCGAAAAGGGCATTTCCCGGGTCTAAAAATGCATCGTATCGACCTAAATAAAGGGTTTTGAGCTCGAAAATGAGGTGAGGCTGGCTTCGGCAACCCGCGGCATCGTTTATCTTGAAAACAAGAATAAAATGTGAAAAAAATCATGTAATTTGGAGCTTCGTACGAAAAACTATGGTGTTTCAAAGCTCGTCGTACAATTCATTGTGGTAATCGTCTAATCACGTGAAAATGAAAACAAAAAGTTGAAAAGGGGTGCAACGCGAGAGACAAATGCAAATAGGAAATAGGAAGCAAAAGGAATATCCGAGAGACAAATGCAACGCAAGCAGCATGATGTGCGTTATATCAAGTAATAAATTACCTAGACTAACGCTTCCGCAAGGATACGGATTGTGTAGCAACTAGGGTCGAACACAAGGAATTGATGCAACTCTAAAGCTATTAGACTAATGAATAAGACGTGTGAAATCAAAATAGTGATGGAATGCAAATGCAAATGCAAACTAACTAAACTAAACTAATGATAGGGATGACTCAAAGACTAATCACCATAAGTATCGAGAGTTGCACGACAATGTAACGAAGTTCTAACAAGATAATTGGTCTTAGATACTATCACCAGTTCAGGGAATTCAAGCTCTCCTATAGGAACTGACTGGCGTAGACTTGTCCACTATCTAACATGCATATACCAATGTATCCATTGCGCATCTTACATACATAGACGCATTACGACCGCTATCCTAATCCCTAGATTCAATCGATTGACCTGGCGTAGATTCTAAACCGATTAAACCCTAAATCATGGCTAAGTTCCAAAGTCTAATGCCCTAGCGTAGATTTATTAGACTTCTAACATCATCAATCAAGTGGCGTACAAGTATTGAAGCATTAAGATCAACCATGAAATCTGAAAACATGATAAAATACCGAATTCATTCATATCAAGTGGCGTACAAGCATGAAAGCATTAAGATCCACCATTCATTAAGCACAAGACAT
>CM071868.1:25756133-25775146 GCA_036759665.1 Gynandropsis gynandra | reverse complement strand
GCACAGCTTCTACCCGCTCGTGCAGGCCTTGTGCCCAACCGTGTGCACCCTTTTTCACCCGAGCGGGCACTCATGCCCGAGCGTGTTCCTCTTCAGCCCGAGTCGTGCAAAGCTACGGCGCATCTTGATGACCATTAACCCGAGCGGGCACGCCAATTCCACCCGAACGGGCACACATGCCAGACCATGTTCCTTGAGCACCCGAGTCGTGCAAAGCTACGGGGTTGTCTTGGCATCAATTACCCGAGCGGGCACACTTCTAATGCCCGAGCGTGCATGACCTAAGATGTTGTTTCCGCTCTTTTCGCTCGGAGTTTGTATGTTCACTTCAATCCACGTCCTTGCACAAGTTGAACCTTGTGATTTCGGGGTTAAAGTGCCAATATCTCTCGTGTTTCTCCTCATGTCTTCGTTTCCTACACAAAACACGAAATGTAGATGAAATACTCGAATAAACTCGATAAATGAATGAAATCTAATAAATCTAATCAAATTTATACCTAAGAATGACATAAAAACTACAACGGATTACGTGTTATCACAACATATTGACAAGAAATGACATTCATATCCTAAGAAACTCAAAAAGGGCATCTCTCGGCTCTAAAAATCCAACTTATCGATCTAAATAATGGGTTTTGAGCTTGAAAACGGGGTCGGGCTGCCTTCAGCATCCCGTGGCGTCATTTATCTCGAAAAGAGGAATAAAATGTAAAATAATCATGTAATTCAGAGCTTCGTACGCAAAGTTATGGTATTTTAAAGCCCGTCGTACAATTCATTATTGTAGTCCTCTAATCACATGAAAACAAAAAGAAAAAGCGGAAAAGGGGTGCAAACGAGAGACAAACACAAGGATGAAATAGAAAGCAAAGGGTATATCCAAGAGAAAAACGCCACGCAAGCGGCATATTGACTAGAAATGACATTCGTATCCTAAGAAGCTCGAAAAGAGCATCTCCCGTCTCTAAAAATCCAACGTATCGACCTAAATAAAGGGTTTTGTGCTCGAAAACGGGGTCCGGCCGCCTTCAGCATCCCGCGGCATCGTTTATCTCGAAAAGAGGAATAAAATGTGCACAAGATAATGTAATTCGGCGCTTCGTATGCAAAATTATGGTATGTCAAAGCCCGTCGTACAATTCATTGTTGTAATCGTCTAATCACGTGAAAACGAAAACAAAAAACGGAAAGGGGGTGAAACATAAGACACAAAAGCAAATGGGAAATAGGAAGCAAAAGGAATATCCGAGAGACAACCGCAATGCAAAGTGCGAAATGATAAGAAATGGTATTCGTATCCTAAGAAGCTCGAAAAAGGGCATCTCCCGTATCCAAAAATCCAACGTATCGACCTAAATAAAGGGTTTTGAGCTCAAAAACGGGATCGGGCTGCCTTCAGCATCCCTTGCATCCTTTATTTTAAAAAGAGGAATAAAATGTGATAAAAATCATGTATTTCTGAGTTTCGCACGCAAAGTTATGGTATTTCAAAGCTCGTCGTACAATTCATTGTTGTAGTCATCTAATCACGTGAAAACAAAAAAAAAAACCGGAAAACGGGTGCAACACGAGAGACAAACGCAAATAGGAAATAGGAAGAAAAAGTAATCCAATAGACAAACGGAATGCAAGCGGCGTATTGACAAGAAATAACATTCGTCTCCTAAGAAACTCAAAAACAGAATCTCCCGGCTCTAAAAATCAATTGTATCGACCTAAATAAAGGATTTTGAGCTCAAAAACGGGGTCGGACTGCCTTCAGCATCCCGAAGCATCGCTTATCTCAAAAAGAGGAATAAAACGTGATACAAATCATGTAATTCTGAGGTTTGCACATAAAGTTATGGTATTTCAAAGCCCGTCGTACAATTCATTGTTATAGTCGTCTAATCTCGTGAAAACAAAAACAAAAAGTGGAATAGGGGTGCAACACGAGAGACAAACGAAAATAGGAAATAGGAAGCAAATGAAATATCCGAGAGACAAACGGAACGCAAGCGACGTATTGACAAGAAATGATATTCGTATCCTAAGAAACTCGAAAAAGGCATTTCCCGGGTCTAAAAATGCATCGTATCGACCTAAATAAAGGGTTTTGACCTCAAAAATGGGGTGAGGCTGGCTTCAGCAACCTGCGGCATCGTTTATCTAGAAAACTTAATTAATTCATTTCAAAAATGGGGTTCTAAAAGAAATGAAATGTGAAAAAAATCATGTAATTCCGAGCTTCGTACGAAAAATTATTGTATTTCAAAGCCCGTCGTATAATTCATTGTTGTAGTCGTCTAATCACGTGAAAACAAAAACAAAAAGTTGAAAAGGGATGCAACGCGAGAGACAAATGCAAATAGGAAATAGGAAGCAAAAGGAATATCGGAGAGACAAATGCAACGCAAGCAGCATATTGACAAGAAATGACATTCGTATCCTAAGAAACTCAAAAAGGGCATCTCCCGGCTCTAAAAATCCAACTTATCGACTTGAATAAAGGGTTTTGAGCTCGAAAACGGGGTCGGGCTGCCTTCAGCATCCCACGGCATCATTTATCTCGAAAAGAGGAATAAAATGTAAAACAATCATGTAATTCGGAGCTTCGTACGCAAAGTTATGGTATTTCAAAGCCCGTCGTACAATTCATTATTGTAGTCCTCTAATCACATGAAAACAAAAAAGAAAAAGTGGAAAAGGGGTGCAAACGAGAGACAAACACAAATAATAAATAGGAATTAAAGGGTATATCCAAGAGAAAAAGGCCACGCAAACGGCGTATTGACTAGAAATGACATTCGTATCCTAAGAAACTCGAAAGGGCATCTCCCGTCTCTAAAAATCCAACGTATCGACCTAAATAAAGCGTTTTGAGCTCGAAAACGGGGTCGGGTTGCCTTCAGCATCCCACGACATCA
This sequence comes from Gynandropsis gynandra, assembly GCA_036759665.1. Lineage (NCBI taxonomy): Eukaryota > Viridiplantae > Streptophyta > Magnoliopsida > Brassicales > Cleomaceae > Gynandropsis > Gynandropsis gynandra. The sequence goes on along the minus strand of CM071868.1, from coordinate 25,772,237 downwards.
TTTATCTCGAAAAGAGGAATAAAATGTGCAAAAAATAATGCAATTCGGAGCTTTGTACGCAAAATTATGGTATGTCAAAACTCGTCGTACAATTCATTGTTGTAATCGTCTAATCACGTGAAAACGAAAACAAAAAACGGAAAGGGGGTGAAACAAAAGAGACAAAAGCAAATGGGAAATAGGAAGCAAAAGGAATATCCGAGAGCCAACCGCAATGCAAAGTGCGTAATGACAAGAAATGACATTCGTATCCTAAGAAGCTCGAAAAGGGCATCTCCCGAATCTAAAAATCCAATGTATCGACCTAAATAAGGGGTTTTGAGCTCAAAAACGGGATCGGGCTGCCTTCAGTATCCCTTTGCTTCGTTTATGTCAAAAAGAGGAATAAAATGTGATAATAATCATGTTATTCTAAGCTTTGCATATAAAGTTATGGTATTTCAAAGTTCGTCGTACAAGTCATTGTTATAGTCGTCTAATCTCGTGAAAACAAAAACAAAAAGTGGAAAAAGGGGTGCTACACGAGAGATAAACGAAAATAGGAAATAGGAAACAAATGAAATATCCGAGAGACAAACGGATTGCAAGCGGCGTATTGACAAGAACTGACATTCGTATCCTAAGAAACTCGAAAAGGGCATTTCCCGGGTCTAAAAATGCATCGTATCGACCTAAATAAAGGGTTTTGAGCTCGGAAACGGGGTGAGGCTGGCTTCAGCAACCCGTGGCATCGTTTATCTTGAAAACAGGAATGAAATGTGAAAAATTCATGTAATTTGGAGCTTCGTACAAAAAATTATGGTATTTCAAAGCCCGTCGTATAATTCATTGTTGTAGTCGTCTAATCACATGAAAACGAAAAAAAACATTGAAAAGGGGTGCAACGCGAGAGACAAATGCATATAGGAAATAGGAAGCAAAATGAATATCCGAGAGGCAAATGCAACGCTAGCAGCATATTGACAAGAAATGGCATTTGTATCCTAAGAAACTCAAAAAGGGCATCTCCCGACTCTAAAAATCCAACTTATCGACTTAAATAAAGGGTTTTGAGCTCGAAAACGGGGTCGGGCTGCCTTCCACATCCCGCGGCATCATTTATCTCGAAAATAGGAATAAAATGTAAAACAATCATGTAATTCGGAGCTTCGTACGCAAAGTTATGGTATTTCAAAACCCGTCGTACAATTCATTATTGTAGTCCTCTAATCACATAAAACAAAGAAAAAGCGGAAAAGGGGTGCAAACGAGAGACAAACACAAAGAGGAAATAGGAAGCAAAGGGTATATCCAAGAGAAAAACGCCACACAAGTGGCATATTGACTAGAAATGACATTTGTATCCTATGAAACTCGAAAACGGCATATCCCGTCTCTAAAAATCCAACGTATCGACCTAAATAAAGGGTTTTGAGCTCGAAAACGGGGTCGGGCTACCTTCAGCATCCTGCGGCATAATTTATCTTGAAAAGAGGAATAAAATGTGATAAAAATCATGTAATTCTGAGCTTCGCAAGCAAAGTTATGGTATTTCAAAGCCCATCGTACAAATCATTGTTGTAGTCATCTAATCACGTGAAAACAAAAAAAACCGGAAAACGGGTGCAACACGAGAGACAAACGCAAATAGGAAATAGGAAGGAAAAGGAATATCCAAGAGACAAACGGAATGCAAGCGGCTTATTGACAATAAATGACATTCGTCTCCTAAGAAACTCGAAAAGGGAATCTCCCGGCTCTAAAAATCCATTGTATCGACCTAAATAAAGGATTTTGAGCTCAAAAACGGGGTCGGACTGTCTTCAGCATCCCGAAGCATCGTTTATCTCAAAAAGAGGAATAAAAGGTGATAAAAAGCAAGTAATTATGAGGTTTGCACATAAAGTTATGGTATTTCAAAGCCCGTCGTACAATTCATTGTTATAGTCGTCTAAACGAAAATAGGAAATAGGAAGCAAATGAAATATCGGAGAGGCAAACGGAACGCAAGCGGCGTATTGACAAGAAATGACATTCGTATCCTAAGAAACTCGAAAAGGGCATTTCCCGGGTCTAAAAATGCATCGTATCGACCTAAATAAACGGTTTTGAGCTCGAAAACGGGGTGAGGCTCGCTTCAGCAACCCGCGGCATCGTTTATCTGGAAAACAGTAATAAAATGTGAAAAAAAATCATGTAATTCGGAGCTTCGTACAAAAAATTATGGTATTTAAAAGCCCGTCGTATAATTCATTGTTGTAGTAGTCTAATCACGTAAAAACGAAAACAAAAAGTTGAAAAGGGGTGCAACGCCATAAACAAATGCAAATTGGAAATAGGAAGCAAAAGGAATATTCGAGAGACAAATGCAACGCAAGCAGTATATTGACAAGAAATGACATTCATATCCTAAGAAACTCAAAAAGGGCATCTTCCGGCTCTAAAAATCCAACTTATCGATCTAAATAAAGGGTTTTGAGCTCGAAAATGGGGTCGAGCTGCCTTCAGCATCCCGCGGCATCATTTATCTCGAAAAGAGGAATTAAATGTAAAACAATCATGTAATTCGGAGATTCGTACGCAAAATTATGGTATTTCAAAGCCCGTCGTACAATTCATTATTGTAGTCCTCTAATCACATGAAAACAAAAAGAAAAAGCGGAAAAGGGGTGCAAACGAGAGACAAACACAAATAATAAATAGGAAGCAAAGGGTATATCCAAGAGAAAAACGCCACGCAAGCGGCGTATTGACTAGAAATTACATTCGTACCCTAAGAAACTCGAAAATGGCATCTCCCGTCTCTAAAAATCCTATGTATGACCTAAATAAAGGGTTTTGAGCTCGAAAATTGGGTCGGGCTGCCTTCAGCATCCCGCGACATCATTTATCTCGAAAAGAGGAATAAAATGTGCAAAAAATAATGTAATTCGGAGCTTCGTACGTAAAATTATGGTATGTCAAAGCTCGTCGTACAATTCATTGTTGTAATCGTCTAATCACGTGAAAACGAAAACAAAAAACGGAAAGGGGGTGAAACAAAAGAGACAAAAGCAAATGGGAAATAGGAAGCAAAAGGAATATCCGAGAGCCAACCGCAATGCAAAGTGCGTAATGACAAGAAATGACATTCGTATCCTAAGAAGCTCGAAAAAGGCATCTCCCGAATCTAAAAATCCAATGTATCGACCTAAACAAAGGGTTTTGAGCTCGAAAACGGGATCGTGCTGCCTCCAGGGTCCCTTTGCATCGTTTATCTAAAAAAGAGGAATAAAATATGATAAAAATCATGTAATTATGAGCTTCGCACGCAAAGTATGGTATTTCAAAGCCCGTCGTACAATTCATCTAATCACGTGAAAAGAAAAACAAAAATTGGAAAACGCGTGCAACACGAGAGAGAAACGCAAATAGGAAATAGGAAGGAAAATGAATATCCAAGAGACAAACGGAATGCATGCGGCGTATTGACAAGAAATGACATTCCTCTCCTAAGAAACTCGAAAAAGGAATCTTCCGGGTCTAAAAATCCATTGTATCGACCTAAATAAAGGATATTGAGCTCAAAAACGGCGTCGGATTGCCTTCTGCATCCCAAAGCATCGTTTATCTAAAAAAGAGGAAAAAAAGGTGATAAAAATCATGTTATTCTGAGCTTTGCACATAAAGTTATGGTATTTAAAAGCTCGTCGTACAATTCATTGTTATTGTCGTCTAATCTCGTGAAAACAAAAACAAAAAGTGGAAAAGGGGTGCAACACGAGAGACAAACGAAAATAGGAAATAGGAAGCAAATGAAATATCCGAGAGACAAACGGAACGCAAGCGGCGTATTGATAAGAAATGACATTCGTATCCTAAGAAACTCGAAAAGGGCATTTCTTGGGTCTAAAAATGTATCGTATCGACCTAAATAAAGGGTTTTGAGCTCGAAAACGAGGCGAGGCGTGCTTCAGCAACCCGCGGCATCGTTTACTTGGAAAACATGAATAAAATGTGAAAAAAATCATGTAATTCGGAGCTTCGTGCGGAAAATTATGGTATTTCAAAGCCCGTCGTATAATTCATTGTTGTAGTCGTCTAATCACGTGAAAACGAGAACAAAAAGTTGAAAAGGGGTTCAACGCGAGATACAAATGCAAATAGGAAATAGGAAGCAAAAGGGATATCTAAGAGACCAATGCAACGCAAGTAGCATATTGACAAGAAATGACATTCGTATCCTAAGAAACTCGAAAAGGGCATCTCCCCTCTCTAAAAATCCAACGTATCGACCTAAATAAAGGGTTTTGAGCTCGAAAACGGGGTCGGGCTGCCTTCAGCATCCCGCAGCATCATTTATCTCGAAAAGAGGAATAAAATGTGCAAAAAATATTGTAGTTCAGAGCTTCGTATGCAAAATTATTGTATTTAAAAGCCCGTCGTACAATTAATTGTTGTAATCATCTAATCACGTGAAAATGAAAACAAAAAGTAGAAAGGGGGTGAAACAGAAGGGACAAACGCAAACGGGAAATAGGAAGCAAAAGGAATATCCGAGAGACAACTGCAATGCAAGCGGCGTATTGACAAGAAATGACATGGTATCATAAGAAGCTCGAAAACGGCATCTCCCGTCTCTAAAAATCCAATGTATCGACCTAAATGAAGTGTTTTGAGCTTGAAAACGAGGTCGGGCTGCCTTTTGTATCCCATGGCATCGTTTATCTTGAAAAGAGGAATAAAATGTTGAAAAATCATGTAATTCGGAGCTTCGTACGCAAAGTTATGGTATTTCAAAGCCCGTCGTACAAGTCATTTCTGTAGTCGTCTAATCACGTGAAAACAAAAACAAAAAGCGGAAAAGGGGTGCAACATGAGAGACAAACGCACATAGGAAATAGGAAGCAAAAGGAATATCCGAGACACAAACGCAACGCAAGCGGCTTATTGATAAGAAATGACATTCGTATCCTAACAAACTCGAAAAGCGCATCTCCCAGCTCATAAAATCCAACGTATAGACCTAAATAAAGAATTTTCAGCTCAAAAACGGGGTTGGGCTGCCTTCAGCATCCTGCGGCATTGAGTATCTCGAAAAGAGGAATAAAATTGAAAAGAATCATGTAATTCGGAGCTTCGTACGCAAAGTAATGGTATTTTAAAGCTCGTCGTACAATTCATTGTTGTAGTCGTCAAATCACGTGAAAACAAAAACAAAAAGCGGAGAAGGGGTGAGACACGAGAGTCAAACGCAAATAGGAAATAAGAAGCAAAAGGAATATCCGAGAGAGAAACGCAACGCAAACGGCGTATTGAAAGAAATGCCACTCGTATTCTAAGAAACTCGAAAAGGGCATCTCCCGGCTCTAAAAATCCAACATATCGAGCTAAATATATGATTTTGAACTAGAAAACGGGGCCGAGCTGCCTTAAGCAACCCACAGTATCGTTTATCTTGAATAGAGGAATAAAATATGAAAAGAATCATGTAATTCAGAGCTTCATACGCAATGTTGTGGTATTTCATAGCCTGTCGTACAATTCATTGCTCTGGTCGTCTAATCTCGTAAAAACAAAAACGAATAGCGGAAAAGGGGTGCAACATGAGAGACAAACGCAAATAGGTAATAGCAAGCAAATGGAATATCCAAGAGATAAATGAAACGCAAGCGGCATATTGACAAGAAATGACATTCGTATCCTAAGAAACTCGAAAAGGGCATCTGTCGGCTCTAAAAATCCAACGTATTGAGCTAAATAAAGGATTTTTAGCTCGAAAACAGGGTCTGGATGCCTTCAGCATCCGGTGGCATCGTTATCTCGAAAAGAGAAATAAAATGTGAAAAAAAATTATGTGATTCGGAGCTTCGTACGCATTGTTATGGTATTTCAAACCCCATCGTACAATTCATTGTTGTAGTCGTCTAATTACGTGAAAACAAAAACAAAAAGCGGAAAAGGGGTGCAACACAAGAGACAAACGCACATAGGAAATAGGAAGCAAAAGGAATATCCGAGAGACAAACGTAACGTTAGCGGCATATTGACAAGAAATTACATTCGTATCCTTAGAAACTCGAAAAGGGCATCTCCCTGCTCTAAAAATCCAACGTATCAACCTAAATAAAGGATTTTAAGCTCGAAAACGGGGTCAGGCTGCCTTGAGCATCCTGCAGCACCGTCTATTTCGAAAAGAGGAATAAATGTGAAAAGAATATGTAATTCGGAGCTTCGTACGCAAAGTTATGGTATTTCGAAGCTCGTCGTACAAATCATTGTTGTAGTCGTCTAATCACATGAAAACAAAAACAAAAAGCGGAAAAGGTGATATGATCCCGGACAACGTCGAGGACGTGGCCTATAATGCAGAGGAGGATGCGACCTACAGCGCTGAAGAAGAGGCCACCTGCGCGACCCGAGTTGCGACCTGTGCGACCACCTGGGTGACCCGAGATGCCACCTGCGTGACCCGAGACACGACCTGCAAGAAGGAAGAGACGTCCCGAGTTAAACAAAAGGCGGACGCGACCCGACAGAAAGACGTTGTTCCTGTGACCCGAGCTAAGGCTAGGGAGGAGGAGGCCTTGACCCTACCAGCTGGTCTCGTGACCCGAGCAAAAGCTACGAAGCATAAGGAAGCAATAATCGGGATTCTCGCCGCCGTCCACGTTCAAGAAGCCCCCCCCTGCAACAGTTAATAATTAGGTAAAGTGACCCGCATGTACTCTTTTCCCTTCGTTGGTTGTGTCCCACGGGGTTTTCAAACGACGGATTTTTAAGGAGGTCGCGTATCACTTTTCCATAACCTAATTATTATCCCGAGGGTTTCCAGACAAGTTCGCAACCCAAAGGCACAACTTACAACTTGTCCATTAATGTTTAGTGATTTTCTAGACTATTAATTGGTTACCTTGCATGGTGACTTGCATTTAATGATGGATTAACTGTTGCATGGCTTGTTCTCGTTATTATGGACGGCCATGTGTTCTTGTAGAAGAAAATCTTGATTTTGAAATTTATCTTTGATTTTCCTTTGTTAAATCTTTCTTGTTCGTGCGTAACATCCAACAAAACACGTTGGTGCGTCATATCCATTGTTTGTTCGTTCTTCGTTGGTGCGTAATATCCATCAAAGACGGGCCGGTGAATCGAGAGTCTTTCCGCAACTCTCGTGTGACCAATCGCTCCACCCACCTTATGCAACCCGTTGCAGCAAGGCCTATCCAATCCGACCTTTAGTCTAGATTGGCGTTCTAGCGGGATCGTGTCAAAGGGGGTGCAACACGAGAGACAAAGGCAAATAGGAAATAGGAAGCAAAAGGAATATCCGAGAGACAAATGCAATGCAAGCGGCATATTGACAAGAAATTACATTCGTATCCTAAGAAACTGCAAAAGGGCATCTCTCGGCTCTCAAAATCCGAAGTATCGACCTAAATAAAGGACGTTGAGCTTGAAAACAGGGTTGGGTAGCCTTCAGCAACTGACGCGATCCCGACTGAATCGACGCTCTAGACTTGGTTAGTGAGGGATATGCCTTGCTGCAACGAGTGCACAAGGGTGTGTGGAACGAATGGTCGCACGAGAGTTGCGGAAAGGCTCTCGATTTACCGGGTTCGTCTTCGATGGATATGACGCACCAAAGAAGGACGAACGGCTCGATGGATATGACGCACCAACGAGTAGGAAGCTGGATATTACGCACCAACAACCAAAGGAATTCACAAAAGGAATTCGAGAATGATCAAAGGATCAATTCAAAGATAATTTCAAAGTTGATAAAAAGTTGGATTTTCATACAAAGGGGGAGCCGACCATATTTAGGCAAAAACAAGGAAATTCAAATTTTGAGTTCATTTAATGCTCCTCTTCATGCAAGTGCCTCCTTTATTGCCTTGAAGTCTTCAAACAAGAAGATAGAATTTTCTTGCTGGCCGTGCACCTTGATTTGCGTCCGCCTCGTGTCACGCGTCGGATCAATAATTAGGTAACGAGAAAAAGTAACACGCGGCCTCGTTAAAAACCCGTCGCCGGAAAACCCGGTGGGACAAAACCGACGAGGGGAAAAGAGTACACGCGGGTCACTTAGCCTAATCATTGATCGTAGCGGAACGAGCTTCGGCTTTGACGACGTTCTTGAATTTCGTGACATCGCGTGAACTATCATACTCCTCGTGGGCGTGGACGGTCGTGAGAATCCCGATGATAGCTTCCTTGAGCCTCGCAGCCTTGGCTCGGGTCATGGGACCAGCGGATATAATCATAGCATCCTCTTCTAGAGCTCGGGCTCGGGTCACGGGACCGACGTATTTTGACCTTAAGGCGTCTCGGGTCGCGCTGGAGGTGGTCGCGTCTCGGGCCGCGGGGTTGGCGTCTCGGGCCGCGGAATGGGCGTCTCGGGTCGCGGAGTCGGCGTCTCGGATTACAGCCTCGGCGTCTCGGGTCGCGGCTTCTCGGATTTCATCCTCGGCGTCTCGGGTCGCGGCGTCTCGGGTCGCAGAGAATCCTTCTTCTTCCTTTCCACGGGTCGCGTCCTCCTCATTGTTGATGGTCGCGTCTTCGGCGTCCTCCGGGATCATATCAGCAACCCACAGCATTGTTAATCTCGAAAAGAGGACTAAAATGTGCAAAGAATCATGTAATTCGGAGCAAAGTAGGCAAAGTTATGGTATTTCAAAGCCCGTCGTACAATTCAATGTTTGTAGTCGTCTAATCACGTGAAAACAAACAAAAAAAGCGGAAAAAGGGTGCAACACGAGAGACAAATGCAAATAGGAAATAGGAAACAAAAGGAATATCCGATAGACAAACGCAACGCAAGCGGCGTATTGACAAGAAATGACATTCGTATCCTAAGAAACTCGAAAAGGGCATCTCTATGCTCAAAAAATCCAACATATTGATCAAAAGAAAAGATTTTGAGCTCGAAAATGGGGTTGGCCGCCTTCAGCATCACGCGGCATCGTTTCTCTCGAAAAGAGGAATAAAATGTGAAAAGAATTATGTAATTCGGAGCTTCGTACGCAAATTTATGGTATTTCAAAGCCCGTCTACAATTAATTGTTGTAGTCGTCTAATAACGTGAAAACAAAAACAAAAAGCAGAAAAGGGGTGCAATTCGAGAGACAAACGCAAATAGGAAAAATGAAGCAAAAGGAATATCCGAGAGACAATCGCAACGTAAACGGCGTATTTAAAAGAAAAGACATTCGTATCCTAGGAAACTCGAAAAGGGCATCTCTCGGCTCTAAAAATCCAACGTATCGACCTAAATAAAGGATTTTGAGCTCAAAACGGGGTCGGATGGCCTTCAGCAACACGCGGCATCATTTATCCTGAAAAAAGGAATAAAATATGAAACAAAACATGTAATTCGGAGCTTCGTACGCAAAGTTATGGTATTTCAAAGCCCGTCGTACAATTCATTGTTGTAGTTGGCTAATCATGTGAAAACAAAAACAAAAAGCGGAAAAGGGGTGCAATACAAAAGACAAACACAAATAGGAAATAGGAAGCAAAAGGAATATCCGAGAGAAAAACGCAATGAAAGCGGCGTATTGACAAGAAATGACATTCATATCCTAAAAAACTCGAAAATGGCATCTTCTGGCTCTAAAAATCCAATGTGTCGACCTAAATAAAGGATTTTGAGCTGGAAAACGGGATCGGGGTTCCTTCAGCATCCCGCAGCATCATTTATCTCAAAAAGTGGAATAAATGTGAAAAAATTCATGTAATTCGGAGCTTCGTACGCAAAGTTATGGTATTTCAAATCCCGTCATACAATTCATTGTTGTAGTCGTCTAATCACGTGAAAACAAAAACAAAAAACAGAAAATGGGTGAAACACGGGAGACAAACGGAACGCAAGTGGCGTATTGACAAGAAATGACATTTGTATCCTAAAAAACTCAAAATTGGCATTTTCCGGCTCTAAAAATCCACCATATCGACCAAAATAAAGGATTTTGACCTCGAAAACAGGGTCGGGCTGCCATCTGCAACCCGTAGCATCATTTATCTCAAAAGGAGGAATAAAATGAGAAGAACATCATGTAATTCAGAACGTCATACGCAAAGTTATGGTTATTCAAAACCCATCGTACAATTCATTGTTGTAGTCGTATAATCACGTGAAAAAATAAACAAAAAGTGGAAAAGGGGTGCAACACGAGAGACAAACGCAAATAGGAAATATCAAGAAAAATGAATATCCGACAGAGACAAACGCAACGCAAGCGGTGTATTGACAAGAAATGACATCCGTATCCTATGAAACTCGAAAAGGGTATCTCTCGGCTCTAAATATCCATCGCATCGACCTAAATAAAGGATTTTGAGCTAGAAAATGAAGTTGGGCTACCTTCAGCAACACGCGGATCATTTATCTCGAAAAGAGGAATAAAATGTGAAAAAGAAATCATGTAATTCGGAGCTTCGTACGCAAAGTTATGGTATTTCAAAGCCCGTCATACAATTCATTGTTGTAGTCGTTTAATCACGTAAAAACAAAAAAAAAAGCGGAAAAGGGGTGCAACATGAGAGAGAAAAGCAAAGAGGAAATAGGAAGCAAAAGGAATATTCGAGAGATAAACGCAACGCAAGCGGCGTAATGACAAGAAATGACATTCGTATCCTAAAAAACTCGAAAAGGCCATCTCTCGGATCTAAAGTTCCAAAGTATTTTTGAGCTTGAAAACGGGGTCGGGGTGCCTTAAGCAACCCACGGCAGCGTTTATCTCGAAAAAAGGAATAAAATGTGAAGAAAAACATGTAATTCGGAGCTTCGTACGCTAAGTTATGGTATTTCAAAGCTCGTCGTACAATTCATTGTTGTAGTCGTCTATTCACGTGAAAACAAAAACTAAAAGCGGAAAAGGGGTGCAACATGAGAGACAACGCAAATAGGAAATAGGAAGGAATATCCGAGAGACAAACGCAACGCAAGCGGCGTATTGACAAAAAATGACATTCTTATCCTAAGAAACTTGAAAAGGGCATTTTCCGGCTCTAAAAATCCAACGTATCGACCTAAATAAAGGGATTTGAGCTTGAAAACGGGGTCAAGATGCCTTAAGCAACCCACGACATTGTTTATCGCGAAAATAGGAATAAAATGTGAAAAAACATGTAATTTCGGAGCTTCGTACGCAGAGTTATGGTATCTCAAAGCTCGTCGTACAATTCATTGTTGTAGTCATCTAATCACGTGAAAACAAAAACAAAGAACGGAAAAGGGGTGCAACACGAGATACAAACGCAAATAGGAAATAGGAAACAAAAGGAATATCCGAGAGACAAATGTAATGCAAGCGGCTTATTGACAAGAAATGACATTTGTATCCTAAGAAACTCGAAAAGGGCATCTCCCGACTCTAAAAATCCAACATATCGACCTAAATAAAGGATTTTGAGCTTGAAAATGGGGTCGGGCTGTCTTAAACAACCCGCAGTATCATTTATCTTGAAAAGAGGAATAAAATATGAAAAAAAAGCATGTAATCCGGAGCTTCGTACGCAAAGCTATGGTAATTCAAAGCTCGTCGTACAATTCAATGTTGTAGTCGTCTAATCACGTGAAAACATAAACAAAAAGGGGAAAAAGAGTGAAACATGTGAGACAAACGCAAATGGGAAATAGGAAGCAAAAGGAATATCCGAGAGAAAAACGCAATGCAAGTGACGCATTGGCAAGAAATGACATTCGTATCCTAAAAAACTCAAAAAGGGCATCTCCCGACTCTAAAAATCTAACATATCGACCTAACTAAAGGCTTTTAACCTCCAAAACATAGTCGGACTGCCTTAAGCAACCCGTGGCATCGTTTATCTCGAAAAGAGGAATAAAATGTGAAAAAATCATGCAATTCGGAGCTTCGTACGCAATGTTATGGTATTTCAAAGCCCGTCATACAATTCATTGTTGTAGTCGTCTAATCATGTGAAAACAAAAACAAAAAGCGGAAAAGGGGTGCAACATGAGAGACAAACGCAAATAGCAAATGGGAAGCAAAAGGAATAGCAGAGAGATAAACGCAACGCAAGTGGCGTATTGACAAGAAATGATATTTTTGTGAAAAAGACTTCCTCTAATCGGGACAAAAGCCTAGGGTCGCTGAAAATGACTAATAGATACTGGCTAGTCTAGTAGTTGTGCATGGATCAATGGCTTATAGTTATATTCTACCCCCTAGGTTCCAATTCCAAGGGTTTATATCTCTGTGTATATCGATCACTTTTTGCTACGTCGGACATCTTTTAGATCTACTTTTCTATTCTTATGACTCCACGTGCTTACACTCCGCTGTCAATCAGTAGAATAAACATCTAGATATTTCTGCCTTACATTGATAAGAGTGCATTGATCTCAATGGTTCGGGTCTAAGTGGTGGGTTTTCTACGTACAAAGGGTTAGAGTTGATGCATAACCTTATGGTTTGGGTCTAAAAGGTTCTTCAATAATCCAATCTCTTCACTCCTCTGAGGTTACAAGATCTTAAGAGTGTGTCAAGTGGGAAACTGGGTCTAAGTAAAAAGTCATCCTCTCCGACGTCCTAAAAACCTTGCGCAATAAAAAAATATTATATATCTCTTTTGGAAAGGTCCCTGACGTATGCATGGCTAATTTGGTATAGAGATTTCTTTTACATTTTCTAGGGGTAGCAAAATAAACTTTGGAGATGTGTTGGATTGCATGGTTCGTGGCTTTCAATCTGAACTTGGTTCCCCTAAGTCTATGTTCCTGGTACGCGTAATTGTGCAAGTTGGTTAATTTTTTGAAGTATTTGTGCTAGTATCCAGTTGTTGTCTTACTCTTCTTGTGCTTAACTCTAGTTTTGGTCGAGAACGAGCAAAGGTTCAAGTGTGGGGAGTTTGATAATGTATAATTCGGCTTAGTCTTTTCATCCGTTTTTAGGATTAGTATTATTATGATCTTAGATATTACTGACATATTAAGCAGAGGCTTCTTATATCGTCTTCTCGTGTTTTGGAGGAAACGAAGATATCAGGACACAAACACGAGCAAATGCTGCAAACTGCCCTACGCTCAGAACCACCTGATCGGATGGTGTACTGCGCCCGACCGAGCACATCCTGCACCACGATCGGGTGCAACTCAACTCCCTAAGCACGACCGGGCACATCCATTGCTTGGGCGGGTGCAACTCAACTCACTTAGTACGACCGGGCACCTCCAATCCCGCGCGACCACCCATCTTGAAGAAGAGCACAGTCGGGCACCATATACAGCCCGAGCAATCACCTAATTTTGGAGAAGAGCACGGTCAGGCACCATAGATAGCCCGAGTGGACTTCAATAAAACAAGGCCCCCAAAAAGAATGCACTGCCCAGGCAAATCCATAGCTAGGGAGATAACTTTCTCTTAATAAGAGCCCGTGATGTGCGTTATATCAAGTTATAAAACCTAGACTAACGCTTCCGCAAGAATACGGATCGTGTAGTAACTAGGGTCGAACACAATGAATTGATGCGACTTATAAGCTATTAAACTAATTGAATAGACGTGTGAGGTGAGTAAAGTTGGGATTGTTATTGAACTAGACTAGACTAAATCGATGTGATCAAATTATAGCTAAGCACCATGGGTATCGAGAGTTTGCATAATGAAGTAACGAAGTTCTAAAAGGATAATTGGTCTAAGGTACTATCATGAGTTCAGGGAATTCAAGCTCTCCTATAGGAACTGACTGGCGTAGACTTGTCCACAAGTAATGAAAGCATTAAGATCAACCATGAAATCTGAAAACATGATAAGATAGCAATTTCATTCATTCAAGTGGCGTACAAGTATTGAAAGCATTAAGTTCCACCATTCATTAAGCGTAAGACTTCGTTACAACATAGCAAATCTCTCTAACCCATGGCAAAGGATCTACTCAGACATGAATACAGAAAAGGAAACACAAGAGAAGTCTAAATTCGACATAGATATAGAAAGAGATGACTCCCTATTCATAAACCGATGTCTTCGGTAGATTCTCCTTGCTCCCGATCCGTAGATCCGTCTTTTCTTCCTTCTTCTTCTTGCCCTAATGTCTCTCTATCTCCTATGATCCAATCTGGTTCGATCCCCCTCTTTCAGATCTGATTTTCCTTTTAATTTGGCCGTTCTAGATCTTAGGAAAGTTTTTTGAGAATCAAGGACCGGAGCGGGCATGTCCTCTACCCGCTCGTGCAGGCCACTTTCCCGACCGTGTGCCCTCCTTCCAGCCCGAACGGGCACCATGCCCGATCGTGTGATTCTTGAGCCCGAGTCGTGCAAACCTACGGGGATTTCTTGGCATCAACGAGCTCGAGCGGGCACTCCAATTGCACCCGAGCGGGCACCCCATCATTGGTCGTGTACCTTGAGTGCCCGAGTCGTGCAAAGCTACAGGGGTAATTGACAGCAAATCGCCCGGTCGTGCACTCCAATTCCACCCGAGCGGGCACTCTTGAAATGTTGTTTCGCTCCCTTCGCTCGGTGTTTGAGTGTTCACTTTCAGTCCATGGCCTTGCACAAGTCGAACCTTGTTACTCAACTACGTTTTCGGGGTTAGATTGCCGTAATCGCTCGTGTTTCTCCTCATGTCTTCGTTTCCTACACAAAACACAAAATGTAGATGAAGTCCTCGAATAAACACGATAAATGAATGAAATCTCAATAATCTACTCTAAACTAGACCTAAGAATGATATAAAAACTAAAATGGATTACGTGTTATCAAACTCCCCCAGACTTAAACTTTTGCTCGTCCTCGCAAAACAGCGCGTCACATGAACGCAAGCCTAAGCGTACCAAGTTCAGACTTCTATCAACCGAAAGTCTTAAACTATGCAATTCTACCAATGACTCTAGTTAGTCCATGCTCCTAAACAACGTCCAAGCGCTCTCCATACCAACTCTCCTAAGCTTGAGATATCATTGAATTCACATTCTCGTTCTTATTCCTTTTTTTTTAATTCTTTTTTTCTTTCTTCTTTTCTATGGTTCCACGCTTGGTTCCTAGGACGTCGAAGTCGAAGAGGTTGGCTTTCTACTTAGACCCAGGCTGCCTATGGCACACTCATAAGGTCTCTTAACCTTAGCGGAGTGAAGAGATGCGTTATTGTAGAATACTTTTTTTTTTATTTTTTCTTTTTTTTATTACGGCGTATACGCATCAATCTAACCCTTAGGACGTAGAATAGCGTCTCAACCCACCACTTAGACCCGGACCATCGATCTCGATGTACTCATGTCAATGAAAACCTAAAATAATTAAAACTTATCCAAGGAGAGAACATTGACAGCGGAGTATAAGCGTGTGGAATCTTATGAACGCTAAAGATTTATCAAAAAGCATCGATTAGTCGGTATACATAGAGATATGATACTTGGTTCTGAAACCTAGGAGGTGAATGTAACTATAAGTCATGGCTTCTTGCACAATTACTCAACTAATCGGAATCTAGAAATCTTCTAAACACACCTAGACTATAGTTCACGATTCGACAAGGTCGCACAATAATGACTAAAACTTGAAAATTTATGCTAGGTATCCATCCGTTTATCCTAAAAACAAAAATCTACATCTGATCCTAATCCTAATCATCTAATCCTAATCATATGACAATACTCGACGAGTATCCCCCCCCCAGACTTGAATGAAACACCGTCCCAGTGTTCAAAACCTAAGAGGATAGCGTAAACAAAACAACGGGAAGGTAAGAGTTGGAACGTGTGCACCTTGTGTAACTTCCAATCCCGTGTTTGTGTTTCCTCCTCAAGGATGATATGAACGTCGAAGAACCTGTGAAAAAGATTCACACAATCCAAAAAGAGGAATACAATCCCACCAAGTACATCAATATGAAAAGAAAAAGGAATAGTCCGAAAGAAAATGAAATGAAAAACGAAACAATCAGGTTGCCTCCCGACAAGCGCTTGTTTAAGGTCTTGAGCTTGACCAAAATGCTCTACTCATGAGTTGGCTCCGAAAGAACGAACTTAGCTTGATCAAAATCCTTGTTGTCCGCGTTGTAGAGCTTTATGCGTTGGGCGTTCACTTTAAATGCACCGTTTGCTCCGATTAGCTCGATTGCTCCGTGTGGTGAGATGCTCTTAATAGTGAATGGCCCGGACCAGCGTGACTTAAACTT
>CM071868.1:25725968-25741200 GCA_036759665.1 Gynandropsis gynandra | reverse complement strand
GTAACGAAGTTTTAAAAGGATAATTGGTCTAGGTACTATCATGAATTCAGGGAATTCAAGCTCTCCTATAGGAACTGACTGGCGTAGACTTGTCCACTATCTAGCATGCATATACCAATGTATCCATTGCGCATCTTACATGCATAGACGCATTACGACCGCTATCCTAATCCCTAGATTCAACCTATTGACCTGGCGTAGATTCTAAACCGGCTAAACCCTAGATCATGGCTAAGTTCCGAAGTCTAATGCCCTGGCGTTGGTTTATTAGGCTTCTAAGATCATTCAATCAAGTGGCGTACAGGTAAAGAAAGCATTAAGAACAACCATGAAATCTGAAAACATGATAGATACCAATTTCATTCATTCAAGTGGCGTACAAGTAATGAAAGCATTAAGTTCCACCATTCATTAAGCGTAAGACTTCGTTACAACATAGTAAATCTCTCTAACCCATGGCAAAGGATCTACTCAGACATAGATACAGAAAAGGAAACACAAGAGAAGTCTAGATTCGACATAGATATAGAAAGAGATGACTCCCTATTCATAAACCGATGTCTTCGGTAGATTCTCCTTGCTCTCGATCCGTAGATCCGTCTTTTCTTCCTTCTTCCTCTTGCCCTAATGTCTCTCTATCTCCTCTGATCTAATCTGGTTCGAATGCCCTCTTTCAGATCTGATTTTCCTTTTTAATTTTGTCGTTCTAGATCTTAGGAAAGTTTGTTGAGATCCAAGGACCCAAGCGGGCACAGCTTGTATTCGCTCGTGCAAGCCCTTTGCCCGACCGTGTTGCACACATTTGAGCCCGAGCGGGCACCATGCCCGACCGTGTAGATCTTCAGCCCGAGTCGTGCAAACCTACGGGGATTTCTTGGCATCAACGAGCCCGAGCGGGCACTCCAATTGCACCCGAGCGGGCACCCCATCATTGGTCGTGTACCTTGAGTGCCCGAGTCGTGTAAAGCTACGGGGGTAATTGACAGCAAATAGCCCGATTGTGTACACTTCCACTGCCCGAGCGGGCATGTCTTGAAATGTTGGTTTTCTCCCTTCGCTCGGTGTTTGAGTGTTCACTTTCAGTCCATGGCCTTGCACAAGTCGAACCTTGTTACTCAACTTCGTTTTCAGGGTTAGATTGCCATATTCACTCGTGTTTCTCCTCATGTCTTCGTTTCCTATGCAAAACACGAAATGTAGGTAAAGTCTTCGAATATACTCAATAAATGAATGAAATATAAATAATCTACTCTAAACTAGACCTAAGAATGATATAAAAACTACAACGGATTACGTGTTATCAGCCCGACCGAGCTACATCCCCAACCCGATCGGGCACATGAAAAAAAGAAAGGAAAATTGCAGTTTTCTCTGACCATCCTGGCCGATTAATCCTAGAGCACCACCATACTCTTTCTCTGATTTTGAACAACGGTAGTGGCTGAAGAGCATCTCTTCCGGTTCTTGTGCTTTGTTAGGTTCTCCGCTCTATCTTCTGAATCATGTGGTTGTAGGTGCTTCTCCTGAGTAGGCCTTGTTTGAACAGCTTTGCAAGCATCATGTCTTTTACCGACAAAGTGAGTTCTTTTATGATAAGTTTTTCTATATAGACTAGGACATGAACTTTGAACTCATGTATTTGATATTGGACAACCTTAAACTCTTAAGCTAGCTTTTGAGATTTGTTAGGTCCAAACCCATATTTGAAAAATTTTAGGCCGCAAATGGAGATTCTTCTTCGTGACAGGAGCTTTCTGTTCTTGGTTAATGATATTCTCTCTCCTAACACTGAAGCATAGCCGTCGCAACAGAGCAAATCATGTAGTTCTTATGTTTCATGAGGTTCTCAAGCTTCTGCTCGATACGGTCTGCTTCAAGAACTTTCCGACTAACCAGAAAATCCATGAGCTTTGCCATAAGCTCAACGCAGCGAGACGCCTCTGCCTTGCCCAAGAGAATGCCCTTTACGTTGGCTGCATCGGTGGCTTTCTTGGCCAAATCAAACCTATCCAGAAGCTCCTTCTCAGTCTCACATTTCTCTCCATTGTTATCAACCATCTTCGAAACACCACATCCCAAATTTGAAGAAATTCCATGAGACCTTATCCAATCATGTGATTTATGCATCGTAATTTTCCATGAATCAAACAAGCTCGAACCACGACACGTATTTTAGGGTTTAAATGGTTTTCTAGAATACACAACTTTTGCGGGGCAATCGATCGCTGAAGATCAGATGAGGAGAGTGACAAACCCTTAAGGCGTTTTAGGACATCAATGCATCTGGCGATGTGGGGTTTGTTCTTGAATTTATCGGATGTTCCGACCGCATTGCCGATTTGATTGCAGCAACAACCAGTTCGTACGTTTCGGATCTCTCAATATGCACCGTCATTTCTCGATTGATCAGATCAAAAATGGGGGAATGGGTTCAGAGAAGAAGATGGATTGAAATAGTTAAAATTTCATAAAATATCGTTAATATCAACTAATTTCAACTACAACATTTAGATTGTAGCTTCAAAGCATGGTACAAATCCGACCTCTATGGTATAGAAAGACTAATTTTCCATTGAACAGTTCCTTTGAATATAAGAAACAAATAATCAAATATCGTTTTTCAGGAATCCGAACACCCAACATACCAATCGCAAAATTAATATCTTGTCTAGTAAAATTCTGAAGATACATCAAACTTCCGACTAAAGAGGCATAAGGAATATCATCTATTTTTTTAATACCCTAAGTCATTCATAGGACATTTGATAACACTGAAAGTGTATCAATTTTAGGTTAGGTTTCAGTGCTATTTTCGCATATATTTCATAGATACATTTACATATCTGATACGATTATGAGTTACATACAGCCGTTTTGTTGGTTTTCAGGTTTTTAGGCGACAAGGCCTAAATGAGCTTAAATAGACGAATTCCTGAGCAAACCCACGAATTTTGAAGATAAATCCACTCAGAGCCAAGATCAAGCCTTAGAACCCAAAGGGACACCCAAGCAACGAGCGGAAAAGAGGAAAATTAAGACTTCAAGGGTGCCCGGTCGGGCACCATAGTCCAACCGCTCGGGTAAAACCTACGGGGTTTTATCTGCACACCTTGCACGACCCGGGCACGAAGGCAACGAGATCGGGTAGTCTTACCTGATCGGGCGCTACAAGGATACCCGCTCGGGCGTTAATTCATCCCAAATAACCCCGAGAGTTTGCACGACTCGGGCCACTCAACCACGCGATCGGGTGCTAATGCCCGATCGGGCATGAAGAAGAACACGACCGGGCGCGCCTCTGCACGACCGGGCAAAAGATGGTGCCCGAGCGGGCCGCGTATTTCACAACAACCTAGATCTTGCATTCAAACGACCTAATTTATAGAACATAAGAGATCTAGAGCAAAGGGGGCGACGTAGAGAGCAAGGAAAGGCTTGGAAAACATCTGGAAAGGCTCGGGAGACGTTGGAGAAGAAGAGAAGCATCAATCTCACATCGGTAACACGATAGGGAAGGTCGAGGCATCGAGTTTCCTAGAGTCTATCATGTTTAGGATTGTGTTATCTTCGTTATCTGTATTCTCCATGAGTGAGTAGGTTTCCAACTATGGGTTAGGGATATCGGATTTTAACGGATGAACAATGATTTGCGTTAATGCTTAGATTTATTGATTTTATCTTGATTATCGGTTCTACACTTAACATTATCACTCTTACACTAGTGCTGCCCGCTCAGTAACATAGGATTTCAGACTTTGCTGGAAGGTTAAAGAATGAATCCGGACCTGTTAAGTTGTAGGTTAAGTTCGGCTAATGAGAATCTGACCGGTCGGTTAGTCGACTTAGGAATTAGGATTGCGTTCGTAAAGCTGCCATGGTACAGGTTAATCACTACTGGAAGGTAGGGTTGCACGTATCCATGGTTAGGAGGTTTAGGCTTGGAAGAATCACTCCTCACCTTAGGGCATGAATTTCCCGTTGTCAAGATAATTCGATAGGTTTATGATCTTTAGTTGTTTCATCCATACGATTCCCGGTATCCCGACACCCGTAGTGTTCGTCATATCTGAGTTTACCCAACCTAGTATCGTTGTCACCACTTAGGTTAGTTTTAGATATTTAGGACCACACCTTCATCTATCTCTATTCATCTTAGTTTAGTTTTATTCTTAGTTTTTGGCTGCTTTAGTCCCTAGAGATCTGCCCTGGTACTACACGATCCGTATACTTGCGGTGAAGTGGTCTAGGAAAATATATAACTCGTGTTTCACCCACATCAACATTAAGATATACTAATACGATCTCTTTTCTTTTATATATGGAAAACAAATTAGATGAACATGATAAAATATTTCTAAGAATTTGTCGAGATAAACCTTTTAAAACAATCCCAACTTTCTTTGTTATAATTCTCGAAATATTTGTATTCCGATCATATAGGAAACCTCACATTATAATTTATCTCAAAGTTACTAGAAAGATAATCTTTAACATCATGTAATAATCCACGATCATTGGCGACAAGAAGAATATCATCTACATATAATACAAGGATTATAAACTTGTTTCCTTCTGATGTGCGAACTATCAAGCAATAAGTATGCCTAATATCCACTTATCCCAAGAGTACGGATCAGTGTAATACAAGGGTCGAACTCTGGGGACTAATGCAACCTAAACTAAGAATACAACTAAACTAAGACAGGTTGAAGTGATGGTGTGTGAGACAGATTTCTAAAACACTAAAATGGATAATGACAGCGATGAGGTGACGTGAAAAACTTGATAATTAAGAACACTATGGATTTCGATTATCGGGATTTACAAGTATGCAACTAACAAAGGATCGAGAACCTATCGAATTATCTTTATTAAGGTGAATTCATGCTCGTAAATAAGGAATGGTTCTTACGATACCTAAACCTACTTACCATAACAACGTGCAATCCTACATTCCAGCAGTGATTAACTAGTGATTACGATAGCGTTAAGCGCACAATCCTAATTCCTAAGTCGATTAATCGACCGGTCAGATTCTCATTAATCAAGCTTAATCTACAATCAACTCTTCTGGATTCATAATCTAATCTTCCAGCTAAACACAAATTCCTAGATTACTGAGCGGTCAGCACAAGTATAAGACTTTACGATGTTGATTGTAAAACCGAAATACAAGAAAACTTCGAAAGGTCTAAGCATTAACGCATCATCATAAGCATCCATTACAAATCCGGCAATCCTAACCCATAGCTAGAGGCTTAGTCACTCCTGGACTCCACTGTAAAACAAGAGAAATAAACCCTAGACATGATAAAGAGTAAGAAATACGATTCCTAGATCTTCCCTATCTTGTTACCGATATTCGGATTGTTGTTTCTCTTCTTCTCCAGCTTCTCCCGAGTTTCTCCTTGTGTTTTTCAGTCCCTCTCTTGGCATGTCCATCTACCTCCTTGCCCTAGATCGCCCCTCCTCTTTCTAATTCAAGTTTGAAATTCAAAACTGAAGTTGCTGAGTAAAAGGGGGCCCGCGCGGGCTAAGGCACAACCCGTGCGAGAGAGTGTTCTCCACCAGACCGAGCGGGCTCTTTAGCTCCTCGTGTCGTGCAAAGTCTGCTAGAAAGGCAGCCCGTGCAGGGCCTCTTCCAAGCCCGAGCGGGCTGAGTTATCTTCTTGTTTTCGTTCCTTTCGCTCGATTCTTAGGTGTTTCGTTTGATTCCGTGGCTTGAAGTTGCTCCGAATGGCTTGTAGCTCCCATTATACGCGGTAGAATCCAAGAATCGACATTCTAAAGCTCGAATAGGCTTTGTCGCCTTAAAACCTGAAAATAAACAAAAAGGGAGTATATAAAGAATGTTCGTGTTGGGTTCGTAACTCGAGCTATGCAAACGATGCGAAAATGATATAAATTCCTAGCTTAAAACTAATACACGCCATGTCTTATCAAACTCCCCCAAACTTTTTCCTTTGCTCGTCCTCGAGCAAAACCTAGAGTCGAGTACAAGAGGAGCTAAACAACAATGGACACTAGCACAAAAACTTCGAAGGATTAGTCATTATGCAAAACAATGTGTCACATGAACGTAAGCCTAAGCGTACCTAGTTCAGACTTCTATCAACCTAAAGTCACGAGCCATGCAATCCTACCAATAACCTAAGTCTATTTCATACCCTTACACAACGTCCAAGCGATCTCCATACCAATTCCCCTAAGATTGAGATATCATTAGACTCGTATTCTCGTTCTTATTCTCTTTACTTTTTTGTATAGATCTGCGCTTGGTTTCTAGGACGTCGAAGTCGAAGAGGGATAGCTTTCTACTTAGACCCAGGCTGCCTATGGCACACTCATAAGGTCTTGTAACCTTAGAGGAGTGAAGAGGTGCGTCATTGAAGAACATTTTTTTATACCAAAGATTACGCATCAACTCTAACCCTTAGGACGTAGAATAGTGCCTCATCCCACCACTTAGACCCGAACCATCGATCTCGATGTACTCATGTCAATGTAAACCTAAAATAGTTAGAAACTTATCCAAGGTGACAGCGGAGTATAAGCGTGTGGAATCTAATAATCCATGAACGGTAATATATCAAACAAACCAAGGATAAACGGTATACACAGAGGTATGGATACTTGGTACTAAACCGAGGAGGTGAAATGTAACTGTAGATCATGGTTTCAAGCACATCTACTCGACTAATCGGTATCCGAAAGACTTCTTAGATAACCTAGACTATTATTCACGATTCGACAAAGTCGCAAAATAATGACTAAAGCTCGAAATTTCCTACTAGGTATCCATCCGTTTATTCCTAAAAAAAACTCAAGATCTAATCCTAATCACATGCATGTTACACAACGAGTACTCTCCCAAACTTGAATGAAACACCGTCTCGGTGTTCAAGACCTAAGAGAAAATCTCGCACATCAAAACACGGGAAAAGAAAGATAGAACGTGTGCACCTTGTGTCTCTTGTTGTCCCGTGTTGGCGATACGACTGGACGTTGTATGTGTCTCCTTCTTAAGGGATGATATCGACGTCGAAAAACCTGTGAAAAAAAAATCACACGATCCCAAAATAAAATACAACGTAATAGCTCACCGAGTACATCAATGCAAAAAGAATAAGAATAGATCCGTCAACTGAAAACAAAATGCGAAAGTTGGGTTGCCTCCCGATAAGCGCTTGTTTAAGGTCTCGAGCCTGACCAAGCTCTACTCATCATATCGAGGTGGGCGTCCTTGTTGTTGTCTTGTGCGAGATCGCGTGTGCAGTTTCCTTCCTGTTGGGGTCCCGAATCCTATGGCGCATACTGATGCTTTCTCAATCCTCCAATCGGGTTTAAAATGCTGCTCAGATGGAGGAGAATCTGAAGTTTTGTTGATAAAGAATGCTCCATTAGGCATAAAACTCAGATTCGTCGGACTTCTTGAAAGGTCAGTCCGTGCGGTTGTTTTCCCCATTAGCCCGGTTGTGTTGCTCTCAAAGGAGGGACCTCTATCGTGCTTAGTGTACAGCTCGGTGGGGTTAGTATTAGCTTCATCATTCATCTCTTTCAACTTCACCTTAGGTGCCTTGTCAATGCTCCAACTGTGTGTTGGGCGTTTGGTGTAGCTCCTTGACATTTTGGGAGTGTTTATGCATAGATCCTCATCGCATGTATCTTGGGTCGCACTGGATTCTGCTCGGGTGGTGTGGAAGTCTGGGTCTAGGGGTTCCTTCTTCTTTCTTCTTTCCTTCGTCCAGCAGCTCGTTGGGGTCCTTACATAATCCTTCTCTAGCTGCTATGATGGTAGTTTAACCTTTTTCAAATGTCAAAGGAATGGGTTGATCCACCATTGTTTTTCACTGTTTTTGTGGAAACGGCAAAGGAGGTGGCCTCGGGGCTGGTTCTACGTACTTCTCCTCTTCCTCCTCGGCTTTCTCCTTAAGCTCGACAAGGGCCTCTTCCGCTTCTTCTTGCGCTAATTGCACGACCTGCATCTCCAAATGTTTAAAATGATATTCAATGCTCTTCATCTGCTTCTTGAGATTTGCTTGCCCTGCCTTCACTTCCATAATTAATTTTTTTTGCTTTTGCTGCTCTTGGATGAAGCTGGTTAACATGCCGGTAATATCAGAGGTTGCATCGGGTTGAGTCAGTGGTAGCGCATGTGGCTAATCACTTTGATTATGGGACTGCATTCACAGCTGAAAATTTCCCGGTAGATGTTGCGCATCCAACGCACCGTTGGGGTTCCTGTACGAAACGTTTGGGTGATCTCCCCATCCGGTGTCGTATGTGTCTCCCACAAGCTGATTATTACCAATATAACTGAATTCCTCATAACCCCATACTCCTTGGTCCCATGATTGCTTCAGGTAGTGGGGGAGATGTAATTCGGATAGGAGATGGTAGAAATCCTCTAAGAGCTGCATTGCTTAGCATTTGAATTAAGGCTCGATAAAGAGAAAATACAAATGCAGAAAAAAAAAACTACGGAAATCTTAATCTAGCGAATTCTTAATCTATGTCGTAATTAGTCTCCGGCAACGGCGCCAAAAACTTGATGGGCGAACAATCAAGCAATAAATATGCCTAATATCCACTTACCGCAAGAGTGCAGATCGGTGTAATACAAGGGTCGAACATTGGGGACTAATGCAGCCTAAACTAAGAATAGGACTAAACTAAGACGGGTTGAATTGATGGTGATATGAGACAGATTTCTAAAATACTAAAATGGATAATGACGGTCGATAAGGTGACGTGAAAAAATTGATAATTAAGAACACTATGCATTTCGGGTTACCGGGATTTGTAAGGATGCAACTATCAAAGGATCATGAACCTATCGAATTATCTTGATTACGGGGAATTCATGCTCGTAAATAAGGAATGGTTCTTCCGATACCTAAACCTCCTAACCATAACAACGTGCAATCCTACCTTCCAGCAGTGATTAACTCGTGATTACGGTAGCGTTAAGCGCACAATCCTAATTCCTAAGTCGATTAATCGACCAGTCAAATTCTCATTAATCAAGCTTAATCTACAATCAACTTTTCCGGATTCATAATCTAACCTTCCATCTAAACACAAATTCCTATATTACAGAGCGGTCAACACAAGTATAAGACATTTACGATGTTGATTGTAAAACCAAAATACAAGAAAACTTCGAAAGGTCTAAGCATTAACGCATAATCACAAGTATACATTACAAATCCGGCAATCCTAACCCATAACTAGAGGCTTAGTCACTCGTGGATTCCACTGTAAAACAAGAGAAATAACCCCTAGACATGATAAAGAGTAAGAAATACGATTCCTCGATCTTTCCTATCTTGTTACCGATGTTCGGATTATTGTTTCTCTTCTTCTCCAGCTTCTCCCGAGTTTCTCCTTGTGTTTTTCAGTCCCTCTCTTGGCATGTCCGTCGTCCTCCTTGCCCTAGATCGCCCCTCCTCTTTCTAAATCAAGTTTAAAGTTCAAAACCAAAGTTGTTGAGAAAAAGGGGGTCCGCGCGGGCTAAGGCACAACCCGCACGGGGAGAGTGTTCTCCACTAGCCCGAGCGGGCTCTTCAGTTCCCCGTGTCGTGCAAAGTCTGCTGGAAAGGCAGCCCGTGCGGGGCCTCTTCTAAGCCAAAGCGGGGTGAGTTATCTTCTTGTTTTCATTCCTTTCGCTCGATGCTTGGGTGTTCCATTTGATTTCGTAGCTTGAAGATGCTCCGAATTGCTTGTGGCTCCCATTATACGCAGTTGAATCCAAGAATCGACATTCTAAAGCTCGAATAGGCCTTGTCGCCTTAAAACCTCAAAATCAACAAAAAGGGAGTATATAAAGAACGTTCGTGTCGGATTCGTAACTCGTGCTATGCAAACTATGCGAAAATGCTATAAATTCTGATAACACGCAATCCGTTGTGTTTTTATGTTCATTCTTAGGTATAGTTTTGATTAGATTTATTAGATTTCACTCATTTATCGTGTTTATTCGAAGACTTCATCTACATTTCGTGTTTTGTGTAGGAAACAAAGACATGAGGAGAAACACGAGAGATTATGCCCCGTAGCTTTGCACGACTCGGGTGCTCAAGGAACATGGTCGGGCATGTGTGCCCGATCGGGTGGAATTGGAGTGCCCGCTCGGGTTAATTGTCATCAAGATGCGCCGTAGCTTTGCACGACTCGGGCTGAAGAGGAACACACTCGGGCATGAGTGCCCGTTTGGGCATAAAAGTGTGCACACGGTCGGGCACATGGCCTGCACGAGCGGGTACAAGCTGTGCCCGCTCGGGCCCTTGTATTTCTCAACTAATCCCTAAGATTTAGAACGGCCAAACAAAGGGAAATCAGATCTATTAAAAGGGGATTCGAACCAGATTGAAGGGGGGACGATTCAGGGACATTAGAGACAGATTTGGAGAGAAGAATAATGACGGAACGAGGGATCCGAAGCATGGAGGATCTATTGAAGACGTCGGTATATGAATAGAGAAGAATCTCTTTCTCTATCTATGTCTAATTTAGTATTCTTTTGTGTTTCGTTTTCTGAGTTCATGTCCAAGTAGATCTATTGCCATGGGTTAGACAGTATTGCCATGATGTAATGGAGTTTTGCGCTTAATGAATGGTGGATCATAATGCTTTCATACTTGTACGCCACTCGATATGAATGAATTCGGTATTTGTTCATGTTTTCAGATTGATTTGTTGATCTTAATGCTTTCATTACTTGTACGCCACTCGAATGAATGATGTTAGAAGTCTAATAAACCAACGCCAGGGCATTAGACTTTGGAAACTAGCCATGATTTAGGGTTTAATCAGCTTAGAATCTATGCCAGGTCAATCGATTGAATCTAGGGATTAGGATAGCGGTCGTAATGCGTCTATGTATGTAAGATGCGCAATGGATACATTGGTATATGCATGCTAGATAGTGGACAAGTCTACGGCAGTCAGTTCCTATAGGAGAGCTTGAATTCCCTGAACTCGTGATAGTATCTAAGACCAATTATCTTGTTAGCACTTCGTTACATTGTCGTGCAACTCTCGATACCTATGGTGATTAGTCTTTGAATCATCCCTATCATTAATTTAGTTTAGTTAGTTTGCATTTGCATTTGCATTCCATCACTATTTGATTCATCACGTCTTATTCATTAGTCTAATAGCTTATAAGTCGCATCAATTCTTTGTGTTCGACCCTAGTTGCTACACGATCCGTATCCTTGCGGAAGCGTTAGTCTAGGTAATTTATTACTTGAGAAAACGCACATCAAATTCCTAGCCTAAAACTAACACACACTACGTGTTATCACATTCAATTTTTATGTAGATACAAAATTTATAAACTAATTTAATTCTTATTAAATATGAGTAAGATATACCTTCGGGTAATCATATATCTATATGTTAATAACTATAAATGTGTATCATCATTTTTAAATGCCATTATGATGTTAAACATACATAAACATAATTTAAATCATTAATGAACTAGACTGGGCTACTTTGGTTACTAACACACTCATTAAATATTAATGACTTAAATTATATTATCTAGAAACAAAACATACATAGTTTTCGGTAACTACTAGAATATTGTATGTGTGTAATTTATATGAAAGACCAAGTCATAATATTAACGAAACATATGCTTGGCCTCATGGCCATGGGCATCAAGATAACACACTTAACATGTGTTTGAATCTCCCTCAAACCACATATTTTTTGTTAAGAAGATGACGAGAATTCCATAGAGTCGAAGAATGTATTGACGCTCTAACGATATCATGTCTATTACATTTGGCAATAATAGGTAATATTTGTCGAAAATCACCGCCAAAGATAATTGTTTTACCGTCAAATGGTTTGGTATGAAAGATACTTCTAACGGAATTCATAATATCTTTAAAAGATTTATCTAATGCTTCAAAATAATGTTTACGTACCATTGGTGCCTCATCCCAAATTATTTTTTTTATGAGTTGTTTTAGCTCTGTCCCTAATTTGATGGAGCATATTGAGTCTTTGGTGATGTCAGTGGGTATAGCAAATCTAGAGTGAGAAGTTCGTCATCCTGTAATAACAACGAGGCCATTTTGCTTGATGCAACGTTCAGAACTATGTCCCCTTTCGAGCGAATACATGTCAATAATGTTTTCCATAGGAAAGTTATACCAGTTCCTCCATAATTGTAAAGGAAAAATATATGTCTAATAGGTCGATAAGCAGAATCTATTATTGTGCTGAAAATTTCATGTTGTTCATTAATAAATTGGTTTTTTAATTTGGTAAATTCAGATTGCATTGTGGGTAAATCATATCATATTTCTTCATATATTAGTTTGTTCAACATGAGGTCAACGTTGATATTATCAAAGAATGGCATTAAAGGGAAATGGTTTAATGATTTTAAATTTTTTTCAATAGATATTCAATTTGGATAAGTGTATTTTGTTCCAACTCTTGTGATTAGATGTTGAGATTTTCAAAGAAACATAATAACATTATAAATAATCGAGGTATTTGGAAACATGATTAGCCAATATAAATAATAACGTAAAATCTAGAAGGCTCAAAGTTTTTGTTGTTGTATAAAATATCGTCTGATCATCGTCCAAAATTTGTAATGCGCGACAAGTTTCTTTAAAAGTTGTGTAGGTGATGTCGTTAACAGTATGTATACAATTAAATAAAGTTGGATCTTTCATTTTGTTAAGAAGAATTCTTAAATAATAAGCTTCACCTAGTGTAGGAGATATATGGTGTAATCGACCAAGTGCATAGACTTTTTGTCTTGGAGTCTTTATTTCATCCACTATTATTTGTTTATCTATAGCATCTGATGAAGATATGCCGGTTGTAATACTGTCTGGTCCTTTTTTTATGTATTTTAAAAGACATTTGATTGACTTTGTTTAATTACACTATTCAACATTTATGTAAACTTTATACCTTAATAGTAGATAACAATTCTACGGTATAATGTAGTTGTTGTCTAGTTTGATATCATCTTTAATAACAAATATGTGGTTGTAAGTTTTTTTATATATATGATAAACTTCATGATATATATAAGTACTTTGGTTGAAATTTATGGGAAAGCGTTTTGTACATATACATTTTTCCATAAACGGAGAAAATGTTTTTGCAATACCACATGGTTTATGAACCATGGTTCCTTGGACTACACTATACAAATATAAATTGGAGAACTCATTTGGAATTTCAGTAGATATAATTGAATCGATATCAGTAATTGTCGGTAATTTTGATTCACGTGCAAAGAATAGTAAAATGAGAGCATGCGGACGTTCTCGTTTTTTGGAATTCAATTGTGTAAATGACTGCAAATTAGGTAATATATGAAGTTCGGTAAAAAAAAGGAAAATACATGGAAATGTATAATGTGGAAATATTTTATTGTTTACCTACTAATTCATGGCCAAATACTTCATTCTTTTTAACATCGTTTAGCATGTTTTCAAGTTTTATTTTAAATACATGAGTCAAGATATCTAGGCGATCTTCTAAAGATAGATTTCGTTTCGAAAGAAATTTTTGTATTTTAGGCCATTTAGGATTACATGTAAAGGTTATAAATAGATTTGGATATCCTAAATATCGACATATGGTTATTGCATCCATATAGTTTTGTTTCATGTATTAAGAATTTCCTATAAATGAAGAACGTAAAATGATGCAATTTCCATTTGTAGAAGAATTAGTGTTTCCAAAATTAATAGCCGAGCATATATTATTATAATTTTCACAACGAAGCTTGCTTTGATTGTTTCTTATGTAAGGATGCATTCAGATTCTATCATACATAAACCGTTAACAAAAAATTATTGAAAAAACCTTCCACAATAGTGTAAACTAGAAAGTTCAGAGTGTCGTTCTTGTAATTGATAGGCCAAGTATTCTCTGATACTCACTTGAAAATCGTGGTTTCTTAGAAGAGGATGTTGAGTGACATAACTTTAAATCAATATGATGGTCTTCCTCACCGTAGAAAACATTAATTAATATTGGAGCGATAAATAAGTAGGAACAAGTTCAATAATACATATTAATTCATTATTATTATTTTTTGTAACAAAATATCGTGGGATTCTAGTTATTCATCAAAATCACCTACTACGAGTGCAGTAACTTAAGCTACCTGAGGTATCAAATATGTCTTATCGCTATTTTTCTGTGAAACTATTAAATGAAGCATATTAATCTTCTTACGAATTAAACATGTTTGTTGGTTGTCAAAGTATTTTTTACATAAGGTTTATAGTGTTAAGCATTTTGTTTCACGAGAATTGGTCTAATTATATTCTTCATACATATTCTATATTTTGTACCGCTGCAACGATAAAGAAAAACAATCAAAAGATTGATGAATGAGTAGAACAAAACTAAAACAATTTGTTAAAGTGTTGAGATGGGTATTACCTTATGGAAATAACTCTTTTTTGGAGTGAGTTTTAAGTGTCATGTATATAAAGTTGTTCAAACTTTGGTGAATCTCCTAGTAAAGGTAAAAAGACCACCTATTCGATGATAATTTTGTCCATGTATTTTGAAGATCTATGGTCCAGATTTTTTATTAACTGAAGTATCAATCTTTCCACCTATTGAGGTAAATGCAAACATTGTGTTATTTGGTGTTTGTCATTTTCTTAAATATGAGATTTTGAAAATATTTAGGGGGTTCGGGCATCTTTGGTAAGGATATTTTACCTTACGAAACAACATAGCTAAAATTGGAAGGGTAATTTATTTTTTGTTTGTTAATTCTTTTATCATCCACATAGATGTATTACAACATGAACAACAATATTTCGGATCTCCAATGTCATGGTATTCTGAAAAGAGAAACTAAATTACAAACTTTGAAAAATATTTATTTTTTTCTGGAAACAAATAACTCGAAGAATATCATACCAATAAGTGACGTGTTGCATGTTGGAACTGTAACACCATTTGAAATAGCTGATATACGTGGACTTCTGATAACACGTAATCCGTAGTAGTTTTTATATCATTCTTAGGTCTAGTTTTAGGTAGATTTGTTAGATTTCATTCATTTATCGAGTCTATTCGAGGATTTCATCTACATTTCGTGTTTTGTGTAGAAAACGAAGACATGACGAGAAACACGAGAGATATTGGCAATTTAACCCCAAAATGACAAGGTTCAGCTTGTGCAAGACCGTGGATTGAAGAGAACATGCAAACACCGAGC
>CM071868.1:25631065-25678222 GCA_036759665.1 Gynandropsis gynandra | reverse complement strand
TTTTTTATTTTTTTTTATTATGACGTATACGCATCAATCTAACCCTTAGGACGTAGAGTAGCGCCTCAACCCACCACTTAGACCCGAACCATCGATCTCGATGTACTCATGTCAATGAAAATCTAAAATGATTAAAACTTATCCAAGGAGAGAATCGTTGACAGCGGAGTATAAGCGTGTGGAATCTTATGAACGCTAAAGATCTATCAACAAGCATCGATTAGTCGGTATACACGGAGATATGATACTTGGTACCGAGATCTAGGAGGTGAATGTAACTATAAGTCATGGCTTCTTGCACAATTACCCAACTAATCGGAATCTAGAAGTCTTCTAAACACACCTAGACTATAGTTCATGATTCGACAAGGTCGCACAATAATGACTAAAACTTGAAAATTTATGCTAGGTATCCATCCGTTTATCCTAAAAACAAAAATCTACATCTAATCCTAATCCTAATCATCTAATCCTAATCATATGACAATACTCGACGAGTACCCCCCCGGACTTAAATGAAACACCGTCCCGGTGTTCAAAGCCTAAGAAGATATCGTAAACAAAACAATGGGAAATAAGGGTTGGAACGTGTGCACCTTGTGTAACTTCCAATCCCGTGTTTGTGTTTCCTCTTCAAGGATGATATGGACATTGAAGAACCTGCGAAAAAGATTCGCACAATCCAAAAAGAGAAATACAATCCCACCAAGTATATCAATATGAAGAGAAAAAGAGATAGTCCGAAAGAAAACGAAATGAAAAACGAAACAATCGGGTTGCCTCCCGACAAGCGCTTGTTTAAGGTCTTGAGCTTGACCGAAATGCTCTACTCATGAGTTGGCTCCGAAAGAGCGAACTTAGCGTGATCAAGATCCGTGTTGTCTGCGTTGTAGAGCTTTATGCGTTGGGCGTTCACTTTAAATGCACCGTTTGCTCCTATTAGCTCGATTGCTCCATGTGGTGAGATGCTCTTAATAGTGAATGGCCCGGACCAGCGTGACTTAAGCTTTCCTGGAAAGAGTTTTAGACGTGAGTTGAAAACAAGTACACGATCACCTACCTCAAAGGTCCGCTGGAGTATGTGCCGGTCGTGCCACCGCTTCGTACGTTCCTTGTAAATTTTCGCGTTTTCGTACGAATCGAGGCGCATTTCCTCAAGGTGATGAAGCTGTAACATCCTCTTCTCAGCGGCACATTTATAGTCGTAGTTCATTGCCTTGATCGCCCAATAAGCTCGGTATTCTAACTCAACCGGTAGATGACATGCCTTACCGTACACAAGCTGAAACGGAGTCATTCCGATTGGCGTCTTGAAAGCGGTACGGTAAGCCCACAAAGCATCATCGAGTTTCAATGCCCAATCCCTCCTAGACCTTGAGACCGTTTTCTCCAAAATCGACTTGATTTCTCTATTAGAAACCTCAACTTGGCCGCTGGTTTGAGGATGATAAGGCGTTGCTACCCTATGTCTAACACCGTACTTTCTCAACAATCCATCTATGGTGCGATTCACAAAATGCTTACCTCCGTCGCTGATCACAACTCTCGGAACTCCAAAACGTGGAAATATGACACGTTTAAACATCTTAGTCACTGGTTTGGAGTCGTTCGTGGAGCATGCCAAAGCTTCCACCCACTTCGTGACGTAGTCTACCGCAACTAGGATATAGGAATGTCCGCACGAGGATGGGAAAGGGCCCATGAAATCTATCCCCCACACGTCAAATGGCTCGACTTCTAGAATGTATTGCTGTGGCATTTCATTGCGTCTAGAAATATTACCTGTCCTTTGGCAATTGTCGCACGATTTGACGTAGTCGTGGGCGTCCTTAAAAACAGTAGGCCAAAAGAATCCCGCTTGCAACACTTTCGCAGCCGTCTTTGCTGCGGCAAAGTGTCCTCCGTAGCTCGAAGAATGACAACGTGAGAGTATGTGTGGAGCTTCTTCCTCGGAGATGCAGCGTCTAAAAATCCCGTCTATCCCTCTCTTGAAGAGATAGGGTTCATCCCAATAGTATGCCTTGACGTCATGGAGAAATTTCTTTCTCGCATTGTAGTTCAGCCCCTCCGGTAGTACTCGACAAGCTAGATAATTAACAAAGTCAGCATACCAAGGAATTGAAGTACAAGTCAAGGACATTACCAAATCATCTCGGAGGTAGTCATCGATGGGAATGCACTCGGGGATCGCAAGACGTGAAAGATGATCAGCCACTCCATTCTCGGCTCCTTTCCTATCCCTAATCTCTAGATCAAACTCTTGGAGAAGTAAGATCCATCTAATCAACCTAGGCTTCGCATCCTTCTTAGTGAGTAGGTAACGCAATGCAGCGTGATCCGTATAAACAATTACCTTCGAACCCACTAAATATGACCGGAACTTCTCAAACGCGTAGACTATCGCAAGGAGCTCTTTCTCCGTCGTAGAATAGTTGCATTGGGCACTGTCCAAAGTCCTACTAGCGTAGTATATAGCATGCAACATTCTATCCTTACGCTGACCTAAAACTGCTCCTACCGCATAGTCACTTGCATCGCACATAATCTCGAAAGGAAGTTCCCAATCCGGTGGTTGAATGATAGGTGGGGAAACTAAAGCTCTCTTCAACTTCTCAAAAGCGTCATGACAACTCGCTGTGAACTCAAAAGGCACGTCCTTACCTAATAGATCCGTGAGGGGTTTTGAAATTTTCGAA
Organism: Gynandropsis gynandra; assembly: GCA_036759665.1. Taxonomy (NCBI): domain Eukaryota; kingdom Viridiplantae; phylum Streptophyta; class Magnoliopsida; order Brassicales; family Cleomaceae; genus Gynandropsis; species Gynandropsis gynandra. The sequence continues at coordinate 25,675,526 of CM071868.1, read as the reverse complement.
AAATCCTTAATGAAACGCCTATAAAACCCCGCATGACCTAAGAAGCTACGAATGCCCTTGACGTTCGTTGGTGGTGGTAGTTTCTCAATGACTTCGATCTTAGCCTTATCTACCTCAATGCCCTTCGCTGATATCTTGTGTCCCAATACAATGCCCTCGCGAACCATAAAGTGGCATTTCTCCCAATTCAAAACGAGGTTCGCCTCCAAGCACCTATCTAGCACTTTGCACAAATGAGTTAGACACGCATCAAAGGAAGGTCCATGAACGGAAAAATCGTCCATAAACACTTCCATAATATCTCCATTCACATCGGAAAAGATTGAAGTCATGCACCGCTGAAAAGTAGCGGGTGCATTACACAAACCGAATGGCATCTTCCGATAAGCGAATGTACCGAATGGGCAAGTGAACGTCGTCTTCTCTTGATCGTCGGGATGGATTGGAATCTGGAAAAACCCTGAATAACCATCAAGAAAACAAAAGTAGGAGTGAAGAGCTAGACGTTCAAGCATTTGATCGATAAAAGGAAGAGGGAAGTGATCTTTCCGTGTGTTTGCATTCAACTTGCGGTAGTCGATGCACATCCGCCATCCCGTGACTGCTCTCGTGGGAATCAACTCGTTGTTTGCATTCGGAATGACCGTGATACCTCCCTTCTTTGGCACTACATGAACTGGACTCACCCAAGCACTATCCGAAATTGGATAAATAATTCCCGCATCTAACAACTTAAGTACCTCTTTCTTCACTACTTCCATCATATTAGGGTTTAACCTACGTTGGTGCTCAATCGAGGTCTTAGTGTCATCTTCGAGGTGAATTCTATGCATGCAAAGCCCTGGACTAAGTCCCTTAATATCCGCTATCGTATAACCTATAGCTCCCCTATATCTCCTAAGAGCTTCTAGCAATCGTTCTCTTTGGGAATCGTCTAGGTTGTCATTTACTATAACCGGATACGTGGAATCAAGTCCGAGAAACTCATACCTCAGCCCTTGTGGTAAGGGCTTCAACTCCACCTTCGGTGCCTTGTCAACACTCCAGTCATGATTCGGATGCTTGATTTGATCATTAAGCTCGTCGGGAGTGGTTGAACTATCAATGAAGGCCGCGTGAGGTGCGCTGAATTCTGTCTGGAATTGTCGGAGGGTTGTGCACTGGCTTGCAACATCTTCTTTACTCGAAACCCCTTCCAACTGGTCTGTACTCATGTGGCCATGAGTTGAGAAGTCCTCTTGTTGAGAACTACCCGAAAATCCATCGTTCTCTAAGGCTGCGACCTGCTGTGCTCGGGCCGCGCAGAATTCTGCTCTAAGTTCATCTAACTCGGTTCTCGGGATTTCTTTTTCATCTCTCTCATCTAGCATCTTCGTATAATTCTTTACCTCATGGGGATCTTTGTAAAGTCCCTCTCCAGCTGCTAGAAGAGCCATCTCAAGGGAATCCATATTCCCAAACTCCTCTAACACTTCCTCGGCTAATCTCTCTAATACATCAATATAAAACACCGAGTCTACCATACAAGGTTGCCTAAGTGTGTCGTTCAAATTGAACTCCACTTCCTCATCTCCAAACTTTAAAGTGAGTCTACCCTCGGCACAATGTATAATAGTCTTAGCCGTATTGAGGAAAGGTCTATCTAGGATGATAGGAATTTTCTTGTCCTCCTCCATGTCTAGTACAACAAAATCAACCGGGACAAAGAACTTTCCTACTTGCAATGGGACGTCTTCAAGTATTCCTTCGGGGATCCTAACACTCCGATCAGCCATTGTGAGTGCCATTCTCGTCGGTCGAAGATCCATCCTACCCTTAAGATCCAACTTCTCATACAATGACAATGGTAGCACGCTTACGCTTGCTCCGACGTCGATTAGCGCATGGTTAATCTCATAATCTCCAATTTTACAAGGGATTACGAAAATACCTGGATCCGGCATCTTTTTGGGTAGACTTGGCTGTAGCATTGAGTTGGTGACCATTACGGTTTCCGTTTCCACGTCCCGCTTGTTCGCAAGTACGTCTTTGAGGAACTTAGCGTATGAAGGCATCTTCTTCAACGCTTCGTGGAATGGAATCGTAATGTGCATCTTCTTCAACATCTCCGCAAACTTTGCAAATTGCGCATCATCGTTCTTTTTGCGTTGACGTTGAGGAAATGGCAAAGGAGGAGGCCTCGGTTCGGGTTTAACGTATTTGGGCTCCTCTTCCTCCTTGTGCTCCTTGATGTGGTCGCTCTCCTTCGCTGCTGCCATTGATGGTTCTACCTGTTCAAACCTTGGAAGAGTAGGGGAATCAAGTGTCTTACCGCTTCTCAAATGGATGGCATTGATTTGTGCTCGAGGATTCGCTTCCGGGCGTGCCGGTAGAATCCCTTGCGGTTGGGAGGATTTCGCAGCGAGCTGCGAAACTTGAGTATCCAATATCTTTAGATGCGTTTTCACCTCATTATACTCATTCTTCCTCTCTTGATTCTCTGCTTTCATCCCTTCCTGATTCGTTATCAACGTTCTAATGTCATTGGCTTGGTCCTTTTGTGCTTGTAGGATTTGAGCAAGCATTGACGCGATATCGGGGCTAACTTCTTGTTGCGGAGGAGCAGGCGCACGTGATTGGAAATTCTGATTTTGGGGCTGCGTCCTCGGCTGGAAATTTTGATTGCGTTGCATCAAACGCGGCTGGAAGTTACCCGATGCTCCTTGTGCATTGAATGCACCGTCGGAATTCTTGTACGAGAGATTGGGGTGATTTCTCCACTCGGGAGTATAGGTGTTACCCAAAGGTTGGGCGTTGCTCACATAGCTCACCCCTTCGTACCCTTGAATTCCTTGCTCGTCCGGTTGCTCATAATATTGCTGTTGATTCGCTCCGGACATCAGCTCATAAAGGCCATTGATTTTACCATTCATTTCGGCTCTCATCTCGGCTAATTCGGAATGTATGGATTGCGAATTATCCACCTTGGCTACTCTTTCTGGAGCGTTGCGATTATACTCTCCGGCGGTGTGATTTCCCTCATCAGCCATTCGATCTATCAAATCCTCGATTTGTGGGAAAGTGAGGTTGCTCAAAGAACCTCCAGCAGCGGCTACGATCAAGATCCTCGTATTGTCCATGAGTCCTTGGAGAAAATTGTGTATGAGGTAGCTTTGATCCATGCCGTGATGTGGGCAAAGGCGTTGATAGCCCTTGAATCGCTCCCATGCTTCATATAAGCTCTCGGCTGCCCCTTGCACGAATGTGTTGATGTTGTTCTTGGCTAGCTGAGCTTTTCTTTGAGGGAAGAATCTTGTCCTGAACTTCTCCTCTAGCTGTCCCCATGACGCGATAGAATTCGCCGGTTGCGAATATAACCAATCTTGCGCTTTGTCCTTTACCGAGAATGGGAAAGCGGCTAGCATGACATCCTCCTCCGATACCCCATCTCCAGCCCTTATGGTTCGGCATAACATCTTAAAATCAGTAAGATGCTGGTTTGGGTCCTCGGCGGGTCTTCCTCTAAACGCCGCGTTACCAAGCATTTGGATGAATGCCGGTTGAAGCTCTACGCGGGCGTTTCTCCTCGCAATACATGACAAGAGCTGCGTGTGCCTAGGGACCGTGTATGATCCATAGGTCAGTGCCGGTTGCACTTGTTGCGCGTTTTGAACGTTCATATCTCGACGTTCGGCCATTAGCTCTTCTTCAAATGGTTGTTCAACTACTTCCTCGGGTTGGAAGTTCAAGTGTACTTGCGTGTTATCAACTGGATTGCTCGCACTAGTTCTCGTTTCCTTCCTTAGTTTTCTGAGTGTCTTATCAATGTCGGGGTCGAAAACTAGATCCGCGCTTCCGGTATTTCTCATGCACAATTAAGCTGCACAAGAAAAAGAAGATAAACACAAGAGCACGTGAGATCCGAGAAGCAATAGAACTTGACTCTAAACACAATAGGCAAATGAAATAAACACGAAAAAGCAAAAACAAACAAGACTCTATCTAAACTAATGTCTAATCTAAAAGTTTCCTAACTCCTAAGCCGTAATTAACTCCCCGGCAACGGCGCCAAAAACTTGATGTGCGTTATATCAAGTAATAAAAACCTAGACTAACGCTTCCGCAAGAATACGGATCGTGTAGTAACTAGGGTCGAACACAAGGAATTGATGCGACTTCGTAGCTATTAAACTAATTGAATTAGACGTGTGAGATGACTAAAATTGGGATTGTGATTGAGCTGAACTAAACTAAATCGAAGAGAATAGATTTTATGGCTAAGCACCATGGGTGTCGAGAGTTTTCTTAATGAAGTAACGAAGTTTCAAAAGGATAATTGGTCTAGGTACTATCATGGATTTAGGGAATTCAAGCTCTCCTATAGGAACTGACTGGCGTAGACTTGTCCACTATCTAGCATGCATATACCAATGTATCCATTGCGTATCTTACATGCATAGACGCATTATGGCCGCTATCCTAATCCCTAGGTTAAACCGATTGACCTGGCGTAGATTCTAAACCGGCTAACCCTAAGTCATGGCTAAGTTCCGAAACCTAATGCCCTGGCGTTGGTTTATTAGGCTTCTAAGATCATTCAATCAAGTGGCGTACAGGTAGAGAAAGCATTAAGAACAACCATGAAATCTAAAAACATGATAGATACCAATTTCATTCATTCAAGTGGCGTACAGGTAATGAAAGCATTAAGTACCACCATTCATTAAGCGTAGACTTCGTTACAACATGGCAAATCACTCTAACCCATGGCAAAGGATCTACTCAGACATAGATACAGAAAAGGAAACACAAGAGAAGTCTAGATTCGACATAGATATGGAAAGAGATAACTCCCTATTCATAAACCGATGTCTTCGGTAGATTCTCCTCGCTCCCGATCCGTAGATCCGTCTTTTCTTCCTTCTTCTCCTTGCTCTAATGTCTCTCTATCTGCTCTGATCTCCTCTGATTCGAAATCCCTCTTTTAGATCTGATTTATCTTTTAATTTGGCCGTTCTAGATCTTAGGAAAGTTTGTTGAGAATCAAGGACCCGAGCGGGCATGTCCCCTACCCGCTCGTGCAAGACCTCTACCCGACCGGGTTGCACACCTTTGAGCCCGAGCGGGCACCATGCCCGACCGTGTGCTTCATCAGCCCGAGTCGTGTAGACCTACGGGGTTTTCTTGACATGAATGAGCCCGAGCGGGCACTCCAAATGGACCCGAGCGGGCACACCTCCCAGGTCGTGTTCCTTGAGTGCCCGAGTCGTGTAAAGCTACGGGGATATTTGGTAGCAATCAACCCGACCGGGCACTCCCAATCCACCCGAGCGGGCATGACTTGAGGTGTTATTTCCGCTCCTTTCGCTCGGTGTTTGAGTGCTCACTTCCATCCGTCGCCTCGCACAAGTTGAACCTACGTTTCCGGGGTTAGATTGCCAAAAGCACTCGTGTTTCTTCTCGTGTCTTCGTTTCCTACGCAAAACACGAAATGTGGATAAAGTCTCCGAATATACTCAATAAATGAATGAAATATGAATAATCTACTCTAAACGAGACCTAAGAATGATATAAAAACTATAACAGATTGCGTGTTATCAAACTCCCCCGGACTTAACCTTTTGCTCGTCCTCGAGCAAACCTAAAGTCGAGTCATAGAAGAATTAAACTCGATATCGATAATGCTTTGTGTGATTTAGGAGCAAGCGTGAGTATCATGCCACACTCAGTTTTTAAGCGGATGGACTTCGGGAACCTTAAACCTACGAAGATGTCTCTACGCCTCGCGGATCGTACAGTAAGACATCCGGTGAAAATCGTTGAAAACGTTCCCACCATAGTAGGTAAGATTTTCATTCCCACTGATTTTGTTGTACTTTAGATAACGGAAGATGCTAGGATACCTATTATTCTTGGTAGGCCGTTCTTAGCCACTGCAGGTGCGATGATAGACGTACAACAAGGAAAGCTGTCCTTACGTGTCGAAGAAGAAACGATCGAATTCATCCTGCCCAGCCCCATGGACGAATCACCACTCAAGGAGTCTTGCTTTACAGTAGATTCGCTGGACGAGTTAGAGAAAGACACGCATAATCAAGTAAGTGCTTCCGATTGTCTTGTACGGTATTTGACACAAGTTTGCGACAATGCAGGATTTGCGGACAAAGGAGCTGAGGTGTATACGAAATTCATGAGTGCCATTGCAGCACTAGGAGACGCCCCACATGAGGAGATACCATGTGATAAGTACGCTGGTCTCACAGCGGAGAAGACGTCCAAACTTGAGCCCGACCCTCCACCATTTTCTTTTCGGTATGAGTACGTTGATTCCGATAATACATGTCTTGCTGTTTTGAATGCTAACATGAGTGCAGATGAGATGAGAAAGCAGCCAACACATGTAAAGAAGCGTAAGAGGATCAGCTCTTCAATGTGGATGTACGGGAATTATAGTGAGGACAGCCATGAACCTTCCACCGAAACTCAAAGGAGGCTACACCCGCACTTGCATGAGGTAATGGAAAAAGATGTCATTAAACTTTTCAACGCAGATACCCCTTATCCAACCTTGGACAGCGAGCAAGTGAATTACGTGCATGATGTGCCTAAGGGATGGCACGACAAGAAGACCCTACCTCATGACTTCCAATCAGGTGATTTCGTTCCACTTTCTAATTCTCAACCTAAGTCTTTCTCGGGCAACCTACTGCCTTGTTGGTCTAATCCTTTTCAGGTACGAGACGTGGAACTATGGAGTGATGCGGGTGACACGTTCAACGCCAATGGACAGCGGCTTAAGCTCTACCAAGCCGCTCAACCGATCGAAAGTGGAAACTTCATTTCCCTTTCCGATCCACCCATCGCGCACGCATGAGGAATGGAGACGTCAAAGCTTTATGACGTTAAATAAGCGCTTTCTAGGAGGCAACCCAGCTGTTTGATTTTTATTTTTCTTAGTTTTTAGATTAAGACTCGGTTCTTTATTTTTCAAAAAACAAAGAAAAACACAAAAAATAACACCACAAACGTGCTTCACTTCCTTCATCCTCCATCGGAGCTTCACGTCGAGGACGCCGTTCAATTCAAGTCTGGGGGAGCAGCTCACGTTTTTCAGGTGGTTTCGTTTCACTTTCTAGAAGAAGAAGAAGAAAAAGAAAAGAAAAAGAAAAAAAAAGAAGGTCGGAAAGAAAGAAACAAGTATCCTCGGTTGACCTAGGTTTAGCATAGTCTCAAGTCTTGTCTGGTGGAGGGAGTTACGGTAGCGTGTCTAGTCTCCTTTGATTTACTTTCTCATGGGTAACCGTGGTGGACCTAGGATTAAGGCTGAAAACTCGATTAGGCCGAATTTGCTCTCGACGTGCTAGTTGATCGGTTAGGTTCACTTTAGCGGTATTTCTAGGAGAAGGGGGATTCTCGTATATTTTATACCCCGTGTATTCCACGTCTACGTTTGCTTAGGGACAAGCAAACATTCAAGTCTGGGGGATTTTAATCATCTCGTTTTCATATGTATTTCATGCATGATTTAAGAGACATTTTCGATATATATGTGTTGCTTTACGTATGATTCCGTATCCGTTTTACTTGTTTTCGTGCTTTTCATGTTCTTACAGGTCTTTACGCGTATTTGGATCATTTTGGAGCTAAAGGAACATGCACGGAGCTAAGGAGCAACTTCGGGGATCATCACGGGACAAACGGGACAAGATTGAGCATGGAAAAGCCTCACCCGGTCGAGCACAACCCTTGCACGATCGGGCAAAACCTACGGCCAATTGTGTAGACACTTCAGCACGACTCGGGCATGTCTTGCCCGACCATTTGCCTTGTGCCCTACGGCCAATTGTGTGGACCCTTTAGCACGACTCGGGCAAGCATTCCCGAGCATTTTGCCTTGTGCCCGAGCGGGCACACATGCCATTCCCGATCGGGCATCATTCCAGCACCACAGGACGCGCACGAACTGCCCTAGCCGCACCCGAGCGGGTACAGTCACTACCCGAGCGGGTAGCGGCCCGAAACCTCTAAAAACTTAAGTAAACTTAACTTAAAACATAAGGGAACTCGTGGGGCAATTTAGGAAACATCTAGACCGACTTAGGAGGCTTAAAAGGAGGCAAAAGACGTCATTACAACAAGCTTATAGAGGAGAACAATTCAGCGAAAGATAGAGCAGATTCTTGCAAGGAGATAAGCGAGGAGCATGGGAGATCAAGCACCACCACTTCGGTTTTGTTTGGTTCTTATGTTCCTTAGACTTTCTACTATGTTTATGTTTCTTTACAGACGCATGAGCGAGTAGTTCGTTTGTTCTAGGAGTAGTTTGTTTGTTCTAGGAGAAGGGATTAGCCCTTGGCTATCCCGAGACCGCTTTTGATCTATTTTGAATGCATCTTCTCGTTTTAGTTTATCTATTCTTTATCTGAGTGCTTCAATTTACTTGTGTTTACGCTGGCCACGTAGATGTATGTGTTAGGGGTTAGGAGAAGGACCGAAAGGAGAATTCTAGTCCTAGAAAGTCAGGTTTAGAACAACCGAGGTTAGGCCACGAAAGTAGGGTAGCAACGGTTGAGGGTGAACGGGCGAATCACAGAGTTTATGGGTTTAGTTCAAGGTGTCAGCCACGAAAGTAGGGGGCAGCTTGTCTAGATCACGTGTCTATGCCTTGAGAGAGGGTAGATATCATGTTAGGATCGTCCGCCTTAGATAGCTTTAATTGGGATTGCATGATAGATAGGTTGGTCGTCGGTTTCGGTAGTCTTGTGGTGAAACCGGATTCCTAGGACGTTTGTCTTATCGTTAGAACCCAAGTAGCTTATTTACTTTTAGTATTTCATTCTTAATCCATATTCTTTCGTTAGCAAGTTTGATTCGTAGTTCGGGTTTAGGTGGTGTTGCGTAGTCTCTGTGGGATCGACACCTAAAATACTAAACATGTGTCGTGCACTTGCGGGTAGATTAGGTTATTTATATTTAACTCTGATACGCATCAGTACAATGTCATCTGGAGCTACAAGGACGAGCACGGTCGCAACTTGTAAGTCGACCTACGAGAGATTCAGATGACGGGTCTAGACGAGGAGGGTTACCGATTCAGGATTGATCTAGCCATCGGGCACATTGGCCCGAGACTAGCTGAGATGGATCCACCTCCAGCCGCTGCACCAGGACCATCCATGTCGAGGCAGCGCAGCCGACACGCCACACACTCACGTGCCCGCCTAGAGTACCCTCACCACCGCTCTGACTTTCCTTCCATGGAAGGAGTCTCCGACGTTCTCAGGTATGTCGCGGAGGAGACCAGGTATCAGTCGTTTATGACAGAGCAGAGGTACGACATGGAGGCGGCGAGGCACGACATCGAGGCTGCGAGGTATGTGGAGCAGCAGCAGTTCCAGGAGCAGTTGATCCAGCATACGTATTACCTCACGGAGTCTATCCGTCGATTTCAGCAGCTCAGTATGCAGCATTACCAGGAGCCATACGTGCCGATCCCGCAGGACTATCATATTGTCGCTATCCCGTACCGACCTCACATCCCCTACGAGCTGCAGTCTTTTTACTTCCCACGTGGAGAAGGAGCACCCGCGGAGCCAGCAGACCTTCCGGCCACCCACGGTGGAGAGGATGAGGATTAGACCACTCTTCCCTTTTTCCTTTTTCTTTCTTTTTCTTTTTCATCTTTTATGAACCTATTTTTCTTATTTTTCTTGCTTTTTAGTTTTAGCGATTATGTACGCTCTCTTTGAACTAATTGATGTAGTGATCTTTGCTCTATGTCTTGCATTGCATGGTTTTCATCTCAGGTCTTTCACGCTAACACATTTATTAGAGCAAAAGAGTGTATCACAATTCGAGAAAGCCACACACATCAGGTGTACTCGTTATCCTTTTTATATTTTCTCGGATTTTTGGCATGCGGGTATCCCTCATAGGTCTCGAACACCGGGACTGTGTTCCGTTCAGGTCTGGGGGTACTCATCGTTTTAGAGTGATACGGATTTGACATTAGAGCGACATATTTGCGCTTAGGACTAGGATTAGGCTTAGAGTAGGAATAAGATGGATACCTAGTGAAATTTTTTCGAGCTTTAGTCATGTTTTGCAACATTGTCGAATCGTGGATAATGGTCTAGGTTTGCTTAGAAGCCTTTTTTATACCGATTAGTCGAGTAGTTGTGTTTGAAGCCACGATCGATAGTTGATTCACTCCTTAGATTTCGGTACCAAGTAGTCATATCTCCGTGTATACCGTCTAGCCTTAGCTTAGTTGATATATTCATACCGTTCATGAGTTAGATTCCACACGCTTATACTCCGCTGTCATCTAGGATAAGTTTTTCACTATTCCGAATTAGGATTGACATGAGTACATCGATATTCGATGGTTCGGGTCTAAGTGGTGGGTAGAGGTGCTTTTCTACGTCCTAAGGGTTAGAGTGTTGCGTAATTGAAAAAAAACGAAAAAAAGATCTTCAATAACGCACCTCTTCACTCCGCTAAGGTCACGCGACCTTATGAGTGTGCCATAGGCAGCTTGGGTCTAAGTAGAAAGCCATCCCTCTTCGACTTCGACGTCCTAGGAACAAAGAGTGGATCTAAGAAAAGAAAAGAAAAAATGAATAAGAACGAGAAAAGCGAGTTTAATGATATCAAAAGCTTAGGGAATTGGTATGGAGATTGCTTGGACGTTATCTAGGGTTGTGAAGTAGACTAAATTTTTGGTAGGATTTCATGGCTCAGCACTTTCGGTAGATATAAGGCTATACTCGGTACTCTTAGGCCTTTGTTTATGTGACGCGTTGATTTGCGGAATGACTAATTCTTCGATATTTTTGTACTAGTATCCATCGTTATTAGATTCTTCTTGTACTTGACTTTAGTTTTGTTTGAGGACAAACAAAGGTTTAGGTCTGGGGGAGTTTGATAACACGTAAAGTATATCGATTTTAGGCTAGGTTTTAGTGTCATTTTCGCATACATTTCTAAGTTAGATTTACATTTCCGATACGATTATCCTTTACATACGCCCGTTTTGTTGGTTTTCAGGTTTTAAGGCGACAAGGCCTAAACGAGCATAAAAAGACGGATTCCTGAGCAAAACCACGCATTTTGAAGATAAATTCACTCGGAGCCAAAATCAAGCCTCTGAACTCAACGGAACACCCGAGCAACGAGCGGAAAAGAGCAAAATCATGGAATCAAGAGTGCCCGATCGGGCACTGAGGGTCTACCCGCTCGAGCAAAATCTACGGGGTTTATTTGCACACCTTGCACAACCCGGGCACGAAGGAAACATGATCGGGTAGTCATACCCGATCGGGCGCAGTCAAGGTACCCGCTCGGGCGTTAATTCGTCCCAAAAAACCTCGAGATTTTACACGACTCGGGCCGTTCGATCACACGATCGGGTGCTGATGCCCGATCGGGCAGGACGTAGTACACGACCGGGCGCAACTCTGCACGACCGGGTAAAAGGTGTACCCGAGCGGGCCGCGTTTCTCGCAACCAACTAGATCTTGCATTCAAACGAGCTAATTTATAGACCAGAACGGATCTAGAGCAAAGGGGGCGACGTACAGAGCAATGAAAGGCTTGGAAAACATCAGGAAAGGCTCGGGAGACGCTAGAGAAGGAGAGAAGCATCAATCCTCACATCGGTAACACAATAGGGAAGATCGATGCATCGAGTTTTCTAGAGTTTATCATGTTTAGGGTTGTGTCATCTTCTTGGTTTGTATTCTCCATGAGTGAGTAGGTTCTCAACTATGGGTTAGGGATATCGGATTGTAACGGATGTACAATTTCATGCGTTAATGCTTAAATCTATTGCATTTATCTTGATATTCGGTTCTACAATCGACATCATAACTCCTATACTAGTGCTGCCCGCTCAGTAACATAGGAATTCATACTTTGCTGGAAGGTTAAAGGATGAATCCGGAACTATTGAGTTGTAGGTTAAGTTCGATTAATGAGAATCTGACCGGTCGGTTAATCGACTTAGGAATTAGGATTGCGTTCGTAAAGCTGCCATAGTACGGGTTAATCACTGCTGGGGGTTGCACGGGAAGAATCACTCCTCACCTTAGAGCATGAATTTCCCATTATCAAGATAATTCGATAGGTTTATGATCGTTAGTTGTTACATCCATACAATGCCCTGTATCCCGACACCCGTAATGTTCGTCATATCCAAGTTTTCCCCAACCTACCATTGTTGCCACCACTTAGCTTAGTTCTTTAGATATTTTGCACCACGCCTTCATCTACTTCCCTTTGTCTTAGTTTAGTGATATTCTTAGTTTTTGGCTGCATTAGTCCCTAGAGATCGACCCTAGTACTATACGATCCGTATACATTCGGTGAAGTGGTCTAGGAAATATATTGCTTGAGTTTCCGCACATCATGAGCAAACGAACTATTTGAAGACGCGATGCACTTAACATATGTCGAGTTCCCGACAAAATTTGTATGGCGTCAGGAGAGTTGTATTACCTCCGAATGTTACTAAACGTAGGAAAAGGCCCGACGAGTTTTGACAACATTAAAACGGTTGACGATGTGCTATATAACACGTTTAAGGATACATGCATTGCGAGAGGTTTATTGGATGAGGATAATGAATGGCGTCAAGCTATGACATAGGCCACAAGATGGGCGATGCCTACGCAGTTGAGGCATTTGTTTGTAACGCTCTTACTATATTGTGTGGTCAGCAAACCATTGGAGTTATGGAAATGTAGTTGGAGATCCCTAGGTGTTGATATTGTGTTCAAGAAAAAGAAAGAGTTCAATTTTGATGCTTTAAGATTGTCTGAATCTAAAATTTAAGTGTACACACTCATTGAGATCGAGAACCTCCTCAAAGAGCATGAAAAGTCACTACCAGATTATCCTGATATGCCCACCCCTGATGACAAGATCATACATGCCATAACACGCTCCTTTATAAGACAAGAAATGCAAATTGATGAGGAGTTTGAACGTCAAGAGCATACAAAATTATTCTCAACAAGCAATGAAGAACAAAAAGAAATCTATGAAGCTATGATTGACTCGGTCCAACGGAACGAGGGAAAGCTTTTTTTGTTTATGGACCTAGTGGAACGGGGAAAACATACTTGTATAAAACAATCATTTCAAGACTATAATCTGTCGATTGCATCATCTGGTATAGCCGCGCTCCTCCTGGTGGACGTACAACACATTCTCGATTCAAAATTCGGATCAATTTGCATGAAGGATCGACTTGTGATATCAAACAAGGCGCTTTGCTAGCAAAAATGCTTATGGAGGCTGATTTAATTATTTGGGATGAGGCACCAATGGCACATCGTAATAAATTTGAAGAACTCTATCGTACATTGAAAGATATTGTTTCCATGGAGGACAACCATGCCTTTAAAAAACCCTTTGGCGGCAAAACTATGTTGTTAGGCGGTGATTTCCGGCAAATATTACCAGTCACACGTGGTGTTTGTTATGAAACGGTTATGTCAACAATAAATCGTTCATTCTTATGGGAATCCTTTCATATATATACTTTAAAACACAATATGCGATTGCGAAATCAAGAGCGAAATTTTGCAAAATGGTTGTTAGTTGTTAGGGATGGCACAACACCTAGTATGCAATTTACAATGAACGATTCATTTGAAGGAGACATCATATTGATCGACAAAGAATTAATGCTAGAGAATACAGATGATCCTTTCCAGACAATCTTCGACGCGACATATCCATGCTTTCGTGAACTGTACATGAATCTTGATTATCTCAGGGAACGAGTTGTTCTAACTCCTAGAAACGAAGATGTTGATGAAGCAAACGATTTTTTTTATCAAAACTTCCTAGAAAGCCTTTGAATACTTAAGCTCTAATTCAATTGGAATTGATAGTGCTCCTACAACCGACTGGCAATCATTGTATTCCGTCGAGTACCTTAACTCTCTTGAATGTTCTTGTTTGCCAAGAGACAAGCTTTGTTTGAAGGTTGGTGCTCCTATCATGATGTTAAGAAATCTCAACCAAAAAGAAGGCCTCTGCAATGGAATGCGTTTAATTGACAGTCAGTTAGCTTCTAGAGTTTTAGAGGCAAAAATTATCACTGACACGCATATTGGCAATAAAGTCTTGATTCCAAAAATTATATTATCCCCAACTGATACATCCTTTCTTTTACAATGCGGAGACGACAATTTCCTGTTAGACTATGTTATGCAATGACAATAAACAAAAGTCAAGGACAAATCTTGAAACAAATCGGGCTATATCTACCGAGACCAGTCTTCAATCATGGTAAATTATATGTAGCCTTATCACGCATTACTTCGACTGATAGGTTGAGGATAATTGATCGTGCCAACTCCACACCACAAGAACCAACTGTCACAAACATTTTTTATCGAGAAATATTCACGGGCCTACATAAATCCTGAGGTAAGTGTCAATTTAGCTGCTGCCACAACTTTAAAAAAAATCATTTAAAACTTTTATATTAATTGTACTTACACCAAATAATATATAATGTATTACCATAACTATACCAAATATGATTTAACGAACTGCATTATAACATGTTATTTACTTCTTAGTTGCAAATGCCCAATAATATTATATATCACATCACATTTTTTTGTACGTTCTGTTCGCTTCTTCTTTCAATCTACTTCTGTTTATCTCTTGATGATCTTATTATTTACTTGATGATCTTATTATTTACTTATTACTTTACATGCACAACATACCAAATCATGGATCTATTACATCTGACGCTAAGAAGCAACGCCTTTTAGGACGTTTTTTGAGAATTTGGAAAAGACGAGAAACTTTCAATAACAATCGTTTTCTTGGTCTTGGTTTTTTTATTCCTCAGTGAAACAGTAAGTCCTGCTAATATCTTTCTATATTCCATATTATATCAATATCTATCGTCATGTCTATAATATAATTGCAGGGATCTGCCATTGAGGGATATATATCTCTTCTCGATGTTTCTAAATACAACCACCAAATAAAAGAAGGAGATACATTTATCCTAAAAAATTTATCAATTCTCCCGAAAGTTGGTCACTACAAGTTAACCACGAATATTATGCACATATCTTTTAGACATGACACAGTTGTTCAACAAGTGACCAATGCGATTCATACGATTCCGACATACAAGTTCAGCATGCGTTCATACCGACAATTGGTTGGATTGGCCGACCATAGAGAGTTTGTATCAGGTAAATACATTTACACCGAATAAAATATACTACTTCTTTACTACCAAACTCATCTATTGCCCGTTAAAACTTGCAGATGTTGTTGGACTCCTCATTGCTGTACAAGAATCAAATTTGTGCTTGCCAACCTCCGATTAAAAAATTGTGATCTGATTGTTATTGAACAGGTGAGTTTAATATTATTACTTTATTAACCTATTTTCTTATTTCTCTATTAACCAACTAACTTACCACCCTTCAACATTTCAAAAACAGAAAACATTGCATGAAAATAATCATGTTCGACGAACTTGCTGTTCATTTTCATTCGATTGTTGCTTGAATGGCTGTCAAAGAAACCGTCATGATCGTTACAGGCATTACTCCCATTATGATCAACGGTGATAAAAACACTATATACCATATTATATATATATATATATATATATACTTCAATATGATTCCTTCTAACTCTTTTTAAATATACCCAACAGATGTTTTAACAATACGTCCGTCCTGTTCCACCAACATCTACATAGATCCATAGCTAAAGCCAATAAGGAAATTCAAGCTTAGGTACGTTTTGAAAATATCCAAATATTTTATGTCTCAACAACTTCTAATACCGAGTCCTTTATTACATTTAAACCTCAATATTTATGCAGATAAGCATAAGAAGAACAGTCATGAAAACACTGTGTCTCAAATCATGAAATATCTTTTTTTTTTTGTCATTTTAGAGTCAATAATTTCAAGTGCACTGCAAAAATCTTCACTATTACTTTTCTCTTCGACTTATACATCTATATATCTAATTCATACATTAAAAATTCATTCTCTGTGTTCATATTGTCCCGTGTGCATATCAATTTAAAAAAATTTATACAAACTGCACAATGATTATATTTTAATAATCACATATCCGCGCGTAGTGCGGTATCACCTAGAAAATTATAAATAGGAGGGTTTAGAACTTTATGAATAATAAAGTTAGGACGTAATTTCTTCGAGAAGATAACTTTTAGGTTATGTTATCGGGTTGCTAGAGAGTTTAAGTATATTTCCATTAATCTAAGAAAATCATGTAGGTGGAGAATCATATCACTGCATATCTTAAAATATTGGGAAAACAGTCTATTCCCCCCTCGAAAATACTGCTTTAGTCATATTCCCCCCCTCGATTTTCACTCTCATCCTATTTTCCCCTCGATTTTTAGTTTTCATCCTATCCCCCCCTCGAAAATGTTGTTTTAATCTTATTCCCCCCTTAATTTTGACCACATCCTATTCCCCCCCTCAACTATAAAAAATCTGCCTAAAACCCCATCTGTTATTTATTTGTTAATTATTCATTAATCGACCTGATTTTGACCCGAATTAGACCAAATTTTGATATTATTTTTACCCAAATTTAACTTAATTTTTACTCGATTTAACCCGAATTTTTACTTAATTTTGACACAAATTTTTACTTAATTTTAATCCGAATTTTAACAATAAATTAAGTTAAATTATTCAATTTAATCGATTTACTTGACTTAATTGATTTCGAGTAAAATTGATTACGGTTTTTTTCTAGAAATCATTTTTACCCAAATTTGATCCCAATTTTGACTCGATTTTAACCCAAAGCTAATCCAATTTTGACCCAAATTGTGACCTCAGTTTTGACTCGATTTGAACCCAATTTTTTACCTAATTATGACTCGAATTTTATTTAATATTAACTCGAATATCACAATAAATCAAAACTAATTATTAAATTTAGTTGATTTCGATTTAAAGTTAAATACGATTTTGTTAATATTATCAAAATTGGATCAAATCGAGTTAATCAATTTGCCTCGATTTTGACCAAATCCGATCCAATTTTGACCCAAATTGTGACCTCAATGTTGACTCAATTTGAACCCGATTTTTTACTTAATTATGACTCGAATGTTACTTAATTTAAACCCAAATATCAGCAATAAATCAAGTTAATTATTAACATTAGTTGATTTGAGTTAAAGTTGAAAACGATTTTGTTAATATTATCAAAAATGGATCAAATCGAGTTAATTAATTTCCCCGATTTCGACCCAAATCCGATCCTATTTTGACCCAAATTGTTACTTCAATTTTGACTCGGATTGAACCCGATTTTTTACTTAATTTTGACTTGAATTTTACTTAATTTTAACCCGAATATCAACAATAAATCAAGTTAATTATTCAATTTAGTTGATTTCGAGTTAAAGTTGAATACGGTTTTGTTAATTATATAAAAAATTGATCAAAACGATTTAATCAATTTGCCCCGATTTTGACCCAAATCCGATTCAATTTTGACCCATATTGTGACCCCAATTTTGACTCGATTTTAAATCGAACTTTTACTTAATTTTTACCCGATATAATGTTAAATTTTATAGTTTAGTAAATTAGATGTGAATTTACTACACACATAAATAATAAATGTTAATTTTTAGATAATTTCGTAAAAATCAAGTTACTTATTCGATTTAATTAATTTTGACTCGAAATTTTGACTCCAAATCATCTAAATTGAATAATTAACTTGGCTTATTGTTGATATTCGGATTAGAATTAAGTAAATTTTGGGTCAAAATTAAGTAAAAATTCAGGTTTAAATCGAGTCAAAATTGAATTTGGGTATGGGTAAAAATTGATTTCAAGTAAAAAACCGTACTCAATTTTACTCGAAATCAATTAAACCAAGTAAAACTATTAAATTGAATAATTAACTTGATTTATTGTTAAAATTCGGGTTAAATTTAAGTAAAAATTCGAGTCAAAATTAAGTATATATTTGAGTTAAATCGAGTCAAAATTAGGTCAAAATTGAATCAAATTTGGGTCAAAATTAAAGTTAAAATTGGATCAAAATCGGGTCGATTAATAGATTATTAACGAATAAATAACATATGGGATTTTAGGCATATTTTTTATAGTTGAGGGGAATAGGATGTGGTCAAAATAAAGGGGAAAATATGACTAAAGCTGGATTTTTTTAGGGAGGAATAAGATGAAAATTAAAAATGGAGGGGAATAGGATGTGGGTCAAAATCGAGAGGAATAGGACAAAAACAATATTTTTGAAGGGAAAATAAACTGCTTTTTCTAAAATATTCTATTTTAAAAAATCTAATTATCGCAATTTCTTTTTATAACAAAATAAATTTAGATGAAAAATTATTGTTTAGATTTGGAATAATTATTATTTATATATATATATTAAATTATTTAAACTTTATTCCCATAAAATCTACAAAATGAAATGTATTTGCTTTAAAAATATTTTTGTACACTTAGAGTAAGTAAGTATATATATATGTATTATGAATTTTCTTATTATTATTTTTTGTTATTCTTATTAATTTATATAAAAATTTAATTGATAAAGATATTTATATTTAATATCGTCAGCTCTATTTATTAAAAATTTTTAACATATTATTTGATTTATCACTATTTATTGAAATATTTTTTTATTATATATACATATATTACTTGGAGATTAATTATTATGTATTTGTTTAAAACTATATATAAGATATATGTATTTACTGTTTATTAACTTGCATAGGAAATTAGTTGATATTAACTATATTTTCTGAAATTTTACCTATTTTATTCATTTGTACAGAAAATTAGTCGATATATTTTATTAATTTATATTGAATATACTTATAATAAATTAAGTAACGAGTTTTTTTTAATTAAATAAACACGTAAAAGGTTTTTAAATATATCAACTGTTTACAAATTGATCTTTTATTCTATTATTAAAAAAAAGAGAAAATACGAGAAAAGGAAACTTTCCATTTTCTTAGGAAATTCAAAAACATAAAAACCCCTCCATCTATATTTCCTCTTCAACATTCTTCCGCTACCTCTGCAACCCATGTTCTTTCCAATTTCGATCCATCTTCTTCTCTGAATCCCTTCACGCATACTTTGATCCGATCAATCGAGAAGTGACGATGCGTAGTGAGAGATCCGAAGTGCACGAACTGGTTGTTGCTGCAATCAAATCCGCCAATGCGGTCGGAACATCCGACGAATTCACGAACAAACCCCACATCGCCAGATGGATTGATGTCCTGAAACGCCTTAAGGGTTTGTCTCCCTCCTCGTCTGATCTTCAGCGATCGATTGCCCCGCAAAAGTTGCGTATTCTAGAAAACCATTTAAACCCTAAAATACGTGTCGCGGTTCGAAGCGTGTTTGATTCATGGAAGATTACGATGCATAAACCACATGATCGGACAAGATCTCATGGAACTTCTGCAAATTTGGGATGTGGTGTTTCGAAGAAGATTGAGAAGAATGGAGAGAAATGTGAGACTGAGAAGGAGCCGTTGGATATGTTTGATTTGGCCAAGAAAGCCGCCGATGCAGCCAACGTGAAGGGCATTCTCTTGGGCAAGGCAGAGACGTCTCACTGCGTTGAGCTTATGTCAAAGCTCATGGATCTTCCGGTCAGTCGGAAAGTTCTTGAAGCAAACCGTATCGAGCAGAAGCTTCAGAACCTCATGAAACATACGAACCGCATGATTTGCTCTGCTGCAGCGGCTCTGCTTCAGCGTTGGAGAGAGAATATCATTAATCAAGAACAGAACGCTCCTGTCACGAAGAAGAATCTCCATTTGCGGCCTAGAACTCACTGTGTCGGTGAAAGAGGCGATGCTTGCAAAGCTGTTCAAACAAGGCCTCCCCAGGAGAAGCACCAACAACAAAATGACCCGGAAGATAGAGCGGCGAACCTGACAAAGCACAAGAACCGGAAGAGATGCTCTTCAGACACTGCCGTTTTTCAAAATCGGACAAAGAGTATGGGGTACTCTAGGATTAATCGGCCAGGATGGTCGGAGGCATTTGACGTGGTTTTACTTGTATTAGGAAAATTGTTACTTTGTAAGCATTGTTTGAAGTGGATCTAATAATAGCAATAAATATGCATAGTTGAATTTTATTGGGATAATGTCGTGCATAGCCTCATATGGATTCGCATTTATGTTAATTTCACAAAGAGTGCTACTAACATCTCATTCACGTGTGTTTGGTCCGATGAATTTCTCGTAGTTTGGTTGCATCCAAACTCAAACTCCATCGCCATACAGGTGGAGCAACAAGTTCCAATTCATCATGGACAAAGGAGAAGAATCAAAATTAAATCAAAATGTCATTTTAATAACATTTACGTTCATTGCTTGTGTCTCAAGACTATGTGTAATAATAAGTTGTTAAAATCTGTAAAATAACTCAAATTTTGAAAATTTTGTCGATTGTATTTAGCATTATTTATTTTCTATAAATACAAAAGATATTTTCAAAAACTTTTTTGTTCTTTTCTTTCATCCCATCTACGAGAACAAGAGTATCTACATAGTAGCTCTGAACGCAATAGAACGTAGAATGTATATCGTGACTCGAATATGATGATACCTCGGCATAGAGAGTGGAATAATCTCTTGCTTCTAAAAGAATACTCTAAGCCATCATTGGGATTTCGCCGTTCCATCTTCCCCAGTGAGATATAATTTGCCAAATCTTGGTATCAAAGGAAAAACGAAGATGGTCGAAGACTAATCGACATGGACGCCATGCGAGAACCTCCTCCAACAAAGATTTATGATGAGTTTACGAATATTGTTAGGGCATTGAACGTTGACATTGATTTGAATGCTTCATTTGTTATGGTAAACTTGATGAAACAATACCATTTCATGAAAATTAAACATTATAAAACTTGTCAATATACAATCTTATACATTTTTTTTATTTAATATTCAACAACTCCAAATTATTATTTGTAAGAAACCACAAAAATGAATACGATACAATAAACATGTTACTAAATTTCCAATATAATAAATTATAAATAGGAGAGTTTAGAATTTTATGAATTATAAAGTTAGCACTTGATTTTTTCGAGAAGATAACTTTTAGGTTATGTTATCGAGTTGCTAGAGAGTTGAAGTATATATATGTCCATCTATCTAAGAAAATTATGTAGGTGGAGAATCATATTAATACGTATCTTAAAATATACTGTTTTAAAAAATTAAAGTATCTCAATTTCGTTTTTTTAACAAAATAAATTTGGATGACAAACTGATATTTAGATTTGGAATAATTTTTATCTTTATATATATATCTATCAAATTATTTAAACTTTATTTCCATAAAATCTACATAATGAAATATATTTGCTTTAAAAAAAATTTTACACTTAGATTACGTATATATAAATATATATAAATATATATATAGAGTATCAATTTTCTAATTATTATTTTCTATTATTCTTATTAATTTATATAGAAATTTAATTGCTAAAGGTATCTATATTTAATATCATTAGCTCTATTTATTTAAAATTTTTAACATATTATTTGATTTATCACTATTTATTGAAATATTTTTTTTTATTATATATACATATATTACTTGAAGATTAATTATTATGTAAGATATATGTATTTATTGTTTATTAACTTGCATAGGAAATTAGTTGATATTAACTATATTTTCTGAAATTTTACCTATTTTATTCATTTGTACATAAAATTAGTTGATATGTTTTACTAATTTATATTGAATATACTTATAATAAATTAAGTAACGAGTTATTTTAATTAAATAAACTCGTAAAAGGTTTTTAAATATATCAACTGTTTACAAATTGATATTTATTCTATTATAAAAAAAAAAGAAAATACGAGAAAGGAAACTTTCCATTTTCTTTGGAAATTCAAAAACATAAAACCCCTCCATCTATATTTCCTCTTCAACATTCTTCCGCTACCTCTGCAATCCATATTCTTTCCAATTTCGATCCATCTTCTTCTCTGAATCCCTTCACGCATACTTTGATCCGATCAATCGAGAAGTGTCGATGCGTAGTGAGAGATCCGAAGTGCACGAACTGGTTGTTGCTGCAATCAAATCGGCCAATGCGGTCGGAACATCCGACGAATTCACGAACAAACCCCACATCGCCAGATGCATTGATTGAAAGTATTATGCCATTTATATAATATTTTGATAGTTTGGATCTAAGTCGTAATTATTAAAATTTAATAATTATAAATAAACGAAAAACGAGTTTTCGTTATCAGATTTCAGAATCACAAAATCAAAACCCTAGTAGCCGTCAGAAAGAAAACCGAAGAACGAAAATAGTTTTCGTTCTTCCCAAATTCTGCATCAAAGCAGATCCGATCTCGGCGTGGATACGCGTAGAGGGCTTGCAAACGTTCTTACGTAAACGTTTCTTAATTTGTTCATCGTTGAAACCCCGAAAAACTAATCGTTAAACATGTCTAGATCTATAATCGGGTTGATAAAACACGTTTTCACACCTAAATCAACCCTACAGTGGTATCAGAGAGTCAGGTCGTCTTTTTAGGATTAGTTTTTCAAATTTTTTTTTGTGAAAAATCGGATCGAAATACGTGACTGGCGGTGCGCGCTACGCGCTTTCGATGAACCGAACGCAACAGAAGGACAGCCGCACGACCGAAAGCCTAGCCGGCCGGACGGAGGTCGTCGGTCGCAGGCGAAGGGTCAACCGGCGTGTCCAGAACCGGCGCGGCACAACCTCTCATCGCAGATGCCGTAAACGGCAAAGGTTCCGCGGCGACGGTCGAGCGAATTCCAACGCTCGACGCGAAGCCTGTGCGCGAAGAGAGAAGAAGCGTCGGAGCGGGCGAGGGGAGAGGTGAGGGCCCCGTCACACTGCGCTGCGGTCGACTCGCGAAGAGCAACGACGAAGGCGCACGAGCGACGGGCACAGCGGGATGTAGAGCGAATCGTGGCGAGAACGAGCGTGACTGCGAACGGCGATGGGCAGAAAAAGGGTTTGAGGAACCCTAACAGTTCATTCGACTGCCGCGGACGGTTCGCAGGCGCTCAAATCAGCGATTCGCAGTTGGCCGCGTTGGCGGATTCGCAGGTGCCCTGAGCCGGCGGCACTTCACTCCCGGAGCGGGCAACTGGTGACAAGGGCGGCGGCAAAAAGGGATGCGGCGGTTAGGGTTATTACTAACCCTATCTCCCCTAACCCTAACCCTAAAAAATAAAAAAAATAAAAAAACAAATATTTTGAATTAAAATTGATGTGCGTTTTCTCAAGTAATAAATTACCTAGATCTAACGCTTCCGCAAGAATACGGATCGTATAGTAACTAGGGTCAAACACAAGGAATTGATGCGACTCTAAAGCTATTAGACTAATGAATAAGACGTGTGAAATCAAATAGTGGATGGGATGCAAATGCAAACTAAACTAAACTAATGATAGGAATGACTCAAAGACTAAACACCATAGGTATCAAGAGTCGCACAACGATGCAATGAAGTTCTAACAAGATCATTGGTCTTAGATACTATCACGAGTTCAGGGAATTCAAGCTCTCCTATAGGAACTGACTGGCGTAGACTTGTCCACTATCTAGCATGCATATACCAATATATCTATTGCACATCTTACATACATAGACGCATTACGACCGCTATCTTAATCCCTAGATCCAATCGATTGACCTGGCGTAGATTCTAAACCGATTAAACCCTAAATCATGGCTAAGTTCCAAAGTCTAATGCCCTAGCGTAGATTTATTAGACTTCTAACATCATCAATCAAGTGGCGTACAAGTATTGAAGCATTAAAATCAACCATGAAATCTGAAAACATGATCAAATACCAAATTCATTCATATCGAGTGGCGTACAAGTATGAAAGCATTAAGATCCACCATTCATTAAGCACAAGACTTCATTACATGTTGGCAATACTCTTTATCCTATGGCAATAGATCTACTTGGACATGAACTCAGAAAACGAAACACAAAAGAAATCTATATTCAACATAGAAAGAGAATAAGAATGCTCCCTATTCATCAACCAATGTCTTCAATAGATCCTCCATGCTTCGGATCCCTCGTTCCGTCCTTCTCGATCTCTCCAAGTCTGTCTCCAATGTCTTTGAATCGTCCCCTCTTCAATCTGGTTCGAATCCTTTTTATTTAGATCTGATCTCTCCTAGTTTGGCCGTTCTAAAACTTAGGAGTTAGTTGAGAATAACAAGGACCCGATNNNNCCCGAGCGGGCACAGCTTCTACCCGCTCGTGCAGGCCTTGTGCCCGACCGTGTGCACTCATTTTAGCCCGAGCGGAACCTATGCCCGAGCATGTTCCTCTTCAGCCCGAGTCATGCAAACCTGCGGCGCATTCTTGGTCGTGTTCCTTGAGTGCCCGAGTCGTGCAAAGCTACGGGAGTGTCTTGGCATCAATTACCCGAGCAGGCACACTTCCAATGCCCGAGCGTGCATTTCTTGAGATGTTGTTTCCGCTCCCTTCGCTCGGTGTTTGAATGTTCACTTGAATCCATGGCCTTGCACAAGTTGAACCTTGTCATTCAACTACGTTTTCAGGGTTAAATTGCCATAATCTCTCGTGTTTCTCCACATGTCTTTGTTTCCTATGCAAAACACGAAATGTAGATGAAGTCCTCGAATAAACTCGATAAATGAGTGAAATCTAAGTAATCTACTCAAAACTAAACCTAAGAATGATATAAAAACTACAACGGATTACGTGTTATCAAAAATTAAAGAATTTTAATTTCAAAATTAATAATTGAGTTCTTAAACGATAAAATGTTTATCGTTAGGCTTTTCCTTCATCATACACGTTTTTGAATAGTTTCTGGTTTACATGGTACGACCTGACTACCAGGAGACATGTAATTCAAGAAATCGATTCGTACGTCTATGACATTAGATGTCTAGTGGGAGGGATCAATTAGTTTTTGTAAACGTCTGGACTACCCGGGGGACATAAACTTAATTGATATCCGACCATGAGTTGAAGGATGAACTCAATTATATCGATGCGAACGACCTGACTACCAGGTGACTATGTGATATATAGCCATATTAAAATCAACATGTTGAATATGCTTAAGAAACAATCTGACTACGAGGGGGCTTATGCATGATTAATTCAGGAGATATTACTGAAAGAAATACGATTTCTGAATACTACTGTAGTATTAATCAACAAAATAATCATTTACATGAAAGTCCATATCTATTTGATTAAATAAGTGGTCTAATAAATGCTGCAATTTTTCTTTAAAGATTTCCCGAAGAATGTCTTAAATTTCCTTACGTGTCATTCTCGATGTTCACAAGCTTGTTGGGGAAATTTCGATGATTGGTACCGCAACCTTAAGATCGTCCTCAAGCAGGAGAAGCTACTCGATATGATCGAGAATCCTATCAAGGAATCCCCTGCTGATGACGATGAGGATGGCTTGCTTGCTTGAATAAAGCAAAAGGGTGACCTTGACACTACCAAGTGTATCATCCTAGCCTCAATGAGTTCAGAACTCCAACGCCAGCATGAGGATATGGATCCTGTTGCTATCATTGCGCATCTTCAGAAGATGTACGGTGCATAGAGCAGAGCGGCAAGATATCAATTGTCAAAGACTCTGTTCAAGTCCAGATTGTCTGTGAACTCTCCGGTGGGGCCCCATGTTCGTAACATGATTAGTCTTATTGAACAGCTTGTGAAGCTGGGGTGCACACTGGGCAAAGAGTTATCTCAAGATCTGATCTTGTAGTCGTTGCCTGAGACGTTCTCTCCGTTCATTGTTAACTTTAACATGAACAAGATGGACATGGATCTGCATGAGATGCTAAACCAACTGATGGACTATGAAAGTCAATATCCGAGACGTCTAAGGGACTTAGAGCCGTAATGATGGTAAGCTCTTCTTCCAAGAAGGGCAAGGGCAAGAAAAAGCCCAAGAAGAAGCTCCATGGGACCAAGAGTGGTGTGACCATACCTAAGGACAAAAGGGGCAAATCTGACCAATCTGACGCTGAATGCTTCTTCTGTAAGAAGAAAGGGCACTGGAAGAGAAATTGTAAGGAATACCTTACATATCTCAAAAAGGAAAGAGGGTAAGACATGCATGAAAAATGTTTTCATGATTTCTTTAACTACTATTGATTCTTCTACTTAGGTATTGGATACCGGGAGTAGTTTCAACATCTGTAATGCGTTGCAGGGGCTGAGAATTAGTCGAAGGTTGAAGAAAGGTGAAGTCAACCTACAAGTTGCGAATGGTGCAAGCGTTGCGGCATTAGCTGTAGGATCGATTTCTCTTTGTATGTTTTCGGGCAAGACCTTGGTTTTAGAAGATTGTTACTATGTTCCGAAATCTGTTTCGAACATAATTTCTATTTCTATGTTAGATAGATGTGGTTATAAAACAATCTTCGATAATAAAATTTGCTCTATTTTTCATAATGATGAATTATGTGGTTACCTATAATGATGAGTTATGTGCAAATGGTTATTTACATCAAGGCATCTATATTTTACCCAATGCAAAGGTTAATATGATTAACATGCATATTTCTAGTTTGAAGAGAAAGAATGATGATTCAGTGAATCGGACTTTCCTTTGGCATTGTAGACTTGGTCATATAGGCGAGAAAAGGAAAAAGAAGTTGCATCAAGAAGGTCTTCTTGGTCAATATGATTATGAATCATATGCAACTTGTGAGTCTTGTCTCACTGGAAAAAAATGACCAAATCTCCGTTTACTAGAATCGGAGATAGAGCTACTGAACTTCTAGGACTCATACATACAGATGTATGTGGGCCTATGAAAGTTCAAGCCAGAGGAGGATATTCTTATTTCATAACTTAAACTGACGATATGTCTAGATATGGATAAATGTATCTTATGAAACACAAATCCGAATCTTTTGAAATGTTCAAGATATTCTGCATTGAAGTGGAGAAACAAACCGGAAAGAGTATCAAGATGTTGAGATCTGACCGGGGCGGTGAATATCTTGGTCATGAATTTGTTGATTATCTAAGGCAAAATGGGATTTTGTCTCAATGGACTTCTCCCGGAACACCAAAATATAATGGTGTGTCCGAAAGGAGAAATCGGACTTTATTAGATATG
This sequence comes from Gynandropsis gynandra, assembly GCA_036759665.1. Taxonomy (NCBI): domain Eukaryota; kingdom Viridiplantae; phylum Streptophyta; class Magnoliopsida; order Brassicales; family Cleomaceae; genus Gynandropsis; species Gynandropsis gynandra. Next base: position 25,648,331 of record CM071868.1, on the reverse strand, counting down.
GTTCGTTCCATGATGGGGTTCACGGATCTTTTTATAAACTTATGGGGTTATGCTTCAGAAGCAGCTGCTTACATCTTAAACAAGGTTCCCACTAAAGTAGTCTCTAAGACTCCATATGAGATATGAAAGGGATGGAAACCAAACCTGAGACACATCAAAGTTTGGGGTTATCCGACTTTCGTTAAGAGACTTCAGCCAAACAAGCTTGATGCTAGGTCTGACAGGTGTAGGTTCATAGGTTATCCCAACGAAACTATGGGATATTATTTTTACCACCCGTCTAACACAAAGTGTTTGTGGCCAGAACGGCAACCTTTCTTGAAGGGAATTCCTTGATGAAGGAATTCATGGTAGGGAAGTAGTTCTTGACGAGACTCAAGAACCCGACGAACCAACGCAAGCTCATAGACATGAGATGTCAAGTGAGCAATCTTGGTTGGGAGATATGTTGTTAAGCTCCGGCGCTTCATCTTCAAATGTGACAGTGCCAGTGCCCGTTTAGGAACAAGTTCAGGAACCTGTTCAGGAACTAGCCAAACAAGATATCCCAGTGCAGGTTGAACCTGCTACACAGGCTTTCTTGAGAAGGTCAACACGTTCTCGACGTGCACTTGACATACATAATCTGATGGTGCAAGAGGACGTGGTCGGTCATAGAGATGACGACCCGTTGACTTTCCAAGAGGCTATACAAGGTCCAGATTCTGAGAAATGGTGGAAAGTCATGGAATCTGAGATGGAATCTATGAAGATCAACAAAGTATGGACTTTAGTTGATTCTTCACAGGCTTCTAGAACGATAGGTTGTAAATGGGTTTACAAGAGGAAGATTGGAGCAGACGGGCAGGTAGAGACCTATAAAGCTCGTGTAGTTGCCAAGGGGTATAGTCAACGAGAAGGGATTGACTATGAAGAAACGTTCTCCCCTGTGGCAATGCTCAAATCTATGCAGATTCTGCTTGCGATAGCGGCATTCCATGACTATGAGATTTAGCAGATGGACGTGAAAACAACTTTCCTTAACGGAGAGCTCTAGGAAGAAGTTTTCATGACTCAACCTGAGGGTTTCACATCACCAACTCAAAGTCATATGGTATGCAAGCTTCAGAGGTCCATTTACGGACTCAAGCAAGCTTCTCGAACCTGAAACATTCACTTTAACAAGGCAGGTGAAGAGTTCAACTTTGTTAGATGTGAAGAAGAGCCTTGTGTGTACAAGAAATTTAGTGGGAGTGCGGTTGTCTTCCTTGTGCTTTATGTGGATGACATATTGCTCATGGAGAATGACATTCCGGCGTTGCAAGAGATGAAGTTTTGGTTATCCGAACAGTTCTCCATGAAAGATCTGGGAGAAGCAACCTATATTCTGGGAATAAAGATCTATATAGACAGATCAAAGAGGTTGCTTGGACTATCACAGTCCCAGTACATTGATACCATAATGAAGAGGTATAACATGGAAAATTCCAAGAGAGGCTATCTACCGATAGACACTGGAATTACTCTCTCCAAAGAGGATTATCCTCAGACTCAAGGAGAAAGAGAACGCATGAGTAGGATCACGTACGGAAATGTTCTTCACGCTAAGTGTAGCGAGTCGGTATCAGGCAGATCCCGGTGAGGAACATTGGAAATTGGTGAAAACCATTCTCAAGTACTTGAGAAGGACTAGAGACCAATTCCTCGTTTATGGAGATTCTAACTTGGAGTTAGAAGGGTTCACGGATGCCAGCATTATGTCCGATAAGGATAATAGCAGATCGACATTGGGTATGTCTTTTGCCTCAATGGGGGTGCAGTGTGTTGGAAAACTTCCAAACAAGCTACTGTAGCTGATTCAGTTACTGAAACAGAATACATAGCGGCTTGTGAAGCTGCTAAGGAAGCAGTCTGGATGAGAAAGTTCATAACTGAACTTGGTGTGGTACCTTCGATAAAGGAACAAGTTCCTTTATTATGTGATAATACTGAGGCAATAGCCCAGGCGAAGGAACCAAGATCTCATAAAAGGTCAAAGCATGTTCTGCGGAAGTACCATCTAATAAAGGAAATCGTTGAGCGTGGGGACGTTCAAATCCAGAAGGTAGAAGGAAAAGAAAATGCAGCAGATCCACTCACAAAGGCGCTTTATTCAAACGAGTTTGACAAGCATAAGTTGAAGATTGGATTGAAAACATGGCATGTTGGAATTAGTTCTAGGAATTGTACAACAGTTGTAACTATTTAAGAGCTATTTTTATGTCATATATTTTGAACACTTATGAATAAATAAAAATGGCATTCTTTTATCATTTTAATGATATTTGCATGATATATGATAACACTGAAAGTGTATCGATTTTAGGTTAGGTTTTAGTGCCATTTTCGCATATATTTCATAGATAGATTTACATATCCGATATGAGTTACATACGCCCGTTTTGTTGGTTTTCAGGTTTTTAGGCGACAAGGCCTAAATGAACTTAAAAAGACGAATTCCTGAGCAAAACCACGTACTTTGAAGATAAATTCACTCAGAGCCAAGATCAAGCCTCAGAACTCAAAAGAACACCCGAGCAACGAGCGGAAAAGAGGAAATTCAAGGTTTCAAGGGTGCCCGGTCGGGCACCATGGTCGACCCGCTAGGGTAAAACCTACGGGGATTTATTCGCACACCTTGCACGACTCGGGCACGAAGGCAACAAGATCGGGTAGCCATACCCGATCGGGCGCTACAAGGATACCCGCTCGGGAGTTAATTCATCCCAAAATTCCCCGAGAGTTTGCACGACTCGGGCCGCTGAACCACGCGATCGGGTGCTGATGCCTGATCGGGCATGAAGAAGAACACGACCACGCTCGCCTCTGCACGACCTAGTAGAAGTGGTGCCCGAGCTGGCCGCGTATCTCGCAACAACCTAGATCTTGCATTCAAACGATCTAATTTATAGACCAGAAGAGATCTAGAGCAAAGGGGGCGACGTACAGGGCAAGGAAAGGCTTGGAAAACAGCAGGAAAGGCTCAGGAGACGCTGGAGAAGAAGAGAAGCATCAATCCTCACATCGGTAACATAATAAGGAAGATCGAGGCATCGAGTTTCCTAGAGTCTATCATGTTTAGGGTTGTGTTATCTTCGTTATCTGTATTCTCCATGAGTGAGTAGGTTCCCAACTATGGGTTAGGGATATCGGATTGTAACGGATGAACAATGTTATGCGTTAATGCTTAGATCTATTGATTTTATCTTGATATTCGGTTCTACACTTAAAATTATCATTCTTATACTAGTGCTGCCCGCTCAGTAACATAGGAATTCAGACTTTGCTGGAAGGTTAAAGGATGAAACCGGACCTGTTAAGTTGTAGGTTAAGTTCGGCTAATGAGAATCTGACGGGTTAATCACTGCTGGAAGGTAGGGTTGCACATACTCATGGTTAGGAGGTTTAGGCTCGGAAGAATCACTCCTCACCTTAGGGCATGAATTTCCCGTTGTCAAGATAATTAGATAGGTTTATGATCTTTAGTTGTTTCATCCATACGATTCCCGGTATCCCGACACCCATAGTATTCGTCATATCCAAGTTTATCCAAACCTACCATCGTTGTCACCACTTAGTTTAGTTTGTAGGTATTTAGGACCACACCTTTATCTATTTCCATTCGTCTTAGTTTAGTGTTATTCTTAGTTTTTGGCTGCTTTAGTCCCTAGAGATCGACCCTAGTACTACACGATCCGTATACTTGCGGTGAGGCATTCTTTTATCATTTTGATGATATTTACATAATATATATGTGTATATATCTTCATAGCTAGTATGATAGAGTCCGTGATTAAGTTTAGAAACTTGTCATCATGATAGAGATCATGATAAACAGAGTTAAGTTTTGGTAAAACTTAATCTAAATCGTGTTTGATCACAGGATAACTAATTGGACATTAGTAATCTGGATAGATCAACATGGATGTGATGGTTTTTATTTGATAGAAATTAGTAGATCTCTTTTACTAAATCACATGTATGGATGATGCACATAGAGATGTAATCATTGAACAAACCCAAAGGAAGAATTCCTAATGGTTGCATTACCATTGAACTGTCAATAGGAACTTCTTTGGAAGGATTAGAATATTATGATTTCCTTAGACCTGAGATCAGCATGGTACCTAACAAGTTATCTACCATTCTTTGGTTCTGGACACCTTATGTCTTGGGATGTAAGTTGAAAGGATATTGGGAATGATTAGATGCTTGTGCAGTTAGTGATTGATCAAGATGGAATCCGTCAACTCTAGGTAAAGAGTTGGAGCTCTATGTTGTCAGCAACACAATGGGTTTAAGTTGTAATTATAAAAGTTAATAATTATAAATAAACGAAAAACGAGTTTTCGTTATCAGATTTCAGAATCACAAAATCAAAACCCTCGTAGTCGTCAGAAAGAAAACCGAAGAACGAAAAACAGTTTTCGTTCTTCCCAAATTCCGCATCAAAGAAGATCCGATCTCGACGTGGATACGCGTAGAGGGCTTGCATTATCAAGTCTTGCATCCGACTATCACACGTTCATCGAAAAGGTATTACGAAAACATTTCTTAATTTGTTCATCATTGAAACCCCGTAAAACTAATCGTTAAACATGACTAGATCTATAATCAGGTTGATAAAACACGTTTCCGCACCTAAATCAACCCTATATTGATGTCCTAAAACGCCTTGAGGGTTTTTCGCTCTCCTCATCTGATCTTCAACGATCGATTGCGTATTCTAGAAAACCATTTAAACCGTAAAATACGTGTAGCGGTTCAAAGCGTGTTTGATTCATGGAAGATTACGATGCATAAACCACATGATCGGACAAGGTCTCATGGAATTTCTGCAAATTTGGGATGTGGTGTTTCGAAGACGATTGAGAAGGATGGAGAGAAATGTGAGACTGAGAAGTAGCCGTTGGATATGTTTGATTTGGCCAAGAAAGCCGCCGATGCAGCCAACATGAAGGGCATTCTCTTGGGCAAGGCAGAGACGTCTCGCTGCGTTGAGCTTATGTCAAAGCTCATGGATCTTCCGGTCAGTCGGAAAGTTCTTGAAGCAAACCGTATCGAGCAGAAGCTTGAGAACCTCCTGAAACATAAGAACCACATGGTTTGCTCTGCTGCAGCGGCTCTGCTTTAGCGTTGGAGAGAGAATATCATTAACCAAAAACAGAAAGCTCATGTCACGAAGAAGAATCTCCATTTGCGGCCTAGAACTCACTGTGTCGGTGAAAGAGGCAATGCTTGCAAAGCTGTTCAAACAAGGCCTCCCCAGGAGAAGCACCGACAACAACAAGACCCGGAAGATAGAGCGGTGAGCCTGACAAAGCAAAAGAACCGGAAGAGATGCTCTTCAGCCATTGCCGTTTTTCAGAATCAGACAAAGAGTATGGGGGTACTCTAGGATTAATCGGCCAGGATGGTCAGAGGCATTGGATGTGGTTTTATGTATTAGGAAAATTGTTACTTGTGGATATAATTTTGTAAGCATTGTTTGAAGTGGATCTAATAATGGCAATAAATATGCATAGTGGAATTTTATTGGGATAATATCGTGCATAGCCTCATATGGATTCGCATTTATGTTAATTACACAAAGATTGCTACTAACATCTCATTCACGTGTGTTTGGTCCGATGAATTTCTCGTAGTTTGGTTGCATCCAAACTCAAACTCCATCGCCATACCGGTGGAGCAACAAGTTCCAATTTATCATGGACAAAGGAGAAGAATCAAGATTAAATCAAAATGTCATTTTAATAACATTTACGTTCATTGCTTGTGTCTTAAGCCTATGTGTGTAATAATAAGTTGTTACAATCTATAAAATAACTCAAGTTTTGAAAATTTTGTCAATTGTATTTAGCATTATTTATTTTCTATAAATACAAAAGATATTTAAAAAACTTTTTTGTTCTTTTCTTTCATCCCATCTACGAGAACAAGAGTATCTACATAGTAGGTCTGAACGCAATAGAACGTAGAATGTATATCGTGACTCGAACATGATGATACCTCGTCATAGAGAGTGGAATAATCTCTTGCTTCTAAAAGAATACTCTAAGCCATCATTGGGATTTCGCCATTCTATCTTCCCCAGTGAGATATAATTTGCCAAATCTTGGTATCAAAGGAAAAGAGAAGATGGTCGAAGACTAATCGACATGGACGCCATGCGAGAACCTCCTCCAACAAAGGTTTATGATGAGTTTACGAATATTGTTAGGGCATTGAACGTTGACATTGATTTGAATGCTTCATTTGTTATGGAGAACTTGATGAAACAATACCATTTTATGAAAATTAAACATTATAAAACTTGTCATTATACAATCTTATACATTTTTTTATTTAATGTTCAACAACTCCAAATTATTATTTGTAAGAAACCACAAAAATGAAATAGACTATAGGTTATATAGTTCGGGAGGAAATAGACTATAGGTTATATAGTTCAGGGGGAAATAGGTTATAGTTTATATAGTTTGGGGGGAATAGGCTAGAATTGGGGGGATTGGCTGTTTTAAAAATATTTAACACAAAAATTAACAGAAAGTTAATGGAGGAAGAATATGATGAATTTTTAAAGTTCAGAGGGGGAATAGGATGAGTAGTGATAGTTTAGGGGGAATAAGATGAGCAGGAAAGTTCAGGGGAATAGGATGAAAGTGGTAAAGTTTAGGGGGGAATGAGCTGTTTTTCCTACGGAATTTACAACATACTAAAATATAAATAAATATGAGAATTCATAATTTTATGAATAATAAAGTTAGGAAGTGAACTTTTAGATTTTATTATCGAGTTGTTAGGAAATTTCAGTCCATTTTCATTCATCTAACAAAATAACGTTGTTCTATGATCATATCACAACAACATATGATAATTTATACTATTTAAAAATTGTATTATTCCAATCTTTTAAATAAAATAAATTTAGATAAAAAATCCTTTTTAGGGTTGCAATAATAATTCGTTATATATATATATATATTAATGTGTGTGTCTATATATATAATTATTGCATAGTTATTATCTATATTTGTTTATTAATATATAATTAAAATTAATTGGTAACGATATGAATGGTACAATTAAATCGTGTTTATTTAAAAGAATTATATGGCCCATTTTTTATTTATATGATTTGATAGAATCATTGTGATGTTTGGTATAGTCAATTTGAAAATATGTAGTTATGGTTTTTAGATCTATTAGTAGTTTATTGTTGTATTTATTTTAAATATTTGTATTTTTAATTAAAAAATCAAAATATAATTAATCGAAAAATTTATTTTTCAAAACGTAATTATTAACAAAATAATGTAATTAATAAATTTTCCCACATGATGTTTCAGTTTTCTTAATCTGTCTGAAAGAATTTGGTAGTCCAGCCACAAAATTTAATTTTTAATTAGAAACTTGTTACTATAAAAGTGGTAATGAATGGGACGATTCGATCTACATATGTGAATTACGTCGTAATATAAAGTAACTTTCTATAGAAACATTAACCCTAATTAATATAGTAAACATAGATGTCTATTTATTATTACAACTAATATATAGTAAATCTTGTAAAAAAAACAGAGCATATAGTTAGTATATAGATTCACTCAATCTCTTTATATGTAGTATTATATCGTTTTTTTCTTTCCAATGCAAAATTTCAAATAGATGCGATACATAACAAATATTCTCAACGCTAAGGTCCAACGACTATTTGTGAAAAATACAGGCTCATATTGTGTTGACCCACCATTCTTCGGGTAATGGTAAAGTTGTAAAGCTTCGGATAAAACTAAGTGCTAAATTAAAATTTTACGATTCGATTTAAATACAAAAACGAACCAACTAATAGAATGATTATTGGAAACATCCTTTGATTTATAACTATTTAGTATAATCAATAACCAACTATTAACAGAAACAAATATATAAATACTGACTTTTGATCGAGGCCTGTAATGCATTATCCTAAAACAGAATTTGTTTCCGTCTAGAAAATGCAACGATCACAAAAACCGTTGATCATCTTGTTTTTGTACACGATTTTCGCATGATTTTAAAGATGTTTATGACAATAGTTGTGATATTTATGTGTGATTTTGTATCCGTTTTACTTGTTTCTGAGTTTTCATATTCTTATAGGTTTTAATGCATATTTGGTTCATTTCGGAGCTAAAGAATATACACAGGACAAATACAATCATTGAAGATCATAACGGAGCAAACGAGACGAGAACGGACGAGGAGGCCGAGCACACAACTCAGCACGGCCGAGCATGCACTTGTAGGACACAACCCGGTCGAGCATGATCATGTGCACGACCGAGCACTCATACATAACCATGTGCACAACCGGGCAAGTTAAGATGCATGACCGGGCTCTTTCGGAGCATTTAATCTCAGAGAGTTGTGCACGACCCGGGCAAACATCATGCACGGTCTGGCACTCTCTTGGTATGCAGCACGGTCGGGCGTTCTTGAGAGCGCGGTCGAGCACTTAAGATGTTTTCACCCTCGAGACTTCTCCACAGGCCAAGCATGCCATGTGCACGGTCGGGCACTCTACTTTGGATGCTGCACGGTTGGGTGTTGTGGAGAGCACGGTCGGGCACCAAGAAGAATGTTCGTTCTATATATGCGGAATGAAGCCCAACCGGGCATGACATGGAGCACGATCGGGCATGATTTGGTTAGAATGGCCTATGGCCGTTTTTGCTGGAAATAAGTCGGAAAAGGACTCAAATTTCGATTGAATATAACGTCAAGGGCAGAGGGAATTCAGAAGACATCCATTATCCATTATTCACAATTCACACAACAACCATCCATCCATCCATCATAGGAGAGCCCTCTTGACGGGAGACACACAAGGAGTCTGGAATTTATCCGGGATCACACATCGTTTGATATTTCTATGATCCCTGCTCTACTTATTTCGATTATGTTGTTTGGATCCAGACTCATGACCGAGTAGTCGATTTGTTATAGGAGAAGAGATTAGCCCATGGCTATCCCGAAACCTCTTTTGATATTATTTATGAATGTATTCCCCGTTTTGCTTATCTATTCTTTGTCCGAGCGCTTAACTTTCTTGTGTTTACGAAGGGTACGTATATGCATGTGTTAGGGATTAGGAGAAGGACCGAAAGGAGAATTTTAGTCCTAGAAGATTAGGCTTAGAAAACCCGAGACTAGGTCACAAAAGTAGGATAGTAACGGTTGGGGGTTAATCGGATGAATCATAGATCATATTAGGGTTTATCTAGGGTGTCAACCACGAAAGTAGGGGATACCTCAATTGAATCACATTTCTATGCGTTGAGGAGACAGTAGGAATTACATTAGGATCGTCTACCTTAGATATCTTGATAAGGAACGCATGATTTGATAGATCGAATGTAGGTTTCGGAAGCTATATTGTGAAACCGTATTCTAGAACGTTTGTCTCACTTGTTTAGAACTCATTAGTCCACTGCATTATCATATTTGCATTTCATAATCATTACTCCATTGCAGCAAGCATTGATTCTAGTTTGATTCTTAGATTGTGTTGCGTACTCCCTGTGGGATCGACACCTAAAATACTACACACATGTCGTGCACTTGCGAGAGGTTTAGGTTAACTTGTTTAACTTGACACGCATCAAGTTTTTGGCACCGTTGCCGGGGACTATTTGTTAACACGCCTTAGATTCGGATATAGAATCATTCTTGTTTTTCTTTTCTTTTTGTTCTTTCTACTATTTTTTTTTGCTTTTCCTTCGTAGGTGCATGACCTGATCTCAAGGTAGTTCAAGTTTGCATCGAATAAACCCCGATATCGAGAGAACTATTAGAAAACGGAAAAAGGGCAAGGAAGAAGAAAGAGTAGGCCCGACTGATCCATGAGCAATGGACAACCAAAACGATATATTGGACGGTCATGGACAACCCCAATTACTCGTCGGTAATGTGGCACAATTACAGCAACCCAGGCTCCTCCACAACGTCAACTTTGTGATTACGTGGTGTCGAACATGAGTAACGTCCAAACCGCAATAAGGAAGCCCGTTGTTGCTATGGAGCAATTCAAGATAAAGCCCGCGATGATCAACATGTTATATCAAAAGCAATTCATGGGTGGAAATCATGAAAACCCTCATCAATACTTATGAAACTTCCTAGAGCTTTCAAGCACATTCAAAATACATAGAGTCCCAGAGGATGCGATTTTGTTGCGTCTCTTCCCTTTCTCAATTGGGGGACGAGCAAAAACATGGCTGCAATCTCTTCCCGCTGGTTCGATCAATACTTAGGACCAGCTATGCACAACATTCCTATCACGGTTCATGCATCAATCACGTCCTAGGATGATTTGGAGCAACGGTTCATGCAACAATTCTTCCCGGATCATAGAACGCTTCTCGCCAAGAGTCGCATTAATTCTTTCCTACTAGAAAGAGGCGAGACGTTACACGATGCATGGGAGCGATTTAAGAACTACCAGCGGATATGCCCACACCATGGGATGGATAAGAAGTATCTTATCACGAGTTTCATCCAAGGTCTCCAAGAAACCACCCGATTCATGATCGTGGCAGCGGGTGGCGGTTCCCTCAGCAACCTTACATTCAACCAGCTCGAGAGTTTAATCGAGAGCATGGCAAGGGAAGGAGGCAAGAAGGTAGGGGAGTACAATCGCGACTACCCATCCAAAGCTGCAGTGAACGAGCTTGGCATCGCCAACCCGGAGTTGACGGACTTGAAGCAACAAATTGGCGAGATTCATCGGATGATCGCTAGACTCCATGTGGATCGACATGACACATCCGTAGGCCAAGGGATGGAGGAAGTGAATTACGTTTCCAATCGGGGCTACCAACAAGGTTATATCAAGAGCCATCCCAACCTCTCATATGGCAACACAAACAACGTAGCGAATCTGCAAGACTTTCAACCGCGGATAATGGCGAGAAACCAGAATCAAGGTTTCCAACCGAGAGGTAGTGGCCAAGACAACGGATATCAGCCACGTGCACAATCTTCGGGTGATTCCGAGATTCTTTCGATGCTCCAATTGATGCACCAAGAGCAGAAGAGTGCACTTGGAGGGATTAGGGCTGAGCAAGAGGATATGAAGAAGAGAATGGATGGATTTCAGACGCATTTGAGACTTCTAGAGACGCAAGTGGCACAGCTAGCCCAAGGTTTGAACCGACAACCCGGACAGCTTCCCGGGAAACCCGAGGCAAACCCCCGAGAGCAAGTGAATGCAATTTTCCCAAGGAGCGGGAACACGGTAGGGCAACCAATGCCTCCCATGGCTGCAAGAGAAGAGCCTATGAGCGATAAGATCGAACAACCCATCGCTCCAGCCATGGAAGAGAAGGTGACTGAGGAAGAGGAGAAGGAGTTACCCTATGTAGCAACTCCCCCGAGGGTACCACCATTGCCCTTTCCGCAGTGTCAAATCCAAAGGAAGCAAAGTGAAGAGACCCAATTTTCTCAATTCGTAGAACTCTTGAGGAAGCTACAAGTCACTATCCCATTCTATGACGCTCTCACAAAGATCCCTTCATATGTGAAGTTCCTCAAAGACATCATAATGAGGAAGAGAACCGTGGATAACGAGATGGTAATGGTAACAAACTCTCTTACACAGCTTCCTAATCCAGGTAACTTCGTCATACCTTGCAAGATTTATGATTACGAAATTGAGCATGCGCTAATTGATACCGGAGCGAGTGTGAGCTTGCTACCACTATCCCTTGTTGAAAAGCTCAATAGGGTAGGATATCTTCAACCCACGAGGATGCAAATCACATTGGCTGATCAATCAGTACGTAGTCCAGTGGGTATATTGACGAACGTTGCCGTTCAAGTGGGAGAATTCTGGTTCCCCGTGGATTTTGTCGTTGTGGATATGGAGATCAATCCGAAGATCCCCGTCATATTGGGACGACCATTCCTCAACACGACAAAGATGGTCATCTACTGCGCGGAAGGAAGGCTAGTGATGAAGTTCGGGGACGAGTCTATCGAGTTCAAACTCGACGAGGCGTTGAAGAATCTATTCATGACCGAACCCGTAATGAACGTTACAACGACGGCTGCATCAATGGAGGAGATTAGACATGTACATGGGGACACCCATCCAGTGGACATACCATTGTCCGAGTGCACCGGGAGTCAGTTTCAGTCACCAGCAAGGTCGGACGCACTCATGCAGATCGAGGAGAAGCCGAAATTCCTTCGACAGGGAAGTCACCCGATCGGGCAGCATACTCCACCCGGTCGGGTAGAGCCATTTTTAGACGACCCGGTCGCGCAGCTTCATAGCCCGACTCGGGCAATGCCTACGGGGGAAATTTCTCCAATTAACCACCCGACGGGTGGTTGCATGAGCCCGATCGGGCAGCTGGATTGGACAGACACCCGCCCGGGCGACCAGACAGCCCTACGCGTGCACACCCTACGGGGGTTAATTGCACATTTGGCGACCCAACCGGGACACCACAGGAGCCCGATCGGGAACCAGAGAGGAACCAGAACCCGTATGTTTTGATCGATACTTCAACGCGGGAAATGGTTCCAAGGCCACGTGCATCATCTCCCACACCCTTAGTTTTCCACAGACACTCCTATCCCGAATGGAATACAGAGGAAACAATCAAACTTAACCGAGTTCAAAGGGGATACGAAAGAGTCACGGGATCGAAAGAAAAGGACCAAGGATCACATTTGAGAAGTCCACCAGGATTCGAGTCCAAGCACGTTGATCAGAAAGAAGACGGAAGAGGCATACCTCCTCTCTCCGCCACCACACGCGTATGAAGACGCTAGGGTTCGAGCTAAAGACTTTAAACAAGCGCTTCTCGGGAGGCAACCCGAGCCCCATATCCTTTTTCGTCGTTTTTCGTTTTATTTTCATATTTTCGGACTTCCTTTTTATTTTTTTTAGTTTTGGACAATTATCTAGGATCTAGGAATTTAGTGGTCTATCGGTTTTTGCTGCATGTTTTCCTCGTTTAGTTTTTCTGTTTTGCAGCAGTACCCGATCGGGCAGACACATCTACCCGATCGAGCATTTTCACATTCAGGAGAACTCGGTCGGGCATCGCAAGACGACCCGAGCGGGTAGGTCATCACGGGAGACTACCCGATTGGGCGACACATACTACCCGATCGGGCACCGTAAAATCTGCACGGGTAAGTTATATTTCGAGTAACCCGAGCGGCCATTCACTTCACAAAAATTATACCCGAGCGTACTCCCAAGGTTTTCGACCCCTCACTCTGCAATTTCGTCGCCGGAGCCGCTTGTGTGCCGCCGCCATTTCACCGTCGCCGGTTGAGACTCGGTTACTCGAAATCCCCTCTCCCCTCTCTTGAAAATCTGAAAATTCTTTAATCTCATCACGAAATCCAGGTAAATTCATGAACTATTTTGAGATTTGGACTGCTATGGGTTAGATCTAGGTCTGATTAGGAAAGATTTAGGGTTATTTGGTCGATTGAACCACGAATCGCGAACTGCAGGTCACGATTTCGTGATCTACCCGACCGAGCTAAGCTTAGCACCCGGTCGGGCAACCTAGACATTTACCCGATCGGGCGTCTTTCTCGCCGAGTCGGGCACTACCAACGGGGGTATTCTGATGATTTGCTACCCGACCGGACAACACCTAGTACCAGATCGGGCGTCCTGCAAACCGAGCCGATTGCTTATTTTTGTCTTTCGATTGTTTTGCAGATGGCCCCTAAGATATTTCAGAGTTCCAAGAAGCGCCGATCTGATGCATATGACCCAGAGCAAGGATGGCCAGCGAGGTCGGATGCGATTACGGAGTTGACGCCTTGCATGCCGATCACCACCTCCCACCAACAATACAACTACCGGACGACGATGTTCTTGTCCGGCCAGAAGTCGAGGTTCACAGAACTTCAGCCGTGGATCTTCCCGTCCCGCTTCTTATCAGCCGAAGCGATGACTGCTCTCCACATCGGGGCATACATAGACGCCATCTTCAACACGCTAGGATGGACGGGACTGAGGGATGCACAAGAGTACACATACCGCAACCTGACGGCTGAGTTCCTCGCATCATACGCAGCCTTCTTTCGCGAATCCGGAGATCGGGAGAGAGCCTTCATGGAGTTTCGCCTGCTGGGGCAAAATTACCGGCTCACCGCGAGACGGTTCACGATAATCCTTGACGCTCCACACTGCAATTTCACGAAGATGCTAGAGCATAACCGGAGCCGTCAAGCAGAATTCTGGGCTCAGATTGCGTACGGCGAATACTCGACGAGGTCGAAGGCAAGCCACATACGCCACCCCGCCTTGAGGTATTTTCATTACTTCCTAGTCTCGTCAATACTAGGAAAAGGAGCGCAAGGTGGAGTCAACCACACCGAGTTGGCCTACCTGAGGCAGGTGGTGCAGTCAGGCTTTGAGCCCGACGAGTGGGACATTTTGGACGTCGACTTGGCATCATTGGTGATGAGGCATTTTCTCGACATAGCCACCGAGAAGAGTAGCATGGATACGAAGATCATGTGCGGTGGCATAGTCACGATGATCGCACTGAGAGTCGGGATCAACCTTGGCATCCTGACCGAGGACAAGATCGACGAAGAACCCGAGTTGAATCTCCAGAACTTGCGCAACCGAAGGGCAATCACATTAGAGAGGTACAATGTCATCTGGTGCTACAAGGATGAGCATGGTCGCAACTTGGAAGTCGACCTAAGTAAGATACAGATGCCGGGATTAGACGAGGAGGGATCACGATTCAGGATTGATCCAGCCATCAGGCACATTGGCCCGAGGCTAGCTGAGATGGATCCACCTCCAATCGCTGCACCAGGACCATCCATGGCGAGGCAGCACAGCCGACGCGCCACACATTCACGCGCCCGCCCAGAGTATCCTCACTGTCGCTCTAACTTTCCTTCGATGGAAGGAGTCTCCGACGCCCTCAAGTATGTAGCGGAGGAGACCAGGTATCAGTCATTTATGACAGAGCAGAGGTACGACATGGAGGCGGCAAGGCCTGATATCGAGGCTGCGAGGTATGCGGAGCAGCAACAATTCCAGGAGCAGTCGATCCAGCATACATACTACCTCACGGAGTCCGTCCGTCGATTTCAGCAACTCAGCATGCAGCATTTCCAGGAGCCATACATACCGATTCCGCAGGACTATCATACTGGAGCCATCCCGTACCGTCCTCACATCCCTTACGAGCTACATTCCTTCTACTTCCCACATGGGGAAGGAGCACCAGCGAACTTGCAGACCTACCGGCCACTCGCGGTGGAGAGAATGAGGATTAGACCACCCTTCCTTTTTCCTTTCTTTCTTTTTCTTTTTATCTTTTATGGACCTATTTTTATTGTTTTCTTGTTTTTAGTTTTAGTGATTATGTACGCTCTTTCAGACTTACTTATGTAGTGATCTTTGTTCTATCTCTTGCATTGCATGGTTTTATCTCAGGTATTTCACGCTAACACATGCATTAGACCACAAGAGTCACACCATCCGGATGTATCACGATTCGAGAAAGACACACACACCAGGTGTACTCGTATTCCTTTTTACATTTTCTCGAGTTTTTACATGCGGGGATCCCTCATAGGTCTCGAACACCGGGACTGTGTTCCGTTCAGGTCTGGGGGGGGGTACTCTTCATTTTGTGATACGAATTTTATTTTAGAGCGACATACTTGACTTAGGATTTGCACTTAGGATTAGGTTTAGGAATAAGATGGATACCTAGTGAAAATTTTTTCGAGCTTTAGTCATGTTTTGCTGAAGCCACGATCGATAGTTGAATTCACTCCTTAGATTTCGGTACCAAGTAGTCATATCTCCGTATATACCGTCTAACCTTAGCTTACTTGATATTTTTAGCGTTCATGAGTTAGATTCCACACGCTTATACTCCGCTGTCATCTAGGATAAGTTTTTCACTATTCCGAGTTAGGATCTACATGAGTACATCGATATTCGATGGTTCGGGTCTAAGTGGTGGGTAGAGGCGCTTTTCTACGTCCTAAGGGTTAGAGTTGCGTAATCAAGAAAAGAAAAAACCGAAACAAAAAATTTATAAGATCTTCAATAACACACCTTTTCACTCTGCTAAGGTCACGCGACCTTATGAGTGTGCCATAAGCAGCCTGGGTCTAAGTAGAAAGCCATCCCTCTTCGACTTCGACGTCCTAGGAACAAAGCGTGGATCTAAGTGTAGAAAAGAAAAAAATGCATAAGAACGAGAAGAAGCGATTTTAATGATATCAAAAGCTTAGGGAAATAGGTATGGAGATTGCTTGGACGTTATCTAGGGTTGTGAAGTAGACTTAGATTTTTGGTAGGATTTCATGGCACAACACTTTCGGTAGATATAAGGCTATACTCGGTACACGTAGGATCTTATCCATGTGACACGTTGATTTGCGGAATGACTAACCCTTCGATATTTCTGAGCTAGTATCCATCGTTATTAGATTCTTCTTTCACTTGACTTTAGTTTTGTTTGAGGACAAACAAAGGTTTAGGTCTGGGGGAGTTTGATAACACTGAAAGTGTATCAATTTTAGGTTAGGTTTTAGTGCCATTTTTGCATATATTTCATAGATAGATTTACATATCCGATACGATTATGAGTTACATACGCCCGTTTTGTTGGTTTTCAGGTTTTTAGGCAAAAAGGCCTAAATGAGCTTAAAAAGACGAATTCCTGAGCAAAACCACGTACTTTGAAGATAAATTCACTCAAAGCCAAGATCAAGCCTTAGAACTCAAAGGAACACCCGAGAAATGAGCGAAAAAGAGGAAATTCAAGGTTTCAAGGGTGCCCAGTCGAGCACCATGGTCCACCCGCTCGGGTAAAACCTACAGGGTTTTATTCGCATACCTTGCACGACCCGGGCACGAAGGCAACAAGATCGGGTAGCTTTACCCGATCGGGCGCTACAAGGATACCCGCTCGGGCGTTAATTCATCCCAAAATTCCCCGAGAGTTTGCACGACTCGGGCCGCTCAACCACGAGATCGGATGCTGATGCCTGATCGGGCGAGACGAAGAACACGACCGGGCGCGCCTCTGCACGACCGGGTAACAGTGGTGCCCGAACGGGCCGCGTATCTGGCAACAACCTAGATCTTGCATTCAAACGACCTAATTTATAGACCATAAGAGATCTAGAGCAAAGGGGGCGACGTACAGGGCAAGGAAAGGCTGGGAAAACATCAGGAAAGGCTCGG
>CM071868.1:25602883-25612987 GCA_036759665.1 Gynandropsis gynandra | reverse complement strand
GGGCAACCCTAAACTCTTGAGCTAGCTTTTGGGATTAGTTAGGCCCAGCCCATATTTGACATGGTATCAGCGCGCTGATCCGAACCCTAACCCTAGCTCTCCTCACCGCCGCCGGCCGCCTCTCTTCTCCTTTCTCCTCACCGCCGCCGGCCGCCTCTCTTCTCCTTTCTCCTCACCGCCGCCGGCCGCCTCTCTTCTCCTTTCTCCTCACCGCCGCCGGCCCTTACAACCTAACCCTACCCTTCTCGTCGGCCCTCTCAACCCTAAACACCCTCACCGTCGGCCACTCCCACTCAAAACCCTAACCCTAATTTTCATTCGAACGCCCCTACACGCCGTCGGTCATTCCCAACCTTCTCTCTCAATCCCGGCTCCACCATCCCTCCCTCGTCTCAAAGCCGTGGCTACTTGTTATTGCATTGCGGTCGCCCCCCCCCCAGCATCAGAACCTTAATCTACTCCTAGATCTAACCTTAGATCCAAACTTCAGCCGTACCCGACCGGGCGCTACTATACTACCCGATCGGGCACTTTCAATAACTACCCGAGTATCTCACATTTTGCCCTACCCGACCGGGCACTCTTACACTACCCGACTGGGCACCTTCCTACCGCTTCCAAATCTCACACACAACTATGGCTACCTCCTCCGCTGCTGATGCAACTCCGGCTTTCAACGTCAATGATCCTCATGCAACACTCCTCACCGTCAACATGACAAACGTGACGAAGCTCACCTCCTCCAACTATATGATCTGGAGTATTCAGATCCGTGCACTCCTTGAAGGTCATCGGTTGGAGTGTTTTCTCCAAACCGATTCACTTGTTCCCGATGCCACTATCACTGTTAATGGCATCTCAACACCGAATCCAGCGTTTGCGCCCTTCAAACAGCAAGATCGCCTCCTATTCTCGGCCATTCTAGGAGCGATCTCACCACCACTCCAACCGATGATTGCTAGGGTTTCCTCCGTGCGAGAGGCGTGGCTTCTTCTTGCTCGCACATATGGTAAGGCATCAAGGGGGCACATCCTTCAATTGAAGGAACAACTCAAACGAAGCTCCAAAGGATCTCAACCCATCGATGATTATATGCGCACCATCATCAACAAGGCGGATGAATTAGCGCTTCTCGGCAAACCTCTTGATGCGGAAGACTTGTTGCAATATATTCTTGATGGATTGCCGGAGGACTACAAACCAATTGTAGATGCTGTGAATGCCAGAGATAGCATCATTCCTATTGAGGAACTCCATGAGAAACTCCTCAATCATGAAGCAAAGCTACTTCAAGCCGCCCCTTTGCTATTCACGCCGCCCGTAAATGCGCTTGCTGTCAACACTCGTCCGAATCAATCAAATCGTAACCGACAGAATAATCAATGGAATAGAAATGCAAATAGATCGTCATCGGGATATCAAGGTCGCTGTCAACTATGTGGCGTTTTTGGGCATAGTGCTCGCAAGTGTTCACAACTTGCAACTCGGAACTCCACCACCACAACGCCACCACCGTGGGCTTCATCACCACGACCATGGCAACCACGTGCTCACAACACCACTCTCACCAACTATGAACCGGAGTCATGGCTTCTTGACAGCGGCGCCTCTCACCATATCACCTCGGATCTCCAAAATTTATCATTGCATTCCCCGTACAAAGGAGGTGAAGAAGTGGTAATTGGTGATGGATCCTCCTTGCCCATCACACATATTGGTTCACTCTCAATCCCTAACTCAATTGATGATAATTGTTTGCATCTTGATGAAGTTCTATGTGTACCTACTATGAACAAGAATCTGATTTCTATAAGTCAATTGTGTCGGACTAATGAGATTTCCGTGGAATTCTTTGATGATCATTTTCAGGTGAAGGATCTAAAAACGGGGGATCCTATAATTCACGGAAAGGCTAACCATGGTGTCTATGAGTGGCCGAAACCCAACTCCATTCAACCGTCCATTGTGGCTCTTCCCAGTGTCAAGTCCACTTTGTCCGAGTGGCATTCACGTTTAGGTCATCCCTCGCTTTCCATTTTAAAGCGTATTGTTTCTACGCATTCCTTACCATTGTCTAAGTCGAGTTTGTCGTCATTATGTAACTCTTGTTCCAGCAATAAAAGCCACAAATTACCGTTTCATGAATCTACAATCTCTACTTCATTTCCCCTTGAAATCATCTTCTCCGATGTTTGGACATCACCAATCATCTCGGTTGATGGTTTCAAGTACTATGTCATCTTTGTTGATCATTTCACTAGATATACATGGCTGTACCCTCTCAAACAAAAATCCCAAGTTCGAGAAACCTTTATCACGTTCAAAGCCCTAGTGGAAAAACAATTCCAAACCGTCATACGTACTCTCTACACCGATAATGGTGGTGAGTACATTGCCCTAGCCTCATTCCTCTCCACTCACGGCATATCCCATTACACCTCCCCTCCTCACACACCTGAACACAATGGCATATCAGAACGTCGTCACCGTCACATTGTTGAAACCGGCCTTTCTCTTTTGTCTCATGCGTCACTACCTTCTTCGTTCTGGTCCTATGCCTTCCCAACTGCGGTTTATCTCATTAACCGCTTACCCACCCCCATCCTCTCGTACGACAGCCCATTCACTAGACTTCTAGGCACCGAACCGAACTATCTTAAGCTTCGGACTTTTGGTTGCCTATGTTATCCATGGCTTCGTCCGTACTCCACAAACAAACTTTCGCCTCGTTCAAAGCCTTGTGTCTTCTTAGGTTACTCCGCCACTCAGAGTGCCTACTTGTGTCTTGATCCCACACGTTCACGTATATATGCATCCCGTCATGTAGAGTTTCATGAAACCATCTTTCCGTACTCCAACTACTCCCACTATTTCCTAACCAACGTCTCCAACCCCAATCCACCCGAATATTCATGGACATCACCCGTAAATGTTGCACCCTCTTACCCAATGCCACACGTATCACCATCACCTTCCATCACCCCTGCAATGGATCCTTCACCGGAAGTGCAGACTCATACGACTCCACGGGATGACACCATAATGTCCGAACAATTGCCTCCTGAAGTCGCCGCTCCAATAGCTCGAGGTAACACTCATCCAATGCAAACGAGATCTAAAACAAAACAGTTGCAGGCTTCAAGCCCGACCGGGCATCAGGTAAATCGCCCGATCGTGCACCACACCCGAGCGGGTGACTCTACCACCCGAGTCGTGCAAAGTTTCGGGGATACTTCAACAACAAACACCCGATCGGGCTCTTCATCTTCACCCGATCGGGCACATCATGCCCGAGCGGGGGATCATTCCACCCGAGTCGTGCAGAGTTTCGGGGCTCATTCAGCAACAACTACCCGATCGGGCTCTCCATCTTCACACGATCGGGCACATTATGCCCGAGCATGTGACACTAATACCCGAGTCGTGCAAAGTTACGGGGATCATTCTACAATGGTAACCCGATCGGGCCCGTCCTCTTCACCCGATCGGGCACTTCTCTCTGACACCGAACCTACAACCGTCTGTCAAGCCCTTAAAGATCCGAGTTGGAGGAAGGCCATGAGTGAGGAATTTGATGCACTTGTTCGTAACGGAACATGGGATCTTGTACCGGCTCAACATGCATCAAATGTGGTTGGATGCAAGTGGATTTATCGTATCAAACGATTACCTGATGGTTCGGTGGATCGCTACAAGGCCAGACTTGTGGCGAAAGGTTTTACACAACGCCCGGGCGTGGACTACTAGTTAAACCTGCTACCATTCGACTGATTTTGAGTGTTGCAATTGCAAATGGCTGGAATCTTCGTCAACTAGATGTCAACAATGCATTTCTTCAAGGGCAACTCACGGAAGAGGTATACATGACACAACCTCCAGGTTTTGTTGATCATGATCACCCTCACCACATATGCAAACTCAACAAGGCAATTTATGGTCTCAAACAAGCTCCTCGGGCTTGGTATTCGGAACTTCGGGATTTTCTCCTCGGCCAAGGCTTTGTCAACTCCCTGGCCGACGCATCTTTGTTTATTCTTCACAATCCCGAGGTAACTATATATGTTCTTGTCTATGTGGATGACATTGTGGTCACAGGAAGCAACTCGGGAGCAGTCCAACGCTTCATCATAGTGCTTGGAAACCGCTTCTCCATCAAAGACTTGGGCAATTTATCTTACTTTCTTGGCATTGAAGTAACACGCACAGCCTCTGGATTACTTCTCACTCAACGCAAATATGTTACGGATATCCTCAACAAAGCTCACTTCTCCGAAGCAAAATCAGTCACCACTCCTATGGCCCCTAGCGCACGTCTTACCTTGTCCTCAGGTGATAAGTTAGACGACCCAACCAATTATCGGACTATTGTTGGAAGTCTACAGTATCTCACACTTACAAGACCCGACATAAGCTACGTTGTCAACAAATTATCTCAATACATGCATGCCCCGACAACGGAACATCTTCAAGCGCTCAAAAGGGTCTTACGGTATTTGGTTGGAACACGAGATCGTGGTATCTTCTTCACCGCTGGTAACACTCTCTCCCTACATGCCTTCAGTGATGCAGATTGGGCGGGAGATCGTGATGAGTATACTTCTACGGGGGCATATATTGTCTACCTTGGCAGCCATCCCATCTCTTGGTCTTCCAAGAAACAGAAATTCACCGCTAGATCATCCACGGAAGCGGAATACCGTGCTATTGCTGACACAGCAGCGGAACTTCGATGGATTATGTCCCTCCTCACGGAACTAGGTATCTCCACATCCCAACCTCCCGTGATTTATTGTGACAACATTGGAGCAACATACTTGAGTGCAACCCCCGTCTTCCACTCTCGCATGAAGCATCTAGCTTTGGATTATTTTTTTGTTCGTCAACAAGTGCAAGGTGGCATCCTCCGAGTCTCTCACGTCAACTCAAAGGATCAACTCGCGGATTTACTCACAAAACCGCTCGCACGTCAACAATTTCTTACACTTTGTGACAAGATCGGCATCACCGAAGGTGCTCCGTCTTGCGGGGGCATATTAGCACAAAGGACATAAATGTAATTTACTCCATTAGGGTTTCATATTATCTTGTATATATATATATCATAACTGATGTAATTCATGTTGAGATCAATATACGAAATCCCTCTCTACAATAATTATTGAAGTGAATGAGATATTGGATCTGCAACAAATTGCATGAGGAAAACAATGAGAGACAAGACAAAAAGTTTCGAGATGTGTTCACACAAAGACACGCAATGAGGAGCAAGACAAAGGCGTATTGAGATGTGTTCGTACAATTGGAAATGAAAGGATGGATAACGACCTCACGGGGACATGAAAGACATTTAAGAAAGACTTCAAGAGGTTCCTATAGACATAGAAAACTGAGAGGAGCAATAAATAAGAGGATGATACAATGATCAGTCAGAGCATAATGGTGCTTGACTAGAGCAAAAATGGTGCTCGACTAGAGAGCGCTTGACCCAAGCTTTTTTTAGACCAATATGATTTAGTTTTTAGAATTTTAGGGTTAAAACTTATGTGATACTCGATCGAGCGATCTGACCGCTCAACCAAACAATTTTTATTCAGTGTTTTTTAGTTTTGTTTGGTATTTGTAAATATAAGGCCCATTGTATGATATTGAAACAAAATTATGACGAACCAATAGTGTATTTCTTTGTTAATCCTAGGGATTTAGCTACCGATCTTTTGAAGATATTCTGAATTATTCACCGATTTTTCATCACTACATCACAAGTGTTATGGTGTCGTTTATCGAGTCCGAGATTTTCTAATCGGGTTGTAGTGGGGTTTATGACATATTTTATTCACAAAAGAAAAGTTATAAGATCTGCTATCGGGTTGTTAGTGGATTTCAGTCTATTTGCATCCTCCTAACAAAAGAACATCAATTTATGATCATATCAAGTGGTATCAAAGCCCCATTCATGCATTAGTCTATCTTTTTGTGAGTAGTTTGTTTGTTCTAGGAGAAGGGATTAGCCCATAGCTATCCCGGAACCACTTTTGATTTATCTTTGAATGCATCTTCTCGTTTTCGTTTATCTGTTCTTTATCTAAGTGCTTAAATGACTTGTGTTTGCGACGTCCGACGTAGAAGCATGTTTTGGGAACTTAGGAGATGGACCGAAAGGAGAATTCTAACTCTCAAAAAACAATTTCACAAAACCGAGGTTAGGCCATGAAAGTAGGGTAGCAGCGTTCAGGGTTAAACAGATGAATCATAGAACTTATGGGTTTACTTTAAGGTGTCAGCCACGAAAGTAGCGGATAACTTGACTAGATCTTAGATAACTTGACTGGGATTGCATGATAGATAGATTGATTGTTGGTTTCGGTAGTCTTGTGGTGAAACCGGTTTCCTTGAAGGTTTGTCTCATTCATAAGAACTAGTTTGTTTATTTGCTTTTTGTATTTCATTCTTCAAACCATATTTCGTTCATTAGCAAGCTTGATTCACAGTTAGAGTTTAATTTGTGTTGCGTAGTCTCTGTAGGATCGACACCTGAAGTACTACACACGTGCCGTGCACTTGCGGGTAGTTTAGGTTATTTATTTAACTTTGAGAACGCATCAAGTCCACTGCGTGTTTTACTCTCGGTTTCTCTACAGTGGTATCAGAGCCTAGTTTTCGGAGACCCTGTTTGTCTTTCCTGCCATAAGCATATATGATTTTCGTTCTAGATATGTGATTTGTTTGACATGATCCGCAATATGATTGAATATGTGATATGCATGAAAATCAGAAAAATAAGAAACATGGAAAGTGAATCTGTGATATGAATGAAAATCTGGAAAGTAAGAAATATGAAAAATTCACATAAAATCAATATGATGTAATATGCGATATGCATGAAGAATGAGGAAAGTAAGAAACATGCAAAGTGAATCTGTAATATGCATGAAAATCTGGAAAGTAAGAAATATGGAAAATTCACATAAAATCAATATGATTGAATATGTGATATGCATGAAGAATCAAAAAAGCAAGAAACATGGAAAATTCACATAAAATCGATATGATTGATTTTCGATGATGTTTTTCCACAGAAGGAAAGTGAAAATTTTGAGAAAATTTTTCGCTGATGAGGCTCTACCCCGCACCCCGCAAGGGGGCGACCTAGGTTAACGGTTGTTAAATCCCTAAGGCAGTATCTATCAATTCTCGGTAAATCAGAATACTATGCAATATCTATCGATTCTCGATGAATCAGGATATGTGAATGCTCGTGATCGAATAAATGTTACCTAAGTCAGTTCTGACTAAGGACAAAAGGTTATATAATTATGCGATTTTATGAGTTGGCTCCCTCTTAACTAGGAACTACTTAGCTAACACTTAAGGTTATCACTTGCATCGTAAATAATGGAATCTAACGGCAGTATATCTCCGGATGTTAGTTCTTTTCCTGATTAAGTTTATGTTTTATGAAATATGTTTGATTACGGTGAAACTCCCTCGCGTGATTAAGTCAAGTTAAATTCCTACCAATGAATAAGCACTCTTCAAGGCTTAGATCGATGTGTGTAGATTTGCCAAAATGAATTGCCACATCAATCCTAGTAAGACACAATCGGATAATTGTGATATCAATTGCTTATTGATTGAGTCGACTTAACTAAGATATCAATGAGATTGGGACTTAGAGGCATAAAGTTGGGTGGCTATTTATGAGATGAATTGGAACAAGGGTTGTTCACCTAACTATCCATGAATTGCATGAGATGTAATTGACAAAGAGTTGTCTACCTAAATAACTAAATCTAGGGTGATTTACCAAAGTAAACTCTAGACAAGGTGAAATATGGATCTTGGCCCACGAAGAAATTTATGAATATTACTTTCCGAATTGATAGTGATAGCTATTTATTCGCAAAAATTAGTAGGAGAATCATTTAATAAATTCCATGTTTAAATGATTCCTTTTATGATACTCATATTCTGTGTATCTCTGTTTTAGGTGACTATGGCATTAAACACACACGTGTTGTCTTTGCGATCAATCCTTGAGAAGGATAAGCTGAATGAGGCAAATTTCCTCAATTGGTACAATAACTTGAGGATTGTCCTCAAACAAGAAAAGAAAATGTATGTATTTGAAGGCTCCTTACCTGAAATGCCTTCAGCGAATGCTCTGATAATCTCGTTTTCATACGTATTTCTTGCACGATTTTAGAGATGTTTTTGATATATATGTGTTGCTTTACATATGATTCCGTTTCCGTTTTACTTGTTTTCGTATTTTCATGTTCTTACAGGTTTTTACGCGTATTTGGATCATTTTGGAGCTAAAGGACATGCACGGAGCTAAGGAGCAACTTCGGGGATCATCACGGGACAAACGGGACGAGATTTAGCATGAAGAGCCTCCACCCGGTCGGGCACAACTCATGCACGATCGGGCAAAGGCTACGGCGAATTTTGGTGCGCATTCACGCACAACTCGGGCAAGGAAATGCCCGACCAGCTGCCTTACACCCGAGCGGGCGGACATCATGCCTGATCGGGCATCCCTTACGGACCACGAGCTGCGCGACATGACCTAGCCGCACCCGAGCGGGCACATTCAGCGCCCGAGCGGGTCACGACCCGGGTTACTAGTTAAGTTAAGTAAAATTAACTTAAAATAAAAGGAAGCTCGTGAGGGGAATTAAGGCAACACTTGGACCGACTTAAGGGACATAAAAGAGGCCAAAAGACGGGATTAGAGAAAAAAAAATTCATTCAAATCATGATTGAGGAGAATTCTCGCGAGGAGGCAAGCGAGGAGCATTGGAGATCAAGCCCCGACACTTCGGTTTTGTTTGGTTTTAATGATCCTTAGACTTTCTACTTTGTTTATGTTTGTTTACAGACGCATGAGCGAGTAGTTTGTTTGTTCTAGGAGAAGGGATTAGCCCTTGGCTATCCCGGAACCACTTTTGATCTATTTTGAATGCATCCTCCCGTTTTAGTTTATCTATTCTTTATCTGAGTGCTTGAATTTACTTGTGTTTTCGATCCACATAGATGCATGTGTTAGGGGTTAAGAGAAGGACCGAAAGGAGAATTCTAGTCCTAGAAGATCAGGTTTAGAACAACCGAGGATAGGCCACGAAAGTAGGGTAGCAACGGTTGAGGGTAAAACGGGCGAATCACAACCGAGGTTAGGCCACGAAAGTAGGGTAGCAACGGTTGAGGGTGAAACGGATGAATCATAGAGCTTATGGGTTTAGTTAAAGGTGTTAGCCACGAAAGTAGGGGGCAACTTGTCTAGATCACGTGTCTATGCCTCGAGAGAGGGTAGATATCATATTAGGATAGTCTGCCTTAGATAACTTAAATTGGGATTGCATGATAGATAGATTGATCGTTGGTTTCGGTAGTCATGTGGTGAAACTGGATTCCTAGAACGTTTGTCTTTTCGTTAGAAAGCAAGTCGTTTATTTACTTTCAGTATTTCATTCTTCATCCATATTCGTTCGTTAGCAACTTGACTAGATCACATGTCTATGCCTCGAGAGAGGGTAGATGTCATATTAGGATCGTCTGTCTTAGATAACTTGACTGGGATTGCATGATAGATAGATTGATTGTTGGTTGCGGTAGTCTTGTGGTGAAACCGGTTTCCTAGGACGCTTGTCTTATCGTTAGAACCCAAGTAGTTTAATAAGAACTAGTTTGTTTATTTGCTTTTAGTATTTCATTCTTCAAACCATATTTCGTTCATTAGCAAGCTTGATTCACAGTTAGAGTTTAGTTTGTGTTGCGTAGTCTCTGTGGGATCGACACCTAAAATACTACACACGTGTCGTGCACTTGCGGGTAGTTTAGGTTATTTTATTTAACTTTGAGAACGCATCAAGTTTTTGGTGCCGTTGCCGGGGACTATTGTCAACGCGTCTAGAGTCCTTCTTGCTTTGTTTTTATTTTTGCTTTTGTTTACTTTCGATTCTTTCTACCTGATTCCTTTCGTTCGTTCTTTGTCGGTTTATGACCAGGTCGCAAGGCACTTCTAGTCTACTCCGTATCGACCCAGAAATCGAGTGAACTTGCAGACTACTGAGAAAGGGTAAGGAAGAAGATAACACAGAGCTG
>CM071868.1:25530678-25546710 GCA_036759665.1 Gynandropsis gynandra | reverse complement strand
CCCATAATCATCTCCGCCACCAGAAGCATAAGTCGACACTACTACATTACATGTTTGCATAAATTTGTTGTCATCTTCAGAGAGCATAAATCCTCCATTTTCATTGAAAACCCACAATGCAAGGCCATTGTTTATTCATAGGCAAAGACAATCTTACATGGTGTAATCAATTAGCCAAAATCTTACTAAGATGACATAAGAGAAGAATCCAAACCTTTCCATATCGTAGAATCTTCTTCGTTCGTTTCATAAACTGGAGTAGCCGACCATACAAAGAACCCCCGTCCTCAACACTCGGTTCAATTCCAAAAGAAGCATACCACTTTGGATGACACAAAAGGTTACTTAATAGGAAAAAGTAGCATACCACTTCGGATGACACAAAAAGGTTACTTAAGAAGGACACAACATAAATGGACACCATACCATCGCGGGGGGAATGCATTTCTCTCTTCTAAGCTCAAAATCTAAGAAACATATCGAATGTCGTCTCGAATCCGAGCAAGCAATGGCATTGCAACCAATGTGCTGCCACATGTATAATGAGAGTTAAGAATCTCATTCTTCGTTGTTTGATACGGAAA
Source organism: Gynandropsis gynandra (assembly GCA_036759665.1). Classification (NCBI taxonomy): domain Eukaryota; kingdom Viridiplantae; phylum Streptophyta; class Magnoliopsida; order Brassicales; family Cleomaceae; genus Gynandropsis; species Gynandropsis gynandra. The sequence continues at coordinate 25,546,126 of CM071868.1, read as the reverse complement.
GGAAACTCTTTAATGAATCGTATAAACTGTCACTGTGTCCAATACCATACATCTCCATCACTCAACAATTACAGGCATGCCAGCCATTTCATCCCTGGAAAATCCAAAGTAAAAGTGAAGACATGATACCTGGAGATCATCTAGCTCCCCCAATGAGAACTCGGGAATCTCGAGAGTTCCCTTTACCTTCTTCTTGTTGTCTTCAAATGTCTACATGATGGGCAATTTGGAGGAGGAAAAAGAGAGGGGGAAGGGAATGCATTTCTCTCTTCTCAGTTCAAAATCTAAAAAACATATCGAATTTCGTCTCGAATCCGAGCAAGCAATGGCATTGCGATCAAGTATCCAGGATATGCTATTATCACCCTCAGGTGACACCCGAGAATTCTTGTTTCATGATCGGAAGCAAAGAATACATGAAAAAATATCCATTTCTAGATACTAACCTTGACATGAGATTCCGATGACCAGAGTTTCTGAATCCGAACTTGCACAAAAACACGACAGGTTTTGTGTTTCCTTTGACCTGAAAAACCTGTGGACACAAACATGAATCATAAATCCCAATTTCCTATACAAAACATACATGTGAAAAGCGTTGCGTCTAGATATTGACCTCGACATGAGATTCCGATCACCGAGTGTCTGAATCCAAGCTTGCACGAAAACACGACCTGTTTTGATGCTTTTGGAAAGACACGACAAATAGCTTTCGTTGGTGAAGACGCCGATGCATCTAAAATAAGGAGCTGAAAATGAAAGAAATTTGTTGACGAGCTCGAACCATTTGATTTTCTGTTGAAAGACTACCTTAATCGCGCAGGTACCACCGCCTCCGGCTCCAGCGACGCATTTGTTTATCAGTTGCTTCGCTTGTCACCCGTCGCCACTTCCTTTTCGCTTGCCTCCAAGCGCGTGTGGAAGGAGGCCGATTTAGCAAAATCCAAGCAATGGAATTGAAAGAAAATTCCCAATTAACCTTGCTCAAACTGCCAATCGGGCATGTGTTTTTGAAACCTAACTAAAACGATTCAGAGGCACACATGGTATATTCGAGTTAACCAACGGAGGCAGAGGTAAGATGTATACTATATATTTACACGAAGAAAACACAACAACCAAGAATAACCCGTTAATAACCGAATGGAGAGAAGTTTACTTTTCAATGGAGCATCCGCGTTCGTATTCGATTCTGCGTTCAGCCTCAACATCAACGCCATGGAAACCCGATTGCTCCCAGTCATCAATTGGATCTTTTTCAACGATAGACATCAAATGCAAGCTTCAAACAAATCAAAACCTAGATTTTAGAAGAACAGAACAAATAGATTTTTTGGGGTGAAGACGCTTTTTCTAAATCAAGGAGCTGGAATGGAGAGAAATTAAGCTAAACCTTAATCGAGGAGCGCAAACCCTTGCTGTAAGACAAATTTAATCGTGCGGGTACCATCATCGCCATCTCCATCATTTCGTCGGCTTTTCAGGCGATGCGGTTTGCGGCCGCCTCCGCTTCTTCTTTGTTGCGCGTTTATCCCGTCTCCGCTTGCCTTCAAGCGCGGCGGCGGAGATGCCGATTTACCGAAATCAAGCGCGGGGTGCGTCTGCTTCTCAGGCGCTTCGCTTCTCCCCCGTTGCAGCATCTTTTTAGTTCGATGCAAAGCACGATGATCGAAAGGAATTCGGCTGCTTCTCAGGCGCTTCACTTCTCCCAGGTCTCCGCAGCTTCTTCGTTTTGTTCAAAGCGCCGGGATTGAAAGAAATTAATTTGTTTCAGGGACTGGAAGGGTTGAATGTAAAGAAATTTATTGTGTGAATGTTTTAAGAGGAAGAAGAAGCGATGGGCATATGTTACCATGAGAAGGGGAAGGCAAGAGCCACACGATTCGTCGGAAGAGGAGGAGAAAGAGGAGAAACCCCAAACTCCGTTGGAGAAGCCCCCTTACCCAACCGCTTCCCGATCCAAACCCTCGATTCGTCCATCGATTCGTGCTTCGCCTCCGATTGAGCCAACGATTTTCTGTTCTAATCGCGCCGAAGAAGAGCAAGTCTGTGATTTCTCCATGAGCAGCAATACATGGAACAGATTCAAAGTAGTGTTGTAAATACAATTAATTTGAGATAGTGATTTAATGAAACGGAAGAGAAGGGGAGATAAATTTGGTTTTTTTACATTTTTTTCGTTTCTGTGAAGGGATTTTTTTCTCCAATACTGACGTGTGTGAGGAACAGGAAGGAGAAAAAAACCTCCATTATATATATATATATATTTATATATATGATTATTACGTTAGTCCACGTGAAATTGGATCTAAGATTCAGTTTCGGACAGAGAAACTCACGCTCTCGAAAGCCATCTCGGAAAGTGCAATCCTCGAGAGCAACTCCATCACCGGCTTGATAGATCGGAGAAAGAGAGACCCGAAGATGTCCGTCACTGTCGGCGGAGGAGGAGGAAGAGATGGCGACTGTTGCGACGGCGAGAGGAGTCTGGATCTGTTGCCGGCGGGTCTGTTGGAGACTGTCATGACGAAGCTCGACGTGGCTTCTCTCTGCTCCTTCAGATTCATCTGTAATTCGTACCGTATGTGTACAATTGTGTTCGGAAATGTTGGTCTAGAGAGAGGGTTTTCTTCGGGCTTGCTGGAAAATCGATTTGACGATCTTATAGAATCTACTCATGGAGATGTAATTTCATGTTAGCGAGATCGTCTAGGTTTTCTGGGAATTGAAAGCTGTGACCTTGGTGCGATTCTGTATGTATAAGAACTGGAATTTCATGGACATTGCGTGTACAATATACAGGAAAAGAATCATTGATGTATGAAGATGTGAATTTCTTGACGTTCAGATCTTGATTTAGTCTGTCGCGGTTTCGGTTTCGGTTTCAGAATGTCGCGTTGCCGATGGAAACAATCAGGCCATTGTTGCTTCCGAATGAGCAACTCTCAAGCCTCAAGCTGGACTGTGCACGGCTTAATAATTCAGCCATCGACATGATGTTACGGCCTTCTCTGCGGGAGATTTGTCTCCAGAACTGTCGTTGTTTCAGTGGAGATTTGCTGTATGAAATTGGTAGGAAGTGCAAGGATTTAAGGTATATATGTGGTCGTGCATGCAGAAATTTGACGCTTTTTCTATATTTTCAAAGATCCATTTCTTTAGAAAAGTCTTCCCTTTCTTTTACGAACATATCCTCTGTTCATGTAAGCCCAGGTTCCTCTGTTTGGGTTCAGTAGCAGATAAGAGTACTCTATCCATTAGCCAGCATGCGCTAGAAGAATTGCTACGCGGTTGCTCCCGCCTAGAGGTCTGAATTCTTTATTATCGTTGTTTTATCTTCTGGGATGGAATTTTCTGGGTCTTGGTCTCACCCCAATATGTGTTCTTGACAGGCGTTGATGCTCATGTTTGACCTCTCATTGCATCTGCGCCCAGTTGATGTTCATATTTTCGAGACAATCTCTGATAAACTCACTCATCTTGAGCTTGGACACATCACATCAAGAATGATGACTCAACTGCTTAGCTCACCTGTAATGCCGGAGCAAGTTAACATCAGGGTTCGACCAAACGTTCTCCAAAATGTTCAGCAGTTGCGCCTTTCAGTGGATTCTATTTCTGATGCTCTAGTCAGGGCGATATCGAAAACTCTTGTTTCGCTGACGCATTTGGACTTACGAGATGCTCCACTTGAGGATCCAAGGCAGTTTGTGGACCTCACCAATTCTGGACTTCAGGAAATTAATCAAAATGGTAAGCTGAAGCACCTCTCTATAATCCGCAGTCAGGAGTTTCACCCAACCTATTTCCGGCGAGTCGATGATCAAGGGATACTTTTTCTTGCTGACAAGTGCTGTGGCATGCAAAACATTTGTCTTGGTGGATTTTGTCGGGTAACAGATACGGGTTTCAAGACCATTCTGCACTCTTGCACCAATCTCTGCAAACTTAGCATATATCACGGGCCTAAGCTAACAGATCTTGTTTTCCATGACATCTCGGCAACTTCTCTTTCACTAAGTCATGTGAGCCTAAGAAGGTGCCATCTTCTTACAGACCACGCAATTCAAAAGCTATCTTCGAATTTGAAGCTTGAGAAGCTTGACTTAAGAGGATGCAGAAACCTTGGGGATGAAGCCTTAAGAGCCATTTCCCATTTGCCGAATCTGAAGGTTTTACTCCTGGATGGAACCAATATAAGTGATGAAGGGCTCTCACACCTGAGAGAGACATCCTTGGGCTCCTTAGTTTCTCTATCAGTAAGAGGGTGCGAAAAGTTGACGGATAAATTTGTCTCTATCCTATTCGATGGATCCTCTAAAGTAGAGTTGCGTGAACTGGACTTGTCGAATCTACCTAGCCTGACCGACGATGCCATTCTAACCCTCGCCAGAATTGGAGTCCCAATCACCAAACTCAGGCTGAGAGAGTGTGGACTCATTGGGGATAAATCAGTGATGGCTTTAGCCTCCACAATGGTCAACGAAGACAAGTGCCCTGGAAGTAGTTTGTGTTTGTTGGATCTTTACGACTGTGGTGGCATCACTCAGCTCTCATTCAAATGGTTAAAACAACCATACTTCCCGAGGCTTCGATGGCTAGGGATCACTGGAAGTGTGAACAGGGACATCGTGGATGCTCTCGCAAGGAGACGGCCTCACTTGCACGTATCTTGCCGTGGAGAAGAGCTAGGAAATGAACAGGAGGACGACTGGGACTCGGCTGACGTGCATCAACACATTGAGGCACAGGGAGATGAACTCGAGCAGTGGATGATGGAAGAAGAAGATGGTGACGAAGAAATGGAAGATGCCGAAAATGGGAGCGAAGAAGATGAGTAGGACTGACGTTCATGATCATCTTCATTCAGGAAAAAAAAATGTGGTATTTATCTGAATCTGAATTATAAAATATTGTTGTTGTTGTAATATCACCTACAGAGCTTGTTGCTCAATTTGAAGTTTCGTTAATGTTATGAACTTGTTTTCTTCCATTTATAACAGCGTGAGATAAATATCAGCCTGATATGCATATATCCGTGATTCTGTCTAATTAAAAAGTTGAAAAATTGGGGAAATAAATAAATAATTGTTTTAATTACTCGCATTAAATGTTCCTCTATATCAACGTAATCATCCCCATGCACATGCACACACACAAACCTTTCATCTACCTTTTTTTGCCCTTATATTGCCGATTTTTTATTCCCTTCAATTCGTAAAATTTTTCACTTTTTCTTTTTCTGTTTTTGTATGGATCGAAGGAAATCATTCAAATCACAGAGCTCGTACAAACAGATTAGAAGCAACCGAGGAGATCAGAGCGAAAACAGCCCCGAAAAGCTCTTAATCCTCCACGAACACCATCGTGATCATCACCTTCATTCCCAAGATCGCCTCCTCATGGCCTCTGATCATCCAAAGCCCCCAACCTCTTCTTTCTCCGAAAACGAACGCGCCGGAGACTCCCCCGCCGTTCGCCCCGATTCTAGCTACAACTTCTGGCAACAACGAACAGAAACTACCGATACGGACCCCACGGTTGTAAATCGCCGGAGCCGCCAAGGAAGCGGAAGTTTCGATTTTACAAGCAAAGGAAAGCCCAACAACAATGGAGAGATTGCTCTTGATGTGGACCATGACATGGCAGAGGTACAGAGTAACCACGCGGCCTCCGCCGTGGCGTCGTCAACGGCGAGGAGCTCAATGGCTCAGGGGCCCGACAACGCGTCCAGGGAGATGCGTGTGTCCTTCGGTGTTCGAAGTTCGGGGATCAATTTGGAAGGCTTGAATTCGTCTTCGTCATCTTCATTTTCCACGGCAACGATGCGGACGAACATGATGGATCAGAGAGAGGATCAGGACGAGGTTGTGAGATGCACGTCCAACATGTCGTATCAGAGGAAATCGGAGCTGGTGTCGAGGGTTAAGACAAGATCAAGACTGCAGGATCCTCCGCCGCAACGAGATGAAGAACGCAGGTACTCTGGTTGGATTGGGAGATCGGACCAGCTCCGGTCCGGGTTTCTTGGAAGAACAGCTGAAGAAGAAGAGGACGATCCATTGGCTGATGAGGATGTTCCTGAGGAGTACAAGAAAGGGAAACTGGACGCGTTAACGTTGCTCGAATGGATGAGCTTGGTCGCTATTGTAGCTGCATTGGCTTGTAGTTTATCGATTCAATCGTGGAAGAAGGTGACTCTCTGGAACCTTCATCTGTGGAAATGGGAGGTGTTCTTGCTGGTCCTCATATGTGGGAGACTAGTTTCGGGTTGGGGAATCCGTATCGTGGTATTCTTTGTTGAAAGGAACTTCCTTCTGAGGAAGAGGGTTCTGTACTTCGTTTATGGACTGCGGAGAGGCGTCCGGAACTGCATTTGGCTTGGACTCGTGCTCCTCACTTGGCATTTCTTGTTCGACAAGAAAGTACAGCGGGAAACTAAGAGCAAGTTCCTCCCGTACGTGACCAAGATCTTGGTGTGCTTCTTGCTAGGCAACATCTTGTGGTTGATCAAGACGTTAGTGGTGAAAGTTCTGGCATCCTCTTTCCACGTGAGTACATACTTTGACAGGATTCAGGAAGCACTGTTTAACCAGTACGTGATCGAGACATTGTCGGGTCCGGTTGAGATGTGCAGAACGCCGGGGCCAATTTACCACCGGAGCTTTGTGCGGCCGCTTTCCCACCAGGAAAGAGCGGAAGAACAACTTTGGTGAATCCCAAGCTTACGCCGATGATCTCCAAGGCAGGAACTGATAATGGGATCACAATCGATCACCTGCACAGGATGAACCACAAGAACGTTTCAGCCTGGAGCATGAAGAGGCTGATGAACATTGTGAGGAAGGTTTCGCTGACAACTTTGGATGAACAGGCAATTGACAGTTCTTACGAAGACGAATACGCCAGACAGATTAGGACTGAGAAAGAAGCTAAAGCAGCTGCTAGGAAGATTTTTAGGAACGTGGCTCAACGTGGAGCAAAGTGAGTCCTAACCACATGTTTCTTGTTCTTACAGTTCACCATTTTTACAACGCGTGATCACCTTTAGTTCCACTGATCATTCTGTATCTAAATGAAAGGCATATTTACCTGGAGGATCTGATGAGGTTTTTGCGTGAAGACGAGTCTGTGAAGATAATGAGCCTCTTCGAAGGTGCATCTGAAACCAGAAAGATAAGTAAAGCGGCTTTAAAGAACTGGCTGGTGATTAATTCTTCCCCATAGATCTTGTAGAAAGAAAATCTCTCTTTCAGATTCTGCGTATGTGTATATATATCACTCCGTCCATGGTTTGATTCTCCTTAGGTCAATGCTTTCAGAGAGCGAAGAGCTCTTGCCCTGACGCTGAACGACACAAAGACAGCAGTGAACAAGCTTCATCAGATGGTTAACATTCTCGCTGCCATTGCCATTTCAGTCATATGTCTAATCCTTCTTGAAATCGCCTCTTCGAGATTCCTTTTCTATCTAAGTTCCCAAGTCGTACTCTTGGCCTTCATATTTGGTAACACCGTGAAGACAATATTTGAATCCATCATCTTCTTGTTTATCGTTCACCCTTACGATGTTGGTGACCGTTGCGAGATCGACGGAATACAGGTAACTGTGTGTATGCGTGTCTGTGTCAATAAAAACCTAATACCCTCTAAGTTTTTAGGATAACGAGGTTTACTTGCATACATACAGATGGTGGTGGAGGAGATGAACATTCTAACAACACTGTTCTTGAGATATGACAATCTGAAGATTCTCTATCCAAACAGCCTTCTCTGGCAGAGATCAATCAGCAATTACTACCGCAGCCCTGACATGGGAGACGCAACCATTGCCACTATTAGACAGAGAATATCAAAGTAAGATAAGCACTTTCACATACAACTCTGCACTCGAGATGATATGCTAACTCTGCAAAATCTTTTTGGCATTGCAGTTACATTGATACCAATCCAGAGTACTGGTACCCATCAGCCAAAATCATCGTAAAGGATGCAGAAGACTTGAAGACAGTGAGGATAGCGATATGGCCGTGTCACAAGATCAATTATCAGGATATGGGTGAGCGATGGACAAGGCGAGCAGTCTTGGTCGAGGAACTTATCAAGATCCTCGTAGAACTCGACATTCAGTACAGACTTCATCCCCTTGACATCAATGTCAGAACTATGCCAACAGTTGTCTCAAACAGAGTTCCACCTGATTGGTCGCACAACCATGCCTGAACGTCGCGAGTAAAAAGTGGATTTCTTTCCACTGTCGCAATTTTGTAACGGGTATTCTTAATCTCATTACTTCTTTTGTCATGCTACCTCAATTCTTTTTTTTTCTTTTTTTTATGATAAATAACCGTGTAAATCATTACTTTGTTGGTGTCCACTTGATAATCCTTCTATATGTACGATAGTTTGCAAAACATTGAGTGAACTGTAGACAAAGTCAGTATAAAAGATAAATGTAGAGTGAAGGATTTGAATCCATGATTTCCATTATATAAATTTAATATTTAAATTTGGATTTGATGTCAGAAATTTCAAGTTTTCAGATATATATTCTCTTACTTTTTAATTAATTTTGTTCGTTATATTGTCAATATGTCGAATTATATAATTTTTGGTGTTATGACATCTTTTCATTGCTTAAGAGTACCGCTCACCATATATAGTTGTAAAAGTTTATATTGTTGTAAAAATTTAGTACCTTAAGTCTAATTATCACATAACTATAAGTAATTCTACAATTAAATGAAAATTTAATTATAATACTTTATAAATTAATTCTAAAATAGAGTTATCAATTTAGTTCAGCCTTATTCTCTAGATTTAGAAGAAACATATAAACTAACAAAGAGAAAACTGAAATTTTATTTTTAATTTGATCCTAGTGATGAAAGCGATAGTTTTCAGTGTGGATTGCAATGGAGTTTTCACATTATCGAAACTATCATCTCAACGTCTAGAATTCATATTAAAATTATTCATTTCGAACCCCGTATTATTTGTTCAGTAAAAATCAAAATTCTATAAAAAGAAAATATTTAGATCACATAATTGATTATTAAAACTATGTTTTCAATGTGTACCTTACAGCATTATAATGGTACTAGAGCATCCGGCCGCATGTAGTTAGAAACTTTGTACATATTCGATGAAAAATCGATTGAAAAGTCGATTTTAAAGTTTTATATAAATGTTCTCTTAGTTCATATATTTGTGTTCTTTATATTGTCAATATTTTGAATTTTTTCGCTACTTAAGAGTACAGATAACTATCATATCTAAAATCATTGTAATTAGCTAATATAAGGCACTTGCTTGTTAAAAGAAAAAATAATTGACCCTTAGATCTTCACGTAAAAGCTAGATGATAGGAATCAGTAGCATATCAAGATCTCAAATCCAAAATTACAAACACTAGAGTAGTAGATTACCAAGTGTTGCTCAACACTTCCTTCCAATTCATTTTCCTAAACAAAAGATGCCTAATTCATTTTCCAATTCTTTCTATATATACCTTTGAACTAATTATCATTCTGCTAGTCTAAACAATTCTAACAAACTAACATAAATATAACCACCACTGAAAATCTAAACAATGCAGCCAACATAACTGATAAACATATGAATCCTCCGCTGCATAAGCTCCATTGATAAGTTTTCGATGAGGAAAAAGGCCACAGACGCGACACAAAACATACAATGGCAAGTCAGGAGGGCTAAAGCGAGGAAGCTTCGGAGTCTATTCACTTGTGTTGTCATTGAAGATTTTTCAACTACATCAACAAGACTTCAAATAATCTAGGATCAAACATTTGTGACTATGTTTTGGGTAGAAAATGTCGTGCCTAAGGATCCGATCGATCAAGCAATTGTTAAGGCCGAAGAGGCCTTAACTTGGCCAAGCAAATTTACAATGCTGATTCACTTTTGAAGGATGTCAACCGCTCCACTCCAGCGCTCCATTGTGTAACCTGAGTGAATTCTGTGCTCCAATTTCCAACTGAAAAAGTGGATTTTTGGCTGAGAAACACCATTGTCTCAGTCGAGTGAATTCTCTATCTAAACTTAATGGAAATCTTGTTTCTATCTTTTTATTATTCATACTTAATTGAATTTACAAGTGTTATATATATACTAAGTTATTCATAACTAAATCTCCTAATTTTATGCAAATAACCTTATTTTACTAACTATCCTTTATATGCCCCCTCAAGATGGATCATCCGAGATGAGTCCAATCTTGTTACAAAGAGAATGAAAAGCAGCTCGAGATAATGGTTTGGTAAGAAGGTCGGAGAGTTGATCTGCTGAAGAGATGTGAGAAACACGTAAGAGACCAGTTTGCACTTGCGCACGCACAAAATGGTAGGCCAAGGTGATATGCTTCATGCGTGAGTGAAAAACCGGATTTTCACATAAGTCGCTCCAATGTTATCGCAATACACGGTGGGGACATTCGGCAGCTCTACTCGGAGTTCGGTGAGAAGATTAACTATCCAACGTAATTCAGCTGAAGTTGCTGCAACAGAGCGATATTCTGCTTCCGTCGACGAACATGCAGGAAGTCATTTTTGTTTCTTAGATGACCACGAGATAGGGTGTTTGCCGAGATACACAATGTATGCACCCGTTGAAGTAAAGTCTTTCCTATCACCTCCCCAATCCGCATCACTAAATGCATGCAAGGAAAGGGAGTTTGCCGCAGAGAAGAAGATACCTTGATGACGTGTTCCGGCAAGATAACGCAAGACTCGCTTGACTGCTTGCCAATGATTAGAAGTGGAAGCATGCATAAACTGAGAGAGACGATTTACGGCAAAACTGAGATCGGGCCTAGTTAGAGATAGATATTGCAGACTTCCAACAATCATCTTGTACTCGGTGGGATCAGGTAGTGGATCACCTGAGTCAAGCGTGAGTCGAGCTGTGGAGGCCATTGGTGTCGAAACAGATTTAGACCCAATCATGTCAACTCGTTGAAGAAGATCAGTAACATATTTGCGTTGAGAAAGAAGAAGACCATCAGCTGTGCGAGTGACTTCCATACCGAGAAAGTAGTGTAAATCACCCAAATCTTTGAGAGAAAACCTGGCGGCAAGAGATTGAATGAAGGTATTAACTGAAACCAGTTATTACCGATAATAATGAGATCGTCAACATAGATAAGCACAAATATGCTATCAGTGCCATCATGTTGAATGGAGAGGGATTCATCAGCAAGGGAGTTCACAAAGTTTAGAGATACCAAATACTGTCGTAGCTGAAAATACCATGCGCGTGGAGCTTGTTTGAGGCCATAAATGGCTTTCTTTAATTTGCAAACATGACTAGGCTGGTCACGATCAACAAAGCCCGGGGGTTGCGACATGTACACTTCCTCAGAAAGATTACCTTGAAGAAAGGCATTGTTGACATCCAATTGTCGTAGAGACCAACCACGAGAAATAGCAATAATCAACACGAGTCTGATTGTTGTGGCTTTAACGACTGGACTGAACGTTTCATGGAAGTCAACTCCAGGGCATTGATGAAAGCCCTTAGCAACCAAGCGTGCCTTAAAGCGATTTACAGATCCATCAGGGTTTCTCTTAATCTGAATCCACTTGCAGCCAACAATATTTTGAGCTTCACTTGGAGGTATGAGATCCCAAGTTTGATTTCGAACTAGCGCATCAAATTCATCACTCATAGCTCGTCGCCACAAGGGATTCTTGAGTGCTGTGGTATGAGTGGTAGGTTCAATATCCTGTAAAGAACTGGAAACATTAAAGGACAACTTCTTGTTAGGTTTGACAATATTGTTCTTTGCACGTGTGATCATTGGATGAATATTCTGAACAGGTTGTGGCTGAGGAGCATCATCAGAGTGCTGTAAGGAGATCATATCCAAAGGTATGAATGGCTGAGGTTGAGAGGAGTCTGATGGTGAGGGATCATTGCTCGGGGGCACAACAGGTGACGGAGTGACGATGACCTCGTTCATAGATGGTAAAATGGAGACAACCGGTTGACACGAGATAGAAGAAATACTTGGCTCAGATGATTGTGAAGACGAGGAAGATATACTCGGGAAGTGATGGTGAAGATTAGAGTAAGGCAAAACAGATTCATAAAACTGAACATGACGAGAAACAAATATGCGAGACGTGACGGGATCAAAACATAGATAGGCACTTTGTGTGGGTGAATAGCCAAGGAAGATACATGGAGTGGAGCGAGGTTGAAGTTTGTGAGCAGAGTATGGTCGAAGCCACGGATAACAGAGACACCCAAAGACACGAAGCTTACTATAGTTTTGTGGGGACCCGAGAAGACATTCATAAGGTGATGAGTTTGAGAGGATTGGAGTTGGCAATCGGTTAATGAGATAGACGGCTGCGGTGAAGGCATACGACCAGAAATGAAGTGGTAAAGATGCGTGCATGAGAAGAGAAAGACCAGTTTCGACAATATGTCGATGACGTCGTTCAGAGATGCCGTTATGTTCAGGAGTGTGTGGAGGTGTGGTGAAATGTGATATTCCATGAGATGCAAGGAAAGACGCAAGTGCAATGTATTCACCTCCATTGTCACTATAAAGAGTTGTGATTTTAGTTTGGAAACGAGTTTCAACGAGTTCTTTGAAGTGGGTGAAGGTAGAGTAAACATGAGATTTTTGTTTGAGGGGAAAAATGCAAGAGTATCTTGTAAAATGATCAACAAATAGAACATAATATTTGAAACCATCTGTTGATATCACAGGTGAGGTCTAAACATCGGAAAAGATTATCTCAAGGGGTCGAGTTGAAGTAAGAGAAGACATGGAGAAAGGAAGTTTGTGACTTTTATTGCTCGAACACGAGTTGCAGGGCAAATGAGAAGAAGAAAACGATAACGGAAATGAAAAACTTAGAGATTATTTGACGTAGCAGGGTGTCCTAGACGTGAATGCCACTCGGACAAAGTGGTCTTAGAAACAGAAAGGCCTAACGTAGGAGAAGACCCGACCGAAGGAATGGGCCACTCGTAAACTCCGTCTTTAGCGTGTCCTTTTAGAATTATTGCCCCGTGCGTCGATCCTTCACCTGAAACTCATCCACAAAAAATTCAACCGATACATCATTAGTTTTGCACCAAGATTTTTCTGCATCTCAGGAACACATAATACGCTTTGGAAAGAAAGGATTCGAGAGGGTAGAGAGACTGAGAAAGATCCTGTATGTGTTATATGGAGACCCGTGCCATCCCCAACAACAACTGTGTCACCGCCGGTGTAGGGATTGTGAAGGCTAAGGTTGTGAAGATTAGAGCTGATATGATGTGTTGCCCCGCTATCAAGAAGCCATGAGTTTGTATCGTAGGGAGATACAAAAGTGTTGTGAGCACGAGGCTGCCATGGAGGAGGTGTAGAATTTCGCGGATGTGTCTGTGGTGGATGACTGAAATTTGCAGCAGAGATGAGCTGAAACTGCGGGCAGCGTTTGGCGCTATGACCAAATGTTCCACACGCTTGACATTTGCCCTGATAGCCACGCGATTGATTTGATGGATGAGTAGGTTTGCGATTCCAGTTGTTGCCGCGACCTCGAGAGGTAGAAGGACGAGTGCTTGCATTGAGAGCAGTAACTGGGCAACTGTGAGATCAAAGGTGCGAGGCAGCAAGTTTTGCTTCATGATTCAACAAGCGCTCATGGAGTTCATCAATTGGAATCAGAGAATCTCTAGCATTAACATCATCAACTACTGGTTTGTATTCTTCAAGAAGACCATCTAGAATAAATTCAAGCATGTCCTCGGGATCAAGAGGTTTTCCGAGAAGAGAGAGTTCATCACCTTCAGATTTGATGAGCCGAATGTACTCGTCAATAGTTTGTGTGCCTTTTGTGGAACATTTGAGTTGTTCTTTTATCTGACGAATATGACTTCGAGATGCTTTGCCATATGTGTTGGCAAGAATCTTCCATGCCTCATGAACAGAGGAGACACAAGCAATCATAGGTTGCAATGAGGTCGAGAGAGCTCCAATGAAAGCAGAGAACAAGAGTTTATCTTGCTGTTTGAAAGGTGCAAACGCAGGGTTGGGATTCGGGATCCTGTCGATGAAGATTGTAGGTGCAGGTACCGGTGAATCATCTTTAATAAAGCACTCGAGACCATGACCTTCGAGTAGAGCGGAAACTTGAACACTCCAGGTGAGATAATTAGAAGGAGTGAGCTTGGTGACATTAGCCATATTCACTGTGAGTAGCACACGCTGTGGTTCCAGAGGGTTAAACACAAGACCGTGTTCAGCAGCGGAAGATTGAGTAGCTTGTGAGGATTCCGACATGATGACAAGTAAAGTAGAAAACGCTTCTTGTAGGTTTCACCAAGAAAATCGACGCTGGCTGTTGAGGGATCCGATTGGGAGCAAATCAGATCCAGTCGACCGATTGGAAGGAGTCAACTGGTTTCACCGAGGAAAAGCAGAGAAATTGACGGTGCAACGGTGATGCGATTGTAAACAGAGAGATTCACCGGCGAAAGACTAGGACCAGCGAATGTGATGGTCTTCGATTGCGGTGATGACCCAGAGTATGATGATCTCCGATTGGCGGTGCAGCGGAGATGCGGAGTAAACGGAGAGATTCACCGGCGAAAGACTAGGACCAACGAATGCGATGGTCTTCGATTGATGATGACCCAGCGAAGGAGAGTCTTCGATTGGAACAGTATGGCGGTGAAGCAGTATGGCGGTGATGATCCAGAGAGTATGGCGGTGAGGCAGTATGGCACTGGCGAATCGATTGGAAGAAGAAGAAGGGTGATGACCCAGAGAGTATGGCGGTCAAGCAATATGGCACTGGCAAATCGATCGGAGGAAGAAGAAGAAGATTGGAAGGCTAAGTCTCTGTGATAGAGTTTTGTGTTTGTGTTCCGATGGAAGTTTCAGAATCATGAAAAGCCTTCAGTGAGGGATTTGGATGGAGGTTATCAAGAATCATGAAAATTTCAGAATCATGAAAGTTTCAGAACCTTACCAAGAAGGTTCTGAAACATGATACCCATGTGTCGCGACATCTTTGTTTTATTAAGAGTTCTATGATCGAGTTATAGAGGGGTTTGAAACATTCTTTCTACATTCAAATAAGTTTTCAGGTTTTCTTATCGAGTTAATAGAGAATTTTAAATTGTTCATTCATATTGCTAATTATAAATAATTAATCTAGAATCATATCTATTGTTCTTCTCTCTTGAATTTTTTTTATAATCTAAAGTTTGTATCACTAGTACCAGTCTGTAATCATTTTCCAACAAATCAAGTGTAACACCTACACTAAAAAGAAAAAAATAATTAATTAGATGTTTAACACCAATTCAATGAGAAAACGACTAGATGAATTAAAAAATGATGAGAAGGCTAAGAGTTGGTCAACATAATATTAAATGGAGAAGGTGATCAAATGGAGAATTGGGTCAAAAGAAAGAGAGGG
>CM071868.1:25483451-25530645 GCA_036759665.1 Gynandropsis gynandra | reverse complement strand
GGAAGAATGATGCACATACACAATATAAGCCATAAGAATTCGCAATCGAAGACATGAGATATAAAACGAAAAATTTTGTACGATTGGAATAATTTTTACAAATGTGATGTTCATTTTTACACAATAGATTTTGATGTGTTTTGAGAGTCGATTTAGAGTATAGGAGCAGAAAGGGGATGAAATTTTTGTGTGTGATTTGGGCGACTTTGGTTGTAGTGCATGACCTTAGCGTTTTTCCTATTTAAAAGATTGGTTGTAGAAATAAAGTACTCAAATCTCAATATTTTTTTTGTTTTGAAAATTTGGTTGTAGAAAAAAAAATACTCAGCTTGAGCATTTTGATGCTCGGCCTGAGCGTTTATCTCTGCAAAAAATTTATTAGTTGGTGAAATATTGGACCAAGCCAGAGTTGCTCTGGCCGAGTATTTTTAAGGTATGGAAGTTTTTGGGTCATGAATTAGTGGTTATGGATAATTTATTCAAGGGATGGTCATGTTTTCGTATACCATATCTTCTGAGGGATTCCAAGATCTCATCAAGCACGAAGGAAGTCATGTAGGCTTTGCGAGTGAAGTGAGGTCACGAGGTTCGAGTTCAAGATCGTGGTGCTTGTGTGATGATAGAATTTCGGTGAGAGATATTTTGTCGCATAAAGAATATTAGGTCAGATATGATGGTACTACAATGCTTTAGGATTTTGACGTAATAATCAACTCGTGTTGGGATTCAATGGGATCTTATGATCATTGGAGTTTAGCGACTGGAGTTGATGGACCTTGCAAGCACTACAGTTGTGATATGACAGGACTATGCAAGCACCTGTATTATCAGCTGAGATCCATTGAGATCTTTCGAACATTGTGCTGGGAGGTTGGAGATCATGTGGACCTCATAAGTGCTACAATGATTGGGGTCTAATGGGATCTTACGAGCGATAATCATGGTGAAGTACTAGTCTTTGATTGGGGGTATTCGTTCAGGGGCGGATTTGGTATTTAAGTGTGATAATTTATTTTTATGTACTTTATTTTGTATATTGTGAAGAACGATTAGAATGTGTAGAGATTGCACAAGCAGCGGTCTCACTAAGTGTAATTAATTATACTCACATTGTCTGTGTGTTGTTGTGAATAGATAGAAAATGAGGAAGCATGTATCGAGGGTCACAACAGATTCTTCCCGATATTTTATTTATATATATTAATAAAATGTCTCAAAGCAATATATTTATGTATTTGGATTTCTGGTATTTATTGAGATCTACATTTTAACATAATATTGTTATTAACTATTTCAAATATCGATAGACATACTACCATGGAGAGGGTGATGATAGATATACTCAATCTCGATTAACAATTATGGGATGAACGTGTTATATCAAACATTTGAATAGAGTAAAACTCATGTTTCAAATGTGTGATTCATTTAAAGTTACAATTGTGCTTGAATATAGTAGGAAACAAATCAAACATTTTGGTAGAGTAAGAAACAATTTATGGGCACTTTTTAATCCACTCATTTCCCAACAATCATTTTAAGAGATTAAGAAACAATCTATAATCATTTTATAAGTCATTCATTGTTTTGGGTTGGAAACCCATATAAGTCATTGTTGAAGAGGTATAATTAACAAAATGGAAAAGCTAATGTGTTTTTCATTTAGAGTTGAATTACAAAAAATAACATACTATTGTATATTTATCTCAAAATCAGTTACTAATGAGTGGATATAGACAGTTTTTTTTTATGTAAACTTTCTAAGACATTTCAAACCGAATTTCATTTAATATCGGTAACATATCAAATTCAATTTAACCAAACTCTTATACCAATATAAATTTTATGAGTTTCCACTTAAAAACGATTGGTAATATGAATAGATTAAATTATACTCTTTATATAATATTATATTAAATCCTTTATAATTTCTATTGATTTTATTCTTTTATTAGACGTATATATATAGTATAATTATGAGTGTTAAGCGGGTTGGCCCAACCCAATCCACCATGGATTGAGTTTATCTTTAGTTTCTTCCACTCTGATTTTGTTATATATATATATATATATATGGGTTGTAATTTTTCGAATCCGTCAAACTCCACAATTTGTATGGATAAACCCACGAGTCGAACTTTTTTATACAATTATATAATAAATAATTTATATGGATTTTTTTTTAAAAAAAATCCTAAATAATCTAAGTAAATGTCCAAAAGTCAAATACAAGTATCAAAATACTTTGGAACATAAAAAAATTAACATAATTGATAAAAACATAGATAAACGAAATAAAGTCTAAGAATTCAAATGAAAACAATATTTAACTAAATATTTGGAAATTGAAACTTCAAAACATAATTTTCATCCTCATGGATGACTTACAACCGTATTTTGTGTTCCATAAAAATATTATAATTATATATTATTAATATTATGGAATAACCCATGTGGATTGATTTAAATTGTGACTGAAAAAACTCAACCAAGTCCGCACTTATGCGGATTGAATCAAGGTAAACCAGCGGATTGATGATCCCTTTGACACCTCTAAATATGAAAATTACTAATTTGGTACTAATCAAAATAATGGCGATAAATTTGTAATCTAAATAATATTTCTCTTAATGATAAAGACATTATTTTGCATCTTGTCATATGGCAATAAAACTACCAATGTTCTTATCACCTATAAAACATGGAATACAATGCTATCAAGATGATCAAGCGGTGGAGTTAGATTTCTCAACAAATGCAATGCATGTAAGATATTTAATTTCTTGGTACACGACGATGAGTGGGTACCCAAAAATGGAAGGATGGATGAATATGATGATTTTGATTTCAATGTATAAATCAAATGAGCTTAATCGTGTATAAATATGATGATTTGATTTTAATCTGTAAATTGAACGAGCTTTTATTATTCTCGTTTAAAACATTAAGTAAAATATACTTTTGTATGAATATTTTTTTTCATCGAAAGTAAAAATCTATCACTACAAAAAAACATCTAGTTTGCAACGGACGGATCAACGGATCCGTCCGTTGATAAAAATTTCCAACGGATTGCAACGGATACCCGATAACGTCTAACGGGCCGCCATGCGTTGCAACTATCAACGGAAGATTAACAGATCAATTCCGCTGCTACCATCCGTTGGAAAGCCGTTAGAAAACCAAAAAAAATATCCAACGGACATTCGTTGCCAAGTGTAACTGATGTCCGTTAGTATTGACAACGAACGTCCGTTAAAATTGATAATTTCGAGGATTGCCGATAGAATAATTTAACGTGACCTTGAACCGGGCATCCGTTGAGGATTCCAACAGATGTCCGTTGGAAATAATTTAATGATCAATATCAAGGTTTTAGTATCAAACCATCAACAACAAGTATATTTTCAACAAAATGTCGTCTTCTTCAAATAGATATATATATATATATAGATCGAGAGAGAGTGGATATATAGAAGAAAAGATCCTATAACCGAAGAGATTACGCAAGAGTTTTTACATGGATTTGAGCGATTCATGAGTATTGCGTCGATGCAACCTTTGTGTCAAGAACGTGGAACAATGTTATATCCATGCAAAAGATGCAAAAACATGAAGTATCGAAGTCAAGAAATTGTTTGCAAACATCTTTACAAGGTGGGTTTTTTAGAGAATTACAAAATTTAGTTATTTCACGGCGAAAATTGTAGCGTTAGAGATATTGTGCAAGAAACACAAGTAAAAAGAAATGAAGAAGTTATTTATGAAGCATCAACAACCAATCCAAATGTGGAAATGATGTCAGATGCTTTTCCCGCATGAAGAGATGCCGAACATTGATGCATGCCGATTTTTCAACCTATTGGATTCGGTGAAACAATCTATATATGAAGGTTATCGTGAAGGTCAGTCCCGCTTATCTTTACCTTCAAGATTGATGAGTATAAAAACAGACTACAATGTTACTGAAAATTGCGCGGATTCATTTTGCAAAACCATGCGTGAATATTTACCGGAAAATAATCAAGCTCCCGAGATATACTAAGAAACAAAGACTGTTTTAAAAGATTTGGGAATGCCACATGAGAAAATTGATGTTTGTAGAAACAGTTGCATGTTGTTTTAGGGAAATGATAAAGACTTGTTGGAATGCAAGTTTTACGGTGCAATCAGATTTTGGCAAAAAAAAACTCATCTTCACGTAAAAATATGTACCATACAAGAAATGTCTATAGCAAACAAGTTGAGAAGGTTATTTGAATCAAAAAATAACCACTGCGACAATGAGTTAACACATAGAACACTCGACGATCGAGGGGGACGCAACATCCATCGGATGGTAAGGCTTGGAAATATTTCAATGAAATATCCTGAGTTCGCGTATGAAACGAGAAACGTTTATCTTTGTCTGTACACTGATCGTTTTAGTCCATATGAACAATCTGGAAGTCAATAATCTCTGTGGCCGGTGATTTTGTCTCCATATAATTAGTTTCCTTATATGTGTTAGAAAAGAGAGGTAATGTTTCTCACGTTGCTGATTCCAGGACCAGAACATCTGAATAAAAGGTAATGTTTCTGACGTTGCTGATTCCAGGACCAGAACATCTGAATAAAAGTCTCGATGTCTTTTTGCAGCCCTTAATTCATGAATTAAGACATTTTTGGAACGAATGAATTCTTGCTTATGACGTTAGTATGAAGCAGAATTTTACATTGAAAGTGGTCTTGTTGTGGACAATTAGCGACTTTTCTGCCTAAGGAATGTTATCTGGCTGGAGCACGCACGAGAGATTAGCATGTCCATATTGTATGGAGGATATAGATTCATTTTGACTAATACATGGTAAGAAACCATGTTGGTTTGATTGTCATAGAAGATTTATTCCTCGTGGACATGCTTTCCGGAAAGATAAAAAAACATTTTCGAAAGAACGTGGTACAAAAAGAAGAGGCACCGTGCATGCAAACCGGAACACAAATCCTTTACGAAAGATTAAACACAATGGGCGATTTACAATAATTGGTAGAATACGGTGGAGATCGTGGGACGAATACAACACTCATACAGATGGCAGAAGAAGGATACGTCACGCATCTACACAGCTTGGATGCACGACATGCAAGCCCTAATGCGCCTGACGATGAACAACGCCGAGCGCAATTAGAAGAAACACAAACCGACATGGGTAGCGGACGAGGTCTTCAACCAACTTGTCCAACATTGGGAGTCTGAAGACTTCAAGGCCAAGAGCGACAAGGCCAAGAATGTCGTTACGGCGAGAAGGTTACCGGAGATGGTCTGCATCGCCATACTTCGGGATCAAAATTATTCCCGAAGAGAAAGCAAGAATTGGTAAATTTCTTGTAGTTCTCATTTAAATTTTTTATTTTTTACAATATTTATATAATTAAATTTATGTTATATAACAAATGCAACAAATAGGAAGAGAATCGACTCTTCTTGAGCTGGTTTTAGAAACCCACGCCAAGAAAAAACTGGTCGTCGGGGAAGAGAGCGATGAACCTGAACTCGTCGACCCTCGAGCAGAATTTATCGTGAAAGTTGTGACAGATAAGATCACACAGTAATCACAAGCTTGCGGTTCAACTCCCGACGAGCTCACTCCTTTACAAAATGATAAAATTTATTTGGAGGTAAAGAAAAATTTTATTGTTTATAATTTGATTAGTAAATAAAATATTTTCTAACCATTCTAACTCTAACTTTGTTTATTTTGTAGTCAGTTAGACCGTGTAAGGGGCATCTTTACGGTCTCGGTGCACTTCAAAAAGATATCATCGAGGACTCCACGATGGTACCTCCCGTGGTCCAAGAGAGTTACACGTAACAATGGCGTATCGAGGATCTCGAATCACAACTTCGAGAAACTCGAGCACAGATGCGGCACACAGATACGGCACATGGAGATCGTCATAGAATTGCTAACCAATCGGGCGTATCAAGCACAAAATCAGAAGGGAGAAACAACGTCGCGTCGAGAATCGGGTATCGATTTGTATGCAACGCCTTCTTCACGACGTGCTGGCGATCACGGGGATGAACTCGGCCCCAAAAATTTAGATGATATGTAGTAGAATTAGATTTTTTTATTTTTCGTAAGAACTTTTTATATTGATTAAGGGCTTTAAAAATTTTTTTAAAATTTTTTAAAAATTTGTTTATTTTTTTATTTTGTTTGTAAAATAACAACGGATGCCCGTTGACAGTTTTCAAAAAAAATTGTAACGGGCATCCGTTGCAATCCCAATTTCTCGTCAATTTGTAACGGATGCCCGTTGCCATTTCCCGTCAATCAGCCAACAAGCATTCGTTGAAAATTTTCAGTTCCCTCGTATTTTTCGTACCAACAGATGGGAATTGAATATCTGTCACAAATTGGTAACAGGCATCCGTTACAGTTTAGTAACGGCATCCGTTACAGTTTAGTAACGGCATCCGTTGCAGGGATTGTAACGGCCATCCGTTACAATCTGCCAACAGAATTATCTGTTACCGGTCCTTTGGAATATTGTCACAGATATTATCTGTTGCAACACCATTGGAAATTGCAACGGATCTAGATTTGTAACGAGTGATTCCCAACGCTCTCGATCCGTTACTATTCGTTAGGAATCGCTCATTGCAATGAATTTTTGGCGATTTTCAACGGATATGTCCTTTGTAAATCTCTTGTTTTTTTTGTAGTGTGTGAACATTAGTGGAGAGATGTTTTAATTGATTGGATTTACTAATAAAATAAAACATATTTAATATATTATATGATTTAGGAAAATCCATGATAAAATCAAGAATCTTAATGAAAAGCTGGTTCGAGTTCATTATGTTTTTTAGAATTCTAAAAAAACTGTTATGATTACAAAAACCCTAATTATGAATTTACATACGAAACCTTATGCACAACCCAATACGAGACTAATATATCATTGTTAATAATGTAAATATTCTCTTAAATTTTGAGCTTGCAAGTTTCGAATTCCCAATTTAGAAGAAATCGTCAAATTCCTTCTTATTAAGTATCTTGGTAAATATCTTTGTAAACTATGATGTGTAGGCATGTGCTTGGTGAAAATGGTGCCAAATGAAAATTTTGTTTTAGACAATCTGACAATCGATATTTACGTATTTTTTTCATTCATGAAAAATTGGGTTTGCATTAATGTGTAATGCAACTTGACTGACACCATAAAGCTGAATAGGACAACACTGGGAAACACCAAGATCACAAAAGCGAATTTTAAGCCACTTGATTTCTTTTTTTCCAAGAAATCGGTGATTCCCTAAGATGAAGAAACCATTGTGTAACACACCGTCATGTCAAAGGATAACTAGTCCAATTGGAATCACACAAGTTGTAAGATGGATGTCGCACGATGCTCGAATAAGAATCCTTTGACATGAGTCAACTTCAAAAACATACCACACATAAGACCGCATTCCAATTATCAAGAATCGATGACAGCACGAAATGTGTAAGAACATGGATGTTATAGGCAAGATCAAGTCGAGTGATATGTCGTCTGGATGTGATCTTATGTATCTCAAATTTTAATATTTATACCTAGATTAGACATTCCACAAAGATACTAGGGTCGAACACAATGACTAAGAAGGATTAAACTAATGATTTCACAAAATGTATGGTCATGAAAATCATAAAAGGTGTGTTTATATCTATAGACAAACAAATTATATTACAAATACAATTATGTACAAGTGAGACGATACTTTGAGGTTCGAGAATTGTTTTCACATACAAGAACCCATTAAATATTTCTGAAAATATCATTTTGTTTCTTACGGAGAATTTAATAATCTTATATGAACCTATCTTCTCTGGAAGTCTAGTTCCTATTCAAGTATTTCAATCTTTGATATCTCCCTCTAATAGCCTTCATACTAAATGAACGATCGATAGATTCACTTATCTCGAAGTCTAAACCCATATCAAAGCATTTAACGTCTCCATCTAATGATCTATGTGTTGAATGCATTATCGTCTAATATCAACATCCCTAAACCGATCTATCTATCTCTCGATCTGATCATTTATTCTATTTAATGCATACGATCTAGTGTAACTCAATGTATCCGTTTGAAATAACCCATTTGATAATCCATTCAAGGGGTCCATCCAGGAATTGAAAGAGTAAAACATGCATCAAACTTTAAAAGCAAAAATAACAAATCTAATAATTAAGTACGATGAGTTCGAATACATAAAACTTTAGTCTAAAGCATGGATCATACCTATAGATCTATATCTTAGGAAATAAGTACAACGATAAACAAGTACAGAGAAAGGGTTAGGAAATATCAGTCGACCTCATGCTTAGTCATTGTCATGACCCTACCTTTGACTTATCTCGCTGGTAGTTTAATCTTTCGATTAAATCCGATAGCCATATCATTCTTCTACATGATCAAGGAGATTTCATCTCAATACTTTATGTTTTTATATCTATTCCATTATTCCTTTCTATATATTTTAGACCCCAACTTACAAGAAATCTCTCTAACACTTCAATAATTCAAAATTTGAATTATTAAATGAATTCGGTAAATCGCTCAGCCGAGTTAGCGTCAGTTCGGGTCAAGCGGTTGGTTGTTTTGTGTATTTTTTATGCAATTTGGAGCCAAATTTTGACTTGATAAGGTCGAGCAAACATACGGGTGTGAAAAGCTTCCCCGTTTCGCCTACTGCTCGACCGAGTTAATCACCACTCGGGTCGAATGAATCTTCGGGAATGATTTTGATGCTTTGTATTGACTGGATGATAAATCGCTTTGCCTGAGTGATTCTTCTGGAACTTTTTTACATCTCATCTTTACATGTTTGGCCGAGCGATTGCTCCTTTTATGTCTTTGATGCTCGTTTTATATTGAAAGTTGGTTGTGTTTCTTTATAATATGCTCATTAGCCCCGGTTACTTACAAAATCATAAAATAAACTAAACAAGGAATCAAAGGAACTATAAATGCTAAAAAACCTAAAACGTAATAGAAACATTGAGCTAATTATAGTGAAAGTAGTTTGATCATTAAATCATGCCAAGGTAAACAATACGACCAACAAGACATCTATAGTGAGCTGAGTTCAGAAATTGTGAAGACTTTGAAAGAGAAGTCGATGATGTTGTTCCATGGGAAATGCATTAGGTTTGGCACCAAGTAGACTAACCTTGGACTAATATTAAGAGCATTATTTCGATGGAAAAGATATATACCATAAGGACTTCGAGCAACATCAATCCCAAAGAAGTATTCCAAAATGATGAGGTCTTTTATATAAAAGTATTAACACATGTATTACTTGAATTCTATAATAACATTAGGTAACTTTCCTACGAGGAATGGATCATCAATATACACAGAAACATGATGGCGTACATGATCTCACACAAAAGTGAAAAACGAGTAATGGTATAGGATAGAAGAAAAATATAAACTCGTAGAGCAAACACGACCTGCCAAATCAACATAAAAACCCAATGATAACTTCATGTAGACTTCCTAAGTAAGATCACCGTGTAATAAGGTGTTATGAGATTTCATTCGATGGACTTTCCAGTTCAACGCAACATGTATGGCTAGAAAAACTCGAAAGTCATCTTCGTAATCGAAGAAAAAATGTCACCATAACAAGCCCTTTCAATCGAATTGTTTTCCAATATAACCAGTCTAGTCTTGTAACGTTCAAAAAAATCAAGAGAAAAATTTGAGAATTGAATAGGAAGAAATGCACAACAAAAAAATATGACTAAAAACAAATTCTATAATAGCTGATTGTCTATTTCTTTTAAAAGGATAATCAATAATAATTTAAAAATAACATGCATTAAATTCCTCGTAAAAAAATATCTACAGCTTTTAATGCAACTTAATTTTAAAGAAATATATTTTAAGTAAATAACTATTAGAACCTAAAATTATTACTTAAAAACATATATATAAAAGAGTAGATTTTTCCTCCTTCTCCTTCTGGTGGAAGGAAAAAATCCCTCATACAATGTACATCAGTTTAGACTAAAAAGATACGAATACAAATTCATTGTGTATTTCTTGCTTAATTCATTGTATCTCATTATTTTATTCATTGTGCATTCCCTCTTCTGCAGATTCATTGTATCTCTGCCTCCCTCGTCCCGACGTCTTCAATCTGTTTTCCTCCCTACACACGCGTAAATTGACCAACTCAAGCCCCGTTCGGTATGCACTCTCTCTTCCTCCCTCATTCGGCATCTTCGATCTCTCTTTCTCCCTCATCACCGACGATTTTAAATGCCAAATGATCCAAGGCTTGCGGAGACAGATTTTGGAGCTTAAGCTCAGTCACGATGGCACGACTGGTTGGCAAACAATAGAGAGCAGGGGCGAGATACTGATGGCAGAGACAACCCAAAGGTGGCGGTAATGTATTTCATATTTATTGAATTAACCCAAGGTAAAGGTGAGAAATTCTTCAGTGATCGTTAGGGATAAAGCATATGTGAGAAAGAATGCTACGTAAAAAAAGGAATATAGGCATCCATCGACAACAATGCCCAGTACTTTGTTGATGGCTTAGAGTACATGTTGCTCGAGTTTTTGCCTTCTCCACTTTACTTTATGTACATGATTTGCGGCTGCTTTGGAACAATCTTTAATGGTTCAATCAAGTTTGATTGCAATTATTGACATCTTGGTTTTGATCTATCTAATTGTTTGCTTCTAGCATGGTTTGCTCTACCATCGGGGTATAGGTGTTTTATGTTGTTGCCGATATTGGCGAAGAATACTTACACATCTGAAAATGCTCTAATGTGAGTTGATTGTTTCGTCTTTAAGTTAATTTAATTGATTTTTTTTTGTGTTTCTATTGTTAATTTTGTGTGCTTTTTGTTAGTGTAAGATTTCATATTTGTTGCTAGTTCGGCTTTGGGTTTCTTTTTTATCGATTTGCTCAATATATTGGGGTTTTGAAATCTGGATTAAGAAATGAGGTTGTTGCACATTCTTCAATTTCAAAGTATGCTTCCTATATAGAACACCCTTAATCAAGTATTTGAGTTTTGTTCAAGCAATGAAAACCTAAAAATTATAAGAAGATTGAATATTTAAGTGTGATGTAGAAAAAGGTGGGATACTGCCAACAGATTGTTTCGTCTTTAGGTTAATTCAATCGATTTTGTTTTGCGTTGTTGTAATGGATTTCCCGCTGATGAGGTGAACCGGTTTAAGGGTCCTCAAAGTCCTATTGGATCTTACGAAAATCAAGCAGGGAAAGTAGATGGTAGAACAAGCATTCCTCGACTTCAGTTACTGCAGACACCTGATCAAAGAGTTTCACGAAACGAGATACAAATTGTAATGCACAGTGAGCTGACGTTTTCGCCAGAGTCTTGGACAAATGAAAAAGGATCTCACATACGAAAGTCCCTAAGGACTATTGGAAAGCTAATTAGTGGTTCAGAGAAGAGGTATGAGGAACACTTTGTGTTTAAAAAATGTTATATATTTTTCAATATTCAGGAGGTTTAAGTTACATTAGTTTATAATTTCACTCTTCAATCTTGTGATACCACAGAAGAGATAATAGTGGAGTGGAATCACAGTCGCATATAAGAGTTGTAAATAATTCCATTGATGCAAGGACATTGAGGCGGCAATCACTTACAGGCGTGATGCCATCACAGAGATCTTCTATTGGGGGAAAAGCGATCCAGAACGGTAAGCATGTGCTATGTTCATGAGCCTTACTTTAGTCACAATTAAAACCTTCTCTCCTTTGCTTTATTAGGTTTAAATGATGCAAGAAATGCCAAGAAACCTCCTCCCATGCATCCATCTTCCAAATTAGAAAAGAGATGGGTCTAGATTAACTAGGAAAAACACGTTTTTGCTTTGGCTCGAAGCATACTTTTCCATCAAAGGCACTTGAATTCTGATTCAATTAGATGATTTTGTTCATTCAAGTAAATAAGATCTCTTTAATTTAGATGGATATGTTTACCATGGATGTACAACACTCAGGTATTCTGTTAATAAAAGCATCATATTTCCAAACTCTTCATATCCATTTCTTATGGATTTTTAGATTTTCCTTCTTATTGTAGACCATAGAGTATAACAGCATCTGAGCTTGAGACTTTTGGATAACTCATTACTTCACAATTTTATGGATATTTTTACAAAGAATTTTGTATTTTTTCTGTATTTTGTGCAGATTATACAACATCAACTTGTAGGAACCAGTTCAGGTTAGCTCAAAGACTTTGCATAAGCATCAAGTAACACCTTCTTGAATCTTTGGAGTTCTAAATTCTCTTGTTGGTTGTCTAGGTATACCGTTTTCGCGAATTTCCATCCTTTCTTAGTGATGCTGTTAGGATCTTGAAGAACTGGATCATATGGATCATATCTCTAGTACATTAAGCTTTCTTTAAGAAGAATCTTATAACCAATGTACTCTAGACCGAGCTTCTTTGCAGGGTCTCCATAATATGTCTCTGCTGCCCAATCTGCTCCCAATGGGATTATCTGAACAAAGACACTTCCAAGTCTCATGAACAAAAAATGAGTCATGGCAGCTCCATGAACTCCGACAAAGACATTACTTGAGTTAAGCATCTTATAAATCTGCCAATTCTGTCGGCTTATCAGGCCTCAATACTTCAACTTGAAACCCAATTCGTTTAGCCATTTTTACCAACATATCCTCATTCGTTATCCCCTGAGAACCATTCCTTGAAAATATCGCCATCTTCGGCCTCTGCAAGCTTCCTTTAGCAGTCTTTCTTCTCTTTCCTGCTTTTGCACTAAAACGAAGCTCCTTCTGACTGACCAATTTGTTGATTCGAGGTATGTAAGCTTGATCTCGAATTTTTCGAAAATTTAAGATGTTTTGGGATCTTTCAATACAAAGGGATCTACTATCAACTCATCGTGGATTCTAAGGCCAATGGTGGCTTCCTTAAAACAGTGAGTTCTCTTATCCCTACCGAAATCAACAAGTGGATAATCAGTAAATTGAGAAAGAACATCTCCATACTTCATCTCCCACCATATGGACTTGGACTTTAGGGCCTTGGACATCCATTGTTTGATGGATTTTGTGTCGAAAGTACATTTTAAACTGATTAAGTTCAAGAGTGTCTCTTGAAGATACATTCTCCAAAATAACATCTACTAATTGAAGTCTGAGGTCCATTTTTTTACATTTAGTTATAGTGTGAGGTCAAACTCAAGGCCACGATATTTCATAACCCAAGCTCACACACTTATCTTCTAGCCCTATTTTTATTTCTTTCAGTTTCCACAATTACATAATGTATATGCATCTAAAGTTTTTTGTCTTTCAGACGAACTAGATCGAGTAAAATTCTATCTTTCAGATTTGTGTGATGTTCATAATGAAGAATTGTTATGTTTTTTGGCAGGAGGAAGATGAGGCGAGGTTGGTACAGGAGACAGGCTTGCAGCTGAAAACAGATAAACAATTGGTTCATCAATCAGAGAGAGAGGAATTGGCACATCAAACCTTCTTCTTCCACTATCTTGAAGAACAAACAGAAAAGGTATTTCACGTGCCATATGCACAATGATGATCACACGTATTTTCTTTGTCTCGAAACACAATGAACAATAGTTGTACGTATTTTCTTTGTCTCGAAACACAATGAATGATAGTCGTACCTATTTTTTTGTCTCAAAATACAATGAATGATATTCATGCGTATTTTCTATGTCTCAAAATCCAATCTACTTCCTAATGTTCGTCTTAATGTTGTTTGTGAACTGATGAGTAATGAGGAGAAACCTCTTAATGTTGGCTCAAGTCATGGTGATATCTTTCCTCTTTCAAATGAGGTACCTTTTTTCTTATGTTAATATTTTTTTTTCATTATAAAAGCAACAACATGTTGGCTCTTAATGTTGTCTGTAAAGTGATGAGTAATGCAGAGAAGCCTCTTAATGTTGACTCAAGCCATGGTGATATCTTTCCTATTTTAAAATCAGGTACCTTTTACTTATGCTTACATTTTTTCATCATTAACACAAGAACACGCATATGTGTTAATTTGATGAATCTCCGAACCAAAATATATTTGGATGATCTTTTATCTGGTCGTTTTAGAGAAGATTAATAATGTACTAAGAACTTGAGATTGAAATAAGACATGTCTAATGGTTCATAGTTTTTTCCTTTCTATAACTGAACTTTATAATATATATTTCATGAAAGAAATTGTAACTAAACTCTTAAACCTTTTTGCATGTATGGTAAGATCTGCCCGATTTTGATTTGCACATATAGGAAGAAATCCAAAGTGACAGTTGAATATCATATTGTTGATAAACAAATATATTGTTTCAGAATCATTAACTTCAATGATCAAGAATTTTTGTTAAACGTAAATGATCAAGAATTTTTGTTGATAAACAAATATATTGTTTCAGAATCATTAACTTCAATTTTGTGGTTACTACTTGATTCATTACAACCCAATGATTCCTAAGTAATCCATTGCAAAAGCTCATCAAGCTTCAATCCTTTTGGAAACAAGCAAGTTTATGTGTTTGTTCCTAGTTTCCAACTATCCTTCACAGAAATGTAAACACTCGGAACCCATGAAACCATATACAACTCCATTATGTAATGTATGTTGATGTTAGAAAGGATTTCTATGGTAGCATTGTGCTCAATGGTGGATCCCCAATGTTCCCATGCATGGCTGATTGTATGAGCTAAGAGATCACAGCTCTTGCATCCAACATCATGAAGATTAAGGTGCATGCACCACTGGAGATATAAGACACTGTTTAGATAGAAGGTTCAATCCTCGCATCTTTCCAACAAGTAAATTTTCTTTTATAATCATAATATCAAATTTTTGTATTGGATATCAATGTTGTTTCTTTTATCAAATGTGAATCTCAAAGGGTGAGGATGGTGAGTTTGGTCCAACAAAAGTTCATAGGAAGTGCTTCTATATTCATAAGAGTCTTATGTAACCTGGAACAGTCATTTGTTGGTACCTCAATAATTATTTTTAAATCATGTTATAAATGAAATTTAGTCCTAAAAATTATCCAGGTACAATAGGAAAAAATCATGTGAAAAACTCTAGTCCAAATCATGTAATCACTATCTACAACATATTACGTTTTAAAATGTCAATGATATTATGAACAAATATCATTGTTAGTTTACATTACATCTTATAAATCTATTGTTTAAACTTTTACATTGAAAATTAGAATTTTGTGTTTGTGTTGATCGATACATAGATCAAATAAAACAATTGAATTAATCAATTATATATAACATTTAAGAAACATACAATGTAATTATCAAAAAACCGCGCAACGCGCGGGTATCATCTAGTATAAAATAATAAGTGAAGGGACAGTTTATTTTTACCAATTAAATTTGATACAATCCAAATCTCTCTTCAAGATTCACGTCATCTCCATCAATTTTTATTTAAATTTGAAACATATATTCGATTAATTTTCACTTTCATTATCTTTAGAAGGCTAATCAATATCCATAATCAATATGAACTCCTTCAATGAGGTGAAGATATTTGTAACGCAAACCACATTCAAGGAGGTGAAGATACTTCACTTTTCTCTCCGTTGACAATTTCGCAATGTAGATTAGTGGGCGATCCTATGACCATGTTGCCCTTACTGTAACTGTATCGCAAAACAATTTTGTGATGATTCAGTGGAGTCGGAAGAACCGTAACTATGTCACGAAATGTGGTCATAAGATCATCAAAAGCGACATATGAGTAATCGGTGGCGGCGACATGGATATTGGATCGCTTGCTAATCACCGTCGGTGAGGTTATCAATAAAGAAAGAAATGAAATCTCTTCACCTCCTTAACTACGGTTTTCGTTAATCAGTTTTGCGCCAATGTAGTTTGTGTTACAAAAATTTTCACCTCCTTAACCAAATATGAATTTGCTTTGTTTTGTGATACATATCTCTTCACCTTTTTTAGTTGATATTGATTAGCCTTTAGAATAATGAATGTAAATTAATTGAATATATGTCTAAAACTCACTTCTCGAAGCTCCTTGTAATGGAAGGGGCAACGCTGTCGGGGAGACAAGCTTGAGCATTCATGCGGTTTCAGAGCAAAGCAAGAAGCTTAATGCGGTTTCATCATCTTCAGTTGCTGACGAACTTAGTTTTGTCTCATGCAGAATAAGAAATTTGGTCTGTATGGTCAAAAGCTAGAAGATACTCCCATGGTTATTGTTCTGATGGTTAAAATTGTAAAAAATATATGTTGTTGTTTACTAAGCGATAAACAATGTAATAGCCTTTAGATACATTGAAGAATTTGGAAAATTCATGTCTTTGCAACATAGTGTTCCTCATGAATGACCTGCATTTTGGCTCAGAGATTCAAAATCTTTTCTTCTCGTATATGATTATTTTCAACAAATCAGACATCATAAAATTTTATCTATTCAAACACATTTAACTATAAAATCAAAATGATTAAGAAAGGTAATTTTAAACTTGAATCAGTTTAATGAACTCTGCAAGGACCACATGTTCGTGAGTCTTTTATCCGAGCTATATTAAATGAAGGTCTGAAATGAAGGTCATAGATACAAGTTCAATATGGAAGATTTGGGGATTCAAAGTGTTTCTTTGTACACAATTTTTTTAAAGAAGAATTGTACAATATATTTCATATATTTAAGACTATTCATTTTTCTGTTTTATGTTAAATGTAACTACATAAAACACATAGAATGATAAAATTTGATACATTGCTATAGGTCATATATTCAAAACACCTTCGAAATGATTCTCTTTAAATTCACCAAAATGAGTGCAACAAAAGATTTACTTAATTTAAAAAAACGACAAATAATGACATATTTTGAAATCCATGATACACTAATTTTTTTTTTATAAAATTAGGTAATACGCTAATATACATGAATCCATGATGTCTAACAACACTGAAGACGGTGCATCGGATTAGATGGTATACCATAGATACACTAAATGTGTATATAATTATCCATAAATCTATGACTAAATGAGCATTTAAGCACATATCAAGAAATGTAAGATAACCATGGTAACCCAAGATAATATGTTTCTGACTACAAATTTTTTAGAATTTTACTACCTCATCATATGAAATTTATAAGCAATATTTAAATCACAACCAATATCTAAACAAATAAGAAAAACAAATAATTATTGTACATGATCCAAGGAAGGAACCAAAAGCAATATTTTGTAGGTGTTCATAAATAATTCATCTTAAACTTGAATTTTTCTTTTGTAGAAAAATTATCCGAGCTCCCTCCTCTAATTTTAATACTCCATGGTCCAAGTGACTATCTCATATTCGATCCCTTACAGACCCTTCTCAAAGAAGTCATTATCTGTTGATACGAGGACACGTCAAAGTGGGGAACCGAGGTTTTTCCTGACAATATTTAATTAACGTTTGCCACCACACCAACAAAAAATGAATCATCATCTCGCGTATCGCGCGGGCCTTTTTCTAGTTTAAATAAAAGATTTAAAAAAATTGATGTAGATGACGCCGGAGGAGTTCCAGGGATTCTTCCTTTAAAATTGTTTAACGAATGGACTCCTGTGTGTGATGGGTATACAAAGGCCCAAATAGCCAATGATTTGGGAAAATTACATCATCGTCATTAGTAAATGAACCCAAGAAATCACGTGAGTATTGAGACTAGTTACACGTATTATCCTTTTATTATTGGACAAACGTATGAGCTTCTTGTCCCACGACGGCGCACACTAACACAACCACCTTCTTTTGCCAACAACTAGTTTTCAAACTCATGCGTAGTCTTTTTAATATTAGTTTAATTTTTATATAAAATAAAATTAATATAAATATATTATTATATAAATTCAATGTTATATAACATATTGTAAATATATCATTACCTATTTAAAAAAAATTTTAAAATCAGATTTAAATAAAAAAAATAAAAAAATTATGACGTCGAATTTAATTAGATAAATAATAAGATTTATTAAGAAATCGCTATATTTTTTCAGGTAATGAAAAATACATAAATATGATCAAGATTATAAAATATGAATCAAAATTGAATCAAATTATTGAAGATCGATATTGAATATGTCGACTACAAATACTCTTGCATGATCATTTTTTTAATTCATACTTGCCTTTATAAAACGATGTTGTTTGGAATTATATTGAATGAAAATTATATTATTGAACTTTGTTAGTATTCTGAGTTTAGTGAACTTATTTTTTTTTAGAATTTTCTCATTATTATGATAGATATAAATTTTTGTAGAGAATGATGTTTGAAGGGTCAAATCATCTCAATCATTAATACAAAAAAACTCATAACAACATGAAAATTGTAATATTAAACCATTTATATTAATTTGAAATTGTTGATATGTTTAAATAATTATCGTCAATAAATTTTAAATTATATCAGTGATGACATGACAATTATATTCCGTATTGAAATTATGTTCGAGTAATTATGTTAATAAGTAAAGAATGAAAGGTCCATATAACATATAAAAAGTATAAATTTTACAAAAAATATAAGGTTTTAGATAATTATAGTTGAAATTCATATAAATCTCTAAAAAAATCTAAAATTATAATAACTAGACAGAGATCCAAAATGGAAGTGATCGAGTACATATACCATTCATAGTTTGAACATGATTGTTATATTGATAAACTGATGGATTTAAAATTAAATAAATCTTGCTTAAAACAATATAAACGATTATTTTTTGTTAAATGTTGCAACATATATAATGAGAAACTCAATGCAATAGAGCATGATTTGAAGTTTGTTTCTTGTAGCATTGTGACGCCAATTATTCTTGAAAATTTATGCCTTGTGCTTCTTCCGCAAGTTTCTTTGAAGAGATCCACAAATCGCTTTGAAAAATTCAGATCGTACACCTATAGTATAATGTAAAACATCACAACAAGCACCAACAATTCGTAAATCATACTAAATCGCAAAATAACATCAACTCCATACCACAAATCATATACAGAAAATAACAAACATGAACACATCATCTTGACAACAAAACGAAACAGGTTACTAATTTCTAGCAAACATAATATCAACATTGTAACCAAGCTATAAGAGGGAAAAAAATAGCCGAACCATCTACCATGACCAAATCAAGACTGTTATATACTTGTTTAAGGTACATTTTTTTAGTAGGAAATATGAGAACGATATATACCATCATCGAATCTAAACCCGAAAACATCAAGTCAAAGTCCATGATGCGAGGTACAAAAAAACATAGATAAACATAGGACAATTCATAAACTTTCAAGTTGAAGAGCTTCCAACACCTTCTCCTTTGTTGTTCCATGCTTTGAATGCGTAGATATCGGGATATGCAGCACTAAGCATATCAATCATAAGTTCATTTCTCACACCCGTGTACATTACCGCTTGAAATTTAAACATCAAAGTTGCATCAGGTAAGATAGGCAAAGCTCGGAAAAATTTGGTTACCCTAGGAACTTAAAAGTAGCAAACTAACATGAACTCATTAGAAGGAAACTGTGTGCATAATTGTTATTCTCACAAAATAGATCGAACTTAGATATTAACAATGCAATATACACATGTGACAAGCTGCTAAATAGTATAGCCATAGGGAAATATGATTACCGCAACGTATGTGCACAACTGTTATTCTCACGAAATATATCGAGCTTAAGATATTAATAGTACAATATATGCAAGTAAAAACTACTACATGGTATAGCCATAGGGAAATATGATTACCTTGCTCGTATGAGATACGTATCCAACAGCTTGAAAAGTTTACATGACATACCAGTTACAGAAGCATTTCAATCAAGAAACTCGCACAAATATTCCACGAAATCCTCGTTAAAAGAAGCAACACCTAAGAACGACATCTCATAAATGAATAAATTAAGATATTATAGAAAATAGGAAAATGCACCTCGATTATGTTATGAGATAGTTTATGTCGGAGAAGAAGATGCAACTTTTGTTGGCATAGCAAGAAATGTGTAAATTCCTCTAGAGTCTCCACACCTCTCAATCTGAAAAATCCCCTTACATTATCTGCTATTCATACAGCCTAGAGAAGAGCCGTGGATTTGATAGCCAACCTAGAAAGCGTATAAAAATTCAATCATTGTGCAATCTTTCCAAAGAAGCCATGGATAAATCGATATAGCAACGCAATATTTATCAATAAACCAACACAACATATCAAAACCTGGAATTGGAAAGAACTATAGACAATTACATTTGCTTCCTGGAGATCTGGACATGGCCAATCAAGAGTTTATGAAGGTAAAAAGTTCATACCTATATACGCTTCAATCCTCTCAGGCGTTCATGATCATAGGAGGTTTCCTAAATTCCATCAAAATGAGGTAGATCTGTGTCATTGACGTTGAAGCTACACCAGATGCCCTTCAGTAAAAGAGATTGATGGAGGGATAATGAAGAGCCGGAGAACCCCGAAGGTAGAAGAACATCGAGTGTGCAGTAATCAACGCTCAAATAAGTTGGTGAAAGAAATATGCATGTAGAAAACAAAGACAAAAACAAAATTTATACTAAAAGATAAAATCTTCAGAAGATAATCACTGAAGGCGTGTAGAGAATCCAAGGTTTCGACTCAATTGGGTAATTAAATCAAATACCGAAAAAAATTCACGCGTTAATGCTGAGAGGTTATGCATCTAGGATGGAGAGCTAAATCGAACCTGAATCGATCTGTACGATTTGGGAAGATAAAATGAGATTTAGGGAGAGAAACAAAATCAAACTCGAGGAACCTGAAAATAGAACATAATTTAAGGAAGAAGAAATACCTCGCAACATCGATATTGTGTGTTTCCCCCACCGGTGTCACCTTCACTAGCATTAACTATGGTATCTTCTTCACCTTCCTCAATTGAACTCGGCGTCACCTAGCTGTGGCAGCAGAGGGCCAATTGTTGGACTGAGAATATTTTATTCTCGCATCACCACCGTCGAGTATTTCCCCTGCCGAGAATGTTTCTAGTATCTTCTTTGACTTCCAAAGTTGGACTCGGCATTGCCTCCCATTACGACATGAGAGGGGTATTGGTCGACCAAAGAACCGTTGAGGAGTTGAAAAGTAGAGAAGAGGAAGTGGTAGGGAAGAACTTTGCCTCTCACTCAAAGGGGTGGTGATCAGCCAAAGAACCACTGAGGAGAAGATAAACGAGAAGAAAGATCAACTTTGAAGAGTAGTGATCATCTCGTTTTTACATATTTCTCGCATGATTTCAGAGATGTTTATGATGATAGATGCGATATTTACGTGTGATTTTGTATTCGTTTTACTTGTTTTCGCGTTTTCATGTTCTTACAGGTTTTAATGTGTATTTGGTTCATTTCGGAGCTAAAGAACATCCACGAGATACAAACACGAGCAAATGCCGCAAAATATGACCATACCCCATCAAAAGAGAGGCAACCCGTGCGGGGTGGGTCCCTTAGCCCGTGCGGGCTTCATATTAAAGCATTTCTAGCACGCCTCGGGCTGATGTTTAGCCCGCGCTATCATCAGCTCAAACACAGCCCATGCGGGGTGGTTCCCTTAGCCTACACGGGGTACATGCTCCAGCAATTTTGTTAATCTATTCTTTGTCGGAGTGTTTGAATGACTTGTATTTACAAAGGCCAAGTAGATGCATGTTTTAGGGATTTAGGAGAAGGACCGAAAGGAAAATTCTAATCCCGGATGATGAGGACTAGAACAACTGAGAATAGGTTACGAAAGTAAGGTAATAGCAGTTGAGGGTTAATCGGATGAATCATAGAACTTATAGATTCAGTTTATGGTGTCAGCCACGAAAGTAGGGGATAACTTGACTAGATCACGTATATATGCCTTGAGAGAGGGTAGATATCATAATATGATCGTCCGTCTTAGATAACTTGATTGGGAATGCATGATTAGATAAGTTGATTGTTGGTTTCAGAATTTTTTTGGTGAAACCGTATCCTAGAATGTTTGTCTCATTGTTAAGAACTCGTTGGTTTGAGACAGTTACAGCAACAACAACTCGCACCTCGATAGCGAGAACCACAGGCTCTTCCACCATGCCACCTCAAAGATTACGTGGTACCAAACATTAACAACGTTCAAACCACCATACGGATGCCTGCTGTTGCTAGAGATCAATTTGAGATTAAGCATGCGTGATCAACATGCTTTATCAGAATCAATTCATGTGTGGAAATCACGAAGATCCCCATCAGCACCTTTGAGACTTTCTAGAGCTTTCTGGTACGTTCAAGATACACGGAGTCTCGGAGGATACAATTTTGTTGCATCTCTTCCCATTCTCAATTGGAAAACAAGCGAAAAATGGCTGCAATCTCTTCCCGCTGGTTCAATCACTACTTGGGACCAGCTCTGCACATTATTCGTATCACGGTTCTTTCCTCTCAGCAAGTCGATTCATATGAGGAGAGAAATCATGATATTTAGATGCGGAGAGAGGGAAACTTTATTTGAAGCATGGGTAAGATTTAAGAATCTTTTACAGATGTATCCACACTATGGTCTAGAGCAGTGCTATGTTATCTAAACTTGCTACAATGGGATCTCAGATGAGCACATAACGATGTTGGATAACATTGCTAGAGGATTGTTTATGGACCTAAGTGTTGAGGAGGCATACGAGATGATCGACAACCTTACTATGAACCACACTATGTGGTCCACACCGAGAAGTATGTCGAACAAGTCTAGAGGTCTATACAAGGTGAATCAGAGTAGATCGATGGGCAATGGAGCAAATGCCATGTACTGTGTGAATTGTGGAGATACAGAACACGTAGATTATCAATGCATGATGCAAGAGAACATGGAACAAATGAATTATGCCCTGCAACAAGAAAACACACAATTCGGGAATACCTATAACCCGAATTGGAAGAATCACTTGAATCTTTCATATCGAACGACCCAACCGGTGAAGTATTCGGGTTTTCAACAAAAGCAACAGCCGTATCAGCAACCACAACAATTCCAGCCAGCTCAACAAGCTCCTCAACCTTCCCAAGCTCCTTCGTCAAGCCTTGAGGCGGTGATGCTCGAATTCATCAAGGAGAAAAGGCAGCAACAATCGACTCAAGCCAAATTCAATACAAACGTGGGGGCAGCGATTAATGAGATCAAAACTCAGATGGAATCCTTGAGCAAGCATGTGAAGATCCTAGAGAACTCTGTAGCACATCAAGCTGCCTCATCCTTTCGGAATCCCGGATAACTTCCCGGAAACCCTGATCTAAACCCAAATGAATACGTGAATACTATTACCTTGTGCAGCATTGATGTGATTGAGAACCCGCCCTCCAAAGAGCAAGAGAAAGTTGTTGGAACGTCTATGGAAAAAGCCAAACTCCTCAAGCAGGTTCTTTCCAACGAGAGTCATATGGAAAAGAGTGAGACGATAGCACTCACCGAGGAATGCAGCACCATTCTTCAAAACAAGTTGCCCTCGAAGTTAAAGGACCCCAGAAGTTTCCCTATTCCATGCACAATAGGGAATATCGACATTGACAAAGCCTTGTGCGATTTAGGAGCGAGTGTGTGCCTCATGCCACATCCGGTCTTCAAGCAGATGAACTTCGGCGATCTCAAACTTACCAAGATGTCTTTCCAACTCGCTGATCGTTCGGTAAGATATCCAGTAGAAATTTTTGAAAACATTCCCACCAAGGTAGGTAATTTTTGTATACCCGCTGATTTTTTTATCCTTGATCTTGAAGAAGATGCTAGGGTACCTATTATTCTTGGTAGACCATTCTTAGCTATTGCAGGTGCCATGATAAACGTGCAATAAGAAAAACTTTCTCTACGTGTCGGAGATGAGAAGATTGAATTCAACTTGTCCAAATCCATGAATGGACCTTCCTTCAAGGAGTCTTGCTTTAGAATAGATTTGTTGGACGAGTTAGCGAATGACACGCTTGATCAAGTAAGTATTTTCGATCCTCTTGCGAGATGTTTAACATAAATTTACATGGATGCAGGACTCACCAACGAAGAAGCCGAGGTCTAGGCAGAATTTTTGAGTGCTATTGAAGCACTAAGAGATGTCCCATGTGAGGAGATACCACACGAAACACACGCTGATTTTGCAGTAGCGAAGACGTCCAAACTCGAGTTCAAACCTCTCCTTTATTCTCTTAGGTATGAGTACCTTGGATGTAATGATACATACCCCATTACTGTGAATGCTAACTTGAGTTCAGATGAGACGCAAAAGCTACTTGATTGCTTAAGGAAGCATAGGAGAGTGATCGGATACACCATTAAGGATATCAAGGGACTGAGCTCTTCATTATGCATGCATCAAATACTCATGGAGGATGACCATAAACCATCCATCGAAGCACAAAGATGGCTAAATCCCAACTTAAAAGAGGTAGTGATTATAAGAGATACTAAAACTTTTGGATGCAAGTATCATATATCCTATCTCGGACAGCGAATGGGTGAGCCTCGTGCACGTCGTACCAAAGAAAGGAGGAATGACGGTAGTACGCAACGAGAACAACGAGCTGATTCCAACAAGAACGGTCACGTGATGGAGGATGTGTATAGACTACCGCAAGATCAACAAAGCTACAAGGAAAGATCTGTTACTTGGACGGATACTCGGGTTTCTTTCACATTCCTATCCATCCTCAGGACCAAGAGAAGATGACTTTCACGTGTCCTTATGGGACATTCGCTTACCGTCGTATGTCTTTTGGCCTTTGCAACGGTCCGACTACTTTCCAGCGTTGTATGATGGAAATCTTTTCTGATTTAGTTGAGCACATTATGGATGGGTTTTCCGTTTATGGCACTACATTTGATGATTCCTAGTTAACCTTTCTAGAGTGTTCCAGCAATGAAGCAAATCTCGTTCTTAACTGGGAGAAGTGCCACTTTATGGTGAAGGAAGGGATTGTTCTCGAACACAAGATCTCATCGAGATACGATGAGAAGTAGATGATGGTGTGGTGAGAAATATCTAAAAGACTAAACTAAATGGTAGCAACAATAGAAGGTTGGGGAAGACTTGACTATGAAGAACACTACGGGTGTCGGGATACCGGGAATCGTATGGACGTAACAACTAAAGATCATAAACCTATCGAATTATCTTGATAACGGGAAATTCATGCTCTATTGTGAGGAATGATTCTGCCAAGCCTAGACCTCCTAACCATAAGTATGAGCAATCCTACCTTCCAACAGCGATTAACCCGTACTATGGCAGCATTACGAGCGCAATCCTAATTCCTAAGTCGATTAACCAACCGGTCAGATTCTCATTAATCGAACTTAACCTACAATTCAATGGTTCCAGATTCATACTTTAACCTTCCAGCAAAATATGAATTCCTATGTTACTGAGGGGGCAGCACTAGTATAAGAGTTACGATATTGATTATAGGACCGAATATCAAAACAATTACGATAGATCTAAGAATTAAAGCATAAATTTGTGCATCCGTTACAATCCGATATCCCTAACCCATAGTTGGGAATCTACTCACTCATGGAGTTTACAGACAAAGAAGATGACATAACCCTAAACATGATAAACCCTAGAAAACTCGATGCCTCGATCTTCCCTATTGTGTTACCGATGTGTGGATTGATGCTTCTCTCCTTCTCCAGCGTCTCCCGAGCCTTTCCTGATGATTTCTAAGCCTTTCCTTGCCCTAAGCCTCGCTCCCTTGCATCTGGATATGTTCTGTTCTTTAATTCGCTCGTTCAAACTCTAGATCTAGTTTGTTGCGAGAAAGACAGACCGCTCGGGCAGTAGTTTTACCCGGTCGTGCAGAGGCCCGCCCGATCGTGTGGAGTGATAAATCGGAGGGGATTTTAGGCAGATTTGTGATAATTGAGGGGGAATAGGATGAGATCAAAATCGAAGGGGGAATAGGACTAAAAAATGATAATCGAGGGGAAAATAGGCTGAAAGTGAAAATCGAAGAGGGAATAAGACGAAGGTCAAAATCGAGGGGGAATAGAACTAAAGCATGAAAATCAAAGGGGGAATAGAGTCGTGTAAACTCTCGGGGATTTTCAGGAACAATTAACGCCCGAGCGGGTACCTTGTTGCGCCCGATCGGGTATTACTACCCGATCATGTTGTCTTCGTGCCCGGGTCGTGCAAGGTGTTGCAATTAAACCCCGTAGGTTTTACCCGAGCGGATAGACCTCAGTGCCCGATCGGGCACTCTTCAATCCTTGATTTTGCTCTTTTTCGCTCGTCGCTCGGGTGTTCCTTTGAGTTCCGAGGCTTGATTTCGGCTCCGAGTGAATTGTATCATTAATTTGAGTGGTTTTAATCAGGAATTCGCCTTTTTATACTCGTTTAGGCCTTGTCGCCTTAAAACCTGAAAACCAACAAAATGGACGTATGTAAAGAAGAATCATATCGAAAATGTAACTCTAACTAAGAAATATATGCGAAAATGATACTAATATCTAACCTAAAATTGATACATTTTACGTGTTATCAAACCAATAAAACCAATAAAGATACTATTTGAATCCAAGATCATTTTTCTAGATATATAAATAAAAATTGAATTAAAGATCATTCCTTATCCAAATTCAAATCTAACTTACAAAAGGACAAACAACGCAAAACTCAAATTATAGAACCAAACAACTATAAAATTTTGTTGGAAAAACAGTCTATTCCCCCCTCGATTTTGTCCCTCGTCCTATTCCCCCCTCGATTTTCCGTTTCAGCCTATTTCCCCCTCATTATCATGTGTCAAAATTGAAATCAAAATTTGGTTAAAATTGGGTCAAAATCGGAGGGGGTTTTAGGTAGATTTTTGATAATTGAGGGGGGAATAGGATGAGTTCAAAATCGAGGGGTGAATAGGACTAAAACATGATAATCGAGGGGGAAATAGGCTGAAAGTGAAAAGCGAGGGGGAATAAGACGAGGGTCAAAATCGAGGGGGGAATAGGACTAAAGCATGAAAATCAAGGGGAATAGGCTGTTTTTCCTATTTTCAAATGTTCTTTATAAAAAGAAAGGTGAGAAAAAACATTTAAAATATCTAAAAAGAAAGGTAAAAAAACACTAAAACCGAAGAACAAATCACAGCAATTGACAATCCTCACTTCCATCACTGTTCCACCACCATTAACTCTTTTTCTCACACATCCAAATGCTCGTGCTTGAGATATGGCGACACGACCTGGGTCTCTGGCCGCCAAACATGCTATGGGAGTTGATGGAGTTTCTATCCTGTTTCTAGAGCATCTCGGTGCTCGAGATCTCCAAGGATTTCATCAAAGTCGTATCCATCAGTCACTCAGCTCCTCCTCCGGAAAAACACCAACGATTTTTTTCTATCGGGGGAGACAGTAGGTGGAGATACAAAGGAGAACGAGATCTTTGTCTCAGGTAACTTTTTGTCATTTGCTTCCGTCGAGATTCTCTAGGAGCGGGATGAGACGTCAGCCACTTTAGCTCAACCTCTCGAAAGCCACCGGCATAGCATAATGCTGGAGGAGGAAATATTCGAAGACAAAGGAGAACGATAAACGTTAATGTAAATCCACCGAAAACTATATCAGTAACTCAGAGATTATATCAATAACTTAATCCATTTCGCTAGTTATAGATCTGAAATTCACAATTGATGACGATAACGAATGCTGCTTTCTCAAACCGGCTTGTTGATCTTTTGAGATTTTGAGAAGACACTTCATGTCGGATCGCAATCAAAGCATTAGCAAGGGAGATGAAGGTGCTATAGTTTTCGATTGTCACCTCTTGCATTTGCCTCTGAATCCTCTTCGCATCAAACCGAAGTAACGCTGGTTACTTCCATACCAAAATTGAAAAAATTCGAATCTCATTACATCTAGAGAGAGACCTTGGATGGAGAGTGAAGGAGAGGGGCTCGGACTAGTAGGTTTGCTGAGATGCGGAAGCGAGGGGAAGTATATTGGACGTCGTCTCCGCCGTTGAGTGGAGAGGTCGGTGAAAAGGAACGAGGATGGTGGTTAGGCGGAGATGGGGTGCGGCCATGAGAAGACGAGGCTCGACCGCAACTTCTATGGCGGATCTGATAGAGATGTTTGGGGAAAAAAGGAAAGAGGAGCAATGACATGAGTACAAAGAAGAGATAGAACGAAAAAGGAAAGGCGATGAAGTAGAAACTTTAAACAAAAAGAGATAAGTGTCGCCTAAAACCTCATCCTCTCTAAATCGGTTTCGATTTCTCCTTGCTTCTCAACATCTCTTTCTCTAGTTTTCTTATAATATAGGAGAAAGAAACATTGATAAATTTAATGTATTTTTTTTAATTTAATAAAACGTAATAAAAGTATTAAATGAGATAAAATTAATTCAATAAATATAAAAAATTTAATTTAACAAATATAAAAGTTCAATTAGAAATTGAGTTTCTCTTGAAGAAAAAAGTCACCAAAATTAATTATTTAAATTAAAGATGATCAATAATAAAAAAATGTCTAAAACCATCCAATGACATTAATCGATTGATTAATCGATAAATTAAGTAATAATTTTAGAATTTTTTTTTTAAATAATGGCTTCACGTAATCACCACAAATTATTCTATTTTAATATATAAAGTATGGTATATAATTATAATTGAAATAATAAAATATAATTATTATATTAGAAATAATAAATTTGTAATATTAAAAATATTATTTTAGTTATTTTTTAATAGAATGATATCATATTATATCGAAATCATAATAAATTGATTATAATTTAAATTATAGTAAAATTTATGAATGATTAAATTCAAATTACAGATTTAATACGTTTAAATTTAAAATCGGTTAATATATGATAACTAGTGCATGATATTTATTCCCTACGTGTAAGGTTTTAATAAAAAACGCTACTTTTTCTCTCTGATCATCACGGAGCTATAGGTTCTCTCTTACCTAGCCTCCTTGCCCGCCGTCGGAGACTTGCTCCGTTTCGATTATATTTTTGTTGATTTTGATGAGATGAGCGGGAAGGCGAAAAGGGC
Source organism: Gynandropsis gynandra (assembly GCA_036759665.1). NCBI lineage: Eukaryota > Viridiplantae > Streptophyta > Magnoliopsida > Brassicales > Cleomaceae > Gynandropsis > Gynandropsis gynandra. The sequence continues at coordinate 25,501,527 of CM071868.1, read as the reverse complement.
TCGAACCACCCTCGATCATCACCCTGTTGTTGATTTTTGGAAACGAGAGGTCGGGACGATTTCATCTCGGAACTTCGCTCACCGTTTCGCTGCCTCCGAGGTTTCGTATTCCTTTTTTTTTATCACAACTTTGCGTGTGTTTTCTTTTTATCTAATTCGGTTTTTGTATTCGAAATTTCGAAATCTTTTGTGAATCCCACCGGTGCATTTGAATTGTCGGATCGTTCTGTCTATTCAATCGTGGTTTCGTTGTTGGAATTACTGCGAGCGCTGAGACCCTTCATAAATCTGTCACTGTAGAATCTGGTTATGCGTCTAGAAATACACAAGAAGCTTCAGAAACATAGAGGGTGTGTGAACACTGTGAGCTTCAATGCTGATAGTGGGATTCTGATTTCGGGTTCCGATGATCGCCGTGTAATTCTTTGGAACTGGGAGGTTGGCAATGTCAAACTTTCTTTCCATTCAGGACACTCTAATAATGTCTTCCACGCCAAGTTTATGCCTTTCTCTGACGATCGGAGCATTGTAACCTGTGCCGCAGACGGAGAGGTAACACCTTTCCTTAATTGATTCTGTCTCTAATCTCCATAATGATTTTATTAATGATGGCCAGTGTGTTGTTTGGTGTGATTCTAGTTTCAGTGTATTTCTTCTTTTTCAAATGTACATCATCTTATAATGCAGATTATTATGTCATATCTTACACTTTGTTAGCTTCCTTTTGAATTTCCATCTGTTCTCTCTTAATCACAATCTCCAAACTATCTTTAGGTTCGGCTTGCAAAGATTCTAGAGAGTGGTAAGGTGGAGACTTCTATGTTGGGCATACATCAAGGCCGAGCTCATAAATTAGCTATTGAACCCGGAAGCCCTCATGTATTTTATACTTGTGGGGAAGATGGTTTGGTGCAACATGTGAGTTCTTATATTCTCTGCATTTCCGTTTGATCGATATTAGAATTTTATTTATTTGGATTAAGAATCTCTATAACACCGTTCAACTATTTTAGTTTGATCTGAGGACTAGAGCCGCTACACAACTTTTCACGTGCCAACCAGTCGATCATGGGAGGAGCTTCATGGGAGCGATCCAGCTAAATGCAATCACGATTGACCCCACGAATCCTCATCTCTTTGCGGTTGCTGGAATGAACGAGTATGCTCAACTTTACGATATTCGCAGATATAAGGGAGATGGTTCAAACCACTTCGGCCGAGCTATAGATTACTTTTGTCCCCCACATTTGATAGGCAATGACCATGTTGGAATTACGGGCTTGGCCTTCTCAGATCAAAGCGAGCTCCTTGTTTCTTATAATGATGAGCTCATCTATCTTTTCACTCCGGAGATGGGATTAGGCCCTAACCCCGTTCCATCTTCCTCAACATCCAAAAGTAGTGATTCAGCTGATCTGGATAGCGACATACCAAAAGCCGAATATGACAACAAACATTCAGTTCCTCAAGTTTACAAGGGGCACATGAACAGTGAGACAGTTAAGGGTGTGAACTTCTTTGGACCACGGTGTGAATATGTGGTCAGTGGTTCAGATTGTGGCCGTCTATTTGTTTGGAGAAAAAAGGGTGGAGAACTAATACGTGTTATGGAAGCAGATAGGCATGTCGTTAATTGTATCGAACCTCATCCTCACATACCAGTGCTTGCTAGCAGTGGAATCGAGACTGATATTAAGGTATGGACACCAACGGCAACAGAAAGAGCTACACTACCTAAAAACATTGAACAGGTATGGTTCATTTTTTCTAATCTCTACACTAAACGGATTGGCTTTTTAACATCTTTAATCATGGAACCTTGTTTGACCCATGAAATCGTATCAATGATTGAGCACTAAAAAGTATTACAATACCTTGAAAATCTGCTGTGCAAGTCTCCGGAGCCAAAACTATTTTAAGGAATTATCATGCAACCTTTTCATATAGTTTTGACTACTATTTGGTTTATCCTTTTTGCATGTTAGCTAATATTTTGTCACTATTCTCAAACTTGATACTGTCCTACCCATTTGCCCTAGGCTGATATTTCGTTATAGCTGAAGCATCCTTATATCTGTGAGTTTCACATAGTGTCACCGACGTTGATATATAAATTTGATCTGAATGAGTTTTTATGCTAAAGATTGTATGATGTGGCTTAAAACTAATTTGGTTGTTCTTGTTTGTTTGAAAAAGGTTCGGTTACCCGGTCGCTTTCGCATTCCTTGGTTATCCTTTGCAAGCTTCCATGATTTTGAAGATTATCTATTTTACGACGATTTGTTTGGTAACGGAACCATTGGCGTTATGGATGATAATGAGGATGATGAATCCGTCGATGATGCTGAAGAAGATGATACTGACAACGCCAGCAGCCTTGATGATTATTCTGATGATGATATGGATGATAATGATGATGATGATGAGAGTGAGAGTGAGGATAGCCATGTAGAAGCTGAAGATGATGAAAATTTTGTTGAGAACAATGAGAAAAACGATAGTGGTGATTCTGGTAGCGAGGGGAATGCTGTTAGTGTTAGTGGGAATGATGATGATGAAGATGGTGATGATGATGGTTGATTCGTTTAACTTCGTGTTCCAGTGGAAACCAAAGCCAAAAAGCTGGATATACAGTATTATCTTCGCCGCTGGAGCTGCTTCTACAGCTTTCTCACTGCATAGTCAGAGCAACAGTCCCGAGAAGAATGGAGAATCCTCAGTTGCGGTCGTTAGGGAAGTTGTAGACCTCATTTTGCCTTCCATGCTCAGAGCGAGTATTTACAAAATACCGTCTCAATTCGTCCAATTTCATCAGATCTGGGGATGTGATATGGTTGATGACAATGCGACCAATGATGGAGGGGGCCCCATTCACGACGACTACTCTTAGGTATCTACACAAAACTCGTTGAACATTTGTATTCATTTTACGACAAACCTGTTTTCAAAAGTTCTCATTTGTTCATGATTTCCATGACTGATGTCTCTTTTGATTGCTTATTTGCACTGCATCACATTTGATTATACTCACATTTGCATGTACAGTTGCACCTTATATATATGCATGATCGTTGGCACAACAAACACGTATATGACATTGCAAAGGTCTAAGTCCTGGTGTTCAGGTTTAGTCTTCGACGTCAAAACATGATTCAAGATGTTTCATTTGAACTTTCGTCGTTCAGACTTTAGGTAATGCCTGTGTGTGCATCATCGCATGCTTTATATAATGCGGGCCTAAACTCATTTTTAAGTCATTTTGTCTCTCATTTATGCCTCCTCTCCTGAACTAGTGTTGATCGTCTGGTTCGGCAATGGAGGAGGAACATCTTTCATCAAGAGACTCTGAGTGAGACCAATCATCTGCGTATTGTAAAGGGATCGGTCTTCAGATGCACATCGGATGATCACAAAACTGACATATCGAAAAGAAAGGAGGGATATATACCGAGGACAAGGAGATGCAAAGGAGACTGAACCCAGGGAAGTAGAATGGCGGATCATCGGAGAGGAACAACGCTGAAATCGACGTTAAAGTATACACATTTTGTGGTTACAGAACTTAGAAACATCGGTCTGAATAATGAAATTTAGGGTTTTGTCTCGAAGTAGGCAGCCAAAGTACCTGTCACTGGACTGAACACAAATGGGGCAACGACTCTTCCTAAGGATCTGACTCCAGAGATGCATCCTTGAGCCTTCCCCTGAATTCATAAACCCTAAAGACGTGAACCGAAGAGATGGATTTTCGAAAAGTGGACGAAAGGAAGAGAGATTAGCTGAAAACATTGCCTGATCACCGCGTCCTACTTGCGTAGAGGCAATGTTACAAACCTGCATAAGTCCGACAACTCTTGGAATTATTCTACTTACGCTGACAACTTATTTATGTGAACCACTGCAGAAGGCTTCTAAAAGGTGGCCGATGCTCAAGCAAATATAAATTCAGAGGCTTACAGACGGGATCACGATCATAGCACCGGGAGCAAACAACGTTGTGAGATAAGGAACCTGTGCCAATGTTGACTCTGAATTCATAAGAGCATTGTTGACATCTAAATCAAATCAGAAGTTTGCGATGGAACTCACCCATGCTGACCAAGAAACGCTTACAAAGGCCGACTGCATGTTCACCAAGTGAATTAGATATGTCTCATGATCTTTGAGATCGTTTTTATTACGTCTTATAATAAGAACTAATGGTTAAACCTTCAAACCCTAATTAATGAAACTGAAGGAGGAAAGATTTGAGAAAGCTCACATTTACTACTTCCATAAGAAGCCCAAGTGAAAGCAACCTACGTTCTCCCATTGCAGAAGCCAAAATTGGCAATAAAAATAGCTGAATTTTTCTCATTATTATGTATCTACACATACATATAATATATATATATATATATATATACTTGTTAAGGTTACCTGAGAGATGGACCCGACGAAGCTGACCAGCAACATGAGATCAGCGAACTGATCTTTGTTGAATCCGAAACGGGCTTTGAGAAAATACTGCACATAATAAAACATTGGAAACTATAAAATACCAAATACGTTGTTTTTGAATAGCAAAGATTAAGGGAAGGACCATGAAGGCAGACTGCATTCCACTGTCGGAGAAGCTGCTGAAGAATGCGACAACCAATGCTTGTGCAAATACGGTGCTGCGTATAAAACGATATATACATACTTTTTAACTTCCCGACATGTAAGTATGTGGAAAAAATCATATATACCTGGTCTTCATCAAACTAATGATGTCCTTCAAAGATGAATTCTTATTGAAGACACGTGCCTTGGTGGGTGCATCCCTTAGAATGGACTCTGTTAAAGGATCATCTTCTTGACGATGCTCACCATGACGATGATTATCCACACCATGTTGACCATCATCATCATCATCATCATCATTCTCGCCATCATGTACTCGCTCTTTTAGGAAGATTCTCATGTATACCAAACCGATTAGCATCGATAGAGCTGCAACCTAAATGAATCATGATTAAAATGTCTCTCGTTTCCATGATAAAAAAAAAACCTTTAGTTTCTTCATAAGCCACGTAATGAAAACAAATGTGCCAAAACATGTATGTATGTATGTATGTATTTATGTATGCGTAAAACGACCTGAAACGTGGAAGCGATGGAGAGAAAACGAGCGGCTAACGTGCCGCAAACGCTGGAGATAGTTTTAACGCCGGCTAACACGCTAAACGCTGATATTCTTTTCGTGTCTGAAATATTGTCAGCCTAAAAAGTGAAGTTAAAACAAATTAATAAAACATAAGTTGTTACTAAAATTGCCATAGTGATTATGATAAGTATGTTAAAGGTAAATTAAATTTTACCACGTAGGCGAAGGCAAGACAATCAACGGTACCTTCACAGACCATGGCAGTCAGAATTTTGCTTATATAATATGCGTAGAAGAAATTTCTGTCCCTTTTGTACCCTAATATTGCTGCAAAATAAACATAGTTATGATTACAGAAATATCACCTTTTTAAAAACTTTAGAAATACGACGATTATTCTTATTTGTTACTTTATTACTTATTACTTTAGTATTCAATATGTTAAAAAAAATAGAGAGAAAATGCTTGAAAATTCATAAATTGCATTTGTTTTGCCATAAACTTAATTCAACCATTAAAATTATCAAACCAAAATTTATTACCATATAAGAGCATCAATTTTCAAAATTTGTACGAATTTTCTTTATGTCAATACATATGTTAACAATTCTGCCTCTCTAACCTGACACATGAAACAGACAAAAATCGACAGTTAATATATTTATGTAACAATAAATTTTAGTCTACATATTCCCTGACAATTTAATAATCTTCGGGTATGACAACCAAAGGAAAACCTCAAGTAATTTTCAAATATTCAATTAATTATATTTATACATAGACGTGTATGCGTACACTATACATTATGTTTTAATTTACTTTCTATATAAGGGACTAAAATGATTAAATAGTTAACTGCTTCAGAAAAAAAAAATAAAAGCCTAAATATACAAGTATTTTAATTTTAAATATACACCCATTTATTAAATACAAGAACTCATAAAAAGTAAGATACTAATATAAGAATTGACAAATTTATATTATTTTTACACAATTCTTCTATCTACATGATCATAACACTAATATTATATATCTCTTGTTATCTCATTAATTAAGATTTAGATTAAATTAAAATGGATTTAATAATATATATATAATTCGAATTAATGTATGAACAACACCAATTTTATTAGTATTTATACATTAATTCCATACTGTTTTTTATGTCTTTATACTTAAACAAATATCTACTCGGTTTGTTTGTGTATAAAAAAATAATAAGAATGTTCATTTATGTTAGATTTTAATTTAAATAAAAAATAATAATAACAATAATAGAGGCCCGTGGAACATACCGGGGGGGATAACGGAGATAGACATAGGAACAGTGAGCAAAGCTTTAATCCCATATTTGTCCGACAAATTTCCCATCACCGGCATCATTACCATTGTCCCCAACCCTATCGCCTATCACCAAACCTTATTAATCTTTTTTTCCATATAATTATTTTAATTCACTATATTACTAGTATAATTAATTTCTTTTAATGCAGATAATTAAAAAAACCTCGTCACTGATAGCTTTAAATGGTTTACATTTAATGTTATATATTATATAATTATGATATTATATCATTTTCATCGATTACTTAGTTGTAAGTAATAAAAAAACATTTCCTGATTTTAATACTAACAAAAATGTGAAAATGTTCCGATTGTATCGATCTGGGGTTTGCTTAATGAAGTTCAAAGATATTACGATGATCTTAACGCCCTAATTTAAGAAAAGTAATTTCAGAATTATATGTGTATATATTGATGTGGTACCGCTTGTTCGAAGCCCGTGAGGTAGACGGCGAGAGAACACTCGTCGGCGCCGGGGGAGCAAAGTGCGGCGACGGTAACATCGGTGATCGCAGGGATCGTCAAGAATCCGGCGAAGCCCGACACGAACACGGTCGTCAACAAGTGACCCAACTCTCTCATCCCAAAGCCTTCAATCGTCTTCCCTCTCTTTCTCTCTCTTCTTTCACACTTTTTATTTTCTTCGACAATATAACCACGTTTTTGTAATGTGAATATGCATATATGGCTATCAAATGGGCCGGATAGGCCCGACCACGTATTTTTCACACGTCCGGTGTGAAAAGCGGATGATGTTCAGTCTTCAACGGTCTGGCGTGCCGGAACAGGACGGCGGACGGATCCACAAAGATTTTGTTATCATAACAAAGTCAAATTCCATTTAGTTTAGACGGATCGACCGGGTTTACCCATTAAACCCGTACACTTTTAAAGATTGAAATTTTGGATTGATATTGAAAACAATAGAACGGCAACTTTAACCAAGGTACATTAAAAATAATAAAATTAATTATCTGAAATAATATCAGCTTTATTTACGAATCAATCTTTTAAATACACATATCTTTCATTACAATATATTTGAGACTTTCTGTAGAAAACTCCCTTGAGTTAGATATAAATAAAAACTTATTATTTTTCTCAACTTTATTCCGTATCACTCTAAGTACATTTGCACAATTTCATGGTGTATTTCCACTTGTTTTTCGTACTTTTTAGATACATGAATATAGATGCGTCATTTACTTTTTATAGCATGTTAACCCACTCAATCTTCTCGTGCGACCAGATACACCCTCCGGTTATCCAGTCTCACATGTTCGCCTTTTTTTGTGTTTCCAGCTTGACTCCACATTCTTCTCATCGTTTTTCGCTTTGAATCTTTCTTCTCCTTTAATTGCTCAACAACCCGATTTTTCAAAATATTTCACATGTCCCTAAATATTGCATTAACAATCTCCCCATTTGAATTCTTATCACATAAACACAAACATTAGAAAATGCATAGAATTCAAACAGCATAATAATGCAATCAATATCATACACACATAAGTTTAAGCATTTAAGTACACTTAAAAAACGAGTTCAGGTTAACAAATCATAGCAAGTGTACTTAGAAAATTAGTTCAAGATAAGAACAAGTATTCCAGTTAAAAATACAATCACAATTCAATTTTCTCTTGGCCTTTTCCCAGCAGCTTTGCTCGAATTAGCTTGAGTCCTCCTTTCTTCATTCTCTCCCCTTGTTGTTGTGATAAGAAATTCAAAAATGTAAATTAGACCAAAAAATATATTAAAAATGATGAATTTTATAACTGCACTGATTTACTCTTGTTCAGCTTTGACAGTGTCTTCAACTCCTTTTGGATGCTTTGAATTTCAGTTACCACATCTACCAGCCTCTTTTCCAAATTAATGATGTTTTACGAAACATCATTCTCCATATTTCTTGTCGCTTCTGAGGCCAACATCTTAGTAACATATCGTTTTCCAAAGATGATCCAAGGAGGTATTTTCTCTCTCATTTCCTCCTTACCAATAATGTTAGGAAATTGCTGAATCAAGATGTTTTGGATTAAGCATGGAAATGGCAGAATAAACTTTCTTGAATTTGACAATCCAAGCCCGATAATCTGATCTAGAATCACTCTTCCAAGATTCACAGGGATGTTCTTCTTCACACAGTAGAGGAGAATGACAGTATCATGTCGAATTCCATTTGTCTTCTTGTTTGGAATCCAATTTGTTCGACGGATTTTATTCAGCAAAGCATATTCCCAATTTAGTTTAAAATTCGGAATTTGTCCAGGCCAGATCGTCAGTTCTTCATCCATTAGCTCCTTCGTGACATGTCCATATCTAGATCAATTTCTAGTTCCTTGGTTTTTGAGGTTTCCACATTTGGCATACCAAAGAATTTGTTTATAACCTCAGCATCGAACCTCACAACATTTCCTCTTAAATATATTCGTCCAAACGTTTCTGACCCTAAGTTGTCAATTTTAGAGTTCGAATTTGCATAGAACTCGTAAATCAACTCCTTACATACAGGGACAATATTTGCCACTGTATTAGTCAGATTTCGTTAAATCAGTATATCCCATAAGGGTAAGTGTTTAAACTGATTGACATTTAGCCATCTTTCACTCAATATTTCTCGTTCCTTCAGGATTTCATACATAGAGATACCTATTTCTAAGTAAAACTTCTTAGAAAGGATTTTGTGGAAGACATTTGAGAGGTACCTTCTCGTGGTGAGAAATCTCGAGGCGTAGATTGATGTTGATGATCAGACTTAATTTCTGACTCATTTTGCCGAAAATTTTTCTCTGATGAAGAACTTGGTTCCCTTTGTAGTTTTGGGATGGAAGAAGATTCTACAGATATTGTAGGAGGTGTGACCGGTTTTGTATTCACCCTTTTCCTCGGAACAACCCTCTTTCTCGCCATTGTTTTAAATCTTTTCCCATTTATCCTCGGCGGATTGTCCGTGAACACAAGATCTGATACCCTAATTGGTTCATTGTTGTATATTATTGTTTCATCTCCTCTCATTGAACGAATTCCACATGCCCTTGTATTCATTTTGAGTTTGTCTTTTGAAAATCTGCACAAAAACTACACTCTCTTTTTTTTGCAAAGACAGTTAGGGTTTTTGAAAATACATCCGAATTTGAGACAAAATGGTTTCAAAATAAATCAAATGGTTTAAAAGTGAAATAACTGCACCAGTCACGTCAGTCACCAAAGTACACATCACAATACTACTCTCTGAATAAACCGTCCTGTTTTTTTTTAAGTAATCACTCTATTTATTTTTCTCAATTTATTATCAAACATATCTGATTACCAAAAAATGCACAAGTGAAAAATTTCAGACTATTAAGAAAAATCAAATAACTCATAAGATTGACTTTTAAGTACACTTACTCAATTTTTTCAGTTCACTTAATCTAACAAAACTTCATATTCACCATTTTTTTTATTAAAATCATCAGCTTCTAGGACATTGTTTAGATATTCTTTTGTTCATATAACAATCTCATTGATTACCTTTTGCAGATATACTCTTATGTATCAATTTCAATATAGAGGAGTATTTAAGCTAGAATTAGTTTTGTATCATAGGACGTTATAACTGAAACGGAATACCACTCAACTTAGATCTGAGTTTATACTCATAACAATTTTTTCTCATATCTGCATAAAAAGTTTTCACAGAAATTGTTAGAGGAGTAAATGATTTTAATAAGTGCACTTAAATGAATTTAAAGTGTACTTAAAATTCAATAGCCAAGGTGTCCATAAAAAACGAGTTACTTCAACAAACTGAGTGTACTTAAATATTGAGTGTGTACAACTAAACATCAATACTTATACTTTATTTTTCTTTTTTCAATAAGATCAAAAAGTTTTAAACTCATCATTTTTTTCATTTAATCAGAACACATCTAAAAATATCAGAGTTCATAAACACCTAATGATTTTCTTAAAGAAATAAACCGATTCAAATCCAATGGTTTTGTAAAGATATCTGCTAACTGACATTCAGTTGGTACATATTCCACTTTCATTTGCTTTTGTTTAACCTTTTCTCTCAAAAAATGATGTATAATCTCAATATGTTTTGTCCTAGAGTACTGAACTGAATTTTTCGAAATATCTATTTCGAAATATCACACAAAACAACAAAAGTTTTTGAACTCATACCGTAATCCATCAGCATCTGATTCATCCAAATTAATTGTGTACAATAGCTTCCCAGAGCAATGTATTCAGCTTCTGTCGTAGACAAGGATGTAGAGTTCTATTTTTTGGTATGTCATGATACTAAGTCATTTCCAAGAAAGAAACAACCTCCAGATGTGTTTTTTCCTATCATCTCCATTACCTCCCCAATCTACATCATTGAAACCAGCAAGTTCGCAATAGTATCTTTTGTGTACACAATCCCATAATCTGTTATATCTTTAACATATTTAATTTATTCTCTTCCCTGTCATCAAATGAGATTTCTTGAGTTTAACTCGATATCTGGTACAAATTCGTACACTTAAATATAGATCAGGCCTGCTTGCAATGAGATAGAGCAAACTTCCAATCATACTTCTGTAGAGCTTTACTTCCACATTCTCTCCATCGGAATCTTTAGTAAGTTTTGTTGTGGTTGACATAGGTGTGGTTGCTGACTTACTTTGATCCATTTCAAACCTCTTCACTAGATTCTTTGCATATTTGCTTTGAGATATAAACAATCATTCATCAAGTTCTTTTACCTGTAAACCGAGAAAATTGCTCAACTCACCGAATATGCTCATCTGAAACTCTTCTTTCATGGTTTGTACAAATTAGTTCACTTTATCCCGCGATTTTGAACCAAAGAAAATATCATCAACATAAATTTGTACAACTAGAAGAACATTATCAGAATTATGAATGAATATAGTTTTGTCTACTCCCCTTCTTTTGTAGTCGTTCTAGATTGAAAGCTTGTTAACCTTTCATACCACGCACGTGGAGCTTGCTTAAGTCCATACAAAGCTTTCTTCAACTTGTAGACATGATCTGGATTATGTGGATCTTCAAAACCTTTAGATTTTTCAACATAAACCTCTTCTTTCAAAATTCCATTTAAGAAGGCATTTTTACATCCATTTGTAACAATTTAAAACCAAAAGAACACGCAACTCCAAATAATAGTCTAATGGATTCTAATCTAGCAACGAGTGCAAAAGGTCTCATCAAAATCAACACCTTCAACTTGTGTATATCCTTGTGCAACTAGTCTCGCCTTATTTCTGACAATTTCTCCCAATTCATTAGTTTTATTCTTGAAAATCCATTTTGTTCCAATGACATTGATCTTAACAAGACGAGATACTAATACCCAAACATCATTTATAACAAACCGTTCTAGTTCCTCTGCATTGCTTTGATCCAAGATTCATCATCTAATACATCACGAACACATTTGGTTCTGTTTGAAACGTAAAACAAGCAAATTTGACCATATCATGATAATTTATCCTAGGTTTATCACGTGTTTTCTAGCATCTCCAATATTACCAATGAAATATTTAATTGAGTGATTTTGATGTATTGTTGTTAATTCCATGTCATTTTTATGATGTTCGCATTCAATATATTCATCTTCCATCTTGTTTTCAGTCTCAGTTTGTTCAACATGTACACTTAAATTTTCATTGTTTGTTCCAGACTGTCTTTGCATTGAATCTGTAGAAAATGGAAAAAGAATAATGTAAGTTAAGTGATCTTCATCAAATATAACATTTCCAGATCCAACAATTGTTTTGGTTTGTTAGTTAAAAATTCTGTATGCAGTTGTATTAGTTCTATAACCAAAAAAGATTCTTTCATCACTTTTTGCATCAAACTTTCCAAGATATTCTCTGTTATTCATTACATAGCAAGTGTATCCAAAAACATGCAAATAAATTAAGTTTAGACTTTTACCTTTCCAGAGTTCATATGGAGTTTTCGACATACCTGGTCGAACATATACACGGTTTATGATATACAAATTGTGTTTATAGCTTCTGCCCAGAATCGAATGGAGATAGATTTTGCATGAAGCATGGCACAAGCCATCTCTTGAAGAGTTCTATTCTTCCTTTCAATTACACCATTTTGTTGTGATGTTTTTGGTGCAAAAAAACTCATGAACAATACCATGTTTTTTACGGAACTTAAGAAACACATCATTTTCAAATTCTCTCTCATGATCACTTCGAATCGGTTCAATACTACTTTTTGTATTTTTCAATTGTAAAAATAAGTAATGAAACAGTTCAAAAGTATCAGATTTTGGTCTCAAAAATTTAACCCATGTGTAACTTGAGAAGTCATCAACAACTACAAAGATATACCTTTTTCCACCAAAGCTTTCTGTCCTCATTGGTCTACTATCTTATCAGTCTTGACATTAGGCATTTTCTTGTGATGAACCCTAATCTGTTTTCCTAATTTGCATGGTTTATAAATTTCAATTCTATCAAGATTCAGTTTAGGTATACCTGTGACAATGTTTGGACTGGACAACTTCACAAGTGAACGATAATTGACATGTCTTAATCTTTGATGCCACAAAGATATATTGTCCTCTGTTGCTTTGAGACATACATTCTCTTCACTCCAAACATAGCAATTGTTTGACGATCGTGTGCCTATAAGAACACATTTATCATTAGAATTCATCACTTGACATTCCTTTTGATTGAACTGAACCCGATGATTGTTGTCACACACTTGACTGATACTAATTAGATTAGCTTTCAATCCAGCAACATATTGCACGTTCTTCAGGAAAGGTTGTCCAAGTGAAGTTATGTCTCTTTTTCCAAGAATTTTGTCTTTGTTTCCATCTCCGAAGATAACACTTCGTGCATTCTTAATTTCAACAAAGTTTGACAGAAGCTCTCTTGAACCTATCATGTGCCTAGAACAACCACTGTTAAAAGACCAGATGTTTGATTTTTCTTTTTGTGTAGAGATATAAGTAACAAATACAAATCACTTTTTCTTATCCAGATTTGTTTTATTTTTGGAAGAACATACTTACCTGAATCAAACCTAAATTTTTTGTTACAGATGATCTATTTATGTCCTATTATTCCGCAGAAATAGCACCTCACTACATTTTTTTTATACTGAATCTGAAATTGTCTTCTAGAGTTATATCCATGATGATTATAATGTCCATAATATCCAGAGTTATATCCATGATATTTGATATTTGTGTTAAAAACTCTTTGATTTGTATTCTTCTTGGATGAATAACTCTGTTTTTTGTTTTCTTGTGTCGTTGAGAAGATTCTTCCAATTTGCCTCCAGAAACAAATATGCTTTTAGACGTACCTATATTTTTCGTATAACCAATTCCATGATTATTACCTTTTTGTTTTCCTAATGAGAGCAGATAATCAAGTTTTTCAATTGATAACATGTAATCCGTCATAGTATTTTCATGATTTCTAGGTTTAGTTTTGATTTGATTTCTTGGATTTTACCGAGTTATTGAGCATATTGACTTCATCTACTATTTTTTGTTTTGTGTAGGAAATGAAGACTTGAAGCAAACACGAAAGATTACGACAAATCCACCCCGAAAACGTGACAAAGTGAGCAGAGGCGATATGTACACGGACACGGAAGCAAACGGATCACCCGAGCATCGAGCGAAAGGAGCGGAATCAGCAAGTAAACACAACCCTCTCGGGCTTGGAAGAGGCCCCGCTTGGGCTGCCAAAATCCAGCAAAGTTTGCACGAGTCGGGGAGCCGATTAGCACACACGGTTGGCTGAAGACCATGAGCCCGCTCGGGCATAAGAAGAGCCCATTCGGGCTGCACATTGGACTGCCACATGACCAATGAAGCACGCTCGGGCACAAAAGGAGCCCGCACGGGCTGGAAGAGCATGAGCCCGAGCGGGTGGTGTGCTTGCCCGTGCGGGTCCCCTTTTTTATCAACAAACTAATTTGAATTTTGAACGGGCTGAATTAAATGGGAACCGCAAGGGGAAGCCACAAACAGACTGGAAAAGGCAAGAGAACAAGGAGACGAACCAGGCCAAAGGAGAAGAGAGAGAGAGAGAGAGAGTACGACCGAAGAAGGAGACTTCGGGGAACCGAAGGATGCGTCGGAGGTTACGCTCAGAGGATAGGGAGGATGAATACCTTACTGCATTTGTATTTGTTTCTCTATGATTTCTAAGTAGTTCTCGTTGCCATGGGTTAGGGATGTCATTGTAATGGATAATTTGATTTATTAATGCTTGATTTCGGTTTTGTTCAATTGAATGGTTCGATAGGTTATAGATATATGTGCGTGATGCCTTCATACGTTGTTGATTTCATGCTTGGATAAGACTAGATCTATTCGACTGAGATTAGGCATGTTTGAGGGAGATTAGAGATTCGTCTAGGCTTGAAAGAGTCAGACTTGAGTCTCGTGAATCAACCTTCGAATGAATTAGATTAATGAGAATATGCCTGGTCGGTTAATCTATTTAGGAACAGTAATAATCGAGGTAGAATTCCCATTGTTCGTCATGCATCTAAGTGTAGATTTACTGCATCGGAAGGTGAGTACGTTTATATCTTAGATAGAGGATTTAGGCTTGGAAGAGTCATCTCCGTTTATAGAGGTCGAGTTCCCTTCCGACATTAGAGGTTGAATTCCCTATTGTTCTTCATGCATCTAGACGTTCTGTGCTACATAGGAATATGAGTGACGTTGATTCCCTAGGTAGAGGATTAGATTTTGGTTCCCCATCGATTGATATAAACTGATTTCATGATCCATAGAAACATCCATTGCATGTTCCGGTATTCCCGAAGCCCATGGTACTCTATCTTGTTGAGTCTAATTTCGTCATCCTTTATTATCTTTACTTTCCCGTTTCATAATCATATATTGATCGATCTTCTTCTCGTGAATTCTTAGTTCTGACGCTGCACTCAGTCCCCAGAGTTCAATCCTGGTACTACACGAACCGTATACTTACGGTAGAATGGTCTAGGAAATATAAAGCTCTGATTTCCGCTCATCATCAGTACCATTCGAAAGCATTTTCAATTGCTTATTAGTTTCTTCAAGTTGGATCTTGACAAAACGCACTTCTTCTTCCTTCAGAATTATTTCATGTTTCATTTCTTGAATTTGAGTTTCTAGATTTTTATTAGTCTTGATCAGTTGAATGTTCAGCTTGCTCATGTTCAGCCACTCGTTGTACATGGTTTCCACATTTACTTCATCTCCTTCTTCAATTTCTGTCTCATCAACTTTATTACCTTCTCTTTCTTCTTTTTCATTTTCTTTGATTATTCCAATGAATGCAACAAAACTTGACAAGTCTTCTTCATTACCGTCCTCAGTTGATGAACTTGATTCACTAAATGTAAGTAATGACTTTCTTTTGATCACACTGTTGTCTGCACATTCATTTTTTTGTATGCCCAAAACCTTTATATTTGTAACATTATGTTTCTCGCAGTCCATTCAGAATACTTTCTCTCTTTGATATACTTGGACAGTCAGATTTAACATGTCTGAATCCTTTGCATTCATGACATTGAACTCCAGACTTGGTATCTTTCTTACTTCCTTGTTCATCATTAGTCGATCTTCTCACTCCTGTATATTTTTTCATAAATTTTCCAAATTTTCTGGTCAAAAGAACAATGTTTTCTTCAAGAATATAAAATCTAGAAGTTTCATCGGTGACTTGAAGAACCATTCCTTTACTTCCTTCTTTCGTAGTGTTGCCTTGTTTAAGTTGAAACTCTAATTTATAACCAGCTAGAATCCGAACAATCTCTTTAAAACTTGTGATATCAGTATTTAAAGACATATTCATAGCAATTTTCTAAGCATAAAATTTTTTAGGCAAACATCTAAGCAACTTCTTGACCAGCTTCTTATCATCAAAAGTTTGTCAAAGTACACTTACCTCATTTTCAATTGCATTCATTCTACTACTGAACTCTTTGACACTTTTGTATTCTCTCATTTCCAGTTTTTCAAATTGATATTCCAAAATATCAAGTCGAGTTCTTTTGACGCTTGTAGTTCCTTCATGTATAGTTTCCAGAGTATCCCATGCATCTTTAGCAGACTCACATCTTTGACTTTTCTTAAATTCATTTATGTTTATAGAACAAAAAAATTTGCAGTTAGAGCTTTTGCATTAAAGGTTGAATTTCTTTTCTCACTCGGTGTCCATTGATCTGAAGGTTTCTCCTTAACATTTCCATTTTTATTTATTACTGTTGGCTGATTCCACCCATTCTTCACGACACTCCAAGCATCTTCATCAATGGCTCTTATACTTGCTCTCATTTTTACCTTCTAATATCCATAATTTGAAGCATCTAGCATGATTGGTTTTCCAAATGAATATAAATCTTTTGGTCCTTCCATGTTGTCTTTTAAGATCTCAAACCAATAGTTAGATTTACTCTAAACTTTGATTACCAACTCTGATACCAATTGAAACCAATATAACGACAACGTTAACCAATAACAAGAATCAAGAGAACCAATTATCTGAAACAATACCAGCTTTATTTATGAATCAATCTTTTAAGTACACTTGTCTTTCATTACAGTGTACTTAAGACTTTCGTGGATAACTCCATCTGAGTTAGATGTAAATAAACACTTATTTCTCTCAACTTTACTCCGTATCACTCTAAGTACACTTGCACAACTTCGTGGTCTACTCTCATTTGTTTGTCGTACTTCTTAGATACACGAACCTAGATGCGCCAACTACTTTTTATAGTATGTTAACCCACCCAATCTTATCGTGCGACGAGGTACACCCTGTTTTTCGCTTTGAATCTTTCTTCTCTTTTAATTGCTCAACAACCTAATTTTTCAAAAGATTTCATATGTCCCTAAAATATTGCATTAGCAGACATTCTAAATGGCACTCACAAAATTCGATTTCATTTCGTAATTTGTGAGTATATTTTTCGAATTGACGGATCTAATTCAATTTCATGTTTAATTTGTGATATTTTGTTATCGTAAATCGATTATTTGAACAATTGTTAACTCTTATTTAATTTGTGATATTATAGTTTGTTTGTCTTAAATTAAAACTTCTAATATTAAATTTTATTTATAATGTATAATTTATGCATGAGAAGTTGTTATATATTATTGTTCTATAAAAATTATAATGACATTTATTATGTATATATACATATATATGATTTTGATTTTAGATGAAATTAAATTTGAACATATATTATATTTTTGTGAACATTAATTGATGGGATTCAATATATGTTTGAATAAATTAAGTAGTAGAAAATATGTATGACATTACTGTGAAATAAATAATAAAATGTAAACGATAGGGCGGAATATCAGATATATCCTCGTAGGGCTAAAACGCTTCAAAAATACCTTTCCCTAAAATAATTATTTAATCGAAAAAAAACTGGAGAAAAGACAAATTTACCATTAATTTTCGAACGTGAATAAACCCCCATTATGGGAGAGTAAAAGCCAAACCCGCATTCTGGGAGAGTAAAAGCCAATAAAGAACAAGTGATTTCGAACTTGAGAGGGATCGATTCGAAGTTGGCAAGAAGGAAATGGTTAGAATCAGCAGC
>CM071868.1:25441386-25471686 GCA_036759665.1 Gynandropsis gynandra | reverse complement strand
TCCGATTGGCGTCTGCGGCTCCTCCTCCATTTTGTTTTTTAATACGCAGTTAAACAATCAACGAAAGATATGACTGAGTGGAGTTTCCTCGCGGTAGTAGAGACGCTCGGTTTTGAGTAACGATTTCTATGCCCAGTGAGAGATAGAGAGAGAATGAGTTGGCAAAATTTTCTGGGATCGCCAAGAAAATCCAAAGAAATTTTGTGATTGGAGGGGTTTTGTAGTTTTGCAGTGTACTCGGGACATGAGCCGTGAAGACAGAGAGCCACGTTGGCGGCGCGTGAATAACACGGAGGACAAATATACAAAAACAGCGCGTGAGGTGGAATCAAGCAACTCTTAATTACTCAAATAGTAAGTATTATATCAATTAATTCTAATTGAAGATTAACGGAATAAGTAAAGGGACGAGTGTGGTGTGTCAGAGAGTCTTGTCACCATATTGATGCATGATCCTCTTATATTTGATATTTTCTTTTTAGCAATTTACGTATGAATTATAGTTTCCAGATTCACCGGATTTTATCATCTTAAATATATATTCCCCGTGAATCTTATTTTTTCTTTACCAAAAGGAATAAAAATTGTAAAAAGAAGAGATGGGAGATTATAGAAGGATGATAGAATGTGTGCAGGTGTGGTTAGCCATTTAAAAATAGGTATTTCAATCAATATTATAAAATTTGACGATATAAAATTTTCATTTAATGTCAGAAACGTATCCCACATCCTCACAATCTGCTCATTGCATTTTGAAATCGCTTATAGAAAAATTAATAACAATAATGATAATATATTTAATTTGATTGAATTTGGTAAAAAAAATTAGGTTTATTCTAATTCAATATATTTGCATTATACATGGCCTCAAATAATAATATTCCATTTTAAATTCAAATCGATTTAAAAATTTAAGATTATATTATAGCTTTGAGGTTACATAAACTTTTTGTAAACATTGTGAAGACAACAATGGAGAAGTGGAAAAATAAAAAGGAAGAATCCTTGTTGTTTATTTTAATCTTTTTGTTCTCTCATTAATTTTTTAGGACATTTTTTTTGCAAAAATAAGATATTTATTATTGAAATGGGTATTAAACATATAATCATTGTTACCTTTATTTTTTTTCTAGTTTTAAGATATATGCATTTTATATTTTATATTTTTTAATTGTTTCTTGTATTTTCTAATTATATTTGTTTCTGGCATCGTATATTATAATGGATTAATAATTTTATTTTTTTGTAAATAGAGGTATGGATATTTATGGTTAATGGATGTATTAGATTTATTGGAAAAAATATATTCTCTATCTTCTTTGTTTGACTAGTTAAATTCCGTAAAGTGTTTTTCTTCTCTTCTATTTTCTCTATGCATGACACACAAACCTTTCTCTTCTCTTCATGTGACAATCTCTCCTCTCATCTTTCATATGATAAACCCTAACCAAAAAAGGTTTATTTTCTTTTTCAAATTGGAGAAGCTGAAATGGTATCAGAGCGACATCTTAAGCACGTCGCATTTTGAATCGTTTTTTTCTCGGTTGTTAGTTTGATACCTTCTCATTTCCTTCTTTTCTTTTATTTTTCCAGATTCCTTTGGTTAAATTCTCCAAATATCTATAATCCTAACACCGTTACTTTTCTTTCTTTACTCTTCTTTTCAATCATTATCTTCCTCTCTCAATTTCTTTTCACCGATTAGATTTTTTAATATTTTAGTTTATCTTTTATCTTTTGTTTGTCTGCTTCGATTTGTTTCTTCGTGTTCCTGGATCTATTGCCTAGAAAACGAAAGTTTTTTTTAACTCGTTCATAATTGGTGATTTCCGATGGATTCCACTGTAAGTACCTCAGATTCGATATCTCAGATAAATGAACTTACCGAAATCCTCTTTTTTTACAAACAAATGATACAAATATGATAAATTTAGTATCTGACAAATTAACGGGTGAGTTGAATTATAACACATGGAAATGATCCATGATGATGGCTTTAAATGGCTGAAACAAACTTGGATTCATCAAAGGTACGGTCCCTAAACCTTCTCCAAACCATGCTGATATTGATATTTGGTCAAGATTCAATGATATTGTTTTGTCTTGGTTGCTTAATTCTGCTTCTAAAGATATTGCTGATAGCATTGTTCATATGTCAACTACTAGTGATGCTTGACAAAATTTAACAGATCGTTTTAGTTAAACAAACATGCATAGAATTTTTGGAATAAAACAAGAATTTCAAAATATGAAACAAGGATCTTTAGATTTAAACATACATTACACCAAACTAGTCACATTATGGCAAGAACTCCGTAGTTTTAAAGAATCTCCAACTTGTTCATGTTCTAAATGCAAAAGATGATAAGAAGTATATGCTTAAATTTCTTATCGGATTGAATGATTATTTTGCTTTGGTTAGATGAAAAATACTTCTAATGGGTCCGTTGCCAAGTGTATCCAAAGCATTTAACCTAGTTGTTCAAGATAAACAACAAAGAACGTTTATGCAATCCCTGATGCAGTAGCTTTTCAAGCAATTGTATCTCAACCAAAAGTAAATCCAATACTTTATTCAAGCAATTCTTTTTGTAGACCAAAAAGTTTAGGACAAAATGCAACCGGTTTAAAGTCAAAACCTATTTGTTCTCATTGTGCAATGATTGGTCATTTAGTGAATAAATGTTACAAACTTTATGGTCATCCACCGAATTTTAAAAACTCCAATTCATATGGTTCTTCCTCTTTTGCTATGCGCTCCAAATCAACCAATTTTCAATATTTTGCACCTAGAATCAATTCTGCAATATTTGATTAATACTTTTTTCCAGAACAAACTAATACATCAAGTGCTTTTCTTCTCTTCTCTCTGCACGACACACAAACCCTTCTCTTCTCCTTCATGTGACAAACCCTCCTCTCATCCGACAAACCCTAAACAAAAAAATCTATTTTCTTATTCAAATCGGAGAAGCTAAAAATGGGTGTTTGTGTGATGTTACATATTCAATTTAGGTGGTATTTTTAAACATGATATTACAGAGTGGAGGATTTTAACTGTTAGATATATAGTCGTTTTCTAAATTTTGAAGCGTGTAATATCTTTATAAATTGATGAATCTATAGATGAATGAATTTTTCGTTGGGGTTTATCATGTATATTACTCATTATATATAGTTGTGTAAGAGTTCTACTCTAATAAGGAAACCTAGAAATCTACATAATCTGTTTTACATATTCTATCATGTCCCCGCATTAGCAACGTGAGGTGTTCGAATGTTGAGGTTGGCCCTGAAGTCAAGAAATAATGAAGAAGGTAGACCCTTGATGAATTTATCTGCATATTGTAATGAGGACGGAATGTGCAAGACTCAAACTTCACCGAGTGCCACTTTCTTCGAACAAAATGGATGTCAATCTCAACATGCTTCATTCATTGGTGTTGAACCGGGTTCATAGACAAGTAGACTGAGCTGACATTGTCGCGTTACATAAGGATGGTCCGATGGAGTGGACAATAAAGCTCCAAAAGAAGATTACGAAGCCAACAAGTTTCGAAGACAACGTTAGCGATGCCATGATACTCAGCCTCTATACTCGAGCGAGAGATGGTAGCTTGACATTTGGAAGACCACGAAATAAGATTATCGCTCAAGAAGACACAATACCCTGATGTAGATCAACGTGAACTCGGACAACCTGCCCAGTCTGCGTCCGTGTAGGCTATGAGACCCGATGTAGACACCTTGGTTAATTGTAGGCTGTGAGAAATGATACCTTGTATATATCGTAGTATCTGCTTGAGTGCGTTGAAATTTTTCTCCTGAGATCTTGCATGAATAAGCATACTTGTTGAACAGCGTAGGCAATGTATGGTCAAGTGAATGTAAGGTACTGAAGAGCGCCAGTAAGAGAGCGATAAGAGATGGAATCGGGTGCAAGTTTGGCTTTTGTGTCAATAGGCGTAACACACGGGTTGCAATTGCTCATTCCGGCTCTCTAAAGGATGTCAAGAGCATATTGTTTTTGAGATAAGAACAACCCGGAAGATGAACGTGTGCCGAGATACCCAGAAGATAATGTAATGATCCAAGATCCGGCATAGCAAACTCGCTTCTCAAAGACGAAATAATCTACCGAAGAAGAGAAATAATGGAGGCCGTGAACACAATGTCATCGACATAAATAAGAAGGAATGTCATACCTGATTGTCCATGAAGTGTGAAGAGTGACGGATCACATTTGCTTTGGTAGAATCCAAGACGAGTGGTATATAAGGCAAAACGTGGGTGCCAAGCTCAAGGGGCCTGCTTTAGGCCATATAACGACCGTTGTAGGAGACAAACGTGGTCCGGTCGAGATGTGGAGAGATGGCGAAGGTAGGATAGGTCTAGAGGCAAAGGGAAAGGAAGACTCGTCAAAGGTAACATGATGAGAGATGATGATCTTACGAGAAGCTAAGTCGTAACACCGATATTCTTTATGGTCCGAAGGATAACTCAAGAACACACATGCGGTAGAACGAGGTTGAAGTTTATGAGAGGCGGATGCTAGAAGATTTAAATAACATCGACATCCGAAAACACGTAGGTGTGTATATGTAACTGGTGTGATAAAGCTTAGTGAATGAGATTTTGTTTTCAATGGTCCAGGACAGGAAAAGGTTAAGAAGGTGAGTTGTCATATGGAGAGCTTCAACCTTAAACGGAGGAGGGTGAGATGCTTGGAAAAGAAGCGTGCGGACCATGTTGTTATTGGTACGTAACACACGTTCAACCTTTCCATTTTGCTCGGAGGTCCGATGGTAAGAGAACCGAATGACGATTCCGTATGTTTGAAGAAAGGAACGAAAAAATGTGATTTTCATATTCTTCACCATGTTCGCTTTGAAAAGATCTAATTGTGGTTTGAAATTAATTTTGAATGAGTGTATAGAAGTGTAGGACTTTGGAGAACACATCAGATTTTTGTCGCAACGGATAGATCCAAACAAATTGAGTGAAGTGGTAAAGAAAAACAACATAATAACGAATCCTCGAGACACTTGGAATCGGTGATGTCCAAATATAGGAAGGAATAATATCAAAAGGGGACAAGACCTTTTTATTAGAAGAAAAGAAAAGAAGGCGAGTGTGTTTCCCCAATTGGCACGCGTGACATAAACCCATCATGTCATGTTTATTACAAAAAATGAGACCACGTGAAAGTAAAGAATGAAAAATGTGGTTCCCCGGATGTCCTAATCGATGATGCCAAATGGAACGACTTGAAGAGAGAAGTGCGACCGGAGAGGAGGATGGTGGAGAGTACGACGACTGAAGAGGGTAGAGAGGCCCGAAATTTTTACATCGAAGAGTAGTCCGTTGTGTTGGAAGGTCCTTTACCGAAAAACCAAACCGGTGAAACTCAATAGAGCAATTGTTGTCAGTTATAAACTGACGAACATAAACTAAATATTTTTATTATATTAGGTGTGACGAGAACATTTGTGAGGTGTAACGGACGAGAAGAGGATGGGACTGATATATGACCAAGAGAGGTGACAAGAATGATGGATCCATTACCGGCAGTGATGAAAGGAATAATGCTCATACGAAAAACATAACTGAGAGTACCTGGTTATGATGTAAGGTGGGATATGGCTCCGGAATCCATGTACCAAGAAGAGTCGGAGGGGTCCGGATTTGCATTGTTGCAAACCTCTGAGCAAGGACCATTGGCTCACCGGAGTCGACCATGAAGGATATGATGCAGACGTGCTCGAACTAGGCCATGACGGTGGAGGTTGCTATTGAATCACGAAAGCAACGGGTGGAGCCCCCAACACCCCAGTAACGAACTTTGGATTTTGTGGCGGCGATGGTGTATGAGACGAGGAATGCCAATATGGTTGGGCTGGAGCAGTTCAATGATGTTGTAGGGCGGGAGCAGTAAAATGATGTCGTGGGGCGGGAGCAATCCACTGTGAGGTCCAAGTCGATGGCCACTAGTGCTGATAATAGTTGGCATAGCCTCGACCACCACGACTACGAGATCCACATCTGTCACGATGATGATAACCACGACCACCACGAGACGAGCCACCTCGAAATTGCCTCGCGATTGACAATGTGTATCAACATATAGGACCTACGGCGAAAAGGAATGATCGTAAAAGATGTTTCTCTTCAAGAAGAAACATTGATCGCGTCTGCTCGAATGTAGGAAATGGTTCCTGATGTTTGATCATATTGATTATGTTGTCAAATTTCTCAGATCGTCCATTCAGTATATGCATGACGAGTGTACAAGTAGGGACCTCCGCATCAATATTGGCGAGAAGATCCGCCAATCGCTTCAATTTCTCACAATATGAATGAACGGTGAGATCTCGGATGGAGAGATTACAGAGATCATTGTCGAGTTGCAAGGCACGAGCCTCTTTGTTATCCTAAAATAGGTTTTCGAGGCTCATCCAAAGAGATGGGGCAAAGCACTTCTTCTTGAGGATCGAGTTAAGTAGAGATTTAGATATGGTGCTGTAAATCCAAAGTTTTACAAGACCGTCAATGTTTTTCCACCGATCATCCGTAGCACTAGTAGGCTCGGAAGAACCAAGAGCCATCGAGATGATCCACGACATCGAAACTAAGACAATGTGTTTCGAAAAGTTCACGTCCCGTATCATAGTTGAGTTCCTCTATATCCAAGACGATAGGGATGTGCGTCTTGATATTGGTTATGTCAAAAGCCTTTTCCACATTATTAGAAGGCGCCATAGAAACAAGAAGACGAAGAAAATCAAGTAGAAGAAGAAGGAGAACGGTCGGTTGGTTGAGCAGATCAGGAAGGCGCAAGGCGGATTTTTGGATTTTTGGAGGAAGAAAAAGAGATTTCTGGATTTCTGGAGGAAGAAGGCCTATTCTTTTTGAAAAAATCTTCTCTTTCTAGATTTCAGGATTTTTCTGGCTAAGCCAAGAAGAAGGCGGGGGAAGAAGAAGGCAGGCCCGAAGATGGAAGGCGGTAGATGATTTCTGAATTTCTAGAGGAAAAGAAAGAGATTTCTGGAGGAAGGCGGATGACGGGAAGGATATGGTGCGACAGAAACGGAGCAGATGCGGTGGTGCGACATAAATAGAGCGGACTAGGCGAAATCAGGGTTGAGAGAAGAAAGAAAGCAAGAAAAGGAAGAAAGGCAGGGATTTAGAAGCAAGGGCCGACGACATGCGAGAAATATTTTGCGGTCGTTGTAGGTTCTAGAAAGATGGTCGTCGGGCAGAAAGAGAGAGAGGATTTTTGGAAAGAATTAGATTGTTGGAGAAGAAGAATGAGGCGTAAAAAAAAGAATAAAAGAGAATAAAAAATTAAGGTTGTGGCTACTGATACCATGTAAATGAATGAATTTTCTTTTGGAGTTTCTCATGTATATTATTCAAGGGGTAAATTAAAAAAAAACCTTCAAAAATAACTTTTAATAAAAAAAAACCCTGCACTCTTAACTCATAAAAAAAAACTTCAAAAATAACTTTTAATAAAAAAAACCATGCACTTTTAACTCATAAAAAAAGACCTTCAAAAATAACTTTTAATAAAAAAACCCTACGCTTTTAACTCATAAAAAAATCCTAAACTATATTTTTTAAATAAAAAAACATTTAACAAAAAAAAAAAACAAACAACGTTTAGTTAATATTAGAAGTTTATCCATAACCAGACAGCATCAGCATCAGAAAAAAATTGCAGAGGCAATTGGACCATGGTTCCTTCAGTTCTTTTCCGAACAACGATCAAAACGAGCTAACAAATATTTAGGTGATATGAGCAACAATCTTCTGAAAAACACTAAAAAATTATTTAAAAAACGTTGTTTGTTTAGAAAAATATAAATATATTACGAAAAAATGAAAAAATGGAAGAAAAAAGGTATATAATTTTCGTGGTAAACGCTTAAAAAAGGACCCGACCTTTTTAAAAGATAACAACACTATCGAATTAAAAAATTTTATTTAAGAGATTTTATAAATTTCTTTTTTTATGGTAAACTTTTCTACATCGTTTAACATGAATTTTTTATTCATATATATGATGGACAATTTTAAACTTTTGAATTAGTTTTTAGAATTAGATAGATCTAAATCTATATTTAATATGGTTTCAAAATATAGTTCGTTCCGATTTGAATATACTGATATTAGATTCCTGATTGTGATGTATACGTTTTACGATCGAATCTAAACGTGAAGGGGCGTATTACAATAAGTTTATTACATCGGTTACAATATGAATTTTGGTTCATATATAATACTAAACAACTCTAAATTTTGATATTTGCTCATATCACCTAAATATTTGTATTTATTAAAAGTGTAGGGTTTTTTTATTAAAAGTTATTTTCGAAGGTCTTTTTTTTATGAGTTAAAAGTGTAGGGTTTTTTTATTAAAAGTTATTTTTGAAGGTTTTTTTATGAGTTAAAAGTGTAGAGTTTTTTTGATTAAAAGTTATTTTTGAAGGTTTTTTTCGATGAATTAAAAGTGTAGGGTCTTTTTTTATTAAAAGTTATTTTTAAAAGTTTTTTTTTGAATTTACCCCATTATTCAATATATAGTTGTCTAAGAATTCTACTGTAAGAACGAAATTTAACAAATCTAACAGAATTACATAATATTCTGTTTTACTTGTATACAAGTATTTTAATTTTAATATACACCCATTTATTAAATAAGCAATTAACCATTTTATCTGTTTATGGAAAATAAATCAAAACATAATGTATAGTGTACTCATACACGTCTATATATACATATAATTAGTTAAATATTTGAAAATTACTTAAGGTTTTCTTTTTGTTGTTAAACCCAAAGATTACAATATGTAGACTAAATTTATTGTTACATAAATATATTAACTTTCGATTTTTATCTGTTTCATGTGTCAGGTTAGAGAGGCAGAATTGTTAACATATGTATTGACATAAAGAAAATTCGTGCAAATTTTGAAAATTGATGCTCTTATATGGTAATAAATTTTGGTTCGATAATTTTAATGGTTGAATTAAGTTCATGGGAGAACAAATGCAATTTATAAATTTTATATTCTTGAATTGTTTTTATATTCTCGTATTATATTTGTTTCTTGTATTCTCATATTATATTAGATTAACAATTTCAATTTTTGTAAATAGATATATACCTCTATAAATAATATATATTTTTTCTCTAGTCAAAATCTTTAATCTCTCATCTTCATGTAACAAACCCTCTTTCTTTAGATAAATCTAAACATAAAAAAATGTATTTTCTTCTTTAAATCGGAGAAACTGAAAATGGATGTTTGTGTGATGTTACACATTAAATTTAAGTGGTATTTTTAAACGTGATATTGCGGAGTGAAAAAATTGAACTGTTAGATATATAGCTGTTTTCTAAATTTTGAAACGCGTTGTATATTTATAAATTGATGAATCATCCGTTATGGAGGAATGGAATATCAACGTCCAAATTTATAAGTTTTACAATCTATTATGTACGACCCCATGTGAGTTTGAAAGGGATTCCTATAAAAATAATTATTGGATTTGATTATGATTTAATTTGTTTTTACTTTTAAAATGTTATAGACTCTACACTACATCTGGTCTTATAATACTAAAAGCCTTTCATTATAAATCATTTCAAATAATATATTTTCTAATAATATTAAAAAATATTCTGAAATACATTTTTTTTAATTCCATTTAATTTATAAATGAAGATTGAACTCATAATTTATTCATCAAATTGCCGATATATTCAATATGTAGAATCTTGTAACTTTTTTAAAAGTTACCCGGTTCACACAATTTACACGTTATTTTTTTTATCATTTGCCACATTAAATAGCTGATCATTAGAATTATTTCCAATAAAATTAAAATGAGAAACCATATGATTCATACAAACAATGTTGCCCCATGACACTGAACCTATCTTTTCTGAAATAACCAGAAAACCTTAAAACAGACAAACAATAACCATAGCAACAATAAAAATAACAAAGATAAATGATAAGACGAAGAAGAAAGAAGAAATAATCCAACATGCTATCTTGAGAGTTACACGAGCCCTGTAAAGTGTTCTTTTTTGTTGTTGTTCTTTTCTGGTATTGGATCTTGATGCTGTTGCTTAAATGTTGCAAAAATGGAAGTGGTCACAACCTAATCTCTGCTGCTTAAACTCCGTGGTGCTTATACTCAAATAATGTTCGATCCGAAGGAGATGAAACTATTACACTTGATATCTTGCAAGCCTTTCTTTTACTGAAGGATCCAAAGCAGACAAGCATTGTTCCCATGCTCCATTTCTCAGCATCTATTAACCCACAAGAACAAGCACAAGTTAATTCTTTCTTACACCTACTTAATCTTTTTCCTTTTTTCTCCGAGAAAACGAAACAAGCTTCGATGTTTTTACCTGTTTGTAGCCGTTCAGCACTTGGCAGATTTCGTTATGGAGATCTACGCTTCTTATTTCCTGTGTTGCGAAAGGCAATATTGTATTTCACTCATCAACGCATCATTCATTGTTCATTACCAAGATTCAACGAAGCAGGAGAGCCAAATTTATATCTCTTTCACTTACGTGCCAACTCGCGATGGCTTTACATAGATGAACAAGCGAACTTACTCCCCCTGTTGGATTTACTTTGACCTGAAAAAAGGCGTGGAGGATGCTCATAAATGTGTGCAGACTTCTTTTATATGTGCAAGCATAGAGCATAAGGAGGAAAGAGAATATACCATTGCACATAACCCTCTGAATGCATCTTCCTTCTCGATATCATCGCGTACCCTGAAAAGATAGAAAATGTGATAAGGGATTAAGGGCAGGAGTTGGCAATTAGAGTCTAGATTTAACACAGAAGTCTACTAACATTGACAACGCGCTGCACCATGGTTGCATGAAGTGCTCCATGTGAGGTGCCACAAGGTCTGGACGAACCCAGGCAAGTCTCCCGAGGGTGATTGAACTATTTTCGATCAGTGACTTGTTTATATTCTGTTCCCCAACGAGATACGAGATCAGATAGTAAACATAGGCACACCTTTCAATTAACTCAGATATTGCTACAGAATTCTAGATTGTTTAGGTTACTAGTGTCACCTCTCCATGCTGAAGAATCAGGCCAAGGCAAGAGACAACGTTTATCACAATGGGCGAGACTTCCTGACGGACCTGAAAGATATAGTTTTCTTTAGATCAAGAGTCTGCTTGACCAACAAATGAAGACTGGAAAAATTCCATCCTGGTGACAACTTCGTATAGAAACTTCATAAATTTTGTATTACCTTGACAGCTAACTCTCCGATGGCCCAGCAAGCATTATTTGCGACAGAAATGGTATCTCTAAGGAGGTTTACATTCTGTTTGAAGCATTAATAGAATCAATTCAAAAGGGAAATTAAGTTGATAGGGAAATAAAACTTGGATACGGACCAGTTGCTTGCTTGCAATATCGAGGAATTCGTTCAAGCATGGATGCAGATGAACAGGGCATACCTGTCAATGGAGCACAAAAGACACATTGGATGTGAGCGAATGATTGGAACCTCGTGTAACTATAAACTATTTCCGTGCACGCTCCATAGTTGTTTCATAGCCTTAAAGCCTCTATTTTAAATCCATTTGAGTATGCAACTTACTCTAGCAAGGTCACCGACAAGGGCAAAAGCACTTTGTCTCACATCAGGAGCTTCATCCATACAGCACTTGAGAAGCACATCCCTCAGATTACTTTGTGACACCTACATTACAGCGAAAAAGCGATTATATATCAGACAATATTAGCATCATTGAAAGATTTGTCTGACCACTACGAGATTTGTAATGGACAGACAACAGGAGTAGGCATCAGCATTAAAATCATTCTACAACAGTCATTATTGCGCATAACAATCAGAGACAAGAAAGTACCAGGGCTTCTACCCCACTGCCAAGTCCTTCTGAGAGTCCAGAAAGCAAGTCAAGAGAACAAACAATGAATTCTTTTTCATATTGAATGCCAGCTGAAGCAGGATCAACCTGTAAACATTACCCGGACAACCTTTAAGCAAAAAACCAACTAAAAAATGTTCTAGCTGCCATCAGCTAAAGTAAAATATTAAAAGCTGCCAATTGAAATTTGAATGTGTATCAATTATATCTGGCTGAGGCAATACAATGGGCAAGTAGATAACTGAAAAAGAATATATCTTCAACGATGCTAATTTTCAAAATTCTGAAATGAAACCTTAGCAAGTTGTTGAGACTGGATGATATCCATGCATCTTTGAAAAACAGGAGGAGCAAATTGAGAGAACCCCACTCCTAAAGCCTGCAGGAAGTTAATAAATTTGTAAGATATAGGCAATTTATGATGTAGTTCAAGTTCACATTGATAACATGGATGATGAGCTTGCCTAATGATAATGCCAATATCATAAATCAAAGATCCACTATGACAAGTCTTTCAGAAATTAACTTGCTTACATTCCGAGGTTACCTTTTCAGTGACTCAACAAGTAAACAGAGTGCATTTACTGACAATTGAACCATGGAAGTTTATTTCACTTGTGCAGATTCGTGACCTTACTGACTATTGAACCAAGAAAGGTTACTTCACTTGTACAGATTCAAGACCTTACAGATATTACCCTAAGTGTTGAGTTATGTCCACACCTGTGCAATGGATGTGAAGCATTCAAGCAATGGAAAGAGATCCTTGTCTGAGTTTGGAAGCTGTTGCCACTTCGCAATAAGTGGAGGCATCAGAATATCAAGATAAGCGGGCTGCAAGAAACGTAATAGTAAGTGGAAACAAAGTTAGACTACTGCCACCAACAGGTTCAAGTTGAAAATTATCAGGGGCTAGACAGAATTGAACAGACGTATAACTGGAAAATAAGCACAATTATCTACCTTGTTCAGCTCCCCACCAACAGAATCTGCCAGTGTCCCAATAGCATCATAAACGATTCTTAAGTTCCGCCTCTGGATGTATGAAATTCACATGTTATGATATACTAGAACAAATATAGCCAACCATAAATATTTCTCTGAAAAAGGCCAAGGAGGATCAAACAACCTGATACTTTCCAAATGCACACATTAGGTGCTGCAATATTACTCCCAAGTGTGGAACTAATTCTTCTGCAGCCTCCTGCACATTTAGAAGTTAGCACGACCAACCATCATCCAGAGCAGATATAAAAAAACCCCACAATGCTGGTACCTCTTCAAGAGTTGCGAAAGCAGAACAG
Organism: Gynandropsis gynandra; assembly: GCA_036759665.1. Taxonomy (NCBI): domain Eukaryota; kingdom Viridiplantae; phylum Streptophyta; class Magnoliopsida; order Brassicales; family Cleomaceae; genus Gynandropsis; species Gynandropsis gynandra. The sequence goes on along the minus strand of CM071868.1, from coordinate 25,458,432 downwards.
GCAGCTTCCTGGACCCGCTTGTTTGTATCCAAGAGTCTCCGAAGAAGACCCATAAGCAGTTTCTCAAACTGTTCATAGCCCTTCTGATTGCCACTCTCCTGGAAAAGAATAGGGAGCCATCTAATAAATCTGCTTTGAGCAAATAAAGTGAGATATACGCTGTGCAAATTATACCTGGATTATATACTTGCTAAATCGAGAAAGCGTCCAACAAGATATGCTTCGAATGAGAGGGAACTTATCATCTAAAAGCGGGATAAGAAATGCCACAATCTGCAAAATAAGGTTCCAGAACCTTAATGCCATGGATGCTGATTACTGAATGATCATGACAAAGACCAACAATAAACTTGCCTCGGACAGATGAGGATAAAGACCATTAATGCAACCTTCAGCAATGGCCCCAAGAGTCAAAACAGCAGCTTCCCTTTCTTTCCAAGCTTCATCACCAGAAGCCGATAATTTTGACTGTAAAATACAATACACGAGTTTGGCATGGTTCCTTGTTTCATTCCCAAAAAAAAAAATTGAATACAAGAAACAGAACAGTTTAGATGAGACATCCATGATAAAGTTTTAACAGCAGTACAATGTTCAATTACACTACTGTACTGCTAACCCCCACTCCAAAACATACTCACAACAGAAAAACAGGGATATACATGTAAAGAAGAAAGATGCACAAAAACTAAAATAAGAACAATAACCTCAATAAGGGGCATGAGCGTTGGAAGGATTTCATCTCCAAAAACATTAGAGAGAATGTCAAGAGCGGCTGCACTGCACTTTCTTAAATTCCACACATTAAATGAATCATCATCCTGTACCCAAAATTAAGTCGTTATAACAGAATCTATAATATCTGATATTTGCATTAAGCAATACAAATGAAACAAATTTTCTTAAAATGAGAGAAATTAAAAGCCAGTCACATACATCATCATCCGCATCCTCTGATCCATGAAATCTCGATGTATGAAAACGAGGTTTTAAATCCTGCAACGTGGATATCATGAATGAATTTTGAATAGAACAAATATGCATGTCTGTATATGTGTGTGCATGACTGCACTAAAGACAATCAATTGTACCTGATCCCGGTCAGGTTGAGATTCATCCTCCTGCAAAAGTGAATGGTTTCAAGATGACATGTAACTGTCAAATTTATTGAAAAAGAAGGCGAAACAGAAAGTACAACAAAAAAGCCAACCTCTGCATCCAAAAGTGACTCATCATCGTCTGCATATGCCATGTTTGAAAGCAAAACCTACAACATGTGCAAATAATATTTTAGAGGTTCAACTTGTACTAACTCTAGGAAAAAAGATGTACCTAAATTCAAACCAAAACCAGAAGTAGCATCAACATACTGGAATTAAACGAGGCAGAAATTCTTTCAAATTCTCTGGTGGCAGTTGAGCATCACAGAAAGCAGACCTGCCAAGCCAAATTTCCTTTTAAGAAGCTAAAATTAAAAAAGATGCGCATGGGAAAGAAGACAAGAACATCTTAAAGGTATGGCACAACGCCACTGCTTATCAGAGTTAAGAGAAGAAACATACAATCATAAGATGGCAATTACCAGAATTCACATGCTTCAAGAGCCACTTCTTCGTCAGAATCCTTGTTCACTTGTAATATGTATTCTATGACATTCCTGAGATGCGGCTGCAGAAGAGAACATGTGTTGAATTCAAAACAAGATATCCACAGAAGGAAGACCACAAAACGAGGTTAGAGAGATCACGGACAAAGCATAGATGCATGGTCGGGGCAAAGTTCCAACAAATGATTGAGAACCAGATACATGAACCACCTCATAAAATTGAGGGTTGATACTCGAGAACATCTACGGCAATATCTACATTTAAGGCACAGTGAGGAGCATACCTCCAAGAATGAGGGACAGATTTCAACAAGCTGCACAAATGCTGCACAGACCTGCCAAACACAAAAAGGCGAAACATAATCAACAGGACCGCAACAACTTCAGAAAATCAAATTGAAGTCTGATAAGATCAAATCACAGATAAAATGGCAAACTAAAGAATAACTATTAAAACGTATAACATCTTTTAGGTCCTCAAACTCGTGATATAATTTGATAAAAGCTACGAGACTAAACACCAAGAAGTCATATGTCTAATAAGCCATCAAGTAATAAGTCTACCAATTTTCTGACTTCTGGAGCGCGATCATTCGCAAGCACAAATAAACCCTGGAGATACTTATCCATGGAGTGATATAAGGCCTGCAGAAGATAGACTGTTATAATCCATCTCCCTCTGTACCATAGGTAAATTGGAGTTCTACAAGTAATTATCGATATACTCACAGCAGGCATTATTATGATATATTGGTTTACAGAGCCCAAGGCGAGCTTCCTCAGTGAAGTGTGGGGCGACTGGAAAAACTGCTCAAACACAACAAAGCTAAAGCTTAATCTCATGATAATCAATCCGCAAGGAAGAAAAATTAACTGAACTGGAACCCTGTGTGCATTTCAACTGACAAAACAAAGCTGTGCGACAAAAACAGAATCAGATACTCACTTGAAATAACCTAGGAAGTAAAATGTTGATGGGGCGTTCCACTAAGCCAGGAACTTCTGAATCTAAGACTTGAGGAACATCCTCGCATACCTGTGTCACAAATAATCGGGAACACCAGTCGTCATAACTAGAACTTTGAAATAAAATTCCGAGGCAACCTCACAGCTAAATTACTTGGAAATAAGACTATGTTGAACCAATGGAAAACAGAACAGCCGGCTAGTAACCAAAAAATACCTTTGACAAAGCATCCATCGCACCCTCCATATGATTCAGGTCATTACTGTCTAAACAATTTACAAGAGCTGGCAACAGCTCAGGCCATCCAGAAACCCCTTCTAGCTGAACAATAACAGTGACAATAGTTCCAACTGTTGTCCTAATTTGCTTGTCGGCTGCTCCCAAACAAGGCAACAACTCTGACTTGATATATTTTTGGTTTTCGGGAGCCATTGATGCATAGGCAGCCCTTAGATTATTTTTCAGAAGAAGCCCAGCAGCTTGTCTTACCTCTATGGTCCTATCCTGATTATTTTAGCAGTACACATTAGCTACGACACAGAGAGTCAGAGATAAAACAGAACCTAACCCAATAATACCCACAAACGAATTCTTCCAAGAACATAAGTTTTCAGGGTGCAACTCTTCAGATTTCACTATGCATTAATTTCATTAAGGTGTCCAGAATATTTGCGAGCATACAACATTGTTTCGGTATGTGTGAAATCAAAGGCAATTAGGAAACGAGAATCAATCAAACAACAAAACTCACGCAACATAAGCACACGCTGTTGTAACACCGAAGCTCAAAATCAGATCCGAAGAACTCAGGTCAAGGTAATCAAACCTATGCAAGACCCACAAGTCACCAGCACACCAAAACCATCCCACAGAAACACAGAGTCTAGTAAACTGCAAAACTAACAGAACCCAATAGCGATATGAAGGAAACGATCCGGAACTCCAAAACCCATGACAAAATGAGTTAGCTCACCAAAAAACCCATCATACCACGAGTAGATTTAGTCAATAGCAAGGCAGGGAGAGAAATCACAGCAGAAGGAATTTTTCCAGGAAAAAACAGGAACAAAAGGAACCTCAGCGCGAACGAGGATGAAAGCGAGATAGTTATTGAAATCGGGGAACTGAGAGAAGTGTTGAAGCTGCTGCCAAATCTGGGACTTGTCGACGGCGGAAGAAGGAGAAATCTGCTGTTCGAGGAGGCCGCAGATCCCGGCGAGGCCATCCTGCCGGGGCTGCCACGGCGCAGAAGTCGCAGCCATGATCGGTGGCAATCTCGTAAATACGGTCAGAAATGGCAGAAAAAGAAAAAGGAATATTGTTCTTTGTACAAAACACAGCGGAATGTGAGAGGCGGAGGAGGTAAGTCTGGATTTTGATGAGTTCAATTTATTTTAATTGACTATAAAGAAAAAAATGTCTCAAGACCTTGGGCTTTTCTTTTGTCATTGATTAATATATTTTATAAGGGCAAAAAAGGGAAACAACTTTCGAATCCTACTCTACTCTCCTTTCCCTCCTCTAGGGGTGGTAAATCGGGGTAAACCAGAATCACCGGTTCGGTCAATTTTAAACATTTTTTTTGGCACGGCTTGGTTGGTAGAGTAGTCTAATATTGTTTTCACCTTTGTTAACTTGTCAGTCTTATTGGATGAAAAAGACTTGACAGTGATTGCATCACGACAATGATGTTTTTTTTCCAATCAAAACGAAAGAAGTATGTGTTTAATATTGAGAGACTATTTAACCGACCCATCATCAACATATTGACTTCAAAATTATAAACGCCAAAAAGGTTGTAATAAAACCATGTGAATAGAAAAGTTCCAGTAGGATGGCCGGTTTAGGAGCAGCAATCAAATCAAATAAACCAAACCGGGTGAGGTACCATACCGGCACTTACAATAATTTGAAGTTGCTTTGGCAGTAGGACCCAAAAATTATTGGGAGAATCTTTTGGTCTTTCGATCATTCTCTCCGACGTCCAAATCTTAGTTTCATCGTCATTATCATCATCATCAAAGAATTTGCCACAGAATCCATAAACCCTGTAAAGATGTGAAGGTGGTGCAGGAAAATTGCAGGGAGGGAATTAACACTTATGAGTGGGTTATTGGAAGCTTTTTCCGTCAGGAGGAAGTAGCAAAAAGCTGATATGCTTCTGTCGTAAGTCACTGTTTTCGTCAGGAGGTAAGACATAAGAAAGGGGTAAGAGGCTTTTATCTTTTGGAAGAGTTGGAAAGGCAGGATATGAGCCAAAGCACCTACTCCCTTGGAATACTCGAGAGCTGGTAGATTTACAGAGTTTCAATCTCATGGACAATGACACATATATAATATGAATCCAAGTACTTGACGAGAATTGAACACCTATTTCCATTTATAAGTCAATCAACAAAGATCCTTTGATGCATTCCAAAACAGCATCCTCATAGGCCTGATAACAACATCTTCAACCTCACCCAATTCAATTGAAGCCCAACAGCAGCACCACTATTATCATACTTTCTCTTTCCATCTACACCACCTTTCTTTGCGTGTTTTGCATCTATTCTGTCTATCTCCTCCTTAAGCTTCCTAGCAATTCTTTCCTCTTCGCCATGGGCTCTGGCAGCATGATCGGGAGAAAAAGCAGAACGCTCCCTTTCTTCTAAATCTGACATCATCTTACACCTCTTGGAATCCACTTGTGATTGTCTTTTCTGTTTATCACGCTTGACCCTGAGAAGATCATCAAACAACCCCCGGGCTTTTTCATCTTTGAGAATCTCAAACGATGTCTTCAGCTTCTGAAACTTATTCCAACGCCTTCAACTTGTACCCTTTTGCAATCTCCTTTCTCACTAAGCTTCATTCCCTCCTCCCAAGAGGGTAACCCTAGAACAACATAGTGGTCGACAAAATCCCCATTGCTTCAATGTCGTCATAGTAAAAAACAAGGGAGTTGAAAATCTACACAACACAATCGAAAAAACAAATCTACCCAAAATCCAAAACAGCAAGGCAAAAATAGACAAAACAACAGTACTTGAAAAGACATATTTGCATGGACAACTCAAACTTTTGCAAAAGATTTAAGATATGAAAACTACAGGACATGTTCGGGTAATTCAAGCTTTTTATTAAGCCTTATGTCCACTATTTAGTATGCGTATTACCAATCTCCCAATTGCGTAATCTCACCTATTAAATGCATTAAACTATTAGAAATTTCATTATTGCAAACGGAATTTGCGGACCGTGCTGTCCGTCCCTAAATTTGGGGACGGATTATAGATGGAATAAGGACAAAAAAAGAAATCCGTCTAGAAATTTGCGTACGGAGAAACCATCCCTAATTTGTCTGTATTTGCGGATGTATTGGAAACAGATCAATGGGGCGTCCTGGATTAGGTACGACTGCCTATGGGCGTCCGCAATTTGCGGACGGCTGTAGCCTCCGTCCGCAAATTTACGTACGACATCACCGTCCGCAATATGCGGACGCCCATCGGCTGATGTCCCTAAACCGGGACGGCCACAAATCCATTTAGGGACGGATTAGGGACGACTCGTCAGCAACTATTTGTCTTAGTCCGTAATCCGTCCGTAATTCGTCTAGAAATTATCTATTTAACCCCTCGACCTTTGATCTGTTTTTCATACACGAGTTTCATATCTTTGACCACATATCTTCTTATTGTTTGCGATTATAATGACATCTTCGTCGAGATCAAATATTTTTGTTTCTAGACAATGGATGTACAAAAGAATTGATCCAGAAACTCAAGGTGTATCGAAGTAGTTTATAGAAGGTATTACACAGTTTATGACGATGGCGACAAATCAACAAGTTTATAAAGAAACCGACAAGTTGGTTTGTCCATGCGTCAAATGCAAATATGAAAAATTTGTTAATGAGAGAACCATTTGGAAGCATATTTATTAAAGAGGTTTTACTCCGAATTATTTCATGTGGTTATGTCATGGAGAGAATTTTACACCACGACCTAGTAATGTTGTGGAAAATTTTAGTAGGGGCATTGTACATCATGAAATGTTTGAGACTTCTCAAGATGTATAAATGAACCCTTATGTGAAAATGGTGCAAAATGTATATGGTGAAAGAAACGAAAGCGAAAAATATTGAAGAATATCCGAATGAAAAAGCGACAAGTTTAATGTTAGAAAGTGTTAGGCATCCACTTTATGATGGTTGTAGAAGTGGTCTATCACAATTATCTCTTTTTGCACGTTTGATGAATTTGAAGACTGAAAATAATTTGTCTGAGAATTGCATGGATTCGATCTTACAATTAGTAAGAGATTATTTTCCTGAAGATAACAATGTAGTAGACTCTTATTATGAGAAAAAGAAGATGATGAGATCTTTGAATTTATTGCCATATCAAAAGATTGATGTTTTGTCAAGACAATTGCATGATTTTTTGGAAAGAGACATTGGATTTGAGTAATTGTCGATTTTGTGGAAAAGATCGATTTTATTTGATAAAGAATGGAAAATCGGTTCCATATCATCGTATGTGGCATTTTGAACATTCAAGTCGTGAAGGAAAGATGTGTCATCTCTTAGATGGTGAGGCGTAGAAACACTTTAACAAGGTATATCCTGATTTTGCAGCTGAGAGTCGAACTGTCTATTTAGGCCTTTGTACAGATGGTTTTAATCCATTTGGGATGTCTGTGAAGAATTATTCATTGTGGCCAGTTATTATGACACCGTACAACTTACCACGTGATATATGCATGAAAAGGGAGTTTTTGTTCTTCACAATATTGATTCTCGAGTCTAATCATCCGAAAAGAAGTTAGGATATGTTTCTTCAACCACAAATTAAAGAATTGAAAGAATTATGGAATGGAGTTCAAGCGTACGATGTCTCGAGGCGATAAAATTTTATGTTACGAGGTGTTCTTATGTGGACAATAGGTGATTTTCCAGCTTATGACATGTTATCTGGATGGACAACGCATGGTCGATTGGCTTGTCCATATTGCATGGAGGAAACAGACGCTTTTTAGTTGAAACACGGATGAAAGACGAGTTAGTTTGCTTGTCATCGTCGTTTTCTTCCTGTTGATGATGCATTACGACGCAATAAGAGAAATTTCAAAATGAATATAGTTGTGCGGAAATCTCCTACTCCAGTTTTGACCGGTGAAGAGATTTTGTATGAACAATTTCTTACTTTGGGTATTCCTAGGAGTATAGATTACCGAGGGAACAATCATACGAGAATTGGTGGTTATAGAATTACTCATAATTGGTACAAAAGAAGAGCATATTTGGGATTTGCTGTATTGGAAAAATCTGAAACTTCGACATAATCTTGATGATGCACATAGAGATTTTTTTCGATAACATCATCAACACAGTACTGATTATCACAAAAGAAGAAAGATAATATTAAATCATGCAAGGATCTAGAAGAGTGTTGTTCACGAAAGGAGTTACATATAAGTGATGACGGTAAAGCGCCAGTTCTGATATTCATATTGTCAAATGATAAGAAATAGAAATTGTTGAAACTATTGAAAGAAGACGTGAAATTTCCCGATGGCTATGCGTCTAACATCAAAAGGTGCATGACATTCATGCAGGAAAGTTATTAGGGATGAAAAGTCACAATTGTCATGTATTCATGCAAAGACTACTTCTAATATGTTTTTCTGAATTGATGGACAAACATGAATAACAATTGTTAAATATATTAATAATATTTTCATGTTTTAGGTTTTGGCCTATTCTTCCGGGATTTATGTGCGAGAAATCTGAGTATGAATGTGATTCGTAGACTGGAAAATAACATAGTAACTATACTTTGTAACTTGGAGAAGATTTTTCCACCATCATTCTTCGATGATATGGAGCATTTGACAGTTCATTTACCACACGAAGCCGCATTAGAAGTCTAGTTCAATTTCATTGGATGTATCCATTCGAGCGATTTATGTTTCATCTGAAGAAAAAACCAAACAAAAAGCTCGTCTGAAAGGTTTAATCGTGGAACAATACGTGAATGAGGAAATATCGTTCTTCACCTCATACTACTTCGAGCCACATGTTCAAATGCGAACTAGAAATTCAGACATATATCATGATGGTGGTGTGATATTTTCATATCTAGTACCAGATTTTCTAATACATTTTGCGGAATTGGTCGATATGCTGATAAGACGAAAGATCTATGGTTATCACAATGAGATCTTCATATCGCACATACGTATGTTTTATTGAACTGTGAATATCTACAGCCTTTTGAAAGGTAAAATCCAATAACTATGGTTTTCACAAGGAGAATTTTGTTTCTTTTTGTAATATTAATAAAATTTTGTTTCTTTTTACAAGATATTTGATTATATATTGAAGAATACATATAAGAACTAGGGGTGGGCACCCGCGGGATTCTTGCTACCCGCACCCGAACCCGTCCCGCATGGGTAACTAGTTTTACTACCCGTACTCGTACCCGCAGGGTGCGGGTACCCGCTGTTCGGGTATTCTCGAAAACCCACCAAAACTTTAAAACCCGCAGGTACCCGTCCCGCAAAAAAAAAAAAAAAACTCAAAACTCAATAACAACATAAATCAAAGTTTTACAATATTTAAAAAATTACAAAGCATAACAATATAATTCTAAGTCTTGAAACTTCCGACAACGCCTCGTATTCCACCGGTTACCTAAACAATGCGGCAGATGGTGATCGGACTTTTTTCATCCAAAATAAGTCGTCAAGGATGGTAATTACCTATGAATGCAAACCTTCAATGGAAACAAGTCCAACTTAAATGCCACCACAATATCTCGAGTGAATAAAACCAAAGACTAAACAAATCCACCATCCATTCCATACAACCAACACTAATGGTAAATCCTGATATTCTTTCGGGAAACAAACGTGATAGACTGTGGCCATTTGCTTCGAATCATCATTGATAAATTGATTCACAACAATATATAGGAAATAAGAACACATATTATACATTTAAGTTTGCAATGAAAAAGAATTGAAAACATCTCAAGAATGTTTCTAGTCACCTAGAAAGCAACAACCAAAGAAGCCCCAAGTATCTCTAACTTCTTACTAAACAAGCGCGCAAACTGATATATCAGACAGCCTTCACGAATCCAGATAAACTTGGACAATTTGCATGTCCTTAAAAAAAGAGAAACCTAGAAGGTAACTTGTAAGAACTTCATAAATGTTTAGTAACTAGGTCATGACATGCAAGACAAGATGATATGATCAGACTCTGACATCCCAAAACTCAATCGCCCAAGGATGTAATCTCAGTGTGAAGTGTTTTGAAATCCACCGAAAAAATGCTCTTATCAATAGAAAGAAATAATAGAAACTAATTCCCACTAACAGGAAAGCGTTTATAGTTCATGTAATAAGATCTATAAAACAAGAATAAAAACATATCTTTAGCTCCAACCTAAAGTTAGCAATAAAAAATTCCAGATAAGCGCATTCTTATTTTATAGATAAATGGCACGAATCCATGGAATCCAAACAACTTGGTAAATCTTATCACCTGTTACACTTTTCAAAATTCCAGAACAAACCCAAAAAACCCTAAATCGAAAGGACAAAACTTTTTCAGAAACGCATCAAAATCGAATTCCAGTTTCAACATTCAAGTTTATGACAACAAAGGAATCTTAATATCCAAGAACGTTCCCGTTCCAATTTCCTGACCAATTCCACGAGTGAAATGGATGACATTTCCATCACCTACATATATTCCTGGTAATCATAACAAGATGAACTGCATCACAAAGTGAATTAAAGCATCGATCTAAAACCAAGATCAATAGAATCAAACACAAAAGATTCTCAAATCAGATGAGATTAGCTCCACGAAAATGACAATGCATATTGTTTATACAAAGCAGTGACTATTCAGACCAATTTGCCTTCATTAGCTTGAAAAGATAAACATATCTCAATGCTATCAAGAGTTGAAAGAATCTCAAACTCTATAGTTCATGTAAGAGAAATCAAACAAATGGTTTGCAGAAGCAATAAGAAGTCGTCGTCAATGTTCTACCCAGAATGAAAGAAACATCACACGATACAGTGCAAACTTTACCAATAATCGGATTCTCACAAATCTTTTGTTCGAAACCCGAAAACGAATACCTAAATCTGGGGAAAGAAGACAAAATCGAACCCTAAAAGAAGATCACAATCGTCCAATGAAAACCTAAAATCGTCAGATCAAGACAAGTAAGAGTGAGCATTGACAAGCATCAGATGTATATATGAAAATAGATAGACAGAAAGTGAGAGAGATGGAACCGTGATGGAGCTGGAGATGGAAGGCCATCGGTCGAGCAAGAGGGTAACCAGGCGAGCAGCGTTGGGCGGGGGCCGTCGGTCGAGCAGGAGGAGAGCGGCGGCGGTCTCTCGGGGGAGGCGATTTCAGAGGCTGGCTGGAGGAGGCGATTTCAGTGTAAGGGTTAGGCGAAAAGGAAGGTTAGGTTAGGGCTCTCAAGGGTATTTAGGATAAGCATTAAAATAAGGGGTATTTATGTAATTTTTTGCGGGCACCCGCGGGTACCCGTTTGTGAAACTAAAAAACCCGTCCCGAACCCAAACCCGCGGGTATTGAAATTAAATTACCTGAACCCGAATCCGCACCCGCGGGTATGAGTAATTTTTTGCGGTTTCGGGACGGGTAGCGCGGGTTTTTTGCCCACCCCTAATAAGAACATTGATGAATCTTAACTCCAAGAACTTAAAGAAAGAGATTTCTCTACATGGATTAGACAATATGTAAGTAATGAAATTTTACATATGAATAAATAACTTTTATAATATTCTAACGATGTGTGTGAGTTTTTACACGTACTGTAGGTTGAGATGGGCAATCACCCGTTGTGGCGACGAGATCTTGCCAAAGGACGAATTGTGAAAGTTACGAGTCGGCCTATGTATTTTACATGTGGTTACAATTTTCACACTTACGAACACGGGAAATTGAAGTCAACGATAAACTATGGTATATCTGTGAAAGGTGAACGCTATTATGCATCGACCAATGAACTTGATTTTTATGGGATTTTGAAAGAAAATTTGCAATTGGAATATCCAGGTTTTCATAACAATTTTAAAACAGTGTCATCCTTACCACATATGTCATTTTGGATTATATAGACTCATATTTTGATATTTTTTGTAGGTTAAGTTGGTTTAAAAGTGATGTTATTTCGATGTGATTGGTTCGATCCAATAATCGGTCGCAGAACAAGAGTAAAAAAATTAGGCGTTGTAGAAGTTAACTCCACATGAAGATATGCAAAATACGAGCCTTTTATTTTTGCATCACAAGCTGATCAAGTTTGTTATGTTTTCTATCCGCATATTAGAGATCTTCAGGTTGGCGTGTCGCAATGAAGATACTTCAAAGGGTAAATTTATCGACAACATAGAACAACAACAATTGCCAATGCAACAAAAATGACCGGGATTGTTATCATTGACGAGGTACCTGTTGAAACACTTACGCACGGTGAAATGGCAGAAATTGAAAGAAATGAAGATGATCTTTTTGAATAGATAAAAGAAAAAGAAGAAGATGAATTTGAATCAGATACAGAAACACAAGAGACGACGTAACAATTGTGTGACTCTAAAGATGATTCTTGTTAAACATTTGCGGATATTCAAAGTACTGTTTCTATTTCTTAATGAATTGTTAAACACTTTATTCAGTGTTGAGAGTTTACGGATATTCATGTTAAACGTTTACGAATATTCAAAGCACTGTTTCTATTTCTTAATGAATTGTTAAACATTTACGGATATTCAAAGCATGGAGAGACAGACGAACGAACGGACAGACGGACTCAAGTCACGGATGGAGAAAGATTTTACAGATGGGAGTTCATCCCGTCCATCCGTCACGGAAGTTTGTCCCGTCCCATCCCGACTCCAGAAATTCCGAACGAACCTCGATCGTCTGGAACTGTGGGCAGTCGGGTCGTCGGCAATTGCAGACAGTTTACGAACATGTTAGACCTTCCGTCAGTAAAATCCTTTAAATTCCGTCGGGAACAACACTTAGGCATTTTCTCTGTCGCTCTCTCCCTTTTTAACAATCTCTCCCTCCTCATCGCGCCACCGTCCGTCGCCTCCGACCGTTCCCCAATCTCAACAGCCGCGTCGTCGCCCCAGTCCCAACCGTCGCGTCGTTGCCCCAGTCCCAACAGCCGCGTCGTCGCCCCAGTCCCAGCCGCCGCGTCGTCGCCCCAGTCCCAGCAGCCGCCGTCCGTCACCCCCGTGGGCCTAGTCCCAGCCGCGTCCCGTCCCGTCCAGTCCCATCCCCCGATACTTTGCAAGTTAATTTTAACACCATTTTATGATGTATAATATATTTAGTTAGATTTTGAATAGATTAAGTTAGATTTGTAATGTATTTAGTTAGATTTTGAATAGATTAAGTTAGATTTGGAATAAGTGTAGTCTAAGTGTTTGTTGAAATACTTGAAAGAGTTTGAAAATGTTACAAAGAGATGTAATATGTAGTTAAAGAACTTGTTGAAATGTTTCAAAGACATTGAAAACATAATGTTTTAATTTTACATTTCAGTATGTCGTATCGAGGTTGAAGAGGCGGTAAAACGAGAAACTGCTCTAATTCTGAGGAAAGTGGTAATGTGTCATCTCATTCACGACATTATGTTTCGGGATTTACGGAATTCATGCATCCAAATTTCTTCTCGAATACTAGATCGACACAATCGGCGCAATATATACATTATTATCCGCAAATGCAACCACCAGTTGAACCAGTAATGCATCACGAACCTGAGATGCATGATGAACCTACCGTAGAAGAAATTTTACCAATGGATGAGGAACGACGCAAACTTTCTCATTTAGACCCTACTTGTGAAAATGGTGCACAATGTTACGTATACTTATGTTCAAATGTCAATTTATAAATAGTTAATTAAATGTTAATTTATCTTAATTTTGATTTGTAGGTTTGGATACGATCAACTTTCTCGTCATATAACAAAGACGATGAAAGCTGATTATAATCGGTCTTGTTACAATTGGACGCAGACGACCCTAAAATTAAACAACGATGGTGGAAATCCATTGTGGTATGTTTTATATAATTTTAAAATTTATCAAATAATCTTTTCATTATTTCAGTAAAAATTTTATTGGAATCATGAGATTACCGGACTACTAAAATCCGAATTGGAACGAGTTGCGGGAGTTCGTTTCAAATCTCTCGTAAACGGTTGTAAAAATATTGAGAGACGAATGGAAAACCCATTTGGATAGGCGATGATGTTTGGGACCAGATGTGCGCATATTGGGATGATCCACCATTTAAGCTAAAAAGAGAGCGAGCAAATAAATCACGCTGTTTTGATATAGAAGGATACGAGATGAGCGCACATACCACATGATCTCGTTCTTTTGCGGAAATATACGAAGATTTGGTAAGTTATAATACTTTTTATGCATTTATACAATTAACATTTGATTAATATTAAACTTATATCTTTTTTATTTGTTTTAGGTGAAAAAGAAGGGCTCCAAACCATCGTACGTAGAATTGCTGGAGTGTACACGCATTAAGAAGTCTGATGGTTTGTGGGTAGATTCCAAGGCAAAACGTGTTCACGATGATGTTGAAAACATGGCAGCGGAACGGGTATCCCAAATTCCACCGAGAGAAGACGGAACACAAACTTCCCTTAGTCAGGAAAGAATACAACGAGTTGTATCTCGAGGTAAACTAATGACATTTCAATATAATACAATTTTGTTATTTATAATTGTCATTAAATCTCAATATTTGTTTTACAGCAAGTTACACCTTGCAAATGTCGTATTTTCAGGAAATGGATGAATGACATCAAAACATTCAAGTTCCTCCAAAGGTAAAGAAAAAAGTATCAGAATACGAGTTCCGAAAGACGTTATCGAAAGTGTTTGAGGCGTAACAAGAATCCGAAAGGCGAGTTGAACAAGCACTAAAGGACGCTGAACGATCACAAAAGCGAGCTGAACGATCAGAAAGACGAATTTAAAAGTTCATGCGCATGATTAAAGCACAAATGTCTAACATCAATTGGGATACATTTCAGAACAATGATTCCGATCACGACGATTCGGAAATACCTCCAACGGATTAGTAATACAAATGTTACTCATATGCTTTTTAATTAATTATTGTTATGTACAAATATTTAAATTTTAATGTAATCAAATTTAATTTCAATTTTATTGTTTATAGGTCGTTTGCAAATTTGCAGACGGACAAGGGTCATCCGCAAATGCTGACGGACGACCCGTCTGTAATTATTTCTAAAAACAAAATTTCTCCAGCATATCGGGAGTCCATATTTTGGTCGTTTTTACCGTCGAATTGCGGACGAAATAGTGTTCTACAATTACGGACGATTTGTAGACTGAAATTTCCGCTCTTAATTGCGGACGGATTACGAACGAATATCATTTGGTGACACTCATTTACGGACTACCTTTGGCCATCCCTAATCCGTCCCTAAACACGTCTAGGGACGGATTTTTCAGTCTCTAAATCTTAATTTTCATGTAGTGTTAAGATCGATATCCTAATTCCTAAGTCAAATTAACCGACCGACCAAGGTTCTAAATCAATTGAGGCTTCAAATCATGGCTATGTTCCAAAATCTAATTCATCTCCCAATGCAATCATATTTTTATAATCATTCATTCAAGCTACCAATAAGAATAAAAGCATTAAGAACAACCAATCAATCCGAAAACGATCAAATATTATAATTGATAACACTGAAAGTGTATCATTATTAGGATAGGGTTTTAGATCATTTTCGCATATTTCTTACATCGAATCTTACTATTCCGATACGGTTTCGAGTTTTACATTCCCGTTTTCTCGGTTTTCAGGTTTTAGGCGACAAGGCCTAAATGAGCTCAATATGAAGAATTCCTTGCAAAAACCACATGATTTGAGGACACATCTACTCAGAGCTCCAGAACCCAAAGGAACGCCCGAGCAACGAGCGGAAAAGAGAGATTTCAAGGACACGAGGGTGCCCGGTCGGGCACTATTCCTGCACCCGCTCGGGTAAAACCTACGGGGTTTATCCATGCATCTGACACGACCCGGGCATACGAGCAAAGAGGATCGGGTGATTACCACCCGATCGGGCGACATCTAAGTACCCGCTTGGGCAACTATCCCTCTATCAGCCCCGTAAGTTTGCGCGACTCGGGTCCGCTTAGTCACGCGATCGGGTAACCTTCACCCGATCGGGTTCACGACTCAACACGGTCGGGCTGCCTGTACCCGACCGGGTAACCTATGTGCCCGAGCGGGTCGCGAACTTCGCAACAACCTAGATCTAAGTTTCAAACGAGCGAATAAAGAGAACATAATAGATCTAGGGCAAAGGGGGCAAAGAACAGGGCAAGAAAGGACTGGAAAAACATCTGGGAAAGCTCAGGAAGCATCGGAGAAGAAGAGAAGCACCGATCCGTACACCGGTAACGCAATAGGGAAGGTCGAGGCATCGAACTCCTTAGGGTTTATCATGTATAGGATTGTGTTATCTTCTGTTTTCATGTATTCCATGAGTGAGTAGAGTCCCTACTGCGGGTAGGGATATCGGAATTGTATGTATGAACGATGATTCACTTTAATGCTTAGTTTTATGATTTTTACTCTTGATCTACGGTTCTACGCTTAGCAATATCACTCATACGTTAGTGCTGACCGCTCAACAACATAGGATCTCGAACCTTGCTGGAAGGTTAAGGAACGAATCCGGTCCGCTAAGTAGTAGATTAAGCTTTGGCTAATGAGAATCTGACCGGTCGGTTAGCCATCTTAGGGATAGTGATTGCGATCGATAATGCTGCCATGGTATATGTTAATCGCTGCTGGAAGGTAGGGTTGCATGTATCCATGGTTAGGAGGTTTAGGCTCGGAAGAATCACTCCTCACCGTAGAGCATGAATTTCCCGTCGTCAAGAGTAGGTTATAGATCTATGATCCTTAGTCGTTCATCTATGCAATACCCGGTATCCCGTACACCCGTAGTATTCATCATATCTAGTTTTATCCTTACCCTAGTTTCGTTGTCACCATTAGGATAGTTTTAGGAGAATTAGGACCATACCCTATCTATTCATCTCTTGTCTTAGTTTAGTCTCGTTCTTAGTTTAGCTTTTTTAGTCCCTGAGATCGACCCTGGTACTACAAGATCCGTATACTTGCGGTAAAGTGGACTAGGTTATTTATAACTCGCGTTTCCACACGTCAATAATCAAGCATTAAGCATACAACTTCATTACATATCGGTAAATCTCTAACTCGTGGCTATGGAACTACTCGGACATGGGTTCCAAACAAAAAACACGAATGAAAACTATCTTAAACATAGATATAGAACGAGATCCATCCCTATTCCAAGTTCGTTGCCCGTCTCTTGCC
>CM071868.1:25424827-25441318 GCA_036759665.1 Gynandropsis gynandra | reverse complement strand
CGTGTGTTGTTGTTTGTTTTGTGTCTTCTTCTGTTCGAAACTGCACTGCTTCTCCTTTGCCCCTTCATCCTCTTTCCTCTTCTTCCTATTTTCCTTTTGCTTTAGCTTGCTTCCTTTTCTGACGAGCCACCCGTTTCCATTTTACTCCAACGGTCTTGTTTCCATTTTGTTTACTGCGGTTGAAGGTTTACATTTTTGTTGCAGGTGGCTGGTGTTTCCATTTTTCTTGCTCATCGTGCTGCCTTTTCTTGTGCAGCTGTGCTCTTTCAATTGTTGTTCCAACAACCTAATATTTCCATTTCCTTCCAGTCATGTTTCCATTTTGTTGGAGGCGGTTGTTGTTTCCTTTTTGTTCCAGTGGCTATTCCCTTTTTTTGTAGGAAGCAACCATTGTTTCCTTTTTGTGTGGGCAGCGGCCATTTCATTCTTCTTCCAGCCACGTTTCCATTTTGTGTAGGCCGTGAGTTTCCATTTTTTTGAAGGCCAACGACTGGTGTTTCCATTTTGCTCTAGCAGCCATTGTTTCCATTTTGTGTAAATGTTAGTCGATTTCTATTTTGTTTTCCAGTCGTGTAGCTTCCATTTTTTTTCTGCGGTTTAGGATTCTTGGATGCTGACCGTGCATAGCTGATAGGAGAATGTTTTTGCTTAGTTTTATGACATTTTCTCGTGTTACTGTCCGATATCTTCATTTCTTGCAAATACACTAGAAAACGCTAGAAAAGGAAATGATGCTTAATGCTTAGTAAAGTCTAAATGAATGATAAACTAACTATAAAAATGAGCGAAAATACTATAACAAAATAGACGCTATCAGTCACTTTCCAATGAACTATTGTCCGTGCATGCATGAACTGCGAGAGGGATGATTTAGGGAGCAATGAATATATGAGTTGCAGAATTTTTAGTGACAATGAGGTCATCAAATTCAACGATAACAAATAATCATATATCAAGTAAGGTATGAATGAATAGTAACTCACCCACAAAAAAGTTCCAAAAGCCTTGAGAAACCATAAATTTTATGAGTTGAGAATACCATGTTCTTGGAACTTACCTTAGATTATCGATAGATTTTATAAGTTTGCAAACATGACATTGATGATCACGATTAATAAATTTAGGTTGCTGATACATTTATACTTCCTCTGTGAGATCACATTTAAAATTGTTTACATCGATTCATTTAAATGGCTAACCTGATGATTCTAGACTTAATAAAAGATTAGTTGTAGTTGCTTTCACCACCATATTGAATGTTTTCCTTAGAGTAAAGCTCAGCTCGCCAAGAATCAAATCAACATGTTCGTTCAAGGGGCGACTGATAGTTTATACGAGGTGTGGGAACGATTCAACGGCTATCAACGCCTTTGCCCACATCACAGCATGGATCAGGGTTATCTCATACATAATTTTCTGCAAGGACTCATGGATAACACGAGGACTATGATCATAGCCGCCGTTGGAGGTTCGTTGAGTAACCTCACATTTCCACAGATCGAGGACCTAATCGATCGTATGGCTGATGAAGGCAGCAACATCGCTGGAGAATACAGCCGCAACAC
Source organism: Gynandropsis gynandra (assembly GCA_036759665.1). Taxonomy (NCBI): domain Eukaryota; kingdom Viridiplantae; phylum Streptophyta; class Magnoliopsida; order Brassicales; family Cleomaceae; genus Gynandropsis; species Gynandropsis gynandra. The sequence goes on along the minus strand of CM071868.1, from coordinate 25,439,753 downwards.
TCCAGCAAGGGTAGCCCATGTGAACGACACACATGCTCTTATATGCCGGTTTAACCGAGATGAAGGATCAAGTCGCTGGAATTTACAATCTTCTATCCAAATCACGTCGTCCACAATATTCAGAGCAATTAGAGGATCAAGGAGTGCAAGGGTATGAGCAAGTAAACTACGTCAGCAACAACCGGCCTTTGGGAAACACGTACAATCCCAGATGGAGAAATCATCCAAATTTCTCCTACAAGAATTCCGACGGTGCATTGAACGCATAACAACTATCGAGAAACTTTCAGCCACGAGTAATGCAAAGAATCAAAATTTTCAGCCAAGGATGCAGTCTCAAACCCAGAATTACCAGCCATGTACGCCTCCTCCTCCGCAACAAGAAGCTAACGAAGATATTACGTCTATGCTAGCTCAACTCTTACAAGGACAAAAATATCTATATATTGAGTCTAGAGGGATGAGAGCAAAACATGAAGATGTAAACTCGAAAAGGGATTAACCTACTCATTTGACGTTCGAAAAGGGAGAATCGTCTAGTACAATAGCGGAAAAGGGCAACAACGTCGAAGAGCACAAAGAGGAGGAAGAGGAGCTAAAATACGTTAAACTCGAACCGAGAGCTCCTCCTTTGCCGCTACCTCAACGCCAACGCAAAAAGAACGAGGATGCTCAATTTGAAAAGTTTGTTGAGATGTTGAAGAAGATGCACATCACTATTCCATTCTACGAAGCATTGAAGAAGATGCCTTCATACGCCAAGTTCCTCAAAGACGCACTTGCAAACAAGAGAGATGTGGAGACGGAAACCGACATGCTAACTAACTCGATGCTGCAGCCAAACCTACCCAAGAAGATGACCGATCCAGGTATATTCGTGATCCCTTGCAAAATAGGAGGTTATGAAATTAACCATGCACTAATCGATGTTGGAGCAAGCGTAAGCGTGCTACCATTGTCATTATAAGAAAAATGGATCTTAGGGATAGGATGGATCTTCGACCTACACGAATAGCGCTCACCATGGCTGATCGAAGCATTAGAATACCCGAGGGCATGCTTGAAGACGTGCTTTTGCAAGTTGGGAAGTTCTTCGTCCTGGTCGACTTTGTCGTCTTGGATATGGAGGAGGACAAGAAAATCCCAATCATCCTCGGTAGGCCGTTTCTTAATATAGCCAAGACGATCATATATTGTGCTGAAGGTAGACTCACATTGAAGTTCAGAGATGAAGAAGTGGAGTTTAATTTGAACGACATGCTCAAAAAACCTTGTATGGTGGACTCGGTATTCTACATAGACGTCTTAGAGAAACTAGCCAAGGAAGTTATCGAAGAGTTTGGGAACATGGATTCTCTTGAGATGACTCTTTTAGCAGATGGAGAGGGACTTTATAATGACCCTAACGAATTGAACCATTACACAAAGATTCTGGACGAAGGAAAGATGAAAGAGATCCCGAACACCGAGCTAGTCGCACTCCGAGCAAATTTATGTGCAATCCGAGCACAGCAGGTCGTAACCCAAGAAAAAGATGGAATTTCGGACAATCCTTATCAAGAAGACTTCTCAACTCACAAACACATAAGCACAGCTCATATGGACATGGATTCAAGTCAAGAAAACGTCATAAACCAGTGCTCTCCGCGCATTCCAGACAGATTCCAACATGCCTCAAGCAGCTTACAACGTGAGTTCAACAACTTCTAATATGCCTAATAGCTAAACCAAGCGTCCAAAACCCTTACCACAAGGGTTAAGGTACGAATTCCTTGGACTCGAGTCTACTTATCCCGTGATAGTGAATGATAACTTAGACGAATCCAAAAAAGCACGATTGCTAGAAGCTCTTAGGAAGTATATGGATGCCATAGGTTATACATTAGAGGATATTATGGGACTTAGTCCAGCCTTTTTCATGCATAGGATTCATTTAGAAGATGACTCTAAGACCTCCATTGAACATCAACGTAAATTAAACTCGAAAATGTTGGAAGTAGTTGAGAAAGAGGTCTTTAAGTTGTTAGACGCCAGAATTATATATCCTATATCGGATAGTGCGTGGGTGAGTCCTATACAGGTAGTTCCGAGGAAAGGAGGCATCACCGTCGTCCCAAACATGAACAACGAACTGATTCCGACAAGAACGGTCACGGGATGACGCATGTGCATTGACTACCGCAAGCTGAACGCCAACACTCGGAAATATCACTTCCCTTTACCTTTCATTGATCAAATGCTAGAACGTTTAGCTCTTCACTCCTATTTTTGTTTTCTTGATGGTTATTCAGGTTTCTTTCAGATACCAATCCATCCGAACGATCAAGAAAAGACGTCGTTCACATGTCCCTTCGGTACATTCGCCTATCGTCGGATGCCTTTGGGTTTGTGCAATGCACCTGATACTTTTCAGCGGTACATGACCTCTATCTTCTCCAATGTAATAGGTGAAATTATGGAAGTGTTCATGGACGATTTCTCGGTTCATTGACCTTCCTTTGATGTTTGTCTAACCAATCTGTGTAAAGTGTTAGACATGTGCGTAGAAGCGAATCTTGTGTTGAATTGGGATAAGTGTCATTTTATGGTTCACGAAGGCATCGTGTTGGGGCATAAGATATCAGCAAGGGGAATACAGGTAAATAAGGCGAAAATAGAGGTTATTGAGAAGCTGCCACCACCTAGGAACGTTAAGGCCATCCGTAGTTTTCTAGGTCATGTGGGGTTCTATAGACGGTTCATCAAAAATTTCTCAAAGGTATCTAAACCCCTCACTGATCTATTAGGCAAAGATGTACCATTTGAGTTTACAGCGGAATGTCGAGCTGCATTTGAGAAGTTGAAGAAGGCGTTGGTTTTTCCACCCATCATACAACCGCCGAATTGGGAGCTTCCGTTTGAGCTCATGTGCGATGCGAGCGATTATGCAGTTGGGGTAGTGTTGGGACAACGAAAGGATCGGATGTTCCACGCCATTTATAATGCTAGTCGAACATTAGACAACGCCCAATGCAACTAGTCCACAACTGAGAAAGAGTTACTTGCAATCATCTTTGCGTTTGAAAAGTTCCGCTCACACCTAGTTTGCTCCAAGGTAATAGTTTACACGGATCATGCTGCCTTACGTTACCTACTCACTAAGAAAGACGCAAAGTCGAGGCTCATTAGATGGATCATACTGCTGCAAGAGTTCGATCTTGAAATAAGGGATAGGAAAAGAACCGAGAATGGGGTAGGTGATCATCTTTCACATCTTGAAATCCCCCAGTGCATTCCTATCGACGACTATCTTCGAAATGATGCGGTAATGTCCTTGACTTGCACTTCCATTCCATGGTATGCTGACTTTGTGAAGGCATGTCAAATACTACTGGAAGGGCTGAATTACAATGTGAGAAAGAAGTTTTTCCATGACATCAAGGCGTACTATTGGGATGAGCCGTATCTTTTGAAGAGTGGCACAGACGGAATCTTTAGGCGCTGCATCCCCAAAGAAGAAGCTCCAGACATACTATCATGTTGCCATTCCTCAAGCTATGGAGGACACTTTGCTGCAGCTAAGACAGCTGCAAAGGTGCTGCAAGCGGGCTTCTATTGGCCTACACTCTTCAAGGACGCCCACAACTACGTCGTATCATGCGACAATTGCCAAAGGACGGGTAATATTTCTAGACGCCATGAGATGCCACAACAATATATTCTAGAGGTAAAGCCATTCAATTTATGGGGAATAGACTTCATGGGCCCCTTCCCGTCTTCGTGCAGGAACCTTCACATACTAGTCGCGGTGGACTATGTACCGAAGTGGGTAGAAGCTTTGGCAAGTCCAACCAACGACTCCAAACCAGTAACCAAGATGTTCAAACGGTTCATATTCCCACATTTTGGAGTCTCGAGGGTTGTGATCAGAGATGGAGGTAAGCATTCGGTGAACCGAATCATAGAAGGGTTGTTGAAGAAGTACGGTATTCGACATAGAATAGCAACTCCATATCACCCTCAAACCGACGACCAAGTTGAAGTTTCTAATCGAGAGATCAAGTCGATTTTGGAGAAGACGATCTCTAAGTCTAGGAAAGATTGGGCACTGAAACTCGACGATGCATTATGGGCCTACCATATAGCATTCAAAACGCCAATTGGAATGACTCCGTTTCAGTTAGTGTACGGTAAGGCATGCCATCTACTGGTCGAGTTAGAATATCGAGCGTATTGGGCTATCAAAGCACTCAATTACGATTATAAGTCAGCTGCTGAGAAACAGATGCTACACCTCCATCATCTAGAGGAGATGTGCCTCCATTCATACGAGAACACAAAGATCTACAAGGAGCCCACGGAGAGATGGAATGATAGACACATAGTCCATCGGACGTTCAAAGAAGGTGACCAAGTACTTGTTTTTGATTCACGTTTGAAACTTTTTCCAGGAAAACTCAAGTCATGTTGGTCCGGGCCATTCACAATCAAAAGCGTCTCTTCAAACGATGCTATTGAGCTAATAGGAATCAGCCACACATTCAAGGTGAATGCCCAACGATTAAAGCTCTAAAACATGGACAACACGGGTAACGAGCAAACTACTTTCACTCTTTCGGAACAAGCTCACGCATAGAGCGTTTGGTCAAGCTCGTGACCTTAAACAAGCGCTTCTCGGGAGGAAATCCAAGTCATATATCCTTTTAGTTATTTCATTTTAGTTTTTTTTGAATTCGACTCTTATTCTTTTCACAAGAATGCTCCTTACCAACAACCCCGATGTATCATACTATCTCCTTCGGATTGCGTGACTTTTGTTACAGGTTTTCCACTTCTAAATCACCCACAACATAAGGAAAGACGCATACGCCCAGCTGTATCAATTCGAGACAGCAAGCACGCATCAGGTGCACACGTTCCTATCTATCGTAGTTTCCCCGAGTTTTTGCATGTTAGTCTTTCTCCTAGGTTTTGAACACCGAGACGGTGTTCCGTTCAAGTCTGGGAGGGGGTATTCTTTGAATGTCATGATTAGGACGTAGATGTTGAGTTCTTCGTTTATTTTTGCTTTTACGTAGTTTTGTTAGGATTAAGCGGATGGATATCTAGTAGGAAAAATTTCGAATTTAGTCACCCTTTTGTAACTTTGTCGAATCGGGAACAAAGGTCTAGATTTGCCAAAACATACCTTTAGATATCGATTAGTTAGTGGTTGTGCATGAATCCATAGTCTGTAGTTGTATTCCTCCCCTTAGGCTTCAATCCCAAGCACTTATATCTCCGAGCATACCTTTCATTCTTTATTTTGTTTCGATCATTATATTTCCACGCACTTACACTCCGTTGTCAATAGACTAAATTCTTTAACTTTTTCAGTCCTACATCGACATAAGTGCATCAATATTGATGGTTCGGGTCTAAGTGGTGGGTCGAGGCGGTTTTCTACGTCCTAAGAGTTAGAGTCGATGCGTATTCACAATAGTTAATCAAAAGAAAAAAAAATCAGCAATGACGCAACCTCTTCACTTCGCTTAGGTTACAAGACCTTATGAGTGTACCAATTGGCAACCTGGGTCTAAGTAGAAGGCTGTCATCTTCAACTCCGACATCCTAGAAACTGAGTGTGAATTTACAAACAAAAATGTGTGGAAACCGAAAAGAAGAAAAAAAGAATCGAAAAAAAGAAAGAAAAAGAAAAAGAATGGTACTTGTCTTAAGAATGGTATCAAACTGCTTGTACATTAGAATAAGTATGGAGATCGCTTGGATGTTGTCCAGGGGTTAGTGAAATGAACTTAGGATATGTGTAATATTGCACGGTTAGTGGCTTTTGGTAGATGGGGGTCTAAATTCGGTGCACTTAGATCTATGTTTGTGTGACGCGTTGTACCGCTTGTGCATCTATACCGCTTGGATGCACGATATGCAAACTCGTTTGCGCTTGATGATGAACAATGACAAGCACAACCAAAAAGAACGTCAAACCGACATGGGCAAGTGACATGGACAATGGATGACCCCCGCAGTCCAAGAGACTTACACGCAAGAACAAAGTATCGAGAACTTCAAACACCACAAGTTGCTCTTCAAGAAATGCAATATGAGCCTCGAGATACGCAAGCACAGATGCAACACATTAAGAGTATCATCGAGGTTCAGACCGGTCGTGCATATCAGCTACCACCACCGATAGGAGCAACAACGCCGAGAGAAGAATCGATCATCGACTCCGATGCAACCCCTTCACGAGGCATTGACGAGCACATGTAGGTTTTTAATTTTGTATAAATTTTTTCTATATGAAACTTTTTAATTTTGTATTTTTTAAATTTTTTCGTAAGATTATCAACGGACGCCCGTTGAAATTGTTAAACATTTTAACAAGCTTACGTTTGATTATTTTAATTTTCCACCATTTAATTTCCAATGGGTATCCATTTCTAACTCCATCCACCACTTTTCAACGGAAATCCGTTGTTAATTTTTCAATGGACCTTCGTTGAACTATAGCAACGGGCATCCGTTGAAATATGGCAACGGGCATCTGTTGACACCGTCAACAGATATATTCGTCAAAATTTGTTGAACGGTATCAACATATATTATCCATTGCACTTCCATTGCAAATTGAAATGGATGTGGTTTTTCAATGATCAATTTCCAACGGCACTAGAGCCGTTGAATTTTTTTTGGAAAGGTCATTTCCAATGGATATGCCCATTGTCCGTTGCTTGTTTTTTCTAAGTCATAGTTAATACCTTCTGACTATCACTTTCAACAAAGTTCTTATAACTTTTGCAGATACAAAGATGCTTATTCATACTTCTACTCCCATTCGAGGAACTTCCACATTTCAACTTTATCTTGTAGTAATTACACTTACTATAATCTTCAGATTCTCTGGAAGAAAAATGTTCACATATCCTAGATCGTTGAACATATTGTTTTTGGGTTTCAGAGGTAACTCACTATTTTGGGATGCTGTTAATCTTTTCTTTTGTGATTGAAGTTCATTGTCATCAATTTGATCAAGGACCTGTAGAATTTGTAGAACAAAGATGAATTAGCGAAAGCAAGATAGAAAGATTAAGAGCGAGCGAAAGATCGAGAGAATTAGAGAGAATAAGAATAACTATTCTCTTATGTATTTCATTAGAACTAAAGGTACTTATTTATACAAGTAGAAAGGGTGGAAAACAAGGAAAATACAAGTACAAATGTAAGGCACAAGGTTAGATGTAACATGCATGAGCTGGAGCAGTCAACAAGGCATAGGAGATCACGGAGGTCATAAATAGGTTTGACCATAACGCAGGTCGCGGGACGCAGGTCATGACTCCGGATGCGAAGAGGAGCGGGACGTGGCTCGAGACGTGGAGCAGTATGCGAAGAGGAGCGGGACACGGCTCGAGACGTGGAGAAGAGCGGGACGTGGCTCGGGACGCGGAGAAGAATGGGACGCAACTCGGGACACAGCTCAGGAAGTAGAGAAGAGCGGGACACGGCTTGGAACATGGCTTGGGACGAGAAGAACAGCGGGGCACAGCTCGGAATGAGAGTCATGAAGAGCGGGGTGCGACCTTTCTTCTTAATAGGACCATCATATGTATATCCATGTAAGACATAAAATTACAATAACAAATAGTCACATATTGAACCATCGGCTTCGATTATGTATAATGAAGCAGAAAATCATATTCTTATCGTAAGAATCTTACTGATCTAAAATCGCTTGAAGAGATGATGTATGACCAACACAGGAGCAGGGAAGAAAGACGACAACCATAAGAGGAGCACGGATAGGTACGAGAGGAGCACACACACGCACATATGATGGACAAGCAGAACAATGGACACGACATGCATAGCTGATGGATTGGAAAAGACGACAGACAAGCACGAGACGAGGCAACGAGCAGGCACAGATGACAGACATAAATGATGGACAGCCCGAGACGGGATGATAGATAGGCACAGACGACGGACAAACACAAACGATCGACTGACACAGACAACAGACACGAATAAACAATGGACAAGCATGGGATGATGCGGACACACACAAATAAAAGACAAGCACGGGGTGACGGACAGATACAACCGATGAACAGGTACATGGAAGAACGAAAGGAAGACGATGATAGAAAAAATGGAGAAAAAATAGGTGCACCAACGGCGATTAGGATTATAGATGCCGGGTATATGAGGAGAAAAAGGAGAAGAACAATGAGTCGAGCCGAAGATCTAAACAACGAAAAAAATTAGGGTTTTTTTTTAATTTTGGGTTACCCGTGTTATTCAGGTTCTCCCAAAACCAAACGAATCGACTTGAACTAAAATGGGTTTCAGATTTTGAATCCATATAGTTTTTGTAGGTAACTCATATGACTTATGGGTTAGAGTTTTAGGGTCGATGCAATCTAAGTCAATTCGATTACCAACCTTCCTACTCCTAAGTCAATGCGGAAAAGTTCTCGATTTACCGGCTCGTCTTCGAGGATATGACGCACCTACGAAGAACGAACGATTTGTTGGATATTTTACACCTACACTTGCTGAATATTACTCACCAACAAAGAAGAATTCTCAAAGAGAAATTCAAAGATAAAATTCAAAATTCAAACTTGTTCATCTACACATCCATGGCCGGCCATATGTAGTCAAAGGAAGCCATGCAAGGCTTTAATTAACATTAAATGCTTAGAAGCCATGCAAGGCTCGAATTAAATGAACTTGAATATCCAAATTCAACATAAAATATAATCGTAAGATAGGTTACTTCGATAAGATTAACGTATGAAGTCTCGGATCAACAATTAGGAAACAGAAGTGAGTTGTGGTGTCGTTAAAAACTCTCCGTTGGAAAACCACGTGGGACAAAACCAACGGTGGAAAAAGAGCACACACGAAACACTTATCCTAATTGTTGATCGTTGCAAGTTGTGATTCGACTTGAAGTATAATGCAGATGTTGGAATTTTCTTGAAGACTCGAGTATTCGTCTTGACCTTGAACGACCGTGAGAATCCCGACGATCGTCTCCTTGAGCTTCTTAGATTTAGCTATGGTCACGAGACATGTTGGTAGGGTCAAGGCTTCCTCCTCTCTAGCCCTAGCACAGGTCACGAGACCAACGTCCTTCTTTCGGGTTACGTCCAGTTTCCATCCCTTCGATCCAGCTCGGGTTACTTCTTTTATGGCACGGTTCGCGTCCTTTGCGATGTGGCTTGCATCCTCGGCAACACATGTTGCGTCCTTGGCAACACGGGTAGCGTCCTCCTCAGCATGGGTCGTGTCCTCCTCGGCACGGGTTGCATCCTCCTCAGCACGTGTCGCGTCCTCCTTAGCACGAGTCACGTCTTCTTCATTCGCCATGGCTCAGGTTGCGTCCTCGACGTTGTCTAGGATCATATCATGCCCTCCCACTCTAATGGATTTGTCCTCAAATCTGTTTGATCTACGATAAAAGGTACCAAGTCAGTAACATTAAAGCTGGGACTCACGTTATACTTACCTTTCAAGTCGATTTGGTAGGCGTTGTTAATGATTCTTTTAGTTACTATGAAGGGTCCATCAATCCGGGGCATTAACTTTAATATCCTCTCATTCGAGAATCGTTTCTTTTGCAAATGAACCCAAACTTGGTCACCGAGATTGAAAATCATTCGCTTCCAGGCTCGAAAACGCTATAGGTAAGGGTGCGACATTCGCAACGCTCTAACAAGCGCGTATAGCTCCTTGTCGTAAGTGGCATAGTTGAGGGTTACACCTTTGATTTTCTCGCTGAAATAGGCAATTGGTTTCCGTTCCTACATTAAAACTACACCAATTCCTATACCAGACGCATCACATTCGATTTCGAAAGTTTAAAGGAAATCCGGTAAAATCAGTAAAGGGGCATGAGTAAGCTTCTCTTTTAGCGTTTGAAACGCTGCCTCTTGTGCTTTTCCCCACTTGAATCCAACATTTTTCTTGATGACTGCGGTGAGAGGGGTGGCCAAAGTGCTAAAGTCCTTTATGAAGCGATGATAGAACCCTGCGAGTCCGTGGAAATTTCGGACTTCCCCGACAGTCTTTGGGCTCAGCCATTCCCGAATGGCTTTAACCTTTTCTTCGTCCACCTTTACGTCATCTGCACTTACAACAAAACCTAAAAACACGATGTTATCCGTACAAAAGGTACACTTCTTAAGGTTTGCATAGAGTTCTTCTTTTCTAAGTACCTTTGGGACCGATTCTAGGTGACCAAGGTGTTCTTCTAAGTTTTTACTGTAAACCAACATGTCATCAACTCTCGAAGAACATGGTTAATGGTCCGCATAATTGGCCGTAGGTTTTGCCCGATCGTGCAAGGGTTGTGCCCGACCGGGTGAGGTTTTCCATGCTCAATCTCGTCCCGTTTGTCCCGTGATGATCCCCAAAGTTACTCCTTAGCTCCGTGCATGTTCCTTTAGCTCCAAAATGGTCCAAATATGCGTAAAAACCTGTAAGAACATGATAAGCACGAAAGCAAGTAAAACGGATACGGAATCATACGTAAAACATCACATATGTATCAAAAACGTCTCCTAAATCGTGCAAGAAATACGTATGAAAACGAGATGATCAGTTCATTAGGCACATGAAAGTACTATGTGCATTTTTCAATCTAAAAGGCATTACTAACCACTCATATAATCTATGTTTAGTTTTATATATTGTTTTCCATTCGTCATCTTCTTTCATCCTAATTTGATGATAACCACTTTTAAGATCGAGTTTAGAAAATATCATACTTCTATGTAATTCGTCAAGCATAAAGTCTAATCTAGGAATAGGATGTCGATACTTCACCGTAATATTGTTGATTGCGCGTCAATGAACACACATGTGCCAGCTGCCATCTTTCTTTGGTGCGAGTAGAACGGGTAGGACGCATGGGCTCATGCTTTCTCGGATGTGTCCCTTGGCCATGAGTTCCTCCACTTGCTTTTGCAGCTCCTTGGTCTCCACCAGATTGGTTCTGTAAGCTGGCCGATTCGGTAAGCTGCCAAGAACTCACGAACAGCTCCTCTCTCTACTCTCTCTCACAACTCTCTCTCACAACTCTCTCTCCTTAATGATTGTTCTTCCTCCCCAAAACTTAAGTGAACGAACCCTAGCTCTCCTCCTTATCTTTCCTCTTTTATTTCTTTCCTTTTCTGCTTGTTTTCCTCTTTGGCTGTTCACTTCCTTTTCTCTTCTTTCCTTTTTGTTGCAGCTTGTTGTTTTTGTGAGTTTTCCATTCTTCTTTGCATAAGTTTCTATTCTTGAGTAAGTCGCCACGTTTCCTTTCTATTTTCCAGCCATATAACTCTCATTCATCTTCTCTAACAATGTTTCCTTTTTGTGTAGGCAACTAACCCCTTTCTTTTCCTCTTTGGCCGAGTTTCCTTTTCTTGTTTCTGTAGGTGACGGACGTGACTCACACAGGCTGGAGAGTGTGCCCCGCACGGGCTCCCTTGCTGAAACTTCACCCACGCGTGCTGAAGGCTTGCGCGACCCGTGCTGAAGCTATTGGATGTGCTGGACCAGTGGCCCCGCGCGGGCTAAGTTGAGTGCCCTGTGTGAGCTGTGATGGTGCTTCAAGGTCCGTGCGGGCTGAAGTCCTCCCTGACCCGTGTTGTTTCTTGCCCCTTTTGTTCCATTATGATCCTCGAGTCTAATACTTTGTCCAAAACGAACCAAATATGCGTTATATCCTGTAAGAACATGAAAACACAAAACGAGTAAAACGGATACAAAATCACACGTAAACATCGCATCTATCATCATAAACATCAAAGCTCTCGATTTACCGGCTCGTCTTCGAGGATATGACGCACCTACGAAGAACGAACGATTTGTTGGATATTTTATACCAACACTTGCTGGATATTACTCACCAACAAAGAAGAATTCTCAAAGAGAAATTCAAAGATAAAATTCAAAAATCAAACTTGTTCATCTACACATCCATGGCCGGCCAAATGTAGTCAAAGGAAGCCATGCAAGGCTTTAATGAACATTAAATGCTTAGAAGCCATGCAAGGCTCGAATTAAATGAACTAGAATATCCAAATTCAAAATAAAATATAATCGTAAGATAGGTTACTTCGATACGATTAATGTATGAAGTCTTGGATCAAAAATTAGAAAATGGAAGTGAGTCATGACCTCGTTAAAAACCTATCGTTGGAAAACCACGTGGGACAAAACCAACGGTGGGAAAAGAGCATACACGAAACATTTATCCTAATTGTTGATCGTTGCGAGTTGTGCTTCAGCTTGAAGTATAATGCAGATGTTGGAATTTTCTTGAGGACTCGAGTATTCGTCTTGAACTTGAACGACCGTGAGAACCTCGACGATCGCCTCCTTGAGCTTCTTAGCTTTAGCTCGTGTCACGAGACCTGCTGGTAGGGTCAAGGCTTCCTCCTCTCTAGCCCTAGCACGGGTCACGGGACCAACATCCTTCTTTCGGGTTACGTCCACCTTTCGTCCCTTCAGTTCAGCTCAGGGCACGAGTCGCGTCCTTTGCAGCGCGGCCCACGTCCTCGGCAACACATGTCACGTCCTTGGCAACACAGGTCGTGTCCTCCTCAGCATGGGTCGCATCCTCCTCAGCATGGGTCGCGTCCTTCTTAGCACGGGTCGCGTCCTCCTCAGCACGAGTCACATCCTCTTCATTCGCCATGGCTCGGGTTGCGTCCTCGACGTTGTCTAGGATCATATCAGTACCCACATTAAATTTATCAAACCGATACATTTCACAGTGATAGTTGGAAGAGTTCGCATAACATTGAATTTTTTCTCCATTCCTCTTCAATTGTTTCTCGATTTTAACCTCTACATGTAGCAAATCCTCCATGTCGATATAATGATGGGTATCTACATGTTCATGTATGTTACAATTGATACCGCCTAAAAATCAATCCATCATTGTCCTTTGATCTTTCTCGATATTTGTTCGAACAATGAGGAAGTCAATCTTTTTATATTAAGCTTTCATGCTCCTACTATCCTTTACTAATGCCTTAAACATTGATTGGCCTCTCGATAATAGTGATAAGGTACAAATAGATGTCTCGTGATGGTTTGCATCCCGTCCCAAGTAGTGACGCCATGCTTGATGCGTTCCAAGTTAAACAGATATTAACCTAAACTACAAGTGTACGACACGTGTGTAGTACTCTCGGTGTCGATCCCACAGGGACTACGCAACACAACCTAAACCCAAACTACGAATCAAATTAGAAAACAACGAATATTAGTTTTAAGAATGAAATAACTATAAACAATAAACTAACGAGTTATTAACAGTGAGACAAACGTTCTAGGAATCTGGTTTCACCAAGAGACTAACGAAACCAACAATCAACCTATCTAATCGTGCAATCCCAATCAATTTATCTAAGATAGACGATCCTAATATGATATCTACCCTCTCTCAAAGCGTAGACACGTGATCTAGTAAAGTTATCCCCTACTTTCGTGGCCGACACCTTAAGCTGGACCCATAAGTTCTATGATTCATTTATTTTATCCTCAACCGCTACTACCCTACTTCGTGGCCTAGCCTCAAATGTTCTAAACATGATCATCCGGAATTAGAATTCTCCTTTTGGTCCTTCTCCTAAGTTCCTAAAATATGCATCTATGTGACCATTGTAAATACAGGTCAATGAAGCACTCAAACAAAGAATAGATAAACGAAAACAAGAAATTGCATTCAAAGATAAATCAAAAGTGGTTAGGGGATAGTCATGGGCTAATCCCTTCTCCTAGAACAAAACGACTACTCGTTCATGCGTTCGAAAGAAAAAAAAATAATCGAAATAGATAGTTTAAAGAACATAAAAACCAAACAAAACCGAAGTCCCAATTCGATCTCCAATGCTCCTTGAATGTCTCCTTCGCAAGAACTCACGAATAGCTCCTTTCTACTCTCTCTCCGAAACTCTCTATGCAACTCTCTCTAACTCTAACGTGTCCTCCGGCAAAAATGAAGTGAATTCGTCCCCTAGCTCTCCTCCTTATCTTTCCTTTTTTCTTTCTTTCCTTTTCTCCTCTTTTTCCTCTTTGGGCGTTGACTTCCTTTCATCCTCTTACCTCGTTGTTGCAGCATGCTGTTTTGTGAGTTTTCAATACTTATTTGCATTGGTTTCTATTCTTGAGTAACTAGGCACGTTTCCTTTTTATTTTCCAGCCATATAACTCTCATTCCTATTCTCTAACAATGTTTCCTTTTTGTGTAGGCAACTAACCACTTTCTTTTCCTCTTTGGCCAAGTTTCCTTTTCTTATTTCTGGAGGTGACGGATGCAACCTGCGTGGGCTGGAGAGTGTGCCTCGGGATTACTTGGAGGGGATGGATCCGATCATACTGAAGTTCCCGGAGTTGCTGAAAGTTAGGCCCCACGGGGGCTAAGGTGTGTGCCCCGCGCGGGATTTGGTTGAATGATTGATGCGTTATCAGAGTTAAATAAAATAACCTAAACTACCCGCAAGTGCACGACACGTGTGTAGTATTTTAGGTGTCGATCCCACAGAGACTACGCAACACTATCTAAACTCGAACTAGGAATCAAACTTGCTAACGAAAGGATATGGGTGAAGAATGAAATACTGAAAGTAAATAAACTACTTGGGTTCTAACGATAAGACAAACGTCCTAGGAAACCGGTTTCACCACAAGACTACCGAAACCAACGATCAACCTATCTATCATGCAATCCCAGTTAAAGCTATCTAAGGCAGACGATCCTAATATGATATCTACCCTCTCTCAAGGCATAGACACGTGATCTAGACAAGCTGCCCCCTACTTTCGTGGCTGACACCTTGAACTAAACCCATAGGCTCTATGATTCATCCGTTCACCCTCAACCGTTGCTACCCTACTTTCATGGCCTAACCTCGGTTGTTCTAAACCTAATCTTCTAGGACTA
>CM071868.1:25396784-25417987 GCA_036759665.1 Gynandropsis gynandra | reverse complement strand
AAGAGTTGTGCCCGACCGGGTGGAGGCTTTCCATGCTCAATCTCGTCTCGTTTGTCCCGTGATGATCCTCGAAGTTGCTCCTTAGCTCCGTGCATGTCCTTTTAGCTCCAAATTGATCCAAATACGCGTAAAGACCTGTAAGAACATGAAAACACGAAAACAAGTAAACCGAAAACGGAATCATACGTAAAACATCACATATGTATCAAAAACGTCTCCTAAATCGTGCAAGAAATACGTATGAAAACGAGATGATCAATGATGAGTCAGCGCGTGCTGAAGCCTGCCCCGAGCTGTTCTTTGGTTGCTGGTGGTTGTGCCCCGTGCGGGCTATGAGTTCCACCCCAAGTGGGCTGTGTTGGAGCTGATGATCCATGTCGTTTCTCGTCCCGTTTGTTCCGTTATGATCCTCAATTCTAATACTTTTTCCCGTGTATGTTCTTTAGCTCTTAAATGAACCAAATACGCATTTAAAACCTGTAAGAACACGAAAACACGAAACCAAGTAAAACGGATACAAAATCACCCGTAAACATCTCATATGTCATCATAAACATCTTTAAAATCATGCAAGAAATACGTATAAAAACGAGATGATTAAAATCCCCCAGACTTGAATGTTTGCTTTTCCTAAGCAAACATAAACGTAGAACACGTGGAGTATACAAAAACCGAGAATTCCACTTTCTCTTAGAAATACCGCTAAAGCGAACCTAACCGATCAACAAACAAGTCGAGAGCAAATTCGGCCTCATTAAATTTTTCAGTCTTCATCCTAGGTTCACCAAGGCTACCTACAAGAAAGCAAATAGAAGGCAAACTAAACAAGCAACCGTAACTCCTCCACCAAACAAGACTTCAGACAAATGCTAAATGTAGAACAATTGAGGATACCTGTTTCATTTCCGAGCTTCTTTCTTTCTTTAATCTTTGTTTTCTTTGTTCTTCTTCTTTTTATGTCTTTTTTTTATATTATATATACACACTAGGCTTCTAGGACGTCGGATCTGAAGGGATCCAGCCTCTACTTAGACCCAGACTATCAATGATGGTATACTCATGCATCTCGTTCAAGAGTGCAGTGGAGTAGGTGGCATTTTTATTGTGCCATGCCCTTAGGATGTAGAAAAATGATCGTCAACCCACCACTTAGACCCGAACCATCGAAAAAGTGTCAAAATTGATGCACTCATACCGATTTTAGATCATGCTTTTAGGCATTATTTCTATTGACAGCGGAGTATTAGTGTGCGCTCTTTATTCTGCAAAACAAGCTGGATTTCATACGATCTAATAATCCTCATCAAAAGAAGTAGAGCATCGTTTATACAAAGTATGACCATCTGGATAGAGAGAATAAACGATAAACTAGCCTAGCAAGCTCGTCTAAACCTTCGACAAGCAACACTAGGATTCCCTAAGAATTACGACCTATTATTTTTCAATCGACTAATAATCTCTAATGCTTAGGAAATACCTAGCTCAAACATGAAAAATATCATGAAAGAGGCCAGCTTCTTAAGTATCCTAGGTTCAGGGTTCATCTCAAAATGTGGCACCGAAAAAGTGCCTAGGAAGACTCTGACTCACGAAAAAAAAACAAACTGAAAACAACGAAATCAAAGAGAAAATAAAAGAAAATGAAACGAAATCACCTGAAAAACATGAGCTACCCCCCAGACGTGAATTGAACGGCATCCTCGACTTGAAGCTCCGATGGAGGGTAAGAGAAGTGAAGCCACGTTTGTGGTGGTCTTTTTTGTGTTTTTTATTTTTTTTTTGTTGTTTTTTTTGTTTTAAAACCAAACAACCACGAAAAATAGAAAACAAACAGCTGGATTGCCTCCCAGAAAGCGCTTATTTAACGTCTTTAAGCTTTGGCGTCTCCATACCGCATGCGTGTGTAATGGGTGGATCGAAAAGAAAAATAGAGTTTCCACTTTCGATCGGTTAGGCGATTTGGTAGAGCTTTAGTTTCTGTCCATTAGCTTTGAATGTTCCGCTCGAATTGCTCCATAGTTCCACTTCTCCATGTGTGAAGACTTCTCATACCTGAAAAGGACCAGACCAACGAGACCGTAGGTTGCTCGAGAAAAGCTTAGGACGAGAATTGAAGAGTAGAACTTAGTCACCTAGTTGGAAGTCATGAGGTAAGATCTTTTTGTCGTGCCATCCCTTAGTCACTGCTTCTTTCTTTTGGCACGTCATGCACGGGATTCACTCGTTCGCTGTCCGAGGTTGGATAAATGATATCTGCATCAAAAAGTTTTATGGTGTCTTTTTTTGTTACTTCTTTCAAATGGGGGTGCAGCTTCCTTTGAGTTTCGGTGGAAGGTTCGCGGTTGTCTTCCGTAGAATTTCCGTGCATACATATTGAAGAGCTAACTCTCCTACGCTTCTTTATGTGACTGGGTAACTTTCTCATCTCATATGCACTCAAGTTAGCATCCATAACAGTAGGATATGTTTTATCGCATTCAATATACTCATACCGAAAAGAAGATGGAGGAGGGTCGAGCTCAAGTGTGGGCGCCTTCTCCATTGCGAAATCAGTGTGTGGTTCTCGTGGTATCTCCTCACCTGGGGCATCTCTTAGTGTTGTAATAGCACTCATGAATTTCTTGTACAGCTCGGGTCCTTCGTCGGTAAATCATGCGTCTTCGCAAACTAGTGTTAAGCATAGCACAAGAGGAACATAAATACTTACATGATCAAGCGCGTCATTCGCTAATTCGTCCAGCGAATCAACTCTAAAGCAAGACTCCTTGAAGAAAGGTCCGTTCATGGAGCTGGACAAGTTGAACTCTATCGTCTCATCTCCAGCACATAAAGAAAGCTTTCTTTGTTGTACGTCTATCATGGCACCTGCAATAGCTAAGAAAGGTCTACCAAGAATAATGGGCACCCTAGCATCTTCCTTTATGTCAAGTACAACAAAATCAGCGGGAATGCCAAGATTACCTACCTTGGTGGAAACGTTGTCAACAATTCCCACCGGATATCTTGCCGAGCGATCCGCGAGGCGTAGAGACATCTTTGTAGGTTTGAGATCTCCAAAGGACATCCGCTTGAAGACCGAGTGTGGCATGATGCTCACGCTTGCTTCTAAATCAAACAAAGCATTGTCAATGTCAATATTACCTATTGTACATGGAATGGAGAAGCTTCCAGGGTCCTTCAACTTTGGGGGTAGCGTGTTTTGAAGAATGGCGTCATATTCCTCGGTGAGTTAGAAAATTTAGAAAATATATAATACAATAGGTGTCTTGTTTATCTAAACCATAAATGAAAACTAAATAAACAAACCAAATAAGCAAAACACAGTAAAGTGTCTGGTTGAGTGATATAACAAATCGGTCGAGTCTTGCATAAAATTCTAACCTAAAGTACGACTAGTAAAGTATGATCGATCAACAACTCATCTACTTGGTCGAGGTGTGTGATGCTCGGCCCAAGTAGTCAACTCCTCTATTTTCTTGCTCCTTTTTACCTCTTTTACTTGTAGGCATGTGCTTGTTTTGACGCCTCTTGATGCTTTTATGGTGTTGTTGCAAGCTCTTCTACCACCATTCGAGCAGTCATATTCTGCATCCTCTTAGCCCTAGCCCTTTGATCAGTCTGCATGTGTTTGGTGTCTTGTTTGCAACCTTTCCCTCATCAGAAATGGGCAAGAGATTATGAACTCGAGTCTCATCTTAATCAACCCATATCGTTACTCACTTTGACATATACATGGTGCATGCTATGCATTACCAAGCGAAGCATTAATGTTTTTGTTTTGTTTTCCAGAATAAATAAGTTATTATATATAAATATCACCTCATAAGGGGAATTTTAGTCGACATCTTGCAGGAATCATAGTAATATTGCTTGGCAATTACAGTAGAAGAGTTTTCATCTGCAAAAGCACTTACTTTTTTTGAACAATTTTTACAATTGAGAGATTATCAACCATATCATAATATAATATCGGTTATGCTTGCGATCGTAGTGTACATAATCGCCTTAGTAGAAAGCACAAAAATGATATAATATTTCAATTACATGGAGAAGTATACGCAAAATATCGCCAGATCAAAACAAACCTTATCACAAGTAATTTCGTATAGATTTTGCATGGAAAAATAGTTCTAAAAGTACACTTGGTTATACGTTGTAGGATAAGATGTCAAAGACCCCAATCGATTTCATAGCATCAAATGACTAACTGGTAAACTGATCAAATCAAAACAAATTTTGAATGTTTAATATTTATTAAACTTTTTATAACATATAAATAATTGTGTTTTGAGAGTATGTACATAGTGAAACACACTTTGCCTTTAACTCAACGATAGTTGACAGTTTCTGGACTAAATAAATTTTTTACTAAAAAATTGTATGTTTCAAAAGCTTCGTTGTATTGAAATAAAACATCAATATATTGTAAAACTTGCACAATATAGACATACCAATGAATATATCTAATATAACAGCCAATTCAAAAATTTTGCATATTAAAAATATCATTATATTACATTATAGCAGATAACCTGTAATTGTTTGTTTAAAACAGTTTACCGTCCCAAATACGGATTTTGAATAGCTGAAATCTTATATATTAAGAATTGAGTTTTTGCTCAATTCTGGTGAAGCCACGTCAATATTAACGTGACAATCCAGTCATCAATTCTATTTTTATTAATTTAAATTGATTCAATATAAATTACTATATAAAAAGAATCATATTTTATTGTATTTTTTAAATGACTCTTCGGCACGCATCTTCCTTTTAACTTTTTTAAAATTTAACTACTGTTAAAAAACTTAAATATATTTAACAAAAGATGTCTTTTTTAGTTATTGAAAAATGCCTTTGTTTTCCGTATTTAAAAAACAAAAAAAAAATAAACGATTACAAAAACAAAGAAGATGAGAAATATAGTGAAACACAGAGATAGTGAAATTTATCTATATTGATTATGATATTTTTTCTCTCTCCTGAATCCACGTAAGAATCCTCTTTATAAAAAAATAATTTTTATTTCAAGCGAATTGATCCATTATTTCCTTCATCGTTTCTACTCTTCTTTCATTTTTTTAATGCCTCCACAAGCGTTTCCATTCCTATTTTGTGTTCAGTGCAACCATCTTAGGTTTCATCCTTCTGATTTCTTCTTTAACTGGCCTCTTTCAATGGCCACAAAAGGATAAATGCCCACTCTCTCTTGAAATTGTCAAATCTTCTCATCAATGTACAGAATTTTATTTGTGGGTTAAATCCTTGATTCGTTAGTTATTTGTGATAAAGGTTTTTGTAATCCGAGTATTTCGTGGCTTTATGGCCTGAGGAGTGGTTATTCGGTGTGCCCATCATCGAAGGATTTAACCCTACTACTTCAACACAAAATTGTTAGTGATAAATCTGTAAAAAGGGCAATGAAAGACGAAGAATTCATACATCGTGTTGCGAGAATGAGAATCAAAAGGGTGCAAAGTCACATATCAGGAAATTTTATCTGTGCAAACCCAGGTACTATCATCTTCCCAATATCATAGAGTCCATCTCTGTGGTTTCTCGGTTGAAATTGATTCAACCATCCGAACCTCATAGGTTCATCTTTATGGTTTATCGACTAAACTTGATTTGACCAAGTCAAACGTGATGGATTCTCCCCAAGAGCTGATGGAAGGTTCTCTAGATGCGTTCAATCCATTGGAGACATGTCTTTCTGATCCGAACTGTAAGCCAAAGAATTGTAAATTTTTATAAGGCTTTATCAGAGTTTGGAGCCTTGAACGATGACCTTCTAGAGGCTTTTGGGTTTTCTGATAATGCAGGGTCAAGTAGTTTGGTTTATATGGGTTAAATGTTGTGGCGAAGTGATAGAGTCGTCGCAATTTTAGTTCTGAATAAGAAGCGGTGTCATTTCTTTGATTTATGTCTTGATTTGGCAAATCGAAGCCCCTACATCAATATACAGGTATGCTCAATTATATCCCTTTCTTTCATACCGATTATCCTTAGACATGCCTTTGGATTTGAGTCTTGTTCTTTTTCATTTATTGTATTTTCATATTAGATCAACATGGTGATGGAAACATCTACAAATATTAACAGGCACTGATGCACCCATACGTCGCACCGATCCTGTGACTACGTTGCATCAACAGTCTTTATCTCAATCATTCCTACATGTATTTTTGTCAACCTTTTTTTTTATCTCTTCTCTCTCTACAGTCTTCTTGCTTTGCCATAACCCATCTTCGAGTGGTCACCTTTTGCATATCTCTTCAACGGAACTCCTTGTGCAACAATCATAGAGCTCAAAACCTTCTCTAATGCTCTTATATTCTTTCATATTTTAGTAATCTTGGCATCTGTTTCTTCCTGAAGCTTGATCTCAGGTCAAGAATTCATGTTTTCCGTTTCCATTTCATAGGAATCATCTGATTAATCCAAGACTGAAGGGATAAAGTTGCTCAACAACCATGTTTCTTATAGGCTGTAGATGTCGGGACAGAAGTGATAGTGAAGGACTCGCCAAGTTATGAATCATCTTTCAAGTGATCCTTGGTCTGGTACTTGAAGCACAAGATAATGGCATATACAGTAAAAACTATGACCAACAACAATGGAGGTAATGGATTTAAATCTTTAGGTATGTTTACGAAAATAGTAGTTGGCACATTGGTTGCAAATTAAAATAGGCTGACATTGAAGAACACACATATACTATCTGGTTGTCGGAGTTGATGAGTATTCATAATCTGCATTTCGTATTTTTAAAACACAATATGTCATCCTCACTAACCTCTTGGAGTTCTTGAGTTATGGGTTTGTATTCTCAAGCTGATGAAGCTAAAGCAAGTGGGGGTAATCAGAATGAAATGCAAAGTGAGGAAGTGAAATACTAGGAAATCTCTTCCAAGGGCTTTGATAGAAAGAAAGGAAAAGAAATGGGCAGGTAACGGCTCAAGTTGTTTATTTGTTTCCTAAATTCCTATTGGTTCTAAAAAATGGTGTTTTTAAGTCTTCCAAGATCTATCCTACATGCATTATCGTTGATACTCCCATCGTGACTTGAAGCCAGGTATTTTATGGCCTTTTGATTTCATACAGTATTGAAGAATGTTATATCATGATTGGGTTAAGTGTCGAAAAGATTTCTTAAGATTTTAACTTCTTTTGTTGTTTCACGCAATGTAATTTATTTGCTTGATTTTATTCAAATCATATTTTAGGTATTTTCAATTTGAATTGTGGTCTTCTGTTTCCTGGATAGTTGAATCACAATGGTATATCATGATTGGGTTTAGTAACAAAGAGATTACACTTGACTTGATTTGGAGTTGTTATACTTGCTAGATTCAATGTGTTGGATTTTGCATCTTAGGTTCTTATGTAATGTAGAGGATATGTGTTAGATGTGTTGGGTTAGAGTATGAGTTTTAAGGTCTAGATCTTGGACTAAGTTGGTTTAGATATTATGGCATAATTTGTATAAAGTTAATTCATATTAGTAAGTAGCAAGCCAAGTAACTTAACAGTTACGGAAGAAATAATGTGGAGATTAAATCAATCCATCTTCAAAGAATATGAATGTTTTAGTTTGTGAAACAATAAGAATAGTTATATATAATAAACATATTACTTATATCGAAACCTACCTCCATTTGTTAGAAAATATCATTTGAACAAGAGAGGATCAAAGAAGGCAATAGCAACTTATGAAACGACCACCACCTTGTGTATCAATTCATCCATCATCTCTGAAATTTCGGTTTATTAGACTCTACTTTTTCAGTTAGTTGTATAATTCTGCAAAGTATTTATTTATTCCATACTTGTATAATCTTATTTTGTTTATTTAACCTATAAATAAAAATGAAATATTTATATAACATGATTACATATAAATATTTTTTCTGTATCTATCATTTTTTTCTTATATATTTTATTTTAAAATTGTCTTTTATTTATTTAGAAAAATTAAGCTTCAATTTCATGTATGGATATACTTTTTTATGTATATGGTAAATTCCAATATAAGATTTTAATTATGTCTTCTTAATACGTGATAATAGATTATTATTATTATTAAATATAATTATCCACAAACTCGGGATAAAAAAGAAAAGAAAGGAAAGAAAAGTATATGAATTTTTAATAATTTTTAAAAGTATTATATATTAAATAAAAGATTAAAATAATTGTCAATCAAAAGTTTAAAAATCCGTTAACATTTTCTATTTTATTATAATTTATATCATGCATTCATCCTTTTCTTTACTTTCAAAAAATTACAATTGTTTATGTATTTGAAGTTGGATTAAATCATCTACTTTAAATACTAATATTTAATATTTTTAATATATCGAGATCTATAATAATATATACCAATATATACTAGATTAACAATATTATGCCAAAAATTTATTTAAAATGGTATATAAATCATATTTTAATGGTTTGAAATTTCACAATTTATAATAAAATATAAATAATTGAACAATATATGTATATACCTAATTTAAATCTAAACTATAAAATACAAATATTACCTTTAGATCTAATAGCCAAATTGGAGTAAATAAGGAAAAAATATATAAATTTTTTATATTTGCTTGATAATATTGTATATTAAATAAAATATTATAATACTTTTAAATAAAATATTATAATAATTTTAAATAAAATTTTCAAAGATTTATGAGAATATTTTTTATATATTTTACATTAAATTATAACATTCATTCATTCAATTTTTATTTAATTTCAATTTTTTAATGGGAAAATAATATCAATAATTTTTACAAATATTTAATTCAAAACAAAATGGAAAAAATACAAAATATTTGAAATACAAATATTGTTAATATATATTAGAAGTTGGATTGAATCATATACTCTATATATTGATATCTAAAATTTAAATAAATCGAGCATATACGGAGTTTTAATATCTCACTAAGAGATTTGTTCATATACTAATATTTGAATAATGTAGGAATATTTTAGTGGTTTAAAATAATATTTTAGAAATATATCCCTATGTGTGTGATCTAGCATATGTTCATTGCACAAGGAAACAAAATAATAGATTAGTACCAGCCAAACACTAACACATACCATGATTTAAAGAGATACTTGCGATCAATTGTATAAATTAAACATTTTAGTGTTATTATCTATCATGGCGAATAAGTTGAAGTTGCACCATTCAGTCTACATCTTCTAAGTCACCAATGAAACCCATTTCGCCAACGTAATGTGTAACCGGAAGTAAGACAATTTTAGAACCATTTATGAAAACATTATCACAAATATAAATTAGAAAAAAATTACCTATAAGTACGTTATCGTCGAGGAGGCCACCATATAAACTCGGAAACAAAGTAAAATTTGAAAAACTTATCGAGATTGGACAATTTTAAAGTTAGATAGCGACTAAAAAGTTTATATATGCATCATCTGTGTTTAGAGTTATAGTATAACAATCACTCTGAAAAAAAATGAAATCAATAAATGTCTCATGATACGATGCACTGACTTCTCTTTAAATAAATACTAGAAAATGAATCCATATGATGCGAGGAATTTTGTTAATTGTTAATAATGAACTAAAAATTTATATATGATAAATATATTGTCATAAGAGATACATTAAAAAGAACAAAAAAAATCATCAACGGTGAACATTAATATTTTTAGCTTTAAATATTTTTATATATTTTTATATTTATTCTATACAAGAATAATTGAACTAAATTAGAGTTGATTGAAATAATATTGTAATTGAAAAATAATAATATTGTAATTAAATTTACTTCGTTATGATATGTTATGATATATTAACGAATACAAAAATTTTTGTAGTTGAAATATTTAATATATACGGTAATGACATTTGATCTAAACTTCACATATATTTTATTGTGAGTTATATAGTTATAATAGTTTACTCTAAAATATAATATATTATCAAATTTGAAATTTAATATATAATCTTAAAAATAAATATTAATATCTATTTAGGTGATTTCATCTATCTAAATCTTAAAAAATAAAATAATAATTTGGTTTATATATAATAGTTGGATTAACACCCCCAAAGTAGATTTACTTTCCTATCATTAAATTCGTTGAATATAATAAGTGGATTAACACACAAACTTTTTAAATATATCTAAATTAAACTAAAATAAATTTTTGGTTAGGTAAAATGGCTGAAAAGGTTTTTTATTTTAATTCATTTTATGTGTCAAATATATAGAGACGATGAAGATCCAATAATTATGGATAATAAATAAAAAATTAAAAAACTATTTTATATTTTGACATTTACAATGAATATCAAGGTTCTCTAGATGTTTCTAAAAAAGAAAAAAGATTGAACTCCTTTCACTTCATGCAGTTTTTTTCTTTAACTTTCCTACTCTAACTGAGCGAGTTTCACTCTATTTCTAACGAAAATTGTTCTACTTAAGGAGATCTAATGAAAAAAAAATTCCTCTTTACATTCTCAAGGACAACCTAATTATCTACATGGTACTTCTACAATAAACATCCAACATATACGATCTTAGCTCTCACGAAAACCTCAATGTGAAGCTCTTTTACCACCTTCATGTTCTCCTGCTCGTCTCTCTCCATGCCTTGCAAACCCTACTGACCATCATCAACCTTGACGCCGAAACCGCCTAAGCACCTCCCAAAAACATACCAGCATGGTTGATCCGTATCAGTATCAAATACATCTCCAGTCTAGATCCGAATCTGTCACTCTCTTTGATAAGTAATAGTCAACAAATAGGAATTCATTTATCAATAGATTTTTTTCTTCCATTTGTTGTCACCAGCTCGAGATCAATTTTACCCGGAGGATCAGGCGTTTCAATGTCATCGATACACAATGCGTGATGGAGGTGTGAGCACCCCCACTTGGTAGCGGAGACACCATTGATAAAAATCATACTACGTGTGAGAGGAGGATGCAAAAGGTGATGCAGTTCTCAACCTCCGTCGTGATTGACATCGTGCACTACAAAAAGAACACTCATATGTTAACGGATAGACCCGCTGATCTGTTACAATTATTGCAACGGATTGCAATGGAAAATGAGAATTATCAACAATCACAAATCCGTAATAATCCGTTGGTATTTCCAATGGACTATCGATGGCTATAATCTGTTGAAAATTTTCTGATGAATCCGTTGGAAGGCCGTTGAAAATCGACAAATTATTTCAATGGATGACCATTGCAAATTTGTCGATGAATCCGTTGGAAAGCCGTTGAAAACCGAAAAATTATTTCAATGGATGACATTTGGAAGTTCCAATAGATGTCCATTGGAACAGTTAGAATTTCGATGCGACCATTAGAATAAATTGAATGTTATATTCCAATGGCCATTCTATGGTATTGCCAACAGGTATTTGTTGGAATTTTCACTATTAATACAACAAACTCGAATTGCTTAACATCAAGCCATAAACAAAAGATATATTCGTCTTTTTCAAATAGAGATATATATAAATCGATAAAGTGGATGTATAGAAGGAAATATCTCGTAACTGAGGAAGTTAAGCAACAATCGTTACATAGATTGAAGCAGTTCATGAGTTTCGTGTCGCTACAATCTTTGTGTCAAGAATGTCGGACAATACTATGTCCCTGCAAATGATAAAAAAAACATGAAGTATTGAAGTCAAGAAATTATTTGCAAACACATTTATAAGGTGGGTTTCGTAGAGAATTATGAAAGTTAGTTCTTTCACGCCGAAGATTGTGGCATTAAAGATAGAGTGCAAGAAGCACAAGAAATGAAAAGAAATAAAGAGGTTCATTGTGAAATAACAATGACCAATCCATATTCACGGATTCATTTTGCAAAACCATGTGTGAATATTTTAATAATCAAACTCCTCATACATATTATGAAACAAAGAATGTTTCAAAAGACTTAGGAATAACATATGAGAAGATTGATATTTGTAAAGATAGTTGCATGTTGTTCTAAGGAGGAGATAAAGACCTTTTGGATTATAAATTTTGCAGTGCAAACAGATTTCGTCCAAAAAAATACCTTCATGAAAATATGTACCGTACAAAAAGATGTTCTATATGCCTGTAGAAAATAGGTTGAGAAAGTTATATGAATCAAAAAACCACTATATCAATAAGATGACACACAAACACTCGACACGTGAAGAGGTAATGCAAAATCCATCGGATGGTAACGCTTGGAAGGATTTTAATGACACATTTCTTGAGTTTGTGTATGAAACGAGAAATTTTTATCTTTGTCTGTGCACCGATGGTTTTAGTCCATATGGACAATCCGGAAGTCAATATTCTTTGTAGCCAGTAATTTTGTCTCCATATAATTTGTCTCTTGATATGTGTCCAAAAAGAGAAGTGATGTTTTTAACGTTGATGATTCCAGGACTAGAATACCTAAAGAGAAGTTTCAATGTCTTTTTGCAGCCCTTAATTCCTAAATTAAGAGATTTTTGGAACAATGGAATTCTTGCTTATTAAATAACTATGAAGCAAAATTTCACATTGAAAGCGGTTTTACTGTGGACAATTAGCGATTTCTCTACCTACGAAATGTTTTATGGATGGAACACGCATGGGAAATTGGCATGTATATATTGTATTGAGGATATATATTCATTTTTGCTAGTACATGAGAAGAAATCATGTTGTTTTGATTGTCATAGAAGATTTTTCCCGTGGACATACATTTAGAAAAGATAAGAAATATTTTCGAAAGAATGTGGTAAAAAATAGGCACCACGCATGTAAATAGGAACAGAAATAATATATGAACGACTGAACACAATGGAAAATTTATAAAAAGTGGTGGAATGTGGTGGAGATCGTGGACATCGAAAATCATAAGGCCAAGGTGAATGGCATAATTGGTATAAACATAGTTTTTTTAGGAACTACCATATTGGAAATCACTCATATTGCATCACAATTTGAATGTTATGCATATTAAAAACCTTCTTCGATAACATCATCAACATTGTTATGAATTAGATAGGAAAACGAAGGATAACATACAATCAAAGAAAGATTCGAAGATAATATGTCAAAGACTTGAGTTGGAGTTATGCGATGGAAAGACACTTATCCCAATATTAAAATTGTCTAGGCCAGCAAAAACAACATTAGTGAGGTGGTAAAAAAGAAGTTAAATTTTTAGATGGATATGCATCGGACATTTCTCGGTGTGTGAATATATGGATTCAATGCTCATCGGGTTGAAAAGCCACGATTGTCACACTTTCATGTAGTGACTCATTCCAATTGCATTTGTTGAGCTATTACCTCGTAACTTTGACGATATGTTATGTATAATTAGCATATTCTACAGAGATATATGTTCATGAAATTTAAAAAGAGATGACTTGGAATTATTTAAAATAATATCTCCGAGGTATTATGCTCCAGTGGAAAGAGTTTTATGTCTTCCTTCTTCGATGTCATGGAATATTTTTGACAATACATTTACTAGACGATGCAATACTCGGTGGCTTGGTTCAATTCAGGTGGATGTATCCATTCGAAAGGTTTTTCTTTCATCTAGTATAGTGGTGAGTATTCTCGTCTGTCATGCGGGTGACCCGGGTTCGATCCTCAAAAATGGTGCCAAAAACTTGATGCGTTCAAGTTAAAAACCTAAACCAACTTCGCAAGTGCACGACACATGTGTAATATAATATAGGTATTGATCCAATAGGGACCACGTAATACAAATCAAACCTATGTAGTCTAGGACGATTAGGCAAATGATAATGATAGTTGGAGAGAGATGAGAAATTAAGCTAATAAAAACTAGAGTTCAAGCATGTAGACAAATGCTCTAGGGAACCGATTTCACCACTAGGTAATCCAAGAATAACACTTCAACTACTAACAATCATGTATATTCCGCAACACTTTAAAGGCGAAAGATCCTAATATGTCTAAAATCCTCTTTTAAGGCGAAGAAGACATGCATAAACAAGCAAACCCCCTACTTTCGTGGTTGTTTTACCAACTTATACCTTAAGCTCTATGATTCATTCGTTTTAACCCTCAATCGGAATTACTCTACTTTCATGACCTAATTCAAATTGTTCGAAACCTATTTTCTAGGATTGAGATTCACCTCTCAATCCATCTCTAAAAACCCTAACACATACATCTACTTGATCAAGTAGACATACCGCATGAAGAACACATATAAAGAATTAAAATGACAAATGAAGCATTGGACTTCTTGTTAATAACATTTTCATAAATCAAGGATCCCCTAGGGCTAATCCATCTGCTAGAACAATGCAACTACTCACACATGAAGTCTATAATAAACATCATGTAAGAGGTAGAAAACATGAGAAGAGTAAAGAAAGGAGAGCGAATAATCGGGGGATCAAAATTCAGAACCCATCTTTGAGTTCCTTTTCGTTTATCCGGGCGTTGTAGCTCTCTCTGATGGCTAAAAATTATTGAATTCGAAACTCTTAAATGTATTTCACTCCAAACTTATGTCTTACAAATGAGGTTTGGAGCTCCTTATATAGGAAAGTCTTCACGCCTTGAAAGAAATAAAATACATTATTAAAATGACTTAGTGCTCCACTACCCATACTTTGTGCCCATACTATGGTGCCCATGCTTGGTGTCCATACTTTGATGTCCATACTTGGTTCCCATGCTTGGTGCACATACTTTGATGTACATTCTTGGTTCTCATGTTTGATGTCCATATTTTGATCTCCGTTCTTAGTTCCCATGCTTGGTGCCCATACTTTTATGCTCCACTACCCATACTTTGAATGCCTATGTTTGGTGTCCATACTTTGATGTCCATACTTGGTTCTAATGTTTGGTTCCCATACTTTGATTTGCAATCTAGGTGTGGGTCATTTTGGAAATTATGGAGATATTTATGAAAGTTGTCTTGTGTTGGTAAATGGAGAAAGTGTGGACGAAATTGGGGAAATGGTCTTGCTTTTCATTCACGTCGTTTCTCATCCCGTGTTACCCCAATTCTCACCTATTAAATCCTACAACACAACACCGGAAAAAATAAATAAAAATATTATGTAATCATACCTAAACATCACAACGGTCATCAAAATCGGTCATAATATGGCTCATAATTTGTGTACGAAATGTTTTGATCAAAATCCCCAAACTTAAATATTTGTTTGTCACTGAGCAAACGTAAACATGAAGTACAATGGTAGTAAAGAACAAGAATCATCCTTCTTCTATAGATACTGTTAATACTAAACCAAAATGATCATCTAGCAAATTGTAAGCAAATTTGGTCTAATATTGATTGTGTTCTCATCCTAGATTCACCAAGATATACAAAAGAGAAGCGTTTCAAAGTTTAGCTAGACAATAACCCATAACGTTCTCCACCAAGCAAGACTTCAGAATTTATTATAATACTAGAGGATTCCTATCTTTCCATAAGCTTATTATCCATTTTTCTCTTTTTTATTTCTTTTTCTTTTTTTACTAAGCAAACACACTTTGTTTCTAGGACGTAGGATTTGAAGAATATAATTTTTACATGTGACCCGGGTTACCTCGAAGATATACTCATGCAGCTTGTTTGAGATCACAACATAGTAGTTATCGGTCTTTTATTCGACCTTTTCCTAGGACGTAGAAGGATGTATTTCAACTCACCACTTAGACCCGAACCATCAAAAGGTTAAGCGATCGATGCAATCATTTCGATTTTAGGTCATTCGTTTATTGCAATTTTCCATCAACAACGGATTGGAAATGTGTTGCTTTTATTTTGCAAAACATGATCATCTTAAAATTTCCTCTTCAAAATGAAAATAGTCTATAGGAAGCATGACCACTTAGATAAAGATAAATCAACGAGAAACTAGTCTAGCAATCCTATCAATACAACCCCAAAACATGCTAGGAGTCTCTTAGGATTACAACCTTTTCACTTTCAACCGACTCATAAGCTCAAATGTCTAGGTGAACCTAAACTCAATATGCAAGATTCACAAAAGAGGCTAGTATCTTAAGCATCCTAGGATAGGGATTCATCTCAAAAATTGACACTAGACAAGTGTCTGGGATGACTCTAATTCAAATGAAATGAAAACTAAGCTAAGATACAATAAAATTAGCAAAACAATAAATAAAAAAGGAAATGAAAGCACCTGATTTGTGAAGGCATCAATGAAATCAGTTCCCTAGAGCGTTTGTTTACTTGCTTAAACTCTCGTTTTTAATAGCTTAATTTCTCATATCTCTCCAACTGTCATTATCATTTTCTTAACCGTCCTAGACTACTTAGGTTTGATTTGTGTTGTGTAGTCTCTGTGGGATCGATACATATATTTTACTACATACGTGTCGTGCACTTGCGGAGTTGGTTTAGGTTTTTAACTTGAACGCATCAAGTTTTTGGCACCGTTTCCAGGGACTATTTTCACCATGTCACATTATAATAGTTTAAGTCGATTTTTTTTCTTTTTGGTTACTTAGTCCTATTCTTTCTTCATTCTTCAGGTGCATGCCTAGGTCTCAAGATTCATCAAATATACTTCAATTTGATCCAGAAATTGAAAAGACCTATAGACAACGCAACAGAGAGAAATCTAAAGGTAGATGCGAGCATTCTGGTCGAAAGGAAGAAATGGACAACATGAATGTTGCTATGGAAGGCGACAGACAAAACCAAGTCTTACCGATTCAACAGCAAAATCAGCAACACCCTCCTCCCATGCCGCAACATTGCACCGAATTTCAGCAGCAACAAGCTCCTCCTCAAGCACGCCTTCTGAGAGACTATGTGGTTCCTAACAACAATTTACAGGCGGCGATTGCTAGACCTACTGTGGGTCGAGGTAGCTTTGACATTAAACCTCAAATGATTGAAATGATACGGCAGAATCAGTTTATGGGGGTTATACATGAGGATCCACACATTCACCTCACCGATTTTCTGGAGCTATGTGACACATTTGAGGTGAATGGAGTGCCTAGAGATGCGATTAGACTTTGCATCTTCCCTTTCTCTCTTAAGGGACGTGCTAAGTCTTGGTTACAATCGCTGCCACCTGGTTCTATAATTACTTGGGATCAGCTTTGCACGGTCTTCCTCTCCAATTTTTTCTCACCGAGCAAAAAAATTCAGTACTATGAGGAGATCACTGCATTTTGATGCAAAGAGAGAGAATCAATCTATGATGCCTGGGACAAATTTAAGGAATTGTTACGTTTATGTCCTCATCACGGGTTGGAGCAGTGGTTTGTTATGCAAACGTTCAACAATGGACTTAATGATGAACATAGAACGATCCTTGACGTGTCTGCTGGAGGATTGATGGTGAGAAATCAGAGGTTTTAATTTCCTAGACCACTCTATCGCAAGTATACGGTACGTGTAGTACCTGGATCGAACTCTGTGGATTAGTGCGAGCGTTAGAACTAAGAATTCACAAGAAAAAGATCGATCAATATGAGTATTAAACTGGAAAATAAAGAATAAAAGAATGAAGGGACTAGACACAACAAGATAGAGCACCACAGGTTTCGGGAATGTCGGGACATGCAATGGATGTTTCTACGAAAACATGAAATCGGGTTGTATCAATCGATGGAGAACTAAAATCAAAATCCACTATCTAGGAAATCAAATTTACTCATCTCCCGATGCAGCAACGGAACGTCTAGATGCATGAAGAACGAATGTGGACTTCTACCTCTACTATCGGAAATGACTCTCCCGATGCCTAAATCCTCTACCTAGGGAATCAACGTCACTCATCTCCCGATACAGCGCGGAATATCTCGATGCATGAAGAACGATAGGGAATTCAACCTCTACTGTCGGAAACAATGGGAACTCGACCTTTATTAACGGAAATGACTCTCCTGATGCCTAAATCCTTTATCTAGGAAATAAATGTACCCACCTCCAGATGCAGTAAATCTATAACCTAAACGCATGAAGAACAATGGAAGTTCTACCTCGATTATTACCGTTCCTATATAGATTAACCGATCAGCTAGATTCTCATTAATCTAATTCATTCGAAGGTTAATCCCGAGATTCAAGTCTGACTCTCCCGATGCCTAGACGAATCTCGAATCTCATTCAAACATTTCTAATCTCACTCGAACGGATCTAGTCTCGTTCAAACATGTGATCAGCAAAGTATGAACGCATTACACACAACTACAACCTATCGAACCATACGAATGAACAAAACCGAAGTCAAGCATTAAGAACCAAACTATCCATTACATAGCATCCCTAACCCATGGCAACGAGAACTACTCAGAAATCATAGAGAAACAAACACAAACATAGTAAGTATTTATTTCCCTATCCTCCTAGCATGGCCTCCGACGAATCTTTCGGTTTCTCGAATTCTCCTTCTCCAACCATGCTCTCTCCTCTTCTCTTCTCTGGTCTCGGTCCCTCCTTCCTTGATCCGTTCTAGTCTATTTAAACTCAAGCTCATTCAAATGGATATTCGTGTGATTCGCTTGGTAGTTTCCATGATCCTCGGCCATGCACACCATTCGGCCCGACAATGTAGCATTCATCCATGAGGTGCCCAACCAAGCATGGAGCAAGCCTGCGCTGTGCATCAGCTACGGGGATCATTCTGGACAAGTATCGTGGTCGTGCTTCAGCTTGTGTTCGATCGTGCGTGTGGTCTCATCCTTCAGCCCGGTCGTGCAAGTGATGGTGTCCGACCGTGTAAATGGCTTTCTCTCTAGCCCGTTCGTGCAAGTGATGATGTCTGACCATGCTTGTGGCCTTCTCAACCCGACCGTGCTTCAAAGGCTGCACGGTCATGCTGCATGATTCCTAAGCTCGATCGTGCCTTGATTGTTACCCGGTCGTGCACAAGACTGCCTCTTTAGCCCGGT
Organism: Gynandropsis gynandra; assembly: GCA_036759665.1. NCBI lineage: Eukaryota > Viridiplantae > Streptophyta > Magnoliopsida > Brassicales > Cleomaceae > Gynandropsis > Gynandropsis gynandra. The sequence goes on along the minus strand of CM071868.1, from coordinate 25,399,073 downwards.
CGTGCATGTGGTGATGCCCGAACGTGCTGCTTGGTTGTTTCATCCCCGGTCATGCATTGAGTGTAGCCCATCCATGCTGCATGGATTCATCAGCCCGATCATGCTATGATTGTTGTCCGGTCGTGCATTGGATTCATCAATTCAGCTCGGTCATGCAGTAGCAGGATGTTGTTTGGTCGTGCTCCCTTCACACTTTGGTCACGTTTTTTGGTGGATTTATCGCAATACGTGTATTTTCTTGTGATGTCATATTTTCCTGCATAACACACGAAATAATAGAAGAAGCCTTCAATTGTGCTCAATATATCGGTAAAATCTAAGAATTGTAATCAGAACTAAACCTATGAATGGTGAAAATACCATGAAAGATTAGGTGTTATCAAGGATCATTCATGGACCAAAGCGTGGATGAGGCGTTCACTTTGATAGATGGATTATGCATGAACCATGCCATGTGGGCTGCACCACGGGCTGAGTCAGGACGACCTGGAGGAGGCCTCTATGAGGTTAATAATAAACAAGCACAAACCAATGTGAAAGCCATCTACTGCTCAAACTGTGGGATACGGAACACATGGTGTTTCAATGTATGTATCAAGGAGAAGAAGAGCAAGTGAATGATGCTCAAATTCAAAGCAATAACACATATTACAACACGTACAATGCTGGTTGGAAGAATCATCCCAATTTTTTCTACAAGAACAACTAGCCTATTCGTCTCCAAGGGGGGCAGCAAATGCAACAAGCACCACCACCATTCTAGCGATCTCCTCAACATTTCTAACAAACTCAGCAAGCTCCATTGCCTCAACAAGCTCCACCGCCTCAACAAGCTCCCACGCCTAACATGGGAACAATATTGTTAGAGTTCATAAAGGAATAGAGACAATTCCAATCTACACAACTAAAGATTAACACTGAGGTAAGTACTAACTTGCAGGAGCTTAAAACACAAATGGAATCCATGAGCAAACATATGAAAATGTTGGAGAAATCTATAGCTCAAAACGTTGCCTCATCATCTCGAACTCTAGGACACCTTCCAGGTAAACCTGAAATGAACCTAAGAGAACATGTGAAGGTTATATCTTTTCGTAGTGGTGGGGAAGTAGAAAATGCTCCACCCAAAAACCCCGAAGGAGCCACTGAAAAATACATAGGCAAAGGTAAGGGTGTGTTGAGAGAAACCAAAGATGAAAAAGCGAGAAAGAGAAACCATGCGTTGCTCCATCGGCTTACAAATCGTCCATTCCATTTCCTCAACGGTTAATGAGCAACAAAGTTGATAAATAATTCAGCAAGTTCTTGGACGTGCTCATGAAGCTTCAAATCAACATTCTGTTTGTTGAAGCACTCCATTAAATTCCTTCGTACGCCAAGTTTCTAAAAGAGATACTTTCTAAGAAGAGGCCTATAGAAGACACCGAGATGGTAGCTCTCACCGAGCAATGCAGTGCAATACTCCAAAACAAGCTACGTGTAAAAATGAAAGATCCCGGAAGTTTATCCATACCATGCACTATCAGTGATATCACCATAGACAAGGAATTATGTGACTTGGAAGCAAGTGTAAGCCTCATGCCACACTTGGTCTACAAAAAAATGAAGTTTGGAAACTCAAACCGACGAACATGTCTCTACAACTTGTTGATCGATCGATAAGGTATCTCGTCGGTGTTGTGGAGGATATACTGATCAAAGTAAGTAATTTATATATTTCTGCAGATTTTGTTGTACTTGACATTTTGGAGGACACGCGCATACCCATTATTTTGGGTCGATCCTTCCTAGCTACTGCAGGAGCATTGATTGATGTTAAACAAGGTAAGTTATCTCTATGCGTTGGGGATGAGAAGATTGAGTTCAACCTGTCCAATTCCTTGAACGGACCCTCACTCAGGGAGTCATGTTGCCGAGTGGATCTATTGGACGGTTTGACACATGAGATGCTAAAGCATGTAAATACTTCCAATCCTGTAGAACATTGCCTAACATTTGATGCAAGACTCACTTATGAGGAGGGTGAGCTTTATCTGAGTTTAGGGATGCAATGGAGGAGCTAAGGGAGTTTCAGCCATCACAGCAGCCATACCAAAAAAACAGCCAGCAATTCTAGCAAGCTCAGCAAGTTCCGCAAGCACCTCAACCTCCTCAAGCCGTTTCATCAAACTTAGAGGGGGTATTGCTCGAATTTATGAAGAAGCAGGAGCAGCAACAATCGATTTGAGCCAAATTCGACGCAGATGTGGGGACAGCGATTAGTGAGCTTAAATCTCAGGTGGAGTCTCT
>CM071868.1:25369069-25394095 GCA_036759665.1 Gynandropsis gynandra | reverse complement strand
TGCTTCAATTTACTTGTGTTTGCGCTGGCCACGTAGATGCATGTGTTAGGGGTTAGGAGAAGGACCGAAAGGAGAATTCTAGTCCTAGAAAGTCAGGTTTAGAACAACCGAGGTTAGGCCACGAAAGTAGGGTAGCAACGGTTGAGGGTGAACGGATGAATCATAGAGCCTATGGGTTTAGTTCAAGGTGTCAGCCATGAAAGTAGGGGGCAGCTTGTCTAGATCACGTGTCTATGCCTTGAGAGAGGGTAGATATCATGTTAGGATCGTCCGCCTTAGATAGCTTTAACTGGGATTGCATGATAGATAGGTTGATCGTCGGTTTCGGTAGTCTTGTGGTGAAACCGGTTTCCTAGGACGTTTGTCTTATCGTTAGACCCCAAGTAGTTTATTTACTTTCAGTATTTCAATTCTTCATCCATATTCTTTCGTTAGCAAGTTTGATTCCTAGTTCAAGTTTAGGTAGTGTTGCGTAGTCTCTGTGGGATCGACACCTATACTACACACGTGTCGTGCACTTGCGGGTAGTTTAGGTTAATTTTATTTAACTCTGATAACGCATCAATCGTATTTCACAATGATTGGTTGTTCTTAATACTTTCGTTCTTGCATGCCACTTGAATGAATTGATTGTAGAAGTCTAATGAATCTATGTCAAGGGATTAGACTTTGGAACTTAGCATGATTTAGGATTTAATCAATTTAGAATCAACGCTAGGTCGGTTGGTTGAATCTAGGGGTCAGGATAGCGGTCGTAATGCATCTAGTGGGTGAGATTACGCAATCAGAAGATTGGTAGTACGCACGCTAGGTTGAGGACAAGTGTATGTCAGTCAGTTCTTATATTAGAGCTTGAATTCTCTGAACTCATGATAATATCTAATACCAATGATCTTGTTAGAACTTCATTACATCGTCGTGCATCTCTCAAAATCTATGATATTTAATTAGTTGAATTTAATTCATTGATTAGTTAGTTTAGCTTTATTCACATTCCACACACTTATTGATTTTTATCGTCCTTTACATTAGTTTACTAGCTTTAGAGTAACATCAATTCCTTGTGTTCGATCTTGGTACTATACGATCTGTATTCTTGCGGAAGCGTTAGTCTAGGTAATTATTACTTGAGTCGTTTCCAGGGAGATGATTACGGCATTAGAGTTAGGATACTTTTGGATTAGGACATAGTCCTTTCCAGAGTCTTATTCTTTTTTCATGTTTTTTTTATTTTCTTTTTCTTGAGTCAAAATTTTTATATTCACCTCTCGGAGCCTAACTGATTATTGTGTTTCTATTGTGTGAGGTACTCTATCGCGCGAAACTGAAGAAGAACAAATGGCAGAACGTTGCATCCTAAACGCGCCACAAATTCCAGCCACATTAACTTATGGAACATACATGGCTCCTAAGCATACGTAACTCTTGTCTTGCATTGTTAGAAGGGATGCTCGTGTCGAATTACAACCAGCATTCATTCAAATGCTCGGTAACGCAGCATTTAGAGGAAGACCCACCGAGGATCCAAATCAGCATCTTACTGATTTTAAGATGCTTTGCCAAACCACTAGAGCGGGTGAAGGAGTCTCGGATGAGGGCTTCATGCTTTCTGCCTTCCCATTCTCAATGGAAGATAAAGTGCAAGACTGGTTGTATTTCCAACCGGCGAACTCCATACGATCATGGGGACAACTAGATGAAAAATTTATGACACGATTCTTCCCTCAGAGTAAAGCTTAGCTCGCCAAGAATCAAACCAACACGTTTTTCCAAGGAACGGTTGAGAGTTTATACGAAGCGTGGGAACATTTCAAAGGCTATCAACGCCTTTCCCACATCACAACATGGATCTTATATACAACTTTCTGAAAGGACTCATGGATAACACGAGGATTTTAAACATAGCCGCAGCTAGAGGTTCTTTGAGCAACCTCACATTTCCATAAATTGAAGACTTGATTGATCGTATAGCTGATGAGGGCAGCAACGCCGCTAGAGAATACAGCCGTAACACTCCAGCAAGGATAGCTCATGTGAACGATGTGCATGCTCTACATGCCGGTTTAGCCGGGATGAAGGATCAAGTCGCTGGGATTTACAATGTTCTATCTAAATTGCATCGTCTGTATTATTCGGAGAAATTAGAGGATCAAGGAGTCCAAGGGTATGAGGAAGTAAACTACGTGAGCAAAAATCAGCCTTTGGGAAATAAGTACAATCCCAGATGGAGAGATCCTTCAAACTTCTCGTATAGGAATTCCGACGGTGCATTGAGCGTGCAATAACTATTGGGGAATTTCCAACCGCGGATGCTGCAACAAAATCCAAACTTTCAACCAAGGACGCAGTCATAAATTCAGAACTATCAGCCACATGCATCCCTAACCCAGCAAAATAGTCAACAAAATCAAAATAATTTATTGAAAGAAGTGAAAGCAGATCAAGAGAGCACCAAGAAGCAGATGGAGGGCTTTCAAACTCACCTTAGACACTTGTAGATGCAAATTGCACAACTAGCACAAGGAGCAGCACGTCCACAAGGAGTTCTACTGGGAAGACCGGAAGCGAATCCCCGTGAACACGTCAATGCCATATACCTAAGGAGTGGTAAGACGGTGGATCAGCCCACTCCTTTGATATTTGAAAGGGGTGAATCATCTAGTACAACGGTGGAAAAAGGCAGCAACGTTGAAGAGCACAAGAAGAAAACCGAGGAGAAAGAAGAGCCAAAATATGTAAAACCCGAACCAAGACCGCCTCCTTTGCCATTTCCACAATGTCAACGCAAGAAATTGATAGATCAGTCCACTCTTTCAACATTTGATAAAGATGAAATGTCTAGTACAACAATAGAAAAGGGCAGCAATGTTGAAGAGCATAAAAAGAAAACCAAAGAGGAGGAGCTGAAATACATAAAACCCGATCCAAGATTGCCTCCTTTGCTGTTTCCCCAATGTCAATGCAAAAAGAACAAGGATGCTCAATTTGCTAAGTTTGCTGAGATGTTGAAGAAGATGCACATCACCATCCCATTCCATGAAGCGTTGAAGAAGATGCCTTCATACGCCAAGTTCCTCAAAGACGTACTTACAAACAAGCGAGATGTGGAGATGGAAATCGTGATGGTAACAAATTCGATGCTGCAACCAAACCTATCCAAGAAGATGCCTGATCCAGGTACATTTTTGATCCCTTGTAAAATAGGTGATTATGAAGTTAACCATGCACTAATTGATGTCGGAGCTAGCATGAGCGTGCTACCATTATCGTTATACAAAAAATTGGATCTTAGGGGTAAGATGGAACTTCAACCTACACGAATAGCGCTCACCATGGCTGATCGAAGTGTTAGCATACCCGAGGGCATGCTGGAAGACGTGCCTTTACAAGTTGGGAAGTTCTTCGTCCCAATCAATTTCTTCGTCTTAGATATAGAAGAAGATAAGAAAATTCCAATTATTCTCGGTTGACTGTTTCTCAATACGGCAAAGACGATCATACACTGTGCTGAAGGTAGACTCACGCTTAAATTCGGAGATGAAGAAGTGGAGTTTAATTTGAATGACATACTCAAGCAGCCTTATATGGTGGATTCGGGATTCTACGTCAACATCCTAGAGAAACTAGCCGAAGAAGTCTTTGAAGAGTTCGGGAATATGGATTCCCTTTAGATGGCTCTCTTAGCAGCTAAAAAAGAAGTGTATAGGGACCCTAACGACGCAACATACTATACTAAGCTGCTGGACGAAGAAAAGACGAAGGAGATCCCGAACACCGAGCTAGACGCACTCCGAGCAGATTTCTGTGTGATCCGAGCACAGCAGGTCGTAACCCAAGCTAAAGGTGGAATTTCGAACAATCCTTATCAATAAAAGTGTTCAACTCACAAACACATAAGCAAAACTCGAGTGGACATCAATTTAGGTCAAGAAAATGTCATAAATCAGTGCACACACCTCCATGCGTACAAGATAGATTCCAGCGTGTATCAAGCAGCATGCAGCATGAGTTCAACCACTCCTGAGACGCCTAACAGCCACGCCAAATGTCCAGTGCCTAATTGAGGAATCGATAAGGAAACCAAGATAAAGATGAAGCCTTCACAACAAAGGCTCACGCACCAACAAATTCTGGAGACGTTGAAGGAAACGAGAGACGAACACCTAACTGGTTTCATAGAGTGCATAATTGGTTTATAAATAGCTCGACCAAATTCTTGGGACAGCACGATCTAGCCCCCAAAGGGAACAACACAACCGAGCTTAGGGAGGACATGATCGATCGTGTAAGGAACCCAACTGGTCCGCGCGCTATACCCAATCGAGTACACTATACACGCGAGATGCTATGCACACGACGACGTCGAGGACGTCCACCTAATGAGTAGCACGTCTTGGTCAAGCTCGTGACCTTAAACAAGCACTTCTCGGGAGCAACCTGAGCCCCATACCCATTTATTTATTTCGTTTTATTTTCATAATTCGATTCTTATTATTTTCACATGCATGCACACTACTAGAGACTTTGAAGTATTGTTCTCTCTTTTTCGGATTGTGTGACTTTTGTTATAGGTTTTCCACTCCGATATCATCCACAACAAAGGAGAGACGTATATACCCAGCTGCTTCAACTCGGGACATCAAGAACACATCAGATGCACAGGTGCCTATCTCCTTTATTTTCCCCGAGTTTTGGCATGCTAGTCCTTCTTATAGGTTTTGAACACCGGAACGGTGTTCAGTTCCAGTCTGAGGGGGTATTCTTCGAAGTTTCATGACTGTAATTAGGATTAGATGTTGAGTTCTTCGTTTTACTTAAGCTTTTACGTTAGGTAGGATTAAGATAGACGGATATCTAGTACGAAAAATTTCGAACTTTAGCCACCTTTATGCAATTTTTTCGAATCGGGAACAAAAGTTTAGGTTTGCTGAAAAATACCTTTAGATATCGATTAGTTAGTGGCCGTGCATGAATCCATAATCTATAGTTGTATTCTGCCCCTAGGTTTCAATCCCAAGTATTTATATCTCCGAGCATATCGTTCATTCTTTTTTTTTGTTTCGAACGCTATATTTCCACGCACTTACACTCCGTTGTCAATAGAATAAATTTTTTAACTATTTCAGCCTTACATTGACATGAGTGCATCGATATTGATGGTTCGGGTCTAAGAGGTGGGTCAAGACTGTTTTTCTATGTCATAAGGGTTAGAGTCGATGCGTAATCACAATAGTTTATTCAAAAGAAGAAAAAAATTTGCACTAACACAACCTCTTCACTCCGTTAAGGTTATAAGACCTTATAAGTGTGCTAATCGGCAACCTGGGCCTAAGTATAAGGTTGTCCACGTCAACTCTGACGTCTTAGAAACCGAGTGCGAATTTTCAAAGAAAAAAATGTGTGAAAACTAAAAAGAGGAAAAAGATAACCAAAAAAAGAAAAAAATAATTGTCTTAAGAATGGTATCGAACTATTTGCATATTAGAATAGATATAGAGATCGCTTGGATGTTGTCTAGGGGTTAGTGAAATGAACTTAGGATATGTGTAGGATTGCTCGGTTAGTGGTTTTCGGTAGATAGAGGTCTAAATCGGTATGCTTAGATCTATGTTCATGTGACGCATTGTTGTGTAGGATGGCTGATTTTTCGAATTGCTTGTGCTAGTATCTGGTTGTTATCTAACTTTTATCATGCTTAGTTCTAGAATTGCTCGAGGACGAGCAAAGGTATTATAGAGAATGCCACGACGATGCCTCACATGGTCCAAGAGACTTTCACGCAAGAACGACACATCGAGTAGCTCGAGACTACACTTCGAGTAACACAAGATACTCTTCGAGAAACACAATCTATGCTTCGGGAAATGCGAGCGCAAATATGTCATATGAAGAGTATCATTGAGTTTATGACCAGTCAAGCGTATCAGCCACAACCACCGATGGAGGCAACAACGACGAGACAAGAACCAATCATCGAGTCTGACGCAACCCCTTCTCGAGGTGTTGGCAAGGACAACGACGAAGCAATATAGCCGGTTTAGATGATATGTAGACGGTCCGTTTTTTAGTTTTGTATAAAAATTTGTATATATAAAAAACATTTTATTTTATTGATTTTATTTTATTTTTCAAAATTAAAAAATCGTCAAATTATCAACGGATGTCCGTTGATATAAAAACAAAATTATAAGCCCGTATCTATTGGAAATTTTTAAAATTTCGCACTAAAAACACCAACGAGTATCCGTTTGTAATTTCCGCTAACCATTTCAATAGATGCGTGTTGGTATCCAAGCAACGTTTGCAAACGGATACCCGATACAATTTTTCAACGGGCATCCATTGAAATGTTGTAACGGGCATCCTTGTAACATCCACTGGTGATATTCGTTACAATCCCTTGATACTTTTCGACGAATATTATCCGTTAAAAACCATTGTAAATGGCAACTGATGTAATTTCAACGATCGATTTCTAACGATTTAAAGTTCATTTGAATCCGTTGAAAAATATTATTTTTGTTGGAAATGACTTTTTTGTAATGGTGGGATGGAAAGGGACCTACTTCACAAAAAAGTCTTGCACAATGGAGTTGTAAGCACCCTGATCTTGGCAGCAAAGGCATTATTGATCACCGTCGGTTTTGCTTAAAAATTCTTCATGAAATGACAAATTTTAAAAGAACTCTTTATAGTTATAATAAGATATCTTTAGGATTTGTCTTTTTTGTTTATTTAGGCGATAAAATTATTTGATGAATGTATATAATTTTTATTTTGAAAGTTATATGTGTAAATAATTATTTTACATTCATTTTTTATTTTGAATATCTATAATTTGTTTTATATTCATTTGTTTTTTTTATTTTTTTAATAAACCATTATATATGTTCAAAAATTCATCAAATACACAAATATAGTATATATAATTTTCAGCGTGATTTGAAATAGATAGACAATTTTTAAAATTTTGGCTTGGTCCAATTATGATTGTTTCTATTATTTAACATTTTTTTTTGTTTTGGTAAAGAAAAATTTAGGTGTGAATAAAAACACACAGTAAAAAAGAGAAGACAATTATGAAAGAATTTTGTCTTTTTTAACAACACGCTCATGGATTTAGAGTAACTTTGTTTGTCTTAGATTAACACATATACGGCGTTCTCACCCAAACACGTTCTTCAATTTCTTCTCATTTTTTCCTTTTTTTTCCAAATAAATCTCATATTAAAACCGATTTTTAACCCGATTTCGACAATTTTTAACCTAATTTCATTCAATTTTAAACCGATTTTATCCAATTTTAACCCAATTTCACCCAAATTAACCCCATTTCATCAAATTTAATCCGACTTCCACCCAAATTTAATCCGATTTTATCTAATTTTAACCCAATTTCACCCAAATTAACCCGATTATCGCCCAATTTAACCGACTTCCACCCAAATTTAATCCGATTTTATCTAATTTTAACCCAATTTCACCCATTATCGCCCACCGATTTACTCACTTTTAACCCGATTTACTATTTTTTAATTGATTTAACTCGATTTTCGATTTACCTCAATTTCATCCAAATAATATAATTTCAACCCGATTTCACCCAATTTAATATAATTTCAACCCGATTTCACCCAAATTTTAACCCGATTTTATCTATTTTTAGCCCAATTTCACCCAAATTAACCCGATTATCGTCCAATTTAACCGGTTTACTCACTTTTAACCTCACTTTTACTAGTTTTTACCGAATTTCAACCCGATTTAACCGATTCACTAACTTTTAACCCGATTTATTCACTTTAAACTTGATTAAACTGATTTAACCCGATTTTCGTTTTACCTCAATTTCATCCAAAGTAACCGAGTTTAAATCGAAATCGGGTTAAATCGGTTTAATCAAGTTTAAAGTGAATAAATCGGGTTAAAAGTGAGTAAATCGGTTAAATTGGACGATAATCGGGTTAATTTGGTGAAATTGGGTTAAAATTGGATAAAATCGGGTTAAATTTGGATGGACATTGGGTTAACTTTGATGAAATCGGGTTAATTTGTGTGAAATTGGGTAAAAATTTGGTAAAATCGGGTTATAATTGAGTGAAATTGGGTTAAAAATTTGTCGAAATCGGGTTAAAAATCGGTTATAATACGGGTCAAAATTAGGTATTTGATTTGGGTCAAAATCGGTGGGTATTTGATTTGGATCAAAATCGGGTCAAAATCGGATCAAAATCGGGTCGATTAACACCAATATACTGTTTATATAACGGAGGGGGAATTGGCTGAATTGATATAGTTGAAGGGGAATCGGATGGATTTTGTAAAATGAGAGGGAAATTGGCTAAATAGTTAGGGGGAATTGGAGTAAAGTATGATATTTGAGGGGAATTTGGTTTTTTTTTCTATTTTTTTATTAAAAAAACTACATAAATTAACTGTCTCGAACTACAACAAATTTTTGAATCGCAGTGTAGTTTCAACATTTGTTTTTTAATTTTGTGGGAAAGAAATTGGAACTTTCACTCAGAAGGAGATAAGGTGCACGCTTTCTCTCTCTTCTCGTTTTGACTCTTTTGCTTTCAAACTACATTTTTCAATTTCTTTAATAAAGAATCTACCTAAAAACTAAAGAAGAGACATTAGGAACATCACAAAAAAAAATCAGAGAAAAAATAGACAAAATCCAGATGGAGTTTGGTTCATTTCTGTTAATTTTAGGGACATATATTGTGATCGTCGTGGTTCTTAGGTCTTCTAGAGAGAGAGAGAGAGATGACGTCATTTATTACCCAAATCAGATTATCAGAGGGTTGGATCCATGTCTCTCACTCGGACCCGTTTCCTTTGATCCGAGAATCATCATATTACTATTGTTGTCTTCGTGTTCCCGCAGAATATATTCTTGCTCGCGAAGCCATAGTTGATCCCTCATTGATTGAGTTTGGTCGAGATCAATGAGCACCATAAAAATTGGAGGAGGTAAAACATAATTTCGTTTAAATAGATAAATATTTTGATCAACCTAAAAAAATTACCAAAACTCATCGGTTGAGTTTTGATTCTTTCTAATATTTCAACAAACATAGTGAAAATTAATAACCGATAATAGATATAATAACATAAAAGAATATTGAAATATTGAAGAAAATCAAAATAAAAAAATGGAACAAACAAAATAATAATAATAATAATAATCTATTTTTATGTAGTGATAATTTAGAAAGTAAATATTTATTTGTTGAAATAGTAAAATTAAATACATTCCGTAATAATTGTAAGAATCCACCGCTAACAATTATAATTCCAAAGTTTGTGTCTAAATTCTGAATTTTGATTCAGAATAAAATTAATAAAAAATAAAATCTGAAGATGATTGTGTGTTTAACAAAAAAACATAAACTTCTTACAAAAAGAAGATAGCTTATTATCGACTAGGCTTCACCTCTCTTTCTCCCCCTTAGCGTTTTATCTCGCCGCCGCCGTCGTTCGTTTCCTGTCGCATTCGCGTTAGAAACGCAGTTCCAGCGTTTGGATACAAAGCCATATTTACGCAATATCACCTTCTCGTGTTTTACTTCTTCATTCGGGTTCTGGATTTCCTCCTCGAATCTCTCCCTGTTTTTAATATTTTGAAGTCTCTATAGGGTAATTCAAGATCTCGATCTTTCTCTTTTTGTATGTTTGTCGATTCTGACTTTTGTTCTGTTAACGTCAATTAGGGTTTCCGATTCTCCGCTAAGCTGGTAGCTAAAGGAGAGTCTTTTTTTTTGTTGGGTTTAGCTATATGATTGGTCAGAGTGCGATGGTGTGATTCGTGACTTGTTCATCTGTTCCCGACAGTGTATATAGCCACAGGACGCAGCGAATAACCACTGTTGCGACTGGATTTGTCTGAAATCAATGGCTATTTGGCGTATAATCAGTCGTTCATACATCAAGCACGCATCGAGTCGATTCACCAGGAGTTACAATCAAGTTTCTCTTGCTTCCTCTTTCAACTATGCTCCTAATCAGTCAAAGATGTGCACTTCGAACACTCCAAATTCAGATATCTGTAGAAAACCATGCGGTGTCATCGAAAACGTCAGGTTCCTTGCCTCCTCGGCCCAGGTAAATCTCATGAAATATATATATATATATATATATATATTTCATTACATTCATTTCTATGTCGCTTAGTATGACAGTTATGTAGCATTCGTCAATTCCTCGTGTGGTTGAATGATTCAGAAGAGTTGCACAGAAGATGTGAAACGTCCAATTCGCTGAATTTAACGACTATAGGTTTCTTCAGTTCAGTATTTTCTGGTCATTTACTTTTGAACCGTCTAGTTTATAGATTTTATGAGTAAATGGGAATCAGTGCTTTATCATTGTAGCCCTTTGTAGGTGAGACAGTTTGTTGTGGTAGCTTTAAATCATGTGTGGAACGGTGAGTTGTTCATAACACCATAGCATCCGCATGTCTTTGTGTAGGCAAGAATGAAGGACGATATCGAAACAGATGGTCCACGACTCAATGAGCAGATTACTGCCCAGTTCATTAGACTGGTGTCGGAAGACGGTAAATGGATTTTCTTTTCCTTTGTCCTGCTTTCTGCTGAAAGTTTTTGGCAGTGGGGTTTTATTTAGTGTTTTAAGCTTATGATGATGATTTGTAGTTCTGTAGAACAAAAGAAACATTTTGATTGTTACATGTGTTGTATTCTGCATTCAGTTTATATGTCCTTTGTGCATGTCGATTTGTTTTAAAGGTAGTTGTCCTGTGCAAAAAGTCAAGACGCTCAATATACACTCTATAATTTGGTGTAGCTTTACAAGACAGAGGGAACAGAACAAAAAGGAATAGATACACTAAGATGTTCATCATGAGTGTGTGATATGCTGTTAATCAGAGTACTCATGCAGACTCATTAGATTTCTGCTGATAAATATTTACTCCATGGACTTTTGTATTGTCATGCAGGACACTGCATCATGCCAAGGAATGATGCACTAAGACTGGCTAGGGAAAAACAACATGACTTGGTTGAGGTAATTTACAGATTCTAGAATCTGCTTATAAGGTCAAGAGAATTGCAACTAGGAGGATGTATGTTTCTGAACCTGTTGCCATTTTTCTCTGTCTTAATATTTTGATTTGCAGCTTGTCCATCCATTAGGTGCGTGGTGTCGCCACCCTTTTTGTCTCAATTTTTCTTTTACTTTTTTGCCTTTACCATTCGTCTTTTGAAGGGATTTTCATAGTTGTTAATGTATGACCTGCTACCCTTAGTCCACCTTTGGCTGCCGAAATATATTATTGCAGCTCAATTTATGGTTCTATATTATTGCCTGCTGATATTTTTTGCATATGATTCACACCAAATTCGATTACTTTATCTTATGTGCTGCCGTGGTGTTACGTACTGATTTACTTCGTTTCCCATCTAACAGTTTTGTATTTTGTTCCGCAGGTTCAAGGCTCTGGAAATCCACCAGTTTGTAAAATAATGGACTACACTCGTGAGAAGTACTTAAAAGCTACAAGGGAGAAAGAGCGTGCTAAGGCCAAGGTATAACAGTTTTGTTGATGTTAATGCAGCATTAGTCAATTCCTCATGTCTTGAGTTGACTGTTTTCTGCTTCCTTTTAGCGAGCTGAGACAACTCTCCGACCCGATGTCAAGGAAGTTCACTTCACTCCGAAAATTGTATGTTTCTTTTGAATTTCATTAATTATATTTTTCTCGCAGTTTATAATGTCTTTGTTGAGGATTCAGGGAGAGCAAAGACATTCTGGTTAATAATTCTTCTCTCTTCAGGAATCAAAGGACCTTAAGCTTAAAGCAGATCAAGCTATGAGAATGATGGAACGTGGATATCGGGTGAAGGTAATACTTTAATTGTTTTCTCATTAAAAGCTATAAGCATTCTCAGTTCCTGCAGGATACTAATGAGCATCTTGTGATGATATAATGAAGCCCGTGGACAGATTTTTTTCTTCCAAAATAAGACGTGTTTAGTTCGCAGTTGCGTGTGTGCAAATGTTACTGCTTCCAAGCTGCTGACTTTAAAGCAAAGTCCCACATAGATTAGGCACAAAGCCTCAGTTTGTCTTTGTAGTAGCTTGATTTGTAGCTGATGAATATCTTTATTGTCTCATGAAACAGTGTGTGGCAGTATCTGACAAGAACAGAGAAATTGAGCCCGAAAAATTGGTGGAACTATTATCTCGTTTCGCTCCCTTTGTATGTCCATGTAACCCTTTATCCATCCCTTTTTTCTTCGTTCTTTTAGATGTAATCCCTTTGTGTATAACCCTACTTCTTGCGTATCCGTATTTCTACAGATAGAGGATACGATTGTGGAGAATGGACCAAGCTTGGAGAAAAAGCAAGCCTTTGTTGTAGTCAGGCACCCAAAGTTTGGTGCGCCTAAGAAAGGAGGGTTGAGAAAATTGAAGGACGTAGACATTAAAAACACAGTTAAATTCCCTTCACGAAATGAAGACTCTACAAAGGATGAGAGTGTCGAGGCCGGAGAAAAGGATTCTATGGATGTGGATGGGAATGATTTCGTCGACAGATCAGAGAAGCCTTTAGTGAACTCCTCAAGGTTGACAGAAAACACCAAACCCGGCCAGAACCAACGAGTTGAAAGCAATAACAGATATGCGAACAGGGAACCGAGCAATCAGATTTCAGCTAGGCATCCACCAGACAACAGAGGCCTGGATAGTAGAGACACAAACCGGTATGGACCTAAGTCTCCAAACCCTCAACATTCTCAACCCCAATCAGATGGTCTAAACACAAACCGGTATGGACCTCGGTCTCCAAACCCTCCACATTCTCAACCCCGGCCAGACGGTACAGACTATAACCGGTATGGACCTCGGTCTCCAAACCCTCCACATTCTCAACCCCGGCCAGACGGTACAGACTATAACCGGTATGGACCTCGGTCTCCAAACCCTCCACATTCTCAACCCCGGCCAGACGGTACAGACTATAACCGGTATGGACCTCGGTCTCCAAACCCGCAACATTCTCAACCCCGGTCAGATGGTATAGACACAAACCGGTATGGACCTCCAAAACCGCAACATTCTCAACCCCGGTCAGATGGCATATACACAAACCGGTATGGACCTCGGTCTCCAAACCAGCCCCAGAACCCACAACATTCTCAACCGCGGTTTCCAAACCAAGCTCCAAATCAGAACCCTACAGGGTTTCAAATTTGGTCTCCTAAGCCGGAACATTCTCAAGGGCGGGTCCCAAACCATGAACCAAAGCAACAACCTAGTGGTTCAGCATCTAGTTTTGGCATCTTCAGCAACCCGAAAACTAACCAGGACTGATGAAAGATGAGCTACACCGTCTTATTGAAAGTATTTCAATTTCAATTCAAATGCCAAACATGGCCAAAAGGTGAGATTTTGATCACGTTGGTCATGAAATGGTGGATGAATATCGGGTGAGATGAAGCTCAAAGCATGAGGTTTTACAGCAATTTTGGTAATGATGGGTCTCTGGGAATGTTGTTGAAGGCTTATCTTTTTCTGTATAACTACTTTTATTTTTTTGCTGAGATCCTAACTATGATTAATAAATTATCAATAGAAAATTAGGAAATTAACACTTTTAAATGAACTAAAAATTACATGTCAGTCTATGGGACAAGGTTAGGGTTTAAATGTCCAGTTTATGGGTCCGAAGATTCTCCCCAATGCCTCTGTTTTGTGAATTTAATTTATTTGTTTGAGTTTTTGGAGAATAAACGATTCGACCAATCCGATCGTGGCTTGTGGCCACAGATTCTCTGGCGCATATGGAAAATGCGGAACTTGGTGTGTTTTTTAAAGTGATTTTGAGGTGCAGGATATTATTCGTATAGCCAAGTCATAATTTGAAGAATGATCAACCATTTTGAGCCACAACAATTAAGCGGTCCAACAATCCTAGTGCCCCGCCCTTGAGCATAATCATGATGAGAAATGGGATCTCAATCTAGTGGATTTTGGAAGGTAAATTAAGATGTAACTTGGAAAAGTAATGAAGAGTATTGTGGATTGGGTTGAATTCTCATAAATAATAAAGTTAAAGGCTATATGATTGTGATGAAATGCCTAAAGGCACCAAAGATTCCACTTCTGCTCAATAGATCAAATAGATTATCCATATAGATCTTTGTTTGAGCTAATGAATGGTGAATATTGCGACAAAGAAAAAGACATTTATAATTAGGATGAATTAACTCATAATTTTGTTAGGGTTAATATTATTTCAAATTGACAAAATTATGTTTATAGGGTTATAAATCATTATCTTTAGGTTTAAAATTTAGATTTTTTAGATTTTCACGATTTTTTCATGTTTAATTAATGTTTAAGGTTTTTTTACAGATTAAGGGTAAAATCGATAGAAAAATCAGATTAATGCAATACTTTTTTAGAGGATATATGGAAATATACCCGATTTAGTTATTATATATTTTATTTTGAGTTATATTGTAATACTAAATTACAACCACTGTTATATTTATTTAGAGTTCAGTATGTAACTAGGATTAATTCACGCATCTTACAGGTAATAGTAAACAGTTTAGAGAATAGTACTGTATGAAAACACTTTTTCAATGTGTTAACAAAATATTTGTGACAAAAAGAAATTTATACATTGTTAAAAGTTCTTTAAATACAATATTTTTGTCTTTGTCATGCAATTATTTTTGCCATCCAATAAAAGCATTTTTAAACTGTCTTTACTTTTGACTCTTGAAATGACAATATATAACATAATTGTCCATGGTTGAAATAGAGTCCAAACTTTGTGATTTTAATTTTTTGAAAGTCTTGCAAAGTATAAAATAACTGAAAGTTTTTTGCGTTTAAAGCGAAATGATTATGATATGAGCTTAAATATTATTTAATACTCCCAAACATCATCTGGAGTAATATGGCGTTAATTTCGTTAGTTATTTCGTCTACAAAGAGAAAATAGCTCTTTTTTGGAAAAACGATATAATATGATGTTATCGTCTAAGTTTTGACATACATGATTTGCTATAGATTGAACATGATGTGTTGTTTTTATGTGATTAGTAATTCGGTTGAATGTATATCAGATATGAAATGTCGTCTGGCTCTGAGAGAATATCGTCGTCTAATTTAGTACCCATTCAGAAAAAGCTTGTATTCTATGAATGTTATTGTTATTAGCGTTTGTGCAAAGGTGCATAATTCTTGGCTAGTTTAAACACTTAACAGTAATTCCAAATGTATAATGCATATATAGGAGCTCGCACAATAGCATTTCTAGTTCTTTTTGCAACCACTAAATATTTGGCGAAAGTCATCTCCATAAACAACGATTTTACCCTCCTTAAGGCTCTTATCTAAAGCTTCAAAACAATGTCTATGTATCACTGAACTTCATCCCAAATTAAGAGTTTAGTTTTTTTAATTAATTCTATGATATATATGTCCCTAGTCTGATATAATATATTGAGTTTTTGTTAATGTCAATAGGTATTACTAATTTTGAATGTGTTGTATGACCTCTCTAATAATAGTGAAGCAATTCTACTTAAAGCAACCTTTATAACAATATGTCTAAACGATTTTAGTGACGTAGATAATGGTTTTCATAATAATTCTTTGATATCCACTTATGCAATTTTCTTAATATGCTTATCAAACATCTTGATATCTACAAAAACATAATCATCAATAAACAATTGTATTGTTTACTTATTGTGGTGTTAAATGCATAAATAATGGGTTAAAAATCTAATAATCACAGTATTTTTCTGCATATATAAAGAATGTCATCTGCTAAAAAAAGTCATCTGACAATTGACAGAATTTAATCGAGATAAACTAAGCATTCACAAGTTAGTAAAATTGCATAATATGATGGAGAAACCCAGTTTCTTGTTTCTTCAACAATGTCTATATATTCTTTATCGTCGTCTAAAAGATCCGACGTACGACAAATATCTTCAAACATTGTATAAGTAACTCCATTGATTATGTGTTATTCTTCAAATTAATTTGGACCTTTAATGTTGTTTAAAAGCATTTTCAAATAATATGCTTCACCTACATTTGGCGTCATGTGGTGTAATTTGTCGTACGCAAATCATCTTTATCTCGGTGCCTAGATTTTCATCTTTTTGTTCCATACAAACCGAGATAGAAAATCGATATATGTTATGTCTCAAGTGTCATTATATAAAGCATTACAATTAAATCATTCTGTAAACATTTTACATTGAACACTTGCATTGGATGCAAGTTAATGAATTTTTTCTACAAAATACAATATTTCGGTTTCCAACTTAATGAGAACCTAGTTTTTCCACTAGAATACTTTTGTAATAACTAAGAATATTCTCCAACTGGCTTCACGTCCTAAAACATACTATATTTAAAACAAATATTTATTTCATATATATTTTTCATAGTTTTTGTATCACATGATGATGATATGGTCATTGTTATTCAATCTCAATCTTTGTTTATGCACGTAAAAAGATATTTAATTGTTTATGTTTAGTTGCACCATTCTACATCAATATGAGCTTTATTTTTAAGTAAAAAGAATGCATTGTATGGTATGATGTAACGATTATCTAATTTGATATCATCTTTTTATAACACATTGATAATTAACTTGTCTCAATATATGGGATATCATTCGCTATCAATTTATATTGATTCATTGAAATGCTCGAGGATTAACTATCAATGTATATTGATCTGTTTGATATACCACAAAGGTTATGTAGCATTATATCTTGAACACCACATGGAGAATAGGATTAGTAAATTTATTTGTAATTTCATGTGATATAAACAAGTCTATGTATTTTATTGAAAGAATTTCGAGGATTTACTTTAGGAAAGAATAATATAGGATTGATATGAACTTATTTTTCGAAATCAACCGTATAAACAACTATAATGTAAAATAGAAAAAAGTTCAAACTAAAATTGTAGTAAATAAATAAAATTAGAATGATACTTTAATACACAATTATCTATTGCTAGTTTCTCTATGACATTATTATTGCAAAAATCTAAAAGTAAGTTATCAAGTTTGATTTTGAATATCTTTTTAAATGTTTGGCCGGTCCTCGGACAACAAATGATTTCTTTGCAAATTTATTTGCACTTTTCAACCATTTTGGATTCATATAAATGTCACAAAATAAATCAGGGTAGCCAAGATTTTTGCAAAGTACCATTGCATCCAATTAATTATGTTTTATATATCTTAAATAGCAGTAACCGAAGAACACCGTATATTCTTGTTCCAACTATAGTTGCATTACAGTTTTTTGTATCAATATATAATTGTATGGATTCAGAACGGTCACAACGTAAATTACTCTGGTTATTTGTAATAAAAAAAAGTGTTTTGATTTAGAATTCCTCAATAAAGAAAATTGTTGGAAAAATCTTTATGTAATAATCAATTTGAAGATTTAATAAGTCTTTCTCGCAAATAGTATTTCATAAATTCTTGTAAGCTTACACGTTCGAGGTTTTTCCAAAAGCGAGATAGTGGATTTCAATTCGAGGTCTATATGATATTTATTTTCACCATACGGAAGCAATAGAGGATAGAGAGGCGATAAATATGACAGATGATGTTGTGTGAATTCTGAATGCTTTCGGTAAATTGTAGGCTCGATGTTTTTCACGAAGAACGATTAACTGAATTTGAAGTTTAAATTGTTCACCTAATCTAAATCTATCTCTATCCTTGGGAAATAATTTAATGTAAGGATTGTTTCTATCTAACATTTCTTTAAAATTGTGTATTATGTCATCTCTCAAAGTGTTTCATTGTTGAACTTCTTTGTCATTGTTATGAACTCTGTTGCAATTGCATTGTGTATGTCATTAACACTATTGTATTTGAAATTGATATTATAATAAACTATCATATATATATATATATATATATATCGTATTGCTCTAACCCTATTATCGATCTCATGTCCTATATATGAATATAAAGTTTGGCAAATTTTGCCAGTTAGCCATCTCTAGGGAGTAAGCTTCCAATTATTTATGTATTTTGAATATGTATTGACGATGTTTATTATTTATAGAAGTATCAATTTTGTCTCTCATTGACGTGAAAGCCAATATCGTATTATATACTCGTATATGTTGTTTGAAATGTTTATCTTTGTTTTGATTTGAAAGAAGAATTTCTAAATATTGCAGTACTGATGGCATTTTTTTATAAATATTTCTTTCCTTGAGAGTAACAAAAGGAAAATTCAGAGATACTTTACCCTTTGTTATTTAAATTCACTCATCAAACCACATAAACATCGAACGATGACATAATATTATATATCGGATCACCAATGCCCGTGTAACTTGCAAAATTTTAAAAATTTGATTACAACTATATAAACAATTAATAATTAACCATAAGTTTTGGTGCATAAAATCTTGAAGTAACGAAGGTAATGAATGTATTGAGTGGTGGATGATGATGAAATATCGGTTTTTTATAACATCATGGCTATACATGAACTTTGAATTTGTGATTGAATTAATTCTAAAGAGTGACAACCTTCTTGGCGTGCAAGTGTAACATTATAAATGTTAGGTTCAAAGACATCATTATATCAAATAGGATTATAATAACACATATTATGATCATAATACATAATTTTCAACGCAAATTATGACACTAGATTAATTCAAATAAAAGTGTTTATTAAATCATTAGAAAACATTAAATGTGTCTATACAAAGGTGAAAATGGTTTTCTTATCATATATTTTTAAGAGCATTAAACGTATTCAAAGGCATTTTCCACAAAAGACTCGGTAACATGAGTAAGAAAGGAATGTTTGTTTTGTCCAAAAAGAATGTTTTTCAGGGAATTTTTGGAATGCACTTGAAGAAGTGTGATCATTGTTTTGCTGGAAAACAACCATAGAGTTTCATTCAAATCCTCTACACCTTCAGGAAAGGAAGTACTTGATTATGATGCATTCGAATATGTGTGCTCCGTTGAAGACAAGGTCTCCCAGTGGTGTATTGTATTTTATCTCATTTATTGATGATCACTCAAGGAAATTGTGGGCTTATATAATGAAGTCCAAAGATCAGGTTTTGGGTATATTCAAGAAATTTCAAGCATTGGTAGAAAGACAAAGTGGAAAGAAACTAAAGTGCATCCAAAGTGATAATGGAGGTGAATATTCCGGACCATTTGATGCCTATTGTAGAGAATATGGAATCAGGCAAGTCAAGACGCCACCAAAGACGCCATAGGTGAATGGGTTGGTTGAAAGGATGAACGAAACAACCATGGAAAGAGTTAGATGTTTGATTTCTAATTCAGGCTTACCGAATACTTTATGGGGGGTGAAGCTTTGAACACAATTATTCATGTATTGAACTTGTCACCTAGCGCTCCATTGCAGGGTGACGTTCCAGAGAGGGTATGGACTTGTAAGGATGTTTTTTATAACCATTTTAAATTATATGGGTGAAAAGCATTTGTACATATTTCCAAGGATGAGAGGTCGAAATTTGATACAAAATCAAAACATTGTGTGTTCATCGGGTATGATCAGGATGATCTCGGGTACAAACTTTATGATCAAGTTGAGAAGAAGCTCGTCAGAAGCAGAGATGTTGTGTTCATGGAGGATCAAACCATTAAAGACGTTGATATCCATCTCAGACTAATAAGGGTTTGATCGACTCAGAAATGGGTTTGCGAACATCAATTCAAGAATCTATTGCAGATGAGGTTAGAATTGATAGATTTGGTACAAATACTTGTGTACAAGATGATGTTGGTGTAAGTCAATAAGGGTTTGATCGATTCAGGAATGATCTTATTGAAACACTAAACATGGAGAACTCATATATTCTTAGAAGATCAATGAGAGAGAGACTGCCATCGACGAGATATGGCTCGTAAGTATGAATTACTCACTATAGGGGGAAAATCAGAAAGTTTGATGAAGCTTTAAAAATAAAAACAAAGAAGTGGTTGAACACCATGAATGATGAGATGGATTCTTTGTATAAGAATTACACTTTTGAGTTGGTGAAGTCGCCTTTGGATAAATATGCATTGCTTAACAAATAGGTTTTTAGGGTTAAGCATGAAGATCACAGTTTGCATCCACGATTTAGTGCTAGATTCGTTGTTAAAAACTTTAGTCAGAAGAGAGGAATTGACTTTGATAAAATATTATCTTTAGTGGTTTGTCTTATATTCGGGTTGTTCTTGGATTGGCTACTAGTCTTGATCTAGAGGTGGAGCAAATGGATGTAAAGATGATTTTCCTTCATGGTGATTTGGAGAAGAGATTTACATGGTGTAACCAAAAGGCTTTGTAAAGAAGGTCAAAGAGGATTAAGTGTGCCACTTGAAGAAAAATCTTTATGGGTTGAAGCAAGTGTCAGAACAATTGTACAAGAAGTTTGAGTCAGTTATGGGGGAGCATGGTTATCATAAGACTATTTATGATCATTGTGTTTTTATGTAGAAGTTCTCTGACGATGACTTTTTATCTTGTTACTTTATTTGGATGATATGTTGATTGTAGGCAAGAACTTGAAAAGGATAAATGAGTTGAAAAGACAATTTGGTTAGTTCTTTGCTATGAAGGATTTGAGATCGATAAAGAAAATTTTTGGATAAGAATTACTCGGGACAGAAGTTGAAAGATATTGCATATGTCGTAGAAGAAGTACATCATTAAAGTCTTTCATCGGTTCCATATGGAAAATTATAAAGTTGTGAGTTCACATCTTGCTTCACACTTTAGATTGTGCAATCAACAATGTCGGAGCACAAAATTAGATAAGGAGGACATGACTCGTGTTCCATATACCTCTGCAGTGGTAGTTTGATGTATACTATGGTTTGTACAAGGGCAGATATTGCTCACGCCATTGGTACTAGTAGTTGTTTTCTATCTAATCCGGGAAAAGAACACTTGAAAGCAATGAAGTGGATTTGAAGATATCTTCGTGGGACATCCCGTTGGAGACTTACATTTGGAGGTGAAAAACCTTGTTGATCGGTTACACTGATGCCTATATGATTGGAGACAATGATTCTCGAATAACTCATCGAGTTACTCGGTAACGTTCGTAGGTGGAGCTATGGTTTGGTAACTGAAATTTCAAAATGCGTAGCACTTTCTACCACTGAGGTTGAATTCATTACCGCAACTGAAGCTTGCAAGGAGTTGTTGTGGATGAAAAAATTCCTTACGGGGCTTTTGTTTCAAGCAAGATAGATATGTGTTGCTATGTGATAGTTAAAATGTCATTCATCTTGGAAAGAATCTGACGTTTCATTAGAGGTCGAAACACATTAATGTTAGATATTATTGGATACGAGACGTTTTAGATTCAAAGGAGGTTAAAATTGAGAAAGTACATACCGATGATAATGGGGTTGATACGATGACAAAGGTAGTATCTAAAATGAACCTTGGACATCGTGGAAATGGTGATTTCCTCTCCATAGTCGGAAGGGGGAGATTTGTTGGTTTTTCTCCTCTATAAGGAAACCAATTGTTTTAGTTTGTTTAAGTAAACTATATCAATTATTAAAAATCAAAATAATTGACCAAGTGGTATGATGAATATATTAATGATATGAGACATGATTGGTCTAGACAGAAGAAAGATAAAGAGGTTTTCTTGAGTGAGAAATAAGAGAGAAAAAAAAACAAAGTGAATTGTTTTTATCAAACTGACGATCGACTAGTTAATCATTGTCTTATTTGAGTGAAATTTGGAGAGAAGCATCTCAACTCATTATTCTCACTCCTGAGTGGTGGAATTTTAATTTCAATGGTCAGGTTTTGAGAAACAAAGTTTTTGGTGGAGTTGTTCGCACAAATGTTGTAGAAGATAGATTTGTATGACTAGATCTTGTTTCTGGTGAGATCGCACGGTTGATTCTTCTCCGATGAAGGTGAAACTTGGTAACTTTGTTTCTAACTCTTATATATTGGAGTTTATTATTGAAATTTTATTTGACTACCAGAATCACAAGATAGGAGTGTTGGTTTGCTGCCTAAGTTTGGAGTTCGTTTTTGGGTTATCTCTTGAGTATTGAGATCGAAATATTGGAATTTATGTTCTAGGATCTTGGTTTTATACCTCTTGTATACAGAAGAGAAATGTGTGCATTTTGTAACCTAAAAACCGTTGATTGTAGTAGATTTTTAGGTGGACAACGGTCTTGTGTTTTTTACTCCTCACATTGAGGCGATCTCCACGTTAAATCGGTTATGTATTTCATTTCTTGTGTTTTGTGCCTTTATTGTTACAATTTTTTATCCTCACATACTCTCACAAGTGAAAGGGATTCTTAATTCGAATTAGGCCAATCATAACTCCGTAGTTATAAGATCTTGGTGTTGTAATCTAAAAACCGTTAATTATAGTAGATTTTTTGGTGGACTACGATCTTGTGGTTTTTATTGCTTACATTGATGGGGTTTTCTATATTTAATCGGTTGTGTATTTTATTTTTGTGTTTTGTGCATTACTATCACAATTTGCTATCATCACGGATTCTCATAAGTGAAGGGAATTTTTTAGTCGAGTTAGATGAATCGTAATTTCGCAAATTCGACGTAATCACAAACTTGAAAATATCTAATAAATAAAAACATAGCAAACAACTCAAAAATCCACACCCATAAAGTCGAAACCATCATGAAAAAATTGAAAACTTATGTTGTCTACGAAAGAGAGAAAGATGAAAGAAAAGGGAACACAAAAATGGACATGTATTGAGAAATCAAACGATGATTTTCTTTAGAAAAACACAAAAAAAAAAAACACATAATCAAAAGCGGCAAGCGAGAAAGAAGATATGAAATCAAACTTGGGAAAACCTAATAACCGATTGACCGACTTGCGATAAACATGTGTAGGAAATCAACAACCGGATATAAATCTCCCATTTACACACATAAGACAGTTCACATGAAACGTCAGTGTAAGATATAATGGCTACAAATCCACAATGAATGTTGTTGACTAAATCGGAGAGTTAGAAACACTAGAAAAATCAACATTCAAGATGGTGATACATTTCACTCACGACCTCACCATCAAAATCCTACCGCCGAAAGGATGCCACACATCAAAGCTAGTAATCGATGGCGATTTGTTTTTGTTAGGATCCATATACTTACAAATGGCGGAATATAAGATATACACTCATAGGGCTAACCCGTTTCAAAAATACCCTTCCCTAAAATAATTATTAAATCGGAAAAACTAAAGAAAAGATAAATTTACCATTAATGTTCCAACGTGAAAAAACCCACGTTCTGCAGTTTTTCGACGTGAAAAACTGTCAAACCGTGTCAAAAGCAAGAAAGCCGAACAGTTTTCGACGTGAAACCTGTTTCAAAGTTTAGAGAAAGAAAGAATAAGTGATGTCGAACTTGAGAGGGATCGATTTGAAGTTGGCAAGAAGGAAAATGGCTAGAATCAGCAGCAGCAGTGAAGAAGAGAGCACGAGTCAATCTTCAATGGCGTCAATAAGTGTAAGTAGATCGATTTCTAGGGTTTTGCAAGCTTTCGAGTCACAAAATGGCTTATTGATTTGAAATGGGTGAGTGTCAGTGAGTCGGTTGAGTCGCAAGGGTCGCAGGAGTTGCATGACCATCTTCGACTCAGTGAGTCGGTTGTCTCAGTGAGTGGGTTGGGTCGCAATGCTCGTTTGAGCATCGCAGGCGGTCCAAGGGTCATTTGAGTCGCATGGGTCGCTTATATAATTGAGTCGATAGGTTTGTTTATGTCGTAAGGGTCGTTTGAGTCGCAATGGTCGTTTGAGTCGCAAGGGTCGTTTGGGTCGTGTGGGTTGATAATTTGAAATCAGATTAATTGATTCATATGAGCCAAAACGGCTAAATATACAAAGTTAGACCTAATTACAATAATAATAGATCTAATTACAAAAAGACTTATATACCCCTATACATGTATCCTTTACACGCCCCCCTCAAGATAGAGCACCCTCGGTGAGTCCAATCTTGGAACACAAGAGCTCAAACGGTAGTCTCGAAAGAGGCTTCGTGAGGATGTCCGCAAGTTGATCCGCGGCTCGTACATGAGTGACCCGAAGAGTATTCGACTCGACCAGGCCGCGGACGAAGAGATAGTCAAGAGCCAAGTGTTTCATTCGGGAGTGAAAGACGGGCTTAGCACTGAGGTATGTCGCTCCAATGTTGTCGCAGTAGATGGTGGGTGGTGATGATGACTTGATTCCAATTTCCGATAGTAAAGCAACGACCCATAGAACTTCCGNNAGTCTCCAGCCCAATCTGCATCGGTAAAGGCATGTAAGGAGAGGGTGTTCTTGGCGGATAAGAAGATACCTCGATCCTTCGTGCCAGCAAGATAACGTAGGACTCTCTTGACGGCTTGCCAATGAACATCCGTGGGAGCATGCATGAATTAGGACAGCTTGTTGACAACAAAGCTAACGTCCGGTTGTGTGAGAGATAGATACTGTAGTCCTCCAACAATGGACCGGTATTCCGTGGGATTGGAGAGTGAAGTCCCCGTGTCAAGTGTCATACGAGATGATGACGGCATGGGCGTAGGAACCGGCTTTGCTTCATGCATGAGACAACGGTTGAGAAGATCCTGAATGTACTTCCGTTGAGTCAAAAGAAGGCCATGAGATGTCCGCGTTGCTTCTACGCCGAGAAAGTATGATAAGTCACCCAAGTCTTTGATGGAGAAGCGGGCAGCTAGGGCATCAATGAACTGATGTACTTTCGATGAGCAATTGCCTGTAACAACGATATCATCAACATAAACCAGCACATACAATTGTAACGCGGTTGTGTTGAGAATGAACAAGGAGGTGTCCGCCAAAGAGTTGCAAAAGCCGCGAGCAAGAAGAAATGTGCGAAGTTCCGAATACCATGCTCGAGGAGCTTGTTTGAGACCATAGATGGCTCGCTGAAGTCTGCACACATGAGTAGGATGAGTTGGATCAAT
>CM071868.1:25306639-25367167 GCA_036759665.1 Gynandropsis gynandra | reverse complement strand
GCACACATAAAACATTCTGTAATGCTAACGGTCTAGTGTCAAGGGGTATAGAAATAGAACCCTTATGTGTGATGGATAAGTCGTTTCCATCACCGACAACAACATCATCATTGCCGCGGTACGGAGAGTGGATGGCAAGATTGGAGAGATCCGATGTGATATGATGAGATGCTCCACTATCTAGTATCCACGAGCTGGCATCATAGGGTGAGATAGCAGCATGATGAGCTTGCGGTCGTGGCTCCCAATGCGAGGAGGAATGCTGCCATGGTTGCGTCGGGGGGTTCTCTAGAATACCGGGGGAGGAGACAAGACGGAAGCGTGGACAGCGTTGAACGCTGTGCCAATTTGGCCTCATGATTAAGAAGTTTTTCGTGAACTTCTTCAACGGATGCAGTGGTATCCTTAGCACAAATTACGTCCGCAATCGGCTTATACTCTTCGGGAAGACCGTCTAGGATTGCATCGAGGACATCTTCGTGATCAAGCGGCTTTCCCAATAGGGCAAGCTCATCAGCAGTAGTAGTGATGGCACGTAGGTATTCATCAATGGATTGGGATCCTTTTGATGAGCGCTTGATCTTATCACGGAGTTGTAGAAGGTGGCCGCGAGACGCTTTGCCATAAGTGTTGGCAAGCATCTTCCACACCTTGTAGGTGGACGGGGCACATGCAATTAGGGGCTGTAGAGAGGCCGAAATTGCTCCAAATAGG
Source organism: Gynandropsis gynandra (assembly GCA_036759665.1). Taxonomy (NCBI): domain Eukaryota; kingdom Viridiplantae; phylum Streptophyta; class Magnoliopsida; order Brassicales; family Cleomaceae; genus Gynandropsis; species Gynandropsis gynandra. The sequence goes on along the minus strand of CM071868.1, from coordinate 25,366,453 downwards.
GCTAAGAAGAGAAGACGGTCTTGTTTCTTCCATGGCTGAAAATTAGGGTTGTCGACGGACACTCCATCACAGTGGATCTTGGCCGGAGGAACAACGGAGTTGTCCTCAATGAACATTGGAGATTGTGGCCTTCAAGACGGTGAGAAAAGTGCTGAGAGGATGTTGTGGATCGAACGTCGGGGCCGCATCGGAGATACCGGCGGTAGAATGACTTGTTTGGCCGACCATGAGTTAGGGTTTGAAGACGGTGAGCAAGAGGGGTACGAATTAGGGTTTGGGGATGTAGATCTAGGGTTAGAATTGTAGATCTAGGGTTAGGAATTTGGATCTAGGGTTTGGAGTGGAAAAGAACGGTGATGCACCAGCAACGGGGCGCGGCGCGGGACAGGCTGCGAGCGGCGACCCGGGACGCGACAAAAGCGGGCCGGCGGGAGGAGTGAAGGACGACGGCCGGAAATTTAGGGTTGTTGGTGCGTTTTGTGTGTTGTTTAGTGGTGTACGACGGCTAGGGAGGGAGGAGAGGTGTGAACGGCCGGAGGAGAGGGAGAGGGTGATCGGCGGCCGCAAGGGAGAGAAGATTCAAGGTTCTCAGAACATTGTTGCCAAGCTTACCAGCCTCCCCTTTCATCAGTGTAAGCACAACATCACCACCGTCGATTACCAGCCCTCTGGTCCCGCCGGTGGCATGCTCGTCTTCGTCTCCGGCAATCTTCAGCTCGCCGGCGAACAGCACGCCCTTAAGTTTAGCCAGATGTTCCATTTGATGCCAATGCCACAGGGAAGCTTTTACGTGTTCAACGACATATTCAGGTTGAACTATGCCTGAGTGCTAATTGGTGGTATATGCTCTGATACCATGATAATTTGAAATCAGATTAATTGATTCAAATGAGCCAAAACGGCTAAATATACAAAGTTAGACCTAATTATAATAATAATAGATCTAATTACAAAAAGACTTATATACCCCTATACATGTATCTTTTACATGGGTCACTTGATATTATGCCTCGTGGGTCGCTCGATATTATGCTTGTAGGTTGCTTGAGTCGCATGGCTCGCTTGAGTCTCAGTGAGTCGGTTGAGTGTCGCAGAGTGTCTAAGGGTAATTTGAGTCGCATGGGTCGCTTAAATCGGTAGAAGTATAATGTATTCTTAATTGGTCATTTTGCTGGTGGCGCCAAAACCGAAAATTATGTATGAATTCAAGCACATGGGCAGAATGCCAAAGAACACCACCAAGTGTTATCCTCACGAGACAATAACGACACTGAGAGGAATCTTAAATGAATACGAGTTGCATTACTTCGAGAAGGAGTCACAATTTAGGCATTTATTCCATTTACAATGTGACTCCACATTAATGAAGGTTCAAATGTCTATCCTAGTAAATCACTCTGTGATTATACGAGACAATACGGAGTTGTGGTTCGTCTTAAACGACATTCTCATCCGGTATTCTATAGTGGAGCACGCACTAATTTCCAGATTGAAGTGCGGACCATATCCCAAAGGATGAGAGTCCATAAGGGATGTCACTTCAGGCTGAAGAATTTCGGCCGTGGAAAGGTAACCCCCACACAAGTTAGTGAAAAGCTTGTGAAGGCGAAGGATTCCAACGACCGGAAGAGGTTGGCAACTTTGATGTTGTTGGCGCAAGTTATGCCTCAGAAGCCTTCACCAGAAAACTTTATCAGCCATGATCTCATCGACATGGTTGATGACTTGAAATTTTGTGAAGGCTTTCCATGAGGGCGTTACACATTCGAGAAGATTGTGGACACTTGCCGCAAGCACATAAGCGGGGAAACACTGAAACCAAAATGGTATTGTGATGGTTTCATGATCTCACTAATGGTAAGTTGTATATATTATTCGAATAACTTAAATGTTTTCGTACTTTTTGCACCCTTATCATTTTGTTTTAATGTTTCAGTTACTTCCATTCGAAACCATCCTTAGTTCGGGCGGAAAGGGATAGTATGTTGAGGTTGTGGATGCGCATCGATCATGCCCAAGAATGTGCAAGAAGATGGTTAAATCCAATTTTAACCCGAAGTATGTAGATGTGATAAGGTAGATCGGAGATTCTAAGGTAACAATTACACATGGGTCACAAGGGAAACAAGGGTCGCGAAGGGTAATAATGGTTATTATTTTTTGTTTTTCAGGATATTCTATGTATTCTTCACGTTGAACACGAAAAGGAAGCTTTACTTTCTAATCTGGAGGATTACGAGGGATGTGACGATCTCGATGTTCAGATATGGATGGAATATCTTCGTAGAAATCCAAAGGGTATTTGTTGGGAGGATATCCGTAAGCAAGAACTGCTAACACGAAAAGCAGCTCTTGGTGATCAAAAAAAGGGGAAAAAAAGGGGACTAAGAGGAAGGAGAGCGTGAGTGAAAAAATAATAGAGGTCCAAGATGATGCTGATGCTGATACCGCAGTCCCTCTGACACTGGAGCAGAAATTAATAGAGGAAATAAGGAAGTCGGAGAAAAGAATCATCAACGCCGTAAGAGACCTTCTAAGGGATGTTGGGATTCATATGCCTAATCCACAATCAAAGGCTGTCGAGAAAGTTGCCAGCACTGGAAACCAATCTTCCGGTACTATTAGTGATTATGTTTTTGAATTCCTTCGACGTCCAAATCCAATGTCAAGAAAAGAGTCAAGCGAACAACCGGTTGACTCTAGAGATGGCTCAAAAGAGGATTTGGCAAACATTGCTCCTGATAGAGTTCCACCAAGTAAGTAATATTTAGTGAAAAGGTCATTTGAGAGTCAATTTCCATCGAGAGTCGGCATGGGTCGCAAGAGTCGGATCGGGCGCAGGGACATATAAGTCGTAGGGTCACATAAGTCGTAGGGTCGCTAGAGTCGCATGGGTCGCATGGGTTTCATATGTCCCATGGGTCACTAAGTCGCTAAAGTCGCATGGGTCGCATGTGTTACATAATCAATGTAACGAACGATGAGTCTAATGAATGAAGTAATTTTATGCAGATGCTCCTAAGGGTATTGTCGAAGAAGTGCACACTAAAGATACTTTAGTGGGTCCCGTCGATGACGTCACCGACGAGGTTTCTGCCAAGGATACTCCAGCAGTGGGTCCTGTCCAAGAGGTCGCCGCAATTGTCGAAGTACCACCAAGTAAGTACGGTCATTTGAGTCACAGAGGTCGCATTGGTCGCATGGTCGCATAGGTCGCATTGGTCGCATGGGTAGTCGCATAGGTCGCATTGGTCGCATGGGTAGCATAGGTCGCATAGGTCGCATTGGTCGCCATATGTTTAATGAAGTAAATTTTATGCAGGTGATGGACCTTTATCGAAGGAGTCTGCGCTATATGTTGAACCTCCGCCGGCGAAAAGAGCAAGAACTGTGCGAGGGAGAGGGCGAGGGAAAGATGGTTGTGGAGTCCAAGAACCCGAAAAGAAGGTTGTTCAAGAATCCAAAAAAAAGGCGGTTCAAGAACCTGAAGGGGAAGGGGAGTTTGTGTGGAAGCCCAAGGGATTAGTAAAGGGCGAGATAACCCGATTTCCTTCATTCGTTGATGCTAGCGGTAAAAGTTAACTAATCTATATATATTCCTGAAGACACCTCGACATGAGTGGTGGTGGAAATCTAAGCTAGATATTCCCCGGGGGCCAAAGTTTTGGGAGACTATATTAAAGCCCAACGTATAGCTTGAAGATGATGTAAGTTTTTTTAAACCCTTAGTCTCATAGAGTTTTGTGTCATATGTATTCATGTGTGTTAATTTTTTTGTAGCAATTGGATGAGACGTTGATGGTGTTGTCTTCTCGCTCGGCATTGAATCCCATCGCGAGTCAGAATTATTACATTTGTCTTGTTGCTTTCATGCAGACGCTCTCGCTGTGGATGTACGAGGATATGGAAACTTTTCCGGAAATTCTTAGTGATTTTTTGAATGCCAAGTATTTATTCAGAAGTATGAAGACGCCAATAAGTGATTATAAAGGTTTTGCCTTGGTTCTAAACATTCCATCAGAAGATAGTCAATGGGTAGGATGTCATTGGGTAGCCATCAAAGCGGATTTCAAAACCCCATGCATCACGGTATACGACTACCTGAGCAGAATTAAGGAAACGCATATCGATCCGTTGATTGAGAAGATAGGAAAAGTTGTCCCCAAGATGCTCATTCTCGGAGGGCTTCCTTCTTTCGCTTCTGGAGAAGATGAATGGAAGTATGAGTATTATGAAGGTATGTCACAGAACCGAAGCGGGAATGACTGTGGTGTTTTCTCCTACAAATCCGTAGAAGCCTCGTTAATGAGAAGGAGGAATATTTTTTACTTAATTTGCGATGACAATGTTACTTCCATGCGTGAGAAGATGGCGGCTGATATATTTAGTAATGGAAAACGTATCGATCCACCCCGAGACTAACTTGATATTTGGTACATTGTTTTTTTTTGGAATGAAAGATGTAAACGGTTGGTACATTGCTACTTTTAAAATATTTGGTATATTGTCGCAGGGGTCAAAGGGTCGCAAAGGTACAAGGGTCGCAGAGGTACAAGGGTCGCAGAGGTACAAGGGTCACACGGTCGCACTGGGTCACAGAGCCTCATGCGACCCTTGCGACCCATGTGGACATTGCGACCCTTCCGGCCATTGCGAACATTGCGACCCTTGCGACCCATTTGTCCATTTCGACCCTTTCGACTAGTCTTTTCAATGTCAGACTACTTGCTTTTCCAGGTGCTAGCTATGCTTTTTATTTTACCAATGCCACATTCAAGACCATTGTGATACGTCTCTGTTACCCCTATATTAAAAGGTTCATCAAGTTTTCTAAATCTCACCATAACACCCATTTGAGATGAGAATGAATTAGGAGAATCCATCTCTCTCCTCTCTTTGTCTAAGTATCTAACTCTAAATTCTCTGAAAAATCCTTGTTACCTTTGTGACCGTTTTGACCTTCGTCACGAAGGTCACATGGTGGACGCATGACATCGTGTTGTCTATTTGTTACTCAAGGTCTTGGTAATCGTCGGACTCGATCTCTATGCGGATACACACAAGTACTTACAACGTGGATGGAGGACTTTGTGTTGTATCTCCACTACATAAGGTCTTGGTAATCGGTGGACTCATACATCAATCTGTATCTGCGTTATCTAAGGTCACGGTTGGAGGTCAACTTGGAGAAGGCGTTGAGTCACACACGACTCTCTTTACGGGGGAAGGCTCCGATGTGTCTCTAAAATCGGCAAATTCGACCTTTGTGACCTTTGAGACCTTATGTAACCTTTTCTTTTCCTTTTTCTTCTACTTTTTTCTTGCCTTTTTTTCTTCAAATTTTTCTTGCCTTTTTGTAACCGTTGTGACCTTTGAGATGTTATGTAACCTTATTTGACTTTTTTTGTAACTTTTGTGACCTTTGAAACCTTTTTGACCTTATATAATCAATATTTAAACGTTGAAAATGTCTTATTTTGCATCTATTGTTCGTAAGCTTATGACCCATCCGACTCATGCGACCCAATATGACCCATTATGCAACCCTCAATCGGATTAAATTAGAATCAAGTTTAAACAGGAACCCATCCGACGCATGCGACCACATATGACCCATGTACGATTCATGCGACCTATACGACTCATGTGACTTGTCGTTTTGCTGTCAGACTCCTATCTTCCGACCCATGTGACCCTTTCGACCCATGTCTATAAGTTAACGTCTACGTCTCTTCTCTTAGTATGCGTATCTAACCCCAATTTCTATGAAAAATCTTTTTACCTTTGTGACCTGCGTGTCGTAGTCACCATTGTCGATCCAGTACATCGTGATGTCTATGTGTTACTCAAGGTCTTGGTAATCGGCAGACTCAGTCTCTATGCAGTCACTGACGAGTTGCGGGGATGACTTAGGTGACGGTGTTGGGTCACTCTTGAAATGTGACTGGAAGACGAAGTATATGGCAGGAGATAACTCTGGACTGCAATACCAAACAATAAGAATGCAGAAGACTGGATATAGAGATGGACTACGAACAAGCGACCCATGCGACCCTCAATTGGCATTAGTTAGTTTGACGTTGAAAATGTATTGTTTTGATTGGTTTTTGTCATTTTATCATCATAAACTAGTAAATTCGTCGATTTCGCATCTATTGATCCATATATGCGACCCATGCCATTATCAATATACCATTATCAATATATTTGAGTTGTATATGTCTAATTTAGAATCAATATATATAATATATAAATAATATCGACATTTGAACAAAATGTTAAATGTATTGTTTAATCATCCGACGAGTTCTTAAAACACTACTATCACTTTTGAAACACAGGTATTGGTTATACACAACTCAACTAGGTACACATGGGTCATAATCTGTTTTAACCGTTGATTGACGTTGTAGATGTATTGTTTTGATTGGTTTTTGTCATTTTATCATCATAAACCCGTAAATTCGTCGAGTTCGCATCTATTCATCAATATATGCGACCAAGCGACCCATGCAAACCTCATTTGGCATTAATTAGTTTGACTTTGTAAATGTATTTTTTTGATTGGTTTTTGTCATTTTATCATCATAAACTAGTAAATTCGTTGATTTCGTATCTATTGATCCATATATGCAACCAAGCGACCCATGTCATTATCAATATATTTAAGTTGTATATGTCTAATTTAGAATCAATATAGATAATAATATAAATAATATCACATTTTAACAAAATGTTAAATGTATATTTAATCATCCGACGAGTTATTAAAACACTTCTATCACTTTTGAAACACAGGAATTGGTTATACACAACTCAAGTAGGTACACATGGGTCATAATCTGTTTTAACTGTTGATTGACATTGTAGATGTATTGTTTTGATTAGCTTTTGTCATTTTATCATTATAAACCAATAAATTCGTCGAGTTCACATCTATTCATCAGTATATGCGACCAAGCGACCCATGCGACCCTCATTTGATATTAATTAGTTTGATGTTGTAAATGTATTATTTTGAATTGTTTTTGTCATTTTATCATCATAAACCCGTAAATTCATCGATATCTATTCATCAATATACGCGACCAAGCGACCCATGCGACCCATGCTACCCTCATTTGGCATCAATTAGTTTGACGTTGCAAATGTATTGTTTTGATTGGTTTTGACATTTTATCATTATAAACTTTTAAATTCGTCGATTTCGCATATATGCGACCCATGCCAACCTCAATTTGATTGGTTTTTGACATTTTATCATTTTCACCAAAATTCCCGCCGAAATGTTCACCAAAATTTGAAAAAACATATCGAATTCCATCTGACGATGATTCGATGTCAGAGTCATGTCTTTTCGTATTCCAGCCATTTCTTTTTTCGAATAACGACACACATTCTCTCTCTAACTCTCATCATCTTCCATCCATTTTTTGCCGAAAATGCAACATTTCTCTGCTTTCGTCCAAATCATTCTTCCAAGCTTTCTGGAGAACTAACTCGTAATATCCTTCATCTCTCTCATTTGGTATGTTAATGTAGAGAATGTAAAGATTTGACTTTTTCTTCGATTTTTGTTACAGGAGATTCCGACGAAATTCTTCGATGAACATATTTACGGAAAAACGAGGGACGATAACACAACAACGCTTAAATCGGATGTATCTAACAAAACATGGGAAGTTAAGTTGGATAGCTCAAGATTCACTGATGGATGGAAAGATTTCTCCAAGGACCATGATTTTTGTATTCGGGATTTCTTAGTTTTCCATCACGAAGGTGACATGGTTTTTCACGTCACTGGTTTCGGATATGATATGTGTAATCTACAATATGCATCATCTATATCATCATCATCATCCGTAGAAGTAGGGTCATCTTCTTCTGGTCAGAGGATTTTCACGGTACCAGTCACGCGTTCAAATCTGGCCGTAGATGCAGTGGTAAGTGAACTCAAACCGATTTATTCGATTCATCAAATCTGGCCGTATATGCATTAGTTTGGCGGCGTTGTAAAATTATTCGGTTATAGCAGACACTTTCGATAGAGTTTACGAGGTAGAGTGGTCTTTGCGGTAGACGAAGTAAGAGTGATCTGATAACCAATTACGTACGGATTCGGGAGGGACATCTAAGGCCCGTGAAATGCGGTGGCGCTAGCATCACCAGGGGATGGACATAGTTTTGTCACGATCATGGCTTTAACATGGGTTGTACCCTTGAAGTCGAACTACACGCCGTTCTTGATGATATACCTTGTCTACTGTTTTCCCTTCTATCAAGGCCTATAATCAGCATAGATTGAATTCCATTGTATTTTGATTGCTTTGAACCTCATGTGAACAACAAAATTCATGTTTGTATTTGGTTGGTTTTTTACTATTATTCAATAGAATGTATTATTGTTAGTATCAATGTTTTTGTGGATTTACTATTATTGTAATAAGGGTCATAGAGGGTCCAAGGGTCGCAGGGGACAAAGGGTCATAGAGGTACAAGGGTCGAAGGGAGATAAGGGTCGCAAAGGTCCAAGTGGTCGCAGAAGTACAAGGGTCGAAGGGAGACAAGGGTTGGAGGGGGGACAAGGGTCGCACGGTCCAAGGGTCTAAAAAATATTTACTCTTTGATTATGAAAGATGTAATTTGGTACATTGTTCTTTTTTAACAGTTTATTTGTAAATAATTTTGGGAATGGATAGTTCAACTTTGTACATTGTTATTTTTTTAAAAATTATTCATATTATTTGTAAATATTTTTTTTAATAGTAAAGCGTAAAGGGTCGTAGAGGTACAAGGGTCGCACCATTTATCCCTTGCGAACCTTTTACTCGTTCGACCCTTGACCCTGCGACCCTTTTACCCGTTAGACCCTTTTACCCCTACGACTCATGTGACCGTGTGGTCATGTCTTTTCAAATTCCATCTAACGTCGATTCGATGTCATGTCTTTTCGAATTCCAGTCGTTTCCTTTTTCCAATCCATTGTTTCCTCTCATTATCTTCCATCCATTTTTTTCCAAAAATGTCACATTTCCCTCATTTCTTTCGAAAGATTCTTGTGCAACATCCTTACTACCTTGTAATCTTCTTTAAAACAGTTTGTTGGTATGTTACATGTAGAGAATATACAGATTTGACTTTGATTTTCGTTTTTTGTTACAGGAAATTCCGAAGATCTTCTTCGATGAGTATATTTACGGGAATATGAGGGACAACAACATGGCAACGATTAAATCGAATACGTCTAACAGAACATGGGAAGTCAAGTTGGATGCCTCCAAATTCACTGATGGATGGACAGATTTCTACAACGACAAAACATTTGTATTAGGGATGTCATACTTTTCGGTCACGAAGGTGACATGGTCTTTAATGTCACCAGAGCCACTCTTGATGATAGGGTTTTCATTGCACCAGTCACGCGTTCAAATCTTGCCCTAGATTTATAGGTAAGTGACCTTAAACCGATTCATCATATATAATTTGGTTATTTATTCGACTTTTATTCATTTATACTGATGTAACTTGGTGATGTCGCAGACACTTCCAATAGGGTTTGTGAGGGAGAATGGTTTTTGTTGTAGACAATATCATGTAATGATGTACCATGATTGCGGAATCGATCGCAGAACGTTCGATTTTTTGGCTAGCAGCTTTAAGGCCCGTGAGTCGTGGTGGCACTTGCATTAGATGAGGATGGAGATAGTTTTGTCAAGAAAATTGACTGAACATGGGTTGTTCCCTCATAGTAAAAAAGTTCCTCCATTGGAGGAGAACCTGTGTTTCGATTTATCAGCAACATATTTTGATTTGAGTTGTATTTTGATTTCTTTGAACCTCCTTTTAACTTGAACTTCATTTGATCTTGTGGATTTACTATTATTCAATTGTTAGTGTTATTGTTAGTATCGTTGTTTTTGTGGATTTACTATTATTGTAACAAGGGTAACAGATGGACAAGGGTCGAAGGGGACAAGGATCGCACGGGTCCAAGGGTCGTGAGGGACAAGGATCGCACGGGTCCAAGGGTCGCAAGGGACAAGGGTCGCACGGGTTCAAGGGTCGCACGGGTCCAAGGGTCGCGAATGTACAAGGCTCGTAGATATTTGAGTCAATTATTTGTAAATAACTTGATAATTATTATTTTCAAAATTGTATTCATATTATTTGTAAATGATTGTATTTGTAAATAATAAATTATTTTTACTATATTGTTAGTATCGTTGTTTTTGTGGATTTAGTATTATTGTAACAAGAGTCGCAGAGGGACAAGAGTCGCAGGGGTCCAAGGGTCGCTGAGGGACAAGGGTTATAAGGGTTTAAGGGTCGAAAGGGTACAAGGGTCGTAGGGGTCCTAAGGTCGAAGAGGTCCCTCTGTGACACTTGTACCTCTACGACCCTTTTACCTCTTCGACCTTTAGACCCCTGCAACCCTTTTACTCTCTTTGACACTTGGACTCCTGCGAACCCTATCCTAAACCCTGTAACCCTTTTACCCCTGTAACCCTTTGATCCCTTTGCGACTCTTTTATTCCTATAACCCTTGGACCCCTAAGACTCTGTGACTCAGTGTAACAGCTATTCTGCGAAACTTGGTTAATTGCAAACTTTTTTGTTGACAACAAATGATTTTAACCTATTGACAACAAATCTGATGCGATTTCAAGTCATTCTCGTCGAATCTATCGTGGTTTGGGAGAACATTTATTTTCGTGTCATAGTAGAGAGAAATCGAGGTGTTCTATAGAAAAATTATTGACAAAAATAGTATGGAATTATCAATATTTCAAATGTAGATTTGAAATTGATATTTTTTTGTTAGATAATTGTATTTTTGAAATACTCTAACCCTACCCCATATAAATGTTGAGAAAGGATATGGTCAACATCATACCTAACATTATCCGCATTTCCTAGATTCTTTGCCCTAGCGACCGAGCGGGAGAAACCAGAAGCAAAGCTGAATCTCTCAGTTCGTCACTTCGTCTACTTCCACTAATCCTTTCAAAGGTAAAATTCCAGAACAAGATTCCATCAATCTCAAAATTGATCATGTGATACCCTTTCTTCTGTGCTAAGATTTTGGTTATAGAGCTGTTTGGTACGAGTAGTTTATAGGATAAACAGGGTGTTTATTGCTGACCGAGAAAATGAGTTGGAAATTCGCTCTTTGTTACTCTTTGTACAACTACTTATTTCCTGAAGTTTGTGTGGTTCATAGAGTTGAATTGGTTTCCTGCTTTCCCTGGGAAGATTTTGCTGAAGTTTTTGCTTGTTTTTGTTCTGATTTTTTTTATTCGATTCTCGTGTGGGTTTTTAGGCATTGAAGTGCGTAATCTGGTATTTGAGGTTTTTTTTATAGAAGACATCTTTCGTTATGGAATTTGATGAGTACGAGTATCCGGAGAAAACAGTTGAGAATCCCCAACTTGAGAAAGATATTGCTAATGGTGGTGATGATGTAGCGAAATCCAAGGAGAAAGAGAAAGAGCGAAGTAGGAGTTCGAAGCATAGAAGTGATGGGAAAAAGAATGACGATGAGGACAGTCGAGGCTCTAAGAGATCAAGATCAGGAGATGAGTTGCAAACACGAGACGTGGAGAGGCATCATCAGTCAAGATCTAGAGATGGAGAAAATGATAAGCATAGAAGTAGCCGTGAGCATAGGGATAAGGATAGAGATAAGGATCATGAAAGGGATCCAGACATGGAAGATATAAATAGAAAAGAGAGGGAAAGGGATAAAGACAAGAATCGGGATGGTAAAGAGCGGGAACGTGATAGAGAGAGCGATACAGATCCATCGAGAAGAAGCAGAAGTCATTACCGTGATAAAGAAACTAGGTGCCTGTTTTCTTTTTTATTTATTTTGCTTTCTCTTGTATATCATCACTATCCTTATTCGAGTTCAATGCGATCTTGGGGCAATAAATTGATGTTTTTTCTCGTTTTCTAGTGCGCTGATATCTTTGGATCTAGACAAAGGCTTTTTTATGACTAAGCCCGATAGTATTGGAATATTGCTTGTCACATAGGTTTTTGCCTTTATACATGCGTACTTTGGGGTTGTTTTCGAGGTTGTGTGTCAACAATGTCGAAGGAATATTGGAACATTTAGTGTTTGGTATGGCTTAAATTGCTGAATACATCCTGACACTATAAAGGTGCTCAAATTTGTGATTCTTATTTACTTGGGCTATTTATTGCATTTCACTATCTTTACAAGTTAGTACCTTACTTCCACTTATGATATGTGCTGCTCTTATTTTTTCTCCTGCAACTTTTTTATCGCTTCCTTGATTTTTTTTTTCTTTGAGAAGGGTTTTTTTATGGCTGGTTTGGTTAGTGCTAGTGTAATGATTCCAAATTGAGGATGGTGGCGTTCAGTTCTCTCTATTATCTGAATTTGATAAATGAAATATGCCATGATTTATACTTTTTGGATTATGCTACAATAACTGTGAATCAAGCTTTAAGTTTTAACAGGTTCATACTAATGCTATTAGGTCCATTGGTAATGCCATCTGTACAACTTGATGGGGCTTATTCCATTTAAGATTATCATTGTTGTAGAAGGTAAAAAGTTTGTAATAAGTGGCAGACTTCAGGTTGGTCCATGCTAAATTCAAAAAGAAAGAAGATCTGAATTTAACTTTATGCGTTTATGGTCGTCTCTTGACTTCACATAGTTCCATGCAGGACCATGTAGCTCAGGATTCGAGTGTACACGCATATCGGAGACATGTTTTTTGTTTTGGATTTTTATAGGATTAACATATCGCAATATTCCTGAAAGATTACTTCTAATATGTTGGCCATGACATATCCTAAAGATGTTGCCATATATTGAAAATTTGAAATGAAGGTATGTAGTGTTCAAGAGGAATCAGGCTACTAAATAATATTTGTTATTTTTATGTAGACGAAACAAAGATAAAAAGGAGGATAAGGTTGAGCCAGAGGCAGATCCTGAGAGGGACCAGAGAACAGTTTTTGCCTATTAGGTACGTTAGATAGGATGGCTTTTTCTTCATGAACTACAACTAATGCAGATTATTAATTTTCCATTGGAATTCAACAGATTGCTTTGAAGGCAACTGAGAGAGAGATGTGTATGAGTTCTTCTCTAGAGCTGGAAAGGTTTGTCATCTATTGCTAATTTTATGTCCTGTAGTTTCACTTCTCTCTGTTGTGCATTATTTTTTGCTTCCACGAATGACTGGATACAGAACTAATGAATCTTTTAACTTTTCCATATATATTTCAGGTACGAGATGTACGCCTCATCATGGATCGCATTTTTAGACGATCAAGAGGAATTGAGTAAGTTTAGTGTAGTTAGCTTCTTTCAGAATATGAAGGCAAAGCTAGTCTATTGTTGTAGATGTATTTTTAATTGAGGCATGATTAGCATCAAGTAATTTTAAGTAAAATAAATAGTAGAAATGCTATGGTGAGCATGGTGTTACAAATTTCCGTGTTTACAGATACGTAGAGTTTTATGATGCAATGTCAGTCCCAATGGCCATCGCACTATCTGGGCAGCTTCTTCTGGGTCAGCCTATAATGGTAAAAACATCAGAAGCATAAAAGAATCTTGTTCACTCAACAGCCGCTGCTGCTGGAGCGGGAGGGCAAATGGGTCCCTATTCTAGTGGAGCCAGACGACTTTATGTCGGTAACCTGCACATTAACATGATGGAAGATGATCTACGTAAGGTAGACAATTTTATTTCTCTCGAATACTGGGGTTTGCTTAGTGCAACTCTTGACTGTACTCTGGTATCTGATGTACTTCTGTTGATGTTTTTAATGTGGAAGGAAACAAATCACATATGTTTGTTTACAGATTTACATGCCTGTTGAACAGGTTTTATTGTATGTCTTCTTCGAGATTATTAATTATTTTATTTAGTAACTTATTGTAACAATCTTTTTTCTTGTTGCCGATTGCCATAATGAAATTAGTCTTTTGCAATCCCTAGCTTTTTGAGCCGTTTGGAGCCGTAGAGCTGGTGCAGTTACCCCGTGATGAATCTGGTCTTTGCAAAGGATTTGGTTTTGTCCAGGTAGGTTTTGTTTTTGTCATGTTTGATGATGGTGATAGGTGCTTTTAAGATTTTTTTGTTGATGCTCCTTCTGGGTAATAGATAGAGCTCTTCTTTTTCCTAAATATTAAAGTTAGCTCGCTTGGAGGACGCTATGAATGCATTGAATCTGAATGGCCAGTTGAGATCGCAGGTCGTGCTATCAAGGTAATTATTCCCCAGAAGCTAGAACTTGCTCTACCATTGTCTTTATCTAGTTATTTCATTATCAATTTTCCAAAATATATTCAACAGTTTCATATTCTATAACACTTTTAGACAAGGATCCTCTCTATTTGTGATTACACGTTGGTACATTATAGCTTCTACTTTGCACACTCTCATGAATTTGCATGTAAATTCTACCGTTACACTTAAGCAATCAGTCCATCTGAAATCTGCCTCATGGATTTCTATTCTACTTGTCAAAGACTGCATACACTGTCCATCGTTGATGTGATTTGATTTCCTGTCAGGTGTCAGCTGTGACAGATCAAACCGGAGGCCTGGAAGTTGGACCAACACAAAACACTGGTGATTTGGATGATGATGACGGAGGTGGCTTGGTTAGTAGCTTTCTTAATATCTCAGTTAAAAAAAACTCCAAAAAGAGGGATATGGTGGATTCTGATAATCACATTATGGATACTAGAGGGTGAATGATTGTCATATCTCAATAATGTGCCATCATGACACTATTTATTGATCAGGAAAACTAAGGGGACTAATATAGAAATAAAATTTTGTGGTCTCTGTCAAGAAATAGGAATGTAAAAGGATTACAGAGTTGTCTAACTTTATCTCTATGCGTAGGGGTCCATGGTGAATGGTTAGTTTACAATTGATAGATTAATGTTTAACAAATGAATGAATGATATCTCAAGAAACATGAAGACTAATCGTAGTGATTACATATTTTTTTTATCAAATTGGTGATACATGTTACATCCATGGCAAACGTGTAGAAAGGAAGAGTTTAGTTTTTATTTATCTTTCCAGTGGTATGCTCATAGTTTTAAAAAGGCATAGTTTAGTTTTAGTTCTTGCTACATAGAACTTAATCTGGTTGCTTATGCTGCAGTCCCTGAATGCACAATCGCGAGCACTTCTCATGCAGAAGCTGGATCGTAGTGGAACTTCATCAAGGTTTATCTCTCCGATGATGCTACATTTTGATTAATCCAGTTTTGTGAAGTAGGTTTTTTTTGCTAAATCCCATATTTTCTGCAGCACTGGCCTGATTGCAGCATCTAATCCCAGCACAGCATCAGTAATCTCTCCGTTGGTAAATCCTCTTCTACAAGGTTCCGTTCCTGCTGTCGCTGGACTAGCAGGGACGGGTATTCTTGCCGGTGTAAATATTCCGACAGCATTCGACCCCATTGTTGTTCCTAGCGAGTGTCTGCTGCTGAAGAACATGTTTGATCCAAAGACTGAGGTTGGTCATCTGCAAAATATTTCTCTTCTTACTGGTTCTGACTTTTTCTCTAACCTTTGTACTGTCTGTCTGACAGACTGAGCCTGATTTTGAGCTCCATATCAAGGAAGATGTTCAGGAAGAGTGCTCCAAGTTTGGGAAGCTGAAGCATATTCATGTCGAAAAGTGAGTAATTCTGTCTCGTTCGTCATATTCTCGTATCTAACAGCTGACGTGTTTACTCCATTACCAAACAAACAGGAACAGCGCAGGCTTCGTGTACTTGCGATTTGAGATTACCCAAGCAGCCAACGTGCTCTACATGGAAGATGGTTTGCCGGGAACATGATTACTGCATCTTACATGGTAGAAGAAATGCATTCAAGACATGTTTTTTTCTCGGTCTCAGTTTCTTTTCCTAACGAAACATTGGCGTTTTGGTATTCCCAGACTCCACAGGCGTATGAGGCGAAATTCCCCGAGAGCAAATAAATGCGCACTGGGGGCTAAAAGACTCGAGAGCATGGTTCAAGAAATCGGTCCAAAGAATATGAGCCCGTGGGACAAAAAAGATGGTTACAGTGAAAGCATTAATGCTTTACAAAAAAAACTTGTTCGGTAAAATTATAACAGTCTGAAAAGTTACATTGCAAATACTTTCCAAGATTCGTTTTTTTATTAAAGACCAAAGTGGTTTGTGTATTGAAATTAGGTGTTATGTTATTTGAACAATTCTTGGTTTTTTTTAATTGTCATAAATATATTCTTCCATTTAGTGGTGTTTATGCTTACCCACTCATTGGACAGTTCTCTCACTTGGTTTATATTGTCACAAATCTTATTTATTTCCTCATTATAATTATTTTTTGCTATCTTGAATCACCATTAACATTATATAATAAATTGCTATAAACATCTTTCAAATTATTTAAATTCATTATTAAATAAAAATATAAATAAGTATATACAGAGTCTACAGACGTCATTATTCTGATTAGAAAAATTAATATTTTTATTTGGAAATAAATTTTGAATATATATTATTTGATAATTTAAATTGTTGAAGGTGTTTCAATAGAAAATATTTTATTATAAAAGTTCAAAATTAATTTGAGTTAAAAGTGTTTTCCACTATGAAAAACTTACCTACCAGATCAAACTTGAATTTGAATAATATTATAAAATTTGTAATATAGATGATCTAATATATATTAGATTAAATTTGAAAATAAAAAAGGCCTTAAATCAGACCGGATAGTTAGTTCAAACCAAACTAATGTGACATGGGGAATTCAGCTAAACTGATGAGCTCATGGACTGCGTGACCTCTCAAATCTACCGATGAATTTTAGAGGTCAGCGACTCGGTCAATAGATCCGACGGTTGTAATTCACTCATTTGGATCCTCCAGTATGATAAGGATGTCGCAGAAAACAGCGGGACGTAGATTTCCTGAAATTCCGACAATACCCTACACCGATTGGGAGGAAAGACCCAAGAGTGAATCGCAGCGCAGCAGCTCCTCCTGCGTCTCCTCTCGTTAATATTCTTCTCCTCCTGCTTTATTTTTATTTTCTCTCTCTCGATCGATCTTCCTGAACGATCAAGGCAACCACTTTTGATTTTTTTCCCTCGGACGATAGTTTCTGATTCTTATTGTCGAAATCTGTACATTTCTTTTGGCAGCTCAATGTGTTTTATTTTTCATGTTTCTACTTCGATGGTAAATCAAAGTTTTCTCTTATATTTTGATTTTGGTTTGTATGATCCCAGAGGCTTGCTTATACCTGGATTTCAATTCCGAGCACTTCTTTATATATATATATATATCTGTGTTAGATTCTGAGAGAATTGCAAGATTCGGGTCATTTTACTTTCTAGCTTTTCCTGTGGATGTGGCATCTTCCGTCGGATTTTAGTCTTAGTTTCGTACATGAAGGTTGAAGGATTAACACCTTGGATCTCAATTGCTATGGTATTTGAGCTATTGATTACGAATCCATCCATTAGCAGATTTTTGGAGGAAAGCTAAAAGTTTGATGAGTTAGGAAGGGCTTTGAGTCTTGTGTTTAGAGCTTGTTGAGGAGACAGTGACTATTGGTCAGCTTAAAGTCTTATATCAGATGAATGCTACGTCTGGATGAATAATTTGGCTTTATTCAATCCTCTTATCATATAATCTTTGCTTGCATTTCAGATGGAAGATCAACAAGATGGCCCCATTAGCACTACACACGACAACACTGGCTCACAACTTGATGAATCCGTTGCAAGTGAATCTGTTTCTGATTCAACAGTGAACAACAAAAGCAGTCAAAATAATGATCATGATGATGTAGGGAGGAATGAACACCCCTTCATTTATAGGCAAGATATTGTTAAGAGCAACAAAACAGGTAGTATTGGGGTTGTCAGCGAAGTAGCTGGTGACTCTGACTCTGACTCTGAAAGTGATATTAGTGATGAGGACGATGAAGATGGCGATGACGATGATGATGAAGAAGAAGAAGAAGAGGAAGGCAAACGAGGGTATGAAAAAACAGGCAGTGAGGGAAACAATGCTGCCAGTGAGAAAAAAGATGATGACAACTACAAGTGTGATGCTCTTGAGGTTGACCAGATACGTGTGCTATGGATAGATGATGCTGAACCAGTACAAAATATTAAGGATGTATCTGTTGTTGACCGTGGTTTCTTGCATGGTGATTATGTTGCTTCAGCTTCCGACCCAACTGGGCAGGTAGGAATTGTAGAGGATGTTAATATCTCAGTAGATTTATTGGCTCCTGATGGTTCTATCATCAAAGACATCTCAACCAAAAAGTTGAAACGTGTGAGGGACTTCGCTGTTGGTGATTATGTAGTCCATGGACCCTGGTTAGGTAGAATTGATGATGTATTGGACAATGTGACTGTGATGTTTGATGATGGTTCCGTGTGTAAAGTTGTTCGTGCTGAACCCCTTCGATTAAAACCAATTCCCAGAAATAACCTTGAAGAAGACGCAAATTTTCCCTATCACCCAGGCCAGCGCGTAAAGGCAAGCTCTTCATCAGTTTATAAGAATTCGCGATGGTTATCTGGCTTGTGGAAACCTAATCGTTTAGAGGGTACTGTGACCAAAGTTACTGCGGGATCTGTTTTTGTTTATTGGATAGCATCTGCTGGCTTTGGACCAGATTCTTCTGTTTCCCCACCTGAAGAGCAGAGTCCTGGTAATTTGACATTGTTGTCTTGTTTGAATCATGCCAATTGGCAAGTGGGTGACTGGTGCCTTTTGCCATCGTTGAATCAGTCTTCTAAAGTTCCCTTGCATAAGCATGTATCTAAATTAAGACTTCTAGATTCCACAGAAAATGATGCAGATCAACAACAGGAAAGTGGGTATGATTTAGAAGATGCACAAGATGATTGTGAGGAAAACAAAGAATCTATTGGTGGTGATGCTGAATCTTTTCCGAAAGAAACTAGCGCAGATCTTATGCAAAGAGCATCTTCCATTTCAAAGGAGCCTATTCATGAACCTTGGCCTCTCCATCGTAAGAAGATTCGGAAACTTGTTATCAGGAAGGATAAGAAGGTAAAACGAAAAGATGAAAACTTTGAACATGCCCTGTTGATTGTTAATAGCAGAACAAGAGTTGATGTAGCATGGCAGGATGGTACAGTAGAGTGCGGACGAGAAGCTATAACATTGATTGCAATCGAGAGCCCTGGTGATCATGAGTTTGTCTCTGAGCAGTATGTGGTGGAGAAGGCGTCTGATGATGCTTGTGATGCCACTGAACCTAGGCGTGTAGGGGTTGTGAAAAGTGTCAATGCAAAGGAACGAACGGCTTGCGTAAGATGGCTAAAGCCAGTTCAAAGGCCAGAAGACCCTCGAGAGTTTGACAAGGAAGAACTTGTTAGTGTGTATGAACTGGAGGGCCATCCAGACTATGACTACTGTTATGGAGATGTCGTGGTTCGATTATCACCAGTTTCAGTTGCCTTACAAGCATCTTCTGGTGGAAACTCTCTAGAGGAGCCAACGCAGCAGGGTAATGCACACCAAACCTCTCGTGGAGCTAAGAAAGTTAAAGATGAGATGGATGATGAAGCTAATGTGGACCTTCCAAATCTCTCATGGGTTGGGAATATTACTGGCCTAAAGGATGGTGATATCGAAGTTACGTGGGCTGATGGAATGGTCTCAACGGTACGTTAATCTCTACTTTCATGTCACTTACGAGCCATTTGCAAAGTCCCCATCCAGTTTCCTCCTCATTACATGATTTTCCGTGTATCAATATTCAGAGTCCTTTACTTGCTGGCTCAGTTTTTAAGTGTTGATATAAAAAGTTAAACATATTCCTAGTTTCAGTTTGTGTAGATAGATTTGTCCATGTTACCCTTGCTTTCAGATTTGTAGATCTTGGACGCAATAGTTATGTAGTTGTTCTTTTTTGCTCCAATTTCTCTGAAATTAGGGAGAATGTGTCAATAGTTTGGTTTAACCTTACCTCCTTTATGCTTAGAGCAAATACTGACAATGGATGCCTAAGATGGAGGAGTTGTTGTCTCCCATCCCCAAGGAACTATTTTTCTAAATTTGGTTCACATCTGGCTGATTCATGTGGATTGCTGCTGTGTGATTTTCCTAACGAGAAAAAAGTTCATTTTTATCGCCTATCTGACAACTGTCTCCCGTGGAGAAGCTTTAGTTTCTGATATGATTTGTTTGTTTTTGACCTTCCCCTAGGTTGGCCCTCAAGCAATTTATGTAGTTGGACGGGACGATGATGATGAGTCAATCGCTGCCGGAAGTGAAGTAAGTGATGCTGCTAGTTGGGAAACTGTAGAGGATGATGAGATTGGTGTTCCAGAGAATGCTCAAGAGGTTCGTTTCCAGATGAAACAAATTTAATAGTTATTTAATTCATTTACAATTGCTTGAACTGGATTATTGTGTGTATGAAGGAAAAGGCAGTGAATTAATCTCTTGGTGAGATAGGAATTCATTCCCTCGTAGCGAATATGAAAATTTTGAAGTAGCACAGAGTTCAACCCCCTCTGCAAAAACATATCACTAACTAAGAAAAGATGGATTGCAAACTAATGTTTCATTGATTTACAGGAGCTTGGAACAGGAAGTTCTATTGAGATATCCTCTGATGCAGAAATCAATGGAGAGAACGAATCGGGAAGGAATAGTGCCCTTGCGCTTCCTCTTGCTGCGATTGAGTTTGTGACTAGATTGGCTAGTGGAATATTTTCACGTGGACGAAAAGTTGAAGATTCTACAACTTCTGATTCCAGAGGTGAAAATGGATTCAAGAATGAAGAAATGACCAACGCCTCTGATGCAACGGATTCCATTCTTGGTGAATGTAGTCCTCGGAGATCTACTGTAATTGTTAATAGTGTCTCAGAAGGCATTGAAGTGAAAGCGGAGGACCATTCGAATGGTGAAATCTCAACAATTTCAGGAAAAGAAGCAGCTGAAGCCTCGCAAAGGTTAAGTATTAGAACATCGGGGGATCCAGGACATTCAGAAGGTGATAATTACAGTTTCAAACGCTTTGATATATCACAAGATCCTCTAGACCACCATTTTCTTGGGGAGGCCGAGCAGGTATGTCACTGGCTCACACATTCAACACTAGATATATGTGTTACAATATTAAACAGAGAAACTTGTCTATTGAGAGTATTGGAATATCATGGTCTAATCAATTGCCTCATCCTGAGTACTTGGTTTCTAGTCTAGAATACACATTTGTCTTCTTAAATTACATATCACAATGTTGATCAGTAAGGGTCATACTAAATTTGCAGAGAACCAAGGAAAGGAAATGGCTCAAGAAGGTTGATCAAGACTGGAAAATACTACAGAACAATCTGCCGGGTAAGGATGATGGACTTTATAACTTGTACTTATGAGAAGTATTTATTTGTTCGTGATGGTGGTTACCAAGAGGGATTTATATGTTCAACTGTTTTCCAGACGGAATTTTTGTTCGCGTTTATGAAGATAGAATGGATCTGTTGAGGGCTGTTATAGTCGGGGCTTATGGAACACCTTACCAAGATGGTCTCTTCTTCTTTGATTTTCACTTGCCTCCTGATTACCCTAGTGTTCCGCCGGTACAACTTGCAAAATTCTTATTTTGATTGAATTAAGTACCAACCAAATGAATCTGAATAGTTGGATGATATATAATATGAAAGAATCCTCTAACTAACTGACCCTTTTATGCTTCAGTCGGCATATTATCATTCGGGTGGTTGGAGGATTAACCCGAATCTGTATGAAGAAGGCAAGGTCTGTCTTAGCCTTCTGAATACATGGACGGGCAGAGGAAATGAAGTTTGGGATCCGAAATCGTCAAGCATCCTTCAAGTTCTGGTTTCACTTCAGGGACTGGTGTTGAATTCAAAACCGTATTTTAACGAAGCAGGGTATGATAAGCAGATCGGAACAGCAGAAGGAGAGAAAAATTCATTGGCATACAACGAAAATACTTTCTTACTTAACTGTAAAACCATGATGAACCTTATGCGGAAACCACCAAAGGTAAGAGCAAACCCTTCTGTGTTTTCTTTAATCTTTGATAAGATTTCTCTTACATGTCAAATCCTGCAATTTTCTTTCCCTTGGCATGTAATCTATAGGACTTTGAAGACCTAATCCAAGAGCATTACAGAAAGCGTGGTTATTACATCATGAAGGCATGTGATGCATACATGAAAGGGTACTTGATAGGTTCCCTCACCAAAGATGCCTCTGTTAGCGACGAACATAATGCTAATTCAACATCGGTTGGTTTCAAGCTTATGCTGGCTAAGATCGTCCCAAAGCTTTTCTTAGCACTCACCGCGGTTGGAGCTGACTGCCATGAATTTAAACATCTGCAGCAACAATAACACAAGCCTTGATAAAAGCCAAATGAACCCATGGGAAGGTTTGTGGCTTTTACTACTACACGCTTCGAGTCCAGATGGTCGTGAAAATGAGAGTGTAGGAGATGTTTGAGTTGCAAGAGTTGTATGTTCCAAGATATGTTACCCCCTCTTTCAGTATAAGGGGAAAACCATTCTTTTTCGCACATGCTTTCGAGGCCTGCTCAAATTTTGCATAATGTTATATGGGGAAAATTCCTTCTAACATAGATTATTTTCAAGTTCCCTTTGGTTTTTGAGGGGTCCTTGTCATTGGATTGACTGTTACTTATTCTTATTTATTAAGAAGAAAAGAAAACCTTCAAAGTGTGCCTTACATATCCTGTTGATGATACCAAAAGATTCCCGGAAAAGAGACTAAACTAAACCTGACTGTGATAATGGTGAATGCGGTGATGTTGATGGCTCATGTCTTGATTGATTTGGTGATCATGTAGGTGATGGTGGAGATGATCATAATGTTGATAATCGCCATCGTTCTTCTCACCATTAGCCATCTGATCATCATTCCATGCTCTTGATGTGTGTCGGGTTATTTCAAGCAATGAGTCCCTCACATGCTCTCCTTGCACCATTTCATTACCTTTTCTCTGCAACACAAGATTCTGGTCAGTGCGTGTTTTGCACATCTCACATAGGAGTTAGCATCGAAGATCTCACCTCAACCTTGAAGACATTTGACACAAGACCGAGAAAACGGGTTGTGTTTACATTTGTGACCTCAAGCCCCAAAGAATCCAAAGCCTCCATCAACCTCGTGAAACCTCCTGGTTTGTATTCACACATCACCTTCACAAAGAACCCCTTGCCATCTACCTGAGCCACATCCACCTGTGGCTAAAACCCCTCGTGGACCCAAACAAACATGCATATCATTAAGTGTCGGAATGCAGAAAGGTGAGTGTTGTTCTTATCTTAGATCTAACCTCCATTTCTTGTCCTTTATCGTTGGAACTCTCAGGATCCATGTCTTGCTTCAGATTGGAAACATTGACGTTGCATGGTAGACCAGCGTGAAAAGCCTTGTCGAGTTCATTCTGAGCTCCACTGACAGTGGTCCCGTTGAGGCTCATCATGCCATCTTGTCTATTGGTAGCGTCCTCAGTGTCAGAGTTCTCTTCAAGCTCCTCTTGAAGCTCCTTTGCCTCTTTCTGCAACTCCTTGATATAGTTGATTGCATCCCCTAGAATCGACGCCCTGTCCAACTACATGCGAGCCAAGAATCGGATCCCCAAGAAGATGGGACAAAGCTCAAAATAAATAACTAAAATTCTGAGGAAGTCTGGAACACTACCTTGGATATCTTAGGAACCAAAGATCGAAGAGCATAGAGCCTATCATTTAGCTTCTTCCTTCTCCTCCTCTCAGCCAATAGGTTTTTGGCCGGAGACCCTTTTCCTGTCTTTTTCTTGAACTTTGTATCATCCTCATCATCTATTTGATCACTGCAATCCGAACCCGAGTCCAACCTCCCATTCTCATGGCTGCAAGTTTCCTTGTCATTAAGGTCATGTTGTTCCATGACCAGCAAGCTAGGGTCACCACACTGGACGTGATGCAGATCCGATGCACCAGTCCCCATAGAGATGTGTAGAGCTTCCATTCCAGGAATCTCATCTTCTGCAACCATCGAAGTAAAGGGGTTCATTCCCATTTGCTTATTCTCGGGTAGGAACCCCAAGGCTTGATAATCATTCTTCAGCTTGAGGTGTTGCGTGTCATACTCGCCAAACTGCGGTAGAAATCCACCGGATATCTCATATGGCTTCGATTCAACCTCCTCTGCCCCAAGCATGTTTATCGATAAGGCCCCAGTGGATGCATGATCCAACAAGATGTTGCATTGTCCCATTACGAAATCTACAACGTTTTGATCTTCGGGCACCTATGCATCCACAACATCATCCATTCTAACTAATCGTTCGAACATGAACTAGTAAAAAGTTACAAGATTTAAGACATAAAGAACAGGCTCAGTTTAGGGACCGTACTTGTCTAGTCACAAACAGCTCCACCAGTCCTCCTGGCACCGGAATCAGAACCCTAGTACAGGTGGTGTCCTGAAATCAGAAAAAAAAAATCAGAACATATTCTGATGATGTGAAGAATTTATGGTTTAGGGTTGTGGAGAATCAGAATACAGAACCTGCAGAAACTCTTGCTCGGACCTGTCGGAGAAGTTTAACCAAGTCGTTTGGTTCGACACCAGAGTCTCTGCATGAATCCTACAGTCAGAGCGCAGAGCAAAGCAAAAGCATCAATACACCGTGTGAACGTAATGCTCCAAAATCCTGAGTGACAGACGCCATAAGGACAACGAATATGAGACCGTATATATATATATATATAGACATATATACGTATAATACCCTGCGTCGAGAGGGATTGAACAAGGAAGATGAGCCAAGAGTTCGCAAGATTGGGTTCTTGGATGATGAAAGATAACATCCCGACAACTTGAGGAGACACCTCCCACGAAACAAAACTCTTCTACGCTGTTGTTGTTGTTGTTGCCGTCTATGTTGCTGATCTCTTCAGCGCCGCTGCAGCAACAACTCAACCACTTCACGGACCTGTCTTCAAATAACAACTCATTGTTATCATTTCATCAATCCAACAAGAAAGAGAAACAACAATAAGTCATGTATAATGTTTGATCGATCCAACCTTTGATCCTCGCTCAGCTTCCAGAGGACACAGTAGTCCCAACCTCTCGTGCCCACCAGAGGTCTTAGTTTTCCCGAGAGGTTTCCCATCGTACTCTCCATTGTCTAAATCACTACATAAACAAATAAAAGATGCATATAACTATCTGAGACTTGAACAATCTTATGGATGATTGAATTCTCAATCCGTAATCATTAATCGCACCTCCACAGCTTGATGGAATTGACACAGAATAATATATATAAATAGATAATCAAAATGATCATCCAAATTGTTAAAACTGTGAAACTTACCACAGAACACAACAAAAGCATACGATGTAAAAGAAAAGAAACCAAAAGGCTGAGATCAACACAAGTTTGAGCTTTTCAAGGATGGCTCCAAAATTTCATAACATCAACTCATCACGAGACCCACGTTTCAGAACAACTGACCTTGCAAAAACTTTACTTAAATCAGAACAATTCTGGACCCAGATTGCTTATGGTGAATACTCGACGAGGTCGAAAGCCAGTCACATACGCCACCCCGCTCTAAGGTACTTCCATTATTTCCTAGTCTCGTCTATACTAGGAAAAGGAGCACAAGGCGGAGTCAATCACACGGAGTTGGCGTACCTTAGGCGGGTGGTAAGCACAGGCTTCGTTGTGGACAAGTGGGACATGTATATATTTATATATATATATATATAGTTTAATGCTTTTAAGAGAGATTAATTGTTATTCTGGTAGGTGAAGTGCAGACCTCGCATGAAAGAAAGAAATTGATAAATGTATATGTGCCTGAGTTTATATTGCGAATAAAACATGAGGAACATATTGCATGAGCTAAGATCGCGTGCAAAACCCTAACTACCTTTGTTGAGAGTTTCTCTTCGTTCCGTTTAGGCTATCTATTCTTCTTTGGGTGTCTCAACTACTCTTTTCCATTTTTCTTTTTATTTTTATTTTTTGGAAAACGCAATATTATTTTGATTTAGCATGAAGGCATATGTTTTGTCTATTAGATGAAATATAGATATATTACATACATATATAATAAATACACACGCATGTATGAGTGTGTGTGACAAAGTGAAATAAAAGGAAAAGTGTGGGGATATATATATATATAGACATAATTGCGTAAGATAATGTATAGAGTGAAGCATAGTTGGTTCAACCTTGTCTCCTAATCTGTTACTCGTATAAAAGACCCAACTGTCCACTTTCTATGAAACTTAAATCGTATATTGTAACAACCTTTTTCATACACACGCGCATATATATATATACACATATATTTGATGTTTTGATGAATTTTTATATAACCTCTTCGTAATTCCTATAAATTCAAGAGTTTTTTTTTGGTAGAATAACATAAATTCAAGAGTTATTTCGGAAATTTTTTATAACCTTTTGGAAATTATTAGCTTTTAGATCAATATATATATATATATCGGTTTCTATGAACATTTTGGAGATATTAATATGTGGTGGTGGAAGAAAGCTAAAAATATTTGATTCATTTATCTGTAACACGAATTGTAAATTATTTCTCGGCAATCTTTTTGAAAAACTTACAAAAATAAATTTATTTAAGTTGAAGTAGTTTCAGAATATAATATATTGAAAAGTAAGTCATAGGCATTTGAATTTAGTCAAAACATGTGAGAGATATTCAAATAAATCTAGATGATTAGTCGTCAACTTTTTACAATTTTTTGTATGAAATTCTCGCAACTCTGGAGAAAATTTTAGCGCTACGTGTATATTTTTTATCAAAAATGAAAGAAGAAAAATTTTGATTTTATGGATCTGAAATGTGAATACATTATCTCTTTACATGTGTATTTATAGCTAAAAATTACTAACTAATTTTATAACTAATCCTAAACTAATCAAGAATACAAAAAATATTTAACTAATCTTATAACTAATTCTAAACTAATCAAAAATACAAGAAAACATTTAGATATAGTTTTAATACATCCCTTCAAGATGGAGTATTGTTTACTTCCATCTTGGAAATTGAAGTGTGAAATTGCTGAGACGATAAAGGCTTGGTGAGGACATCCGCCAGTTGATTACTTGATTGAACATGCATCGTCTTCAAAATTTCAAAATGAAGCTTCTCTCGAACCACATGACAATCAATTTCGATGTGCTTTGTTCTTTCATGATACACATGATTACTTGCGATATGCAAAGCTGCTATATTATCACAAAACAACAAAGCCGGTTTTGTTATAGAAAGCGAAATTTCATTTAATAACGACGAAACTCGTACCAACTCGCAAGTGGCGTTTTCCATGGCCCGATATTCAGCTTCGGCACTACTTCTAGATATAATTACATGTTTCTTTGACTTCCAAGATATTAAAGAGTTACCAAGAAACACACAATAATCAGTTATGGACCTACGAGAATTAATACATGATGCCCAATTCGCATCAGCAAATGCAGAAAGTTTAGTACTCATTTCACATGAATAAAATAATCCTTGTCCAGGATTATTTTTAATGTATCTTAGTACTCTTTTAGCAGCTGCAAGATGCATACAAGTAGGCGATGACATAAACTGGCTAAGTTTGTTAACTGCATAACAAATATCAAGACGTGTAATAGTCAAGTATATCAATTTACCAACAAGTTTCCTATAATAAGTCGGATCATCTAATAAAGGACTATCTGAAGCAGAAAGTTTAGTGGTTACATCCATTGGAATCATGACTGGTTTAGATCCTAAGAGACCAAATTCTTCCAACAATTCTAGAGTATACTTCCTTTGACTAATAGAAATACCTAACTTTGATCTAGCAATTTCCAATCCAAGAAAATATTTACAATCACCAATATCATTAACTTTAATATTCATATTCAAAATCTGCTTTGTATTTTCAACAGCAACACTATTATCATCAAATATGAGAATATCATCAACATAGACTAAAAGTGCAACAAAACCATCTGAATTTTTTCTAAAAAATAATGAATTATCTGAAACAGATGAAGTGAAGTTAGACGATAATAAAACAGATGAAAATTTAAGGTGCCATTGACGAGAAGACTGTTTGAGTCCATAAATGGACTTATTAAGCCTACAAACAGGATTTGTAAAATTCGTTTTATCAAAGTCATAACCTAGAGAAATACATATATATATTTCTTCTTCTAAATCACCATTCAAAAAAGCATTAGAGACAACCATTTGATTTATTAACCAATTGTGAGAAGCATCTAAACACAACAGTAACCTAACAGTGATCATTTTATCCACTGGACTACATGTTTCTACATAGTCTACACCTTCTTTTTGAGTAAACCCTTTGGCAACTAACCTAGCCTT
This sequence comes from Gynandropsis gynandra, assembly GCA_036759665.1. NCBI lineage: Eukaryota > Viridiplantae > Streptophyta > Magnoliopsida > Brassicales > Cleomaceae > Gynandropsis > Gynandropsis gynandra. The sequence continues at coordinate 25,338,013 of CM071868.1, read as the reverse complement.
ATATTTGTCTATACTACCATCTGCATTATATTTGATTCGATACGGCCATTTACAACCTATAATCTTTTTATTATATGGAAGAGAGCAAACAGTCCATGTGTTATTATTCAATAAAGCAGAAAGTTCTTGGTTCATAGCATCTTTCCATTCCGGTGATAAAATTGCTCGGTTGTATGTTTTTGGTTCAATATTGGTTGAAATGTTTAATATAAAAGATTTGTAATTAGGGGACAATTTTGAGTAAGAGAGGAAAGATCCCATTGGGTAAGGAGTAGCATGAAATTTGGAGGGAGGTTCAACAGCCAATTGATTGCAGTAATATTCAGAAAGATAACTAGGAGGTCTAATATTTCTTACAGGTCTGGAGCGTGTGGAAGGGGCTAGAGGAAGAATGGAAGAAGAGCTATGAGGCACATAAGAAGAGGAATTATCAATGGAAGCATTAGAACCAGTAGAAAAAGGTGAGTTTGATGAAAAAAAATCACTAATGGATAAAGGCAATACAGATTGTGGTAGAATGTCATTCACTTTCATTGATTGCGAAATATCAAGAAAAAGAAATAATTCTTCATGAAAGATTACATTTCTAGATATGAGAATCTGATTTGTGACTAAATCAAGAAGTTTGCACCCTTTATAACCTATTGTATAACCTAAAAAACATGTTGGATGAGATCTTGGTGAGAATTTATGTCTATCTTTTAATAAAGTTGATACATAACATAAACAACCAAAAGTTTTTAAATGTTCATATGTGGGAGGTTTTCCATGAATAATTTCAAAAGGAGTTTTGTTATTTAAGATTACTGCTGGAGTCCTATTTATTAAGTAGACAGCAGTAGAGATACAATCATTCCAATATTGTATAGGTATGTTAGATTGAAATAATAATGCTCTAGCTACATTTAGTATATGTTGATGCTTACGTTCAACTATAGAATTCTGTTGAAGAGTATATGCACATGAATGAAAATGTAAAATCCTTTTACTAGTAAACAATTTGTTAAATTGGAGTTCATATGCATTATCAGATCGAACCGCCTTAATTGACATTTTAAATTGAGTTTCTATGTATTTTAAAAATTCAGGAAATATGGTTTTAACATCGGATTTTTGTTTTAGAAAAATAAATCCATGTGCATCTAGAACAGCCATCCACTAATGTAAGAAAATATCGAAAACCATCAGTTGATTCAGTTGCGAAAGGTCCCCATATATCCATGTGTATAAGATCAAAGATTGTCTCAGATTTGTTATTATTGGAAGTAAAAGGTAAACGTCGTTGTTTTGCTGAGGACATATTTTACAATGATGAGAACTGTCTACGGGAGAGGATTTTATTAAGGATTGAGAAGAAAGATACTGATTTTTTGAAAAAGATGGATGTCCCAGTCTGTTTTGCCAAATAGAAGAGGAAATCTGGACAGCAAGGATTGTGGTTGGAGAATGATCCAGAATATAAAGATTGTGAGAAGCTCTACCCTTCCCAATCATCAAGCCCCGAATAGGGTCCTGTATGATGCAAGAGGTGACAGTGAAAAGAACATTAAGATTAGAATTTTGAAGGAGAAGACTAACACTAATTAGATTGAAGGCAAAGGTTGGAATATAAAGTACGGAATGAAGTGACAAGAGATTGTTTATTTTTATTTTTCCTATATAAGAAACCGGTAGATATGTTCCATTTGGTAGGACGACAGAAATGTTGTTTAGAGGTTTTATATTAGTGAAAGAAGACAAATTGTTGCAAACATGACTACTAGCCCCTGAGTCTATGATCCATGAATTGTTATTCATATCATGATTTACGTTTAAAGATAAGAAAAATATAAAAAATTTATAGGAATAACTATATTTGGAGTAATGGATTGAGATAGAGCACTATGAGTAGCAGATGGAGCAGATGGATTCTTGATGTTGTTCATGGATTGAAGATGCGCAACAACTTGCTCCAATTGATGTTTGGATAAAAAAAGAGAGATTTTGATCGTTGTTATTGCAAGAAAATGGATTGGATTCTTGGATAAGGTTGTTTACCCTAGATGCATATGTCTGGGAAGGAGGAGGTCTTGGTCGAAAAGAATTGGAGTTCTAAGGTTTATATGCGGTGGGATAACCATACAACTTGTAGCACTTGTTTATTAGATGACCATGAAGACCACAATGTGAACAAAAAGGACGAGGTTTGGTATTAGGATTTCTTTTTGGTCTGAAAGAATGGGTAGAGGGTGTAGGATTAGATGAGGTAGTTTTGAAAATCAAAGCATCGGGGGATGGTATGATACCTCTATGTTGCTTATCCTGGATCACTAAGTTGAAGACTTTAGAAACAGATGGTAGAGGGTCCATCAAAAGTATTTGCCTACGAACTAAGATGAAGGAATCATTAAGTCCCATGAGAAATTTTATCAGGTATCTCCTTTCCTCACGTTGCGACAAAGATTGGTTAACATTGCAGACACATTTTGAACAAGAACGGGTTGGATTTTCTTCTAAAGACTTCAGTTCTTGCCAGAGGGTTATCAAACGGGTATAGTATGCATTCAAATCTAATGATCCTTGCCTAAGGTTCTGTAGTTCAGTTTCTAACCAAAAATACGAGGCATATTAATCTGGCAGAACCTTCATGCAAATTTTTCCATATTGCACTAATTGTCCTCATATGCACAATACTATCACCAATGTCCTTGGATACCGAATTTATTATCCAAGACCATATAATATCATTGCATCGATGCCAAGTATAACACTCGGCATCATCAACAGGTGGTTCATAAACCTTACCACACACGAATCCGAGCTTGTTTCTGCCGTTGAGCGCCATCTCCATCGAGCGCCTCCATATATTGAAATTGAGCTCTCCGGTGAGTTTTTCGGATACAAGTAGGACACAATTTGTGTCTTGTATGTGTAGATACAAGGGGTTTTTGTAAGGATCAGTGTTTGGGTTTGTGTTTGAAGTCGACATTTCGAATGATCAAATTGATGCAATCGAAAATCTAGATCGAAATTGAAAGAATCGCCGAACTGAAATCGGCAAGAAACCAAGAAATACTGATTCCAATGACTGTTTTGAATCAGTAAAGGGACAGGGCAGTGGAAAGCACCGTCGGTACAAGAATCCGACGGGAAGAAACTACGGAAAATAAGACCAACGCTTGAGCAACGACAGAAAAAAATGCACCGTCGGGACAAGAAACCGACGGGAAGTGAAAGAGAAGAAACGACCGACACTCCAATGACCGGAAGTGGATGATACACCGTCGGTGAAGAATCCAACGGGAAGAGAAGGAGCAGTCAACAGAGACCGTCGGAAGAAGAAATCAAACCAGAAGCCGACAGAGACGTCGAACCAGAACGAAGAATGAACCAGAAAAGAAAGAAGACCTCGAACAGAAACGCCGATGGTGGAGAAATCGACAGGGAAGAGAAGAAATAACATGGACTCAAACTGAGACGCCGACGGGAAAATACCGACGGGAGAGACAGACCTAAACTCCGGCGGAATGAGAATCCGACGGGTGAGAACAGACCGAAGAAGCCAACGGAAATCAAGTTCGAAAGAAATCAGAGAGAACAAAGATGAATACCTACGGAAAAAGCAGAGATGATTACCGACGAAACATAAATGAATACCGACGAACAGAGACGAATGAAGCACCGACGGGATGATTGTCCGTGGGGAAGAAGAAGACACCGACGGGATGATTGTCCGTGGGGAAGAAGAAGACACCGACGGGATGAGAGTCCGTCGGGAAGGAGAAACACTGGTGAACAGTGACCAAAAATAAAGAAGACGATAAGGGAAAGGGATTTTAGGAATTTAGAAATTTTAGGGTTTTATTTACTCTAGCTCTCATACCATTTTACCAAATACTAATCTTATAACTAATTGTAAACTAATAAAAATAAAAAAAATATTTAGATATAATTTTAATAATATTGTATTAAAAAAAGCCAAACTTTGCATCATGAGCTATTAATATTTTCACGTGAATAAGCATTATTACTACTTGAAAATATAGTGGATTTTGTAAACCTAAGGTCTTTGTCGAGTCCAAAGAACACGATGTCACCAACATAAAAGAAAAAATTACATCTTTATTATTTTACTTATTGATAGATTATTTCAATATATATATAGATTCTTTCGATAAAACTAATGGTAAAAAAGACCATCAAATTTTGTAAAACTATAAAAGAAAATATACACATTTTTATATCTTGCTTGAGCAAAAGTTTTTAAAAGATTTATGTTCCGCCAATTCATTAAAAGTTCGTATTTTTTTATGAACAAAATAATTACATTGTTTTCTGCACATTTTTTCGGAAAGAAGAATAGTGAATTTTACGTCATTCTCCAAAATCGTTGGAAATGTTAAAAAAATAAAATAATGTTTATTTATCAAAATATAAATATATAAATATGAGAACTTAAGAATAGTCCTTGAAAAGACAAAATGTCGAGGATACGGATATTCTTGTCAATACGCTTTCGGACATATAATATATCACATATATATATATATATATTAGTTTAAGGAATCATTTAATTTCACTTACAGAAAAATGAAACAAATTTGACGTTTTGGTCATATTAAAATAAATGTTTAACCACTTTATTCAAAGTTAGGCTGACTTGAGATAGTGTGTTAGTCTCATCTTGCATTGAATGAAAAAGATAGGTCTCAAATAATAGAGTTTTGGTAAAAAGACAGGTTTAGGGTTTTCAGATGTTTGATAACGAAGATGGTGGTAGAAGAGGAAAATTATCAAAAAATAGTTAGAAGGGATAGACCGGTTTTTAAATATGTCGGTGAAATGTTCAGAAATGTCGTTTATGTTCGGATGGATGAGGAGCTATAGTTAGATGAAATATTTCATGAGATGTAAATAATGAGGGTAAGGCAATGTATTCATACCATTGTTATTATAAAGAGTAAAAATTTTGTGATGAAATTGAGTTTCACCAAACTCTTTCAAATGAGTAAATGTGAGATAGACATGAGATCTTTGTTTCAATAAAAATCACATGTAATAGTGAGTGAAATGATCAATAAATATTATATAATATTTGAAACCATCTAAAAAACTATATGAGATGTCCAAACATCAAAAAACATAATTTTAAGAGATTCAGAGGATAGTTAATTTCATACAGACAAATGAAACAAATTTGACGTTTTGGTCATATTAAAATAAATGTTTAACCACTTTATTCAAAGTTAGGCTGACTTGAGATAGTGTGTTAGTCTCATCTTGCATTGAATGAAAAAGATAGGTCTCAAATAATAGAGTTTTGGTAAAAAGACAGGTTTAGGGTTTTCAGATGTTTGATAACGAAGATGGTGGTAGAAGAGGAAAATTATCAAAAAATAGTTAGAAGGGATAGACCGGTTTTTAAATATGTCGGTGAAATGTTCAGAAATGTCGTTTATGTTCGGATGGATGAGGAGCTATAGTTAGATGAAATATTTCATGAGATGTAAATAATGAGGGTAAGGCAATGTATTCATACCATTGTTATTATAAAGAGTAAAAATTTTGTGATGAAATTGAGTTTCACCAAACTCTTTCAAATGAGTAAATGTGAGATAGACATGAGATCTTTGTTTCAATAAAAATCACATGTAATAGTGAGTGAAATGATCAATAAATATTATATAATATTTGAAACCATCTAAAAAACTATATGAGATGTCCAAACATCAAAAAACATAATTTTAAGAGATTCAGAGGATAGTGGAATATAAGCGTATGACTCTTATTGTTCAAACAAACATTTCAAACCAAGGATGAATCATTAACTAAAACCTATAAATAATATATTTAAGTGTAGAAATAGTCGAGTGATCTAGATTAAAGTGTCATTGGGATAAAGTGGTCTTATACGTGGAATAAAAAGAGATAGGATGTAATACCCATTTTTATATGTATATATGTATATGTATATATATAATAAATAAAAAATAAATCCGTAGGCCATTAAAAAGATGGTATTAATGGTCAAGTTAAACAGATAATCGAGATTTTATGAGAGATAAAAAGGAAGTTCAAAAGGTTATAGATAAAACAGATAAAAAGACAGATGAGAGAGAAAGAAGAGATGCAAAAAAGGAAAGGAAAGGAAAGAATCGGAGAAGCCGCCTTCTAGCAATCATAGTTATCACCATCGTTGGAACTTTCGTCATTGTTGTGGATCACTGTAAACAACCCTAGGTGAGAACCTTCGTCATTTTTTAAATGTTTCAATAGTATTAACTTGATAGAAGAATTTTATATTTTTATCCATCTCAAATGGTTGCATGAGTACCGTAGAAACTCTAACATTGATAACTGGAGAATTAGAATGTTAGAATGATAGGATCCATTAAATCAGAAAAGTTACATGATGAAAGGTTAAGTTTATATAGTGAGATTTAGAGTGATATGAGTGTATATTTAGGATCGAGTAATGTGGAGATGAAAAACTTATGGAGATGGAGTCGTACCTCGCCGAAAACTAGCGTTTTTCGACGACTATCGTGACTTCGCTTACAATGCTCAATCGAGCATCCAAACTACTTGATCGAGTAAAAAATGGGAAAAACGATGAAACTATCAGGTTTTTTAGGCGAGCAAGGGGTTGCAATGGTTTCATGCTCATCCTAAGCATTTTTTAGGATATTTTAGGGTGTCGAGAAAATTTCCCGACTAAGCCGAAGGGTGCTCAAGCTGAGCATTCTCTCGAGAGGAAATTTTCAGGTTACGTTTTGGTTCTTTATCCCTACTGCATGGGAAAACCCTAGGGGTGTATTCAATATCTTACAAGGTGTTCCAAAACCTCAATAACCACAAAATAGGTCGTGATGGCTTCAAGACTGCAACGAGGTTTCGAGGATCGAGTTCGATTTCGTGGTGCTCTTGTGAGGATGGAGTCTTGGTGAGAGACATGAGAGAAGGCGATGCTAGTATGTCATGTAAGGAATACCGAGTCAGGGACGATATGCCGAGGTGCCTTAGGATCACAATCAGAGGGATAATCCGTGTTGGGATATGGTGGTATCTTATGAACGTTAGAGCCAAACAAATGGGATTGATGGACCTTGCAAGTGTTATGACTGTGTTAGAGTCTGACGGGAATGTGCAAGAACTTGTTATTCTGGTCGGGATATGAAAGTGTTGTGCTGAGAGGCTAGGGTCATGTGGAGATCGCGAGTTCTATGGTAGTTAGAGGAACCTTGCAAACGAAGATCATGGCGGGGTACTAGTCTTTAACTACGGGTATCCATTCGAGGGGGGATTTGGTAATTGAGTGTAATATGTTATATTTATGTGTCTTTTATGTATATAGTAAGTGGGTTGTTAGATGTGCAAAGATCGTACATATGCAGCAGCCTCACTAAGTGTAATTATTGTATTCACTTCGTTTGTGGGTTGTCAAGGATGAACAAGGGAATGCTGATGCATATGATAGCTAGGAAGAAGTCTCAAGGGTTATGATAAATTCTTCCTTAGGATCAATTCCTTTTATTTTATTTTCAATGTATATTTATTTAACGTCTCGAGACAATATATTTATGTATTTGGATTTTCAATGTGTATTAAGATTTGAATGTTAATAAATTATTGTTATTATTATTTGGATTATTAATACACATGGCCACCTAAGGGAGGGTGATGGTGGGTATTTCCAGTCTCGAGATGCAATATGTTACCTTTAAGGAAATGGGAGAATAGAAGGAGCCGCCTATAAGAAATCAACGGACTTGTTAAGAATAAACCTCATGTATTCATCAATAGTTTGAGTACCTTTGTTCGTCCATTTGAGTTATTATTTGAGTGGTTTTCCATGTCTTTGAGATGCCTTCTAATATGTGTTGACAAGAAGCTTTCATATATCACGAACTTAGGATAATTGTGCTATTACCGGCTAGGGGGAGGTGGATAACACACCAAGTATGACATAGAAAAAGAGGTGATCTTATTAGTTGAATGGTCAGAAACTACGAATTTGGATCCACGCGGATTTTTTAAGACGAAATTGGAGAGTCGTCATGGAGAAAATAATCAAGACCATACCCTCTGAGAAAACCCATGACTTGAATACTTCATGTAAAATAGTTGGAAGGCATTAATTTGGTAATATTGATCATGCTAACTATGAATACTTCATGTTCTTGCGATTTGAATATGACAGCGGAATGCTGACTATCTTATTGTATTATCCATTATGCTAGAAGCCCAAAAAAAATATGTGCCAAAGGTGATGGACGACGTGTTGCTCGAGAAAGTCATGTCGTCGACAAGTGAACAATGATGATGAACATTGCACGTCGACGTAAACCACATTAATTAAATTTCTTTACAAATAAAGGTCACATATTGATCATTGTTTAACAAAAAGTAGACGGATATCATAGTTAACAATAAAAAAAATACATTTTCCATGTCTAAACATCGGATTCCAAGAGGAGCGTGAAATCATTTACATGTATAACAGATTATAAATAAACGTGAACCTTGTGGTATTTGTTCACTAGGGTTAAGGCTTTCTATGCGGGATATGTTTCATTGGGTAATACTAGACTCAACTATCACATCAATATAAAAACTGGAATAATAAAAAATGAGTTAGTCACATAAAATACAATATATAATATAACTTAAAATTAATTATAATCTAAAACTTACCAATATGTTGATTTCCCATCTATGTTTGGAACTTTCTCCGAATGTAACCAACGTATAGATATGCGTTCAAGACAATGCAACAATTTTTCGATATTTGGAACAGTTGGTATCATTTGCGGTAACCCATAGACGTTGCAAAAATGACGTCATCGTCGTTGAGATGACGTGGAGGAGAGCAATGGGAGAGATAAGATCGACAGTGACCTAGGTGACTGTGAGTCATCGATCGGCGTGTCTGGAGTCCTTCTCAGGCTCAGAGTTTGTGATAGATTAGATTTTTAGGAACCATATCCATATAATTTTTCAAACATCCTCCAAGACAAAAAAAATTAATTAGAAACCATATCCATATAATTTTTTAAACATCCTCCAAGACAAAAAAAAAAGTTAATTAGAAACTGATTTCACCCATTAACCAACCAAAAACTAACCCAATTTTCAACTTTAAACCAACTTAAATTCAACTCTAAATCAATCCTAAACCAACCCAAAGTCCAACTTAGTACCACCTCAAAATTAAACCGACCGAGACCAAATTAAACCAAATAACCAAATCGCACCTAAATCGAATCCAAACCACTGGCTCAACCTAAATCATACCTTAACCCGTCTAAACCACCTTTAACCAACGTAAATCGCCCTAGATGCAAAACCAAAATTTGTATCAACATTAAAATTCCTAATATAACCAAACCTAAATTTTTAAAATACATCAAAGTATATACATGGAAACTTTCTGCACCAGAACAAGCATTCAAGACGAATCTAGTGAAAACGCTCGGTCGAGTAACTAAAGGTGACTTCTTAGTTGGGGTGGACAATCCGGGTTTCGAACCGGGCTACACGGATTCGATCCGGGTTTGGGTTCCATGGGTTATAAAAACATGGATCCGAATCGGAACCGTATGTTTTTTGGTCAGGATTCTTCGGGTTTCGATTTGGGTTCGGGTTTAAGAATATTGAACCCAAAATAATACGAATTATATTTGGGTATTTGGATATTCTAGGTAATTCGGTTTCTTTGGGTAATTTCGATTGTTTGGTTATGTGTAATTTGATTTTTTTGGGTAATTTGGGTTGTTTAGTTACAGTTAGTTCGGATATTTTAGGTTCTATGGCATTTTTTTTGGGGTAACTAAAGTAATAAAAATTTATTTTTTTTCAATTTTGTAAGATTTGAGTTGTTTGGGTTATTCGGGTTCTCTTAAACCCAAATGGGTTCGAGATTTTGAACCCATATGGGTTTTGTGGGTAATCCAAATGATTTTTAGGTTGGGTTTTTTGGGTCGGTCCAATTCGGGTCGATCTGGATTACCCGAATTGTCCACCTATTTTCTTAGAATGTTCTTGAGAATTCGCTCGGGTAAATCGGTTATTCATCTGGTCACTGCAAAGCCTAATAAAGCCATCTAGTGGATCCACTCGACCTGAGCAAAAATCTATTCGATAGAGCATTCATCCATTAGGATGTGTCTTTTTGGTCGTGAGGAAATGTTTGACCCGAGTAGTTCTTTGCTCGACTGAGTAATCCATCCGAATCAGTCAAAACAATTCCTATTCCCATGAGAGAGACATAGAATAACCTATCGTTCAACCCGAGTGCAGACCTGCTCGACCGAGTGATTGACCAACTCCACTTAAAAATTCAAATTTTGAATTATTTAAGAAGGATTGATCTTCTCAATAAAAGGAGACAATTTTCTGAGATGGAGAAGACGGATTTGGACAAGAGAAACAACTATAGAGCAACCCATAAGTGAGAAACATTTTTGGATAGTGCCCAAAGAGTAAAAAATGTATTTGGATCGCATCAAAGAGCTAGACGAATAGTGAGAACGGATTAAAGGTGAGGTCATGGTTGCAACAGATTGAGATAGATCGATTCAGCATTCTTAACCATTTTCTTTACTAGTTTATTATATGTAATTTAGCTCAAGGATGTAGATCTATGGTTTGATCCTTGTTGTATATTAGAGTATTGTATATGTGAATCTTACGAACTTAAATAGGAATATTTGTTTTTAACTTTGGATTTATGAATGGATCCCATAAATTGATTCTTAGTTGGTTTAGTTCAGATGGAGACGTTGGATTAACTAGGTCTAGTAGGCATGAGTAATCATACTTGACAAGGTTAATCTTTTTAGGGGTGAAGATATCGCGTGATAATGCGTTTAAGGTGTTGGTCATTGTGCAGTGGTCTAGATATTGAATAGAAGTTTGCACTGCGAGAGCATGTTGGTTTATTTATTACGCTCAGGGCCTGACTGGTGGAGTCGCCAGGAAACGCAAACGCATCGATTGCATTTTCTGGCGATTGCAGGCGACATCTAGACTGACTGGTGGAAATGCACGAAAACGCAGTCGTCACGAAACGCAAGATTTAAAAATCTTATTTTTTCATACGTTACGTCACGTTTTCATGTGTTTCCAACTAAATTACAAAAATACCCTTGTCATTTTCTCTCCTCCTCCTGCCAATTCACGTTTCTCCTCCTCCCCCTTAGCCGATTCATGTTCTCCTCCTCCCCTGTCTTCTCTCCTCTTCCATTTCTCCTCCTCCCCTTGCGATTCACGTTTCTCCTCCTCCCATTTAGCCGATTCGTCGATTGTAGGGTAAGCCTCTCTCCTCTTCGCCATTTTGATATTTTGTGAATGATTGGGGTTCATCGAGCGTGAATGATTAGGGTTCATGAGGGTTCTGAAATTAGGGTTCCATTTTGTCGATTGTAGGGTTCTGTTCCGGTGGTGAAAGTCTTAGCATTTACTATGCTCTGAATCATGGTCTGTGTGGCAACGTATAATCGATCTCTGTCGGAACCAGATCTGTACAAGTATACACCCAGATCATCGATCTCTGTCGGAACCAGATCTCCAGGACCTGTCGACCCGATCAGGATCCGGATTCGGTTGCGAAGCTTCAGAAATCACTTTGCTTGTCCCTCTGCAACCGAGCCGAGGCGAGGACGAGGCTCCGTGATTTCTCCGAAGCTCTTCACGATTGCGATCAAGCCCTCGATATCGAAAGTATCCATTTCAAGACTCTTCTTTGTAAAGGTAAGATTTTGCTCAGCTTGAGCAAGTATTCGTCGAGTTTGATCTGGTTTCTTCTGTAGTGGCTGAACCATTTGAAGATCGTATGATTGTTTCAGTGGAAGATCATATTGATGTTAACAAAGACGAAACGATTGGGAGAGTAGCTATATCTCTTGATTACCCTGATAGACGTGCTGATGATCGACCTGTGCGTAGCCGCTGGTTCAGTCTTGATAAGTCTAGTTCGTCCTCTTTGAAAGACAAGGAAAAACCTAGACGAGTTCGATTCGCAACCAGACTTAACATGAACATTTGTCTTGAGGGTGGTTATCATGTTCTGGATGAGTCTACTTATTACAGCAATGATTATAGGCCAACGAGTAAGCAACTGTGGAAGCCATTGATGGGTATCCTAGAGCTTGGTATTCTAAGTGTTGAAGGTCTTAATCCAATGAAGACGAGAGATGATAAAGGCATAGCTGATGTGTACTGTATGGCTAAGTACAGACGCAAGGGGGTCAGAACGAGGATAATCACGAACTGTCTTAACCCAAGGTTCAATGAGCAGTACACATGGGAGGTCTATGAACCAGCCACCGTCCTAACCATTAGCGTCTTGGATAACAACCAGATCAATGGCTCTAAGAACGACAACAACAAGGATGGATAGATTGGGAAGATTCGTATCAGAATCGCAACTCTTGAATATGGACGTATCTACTCCAATTCGTATATGCTTCTTGTCCTTAGACCATCGAGAATAAAGAAGATGGGCGAGATACATTTAGCGATTCGATTTTCTTGCACGTCAATCTTTCAGATGATGCTTCGGTATTGGAAGCCTCTTCTGTCGGAGATGCATTACGTTAAGCTTCTTCTGTCAAATGGATCCAAATTGGGAATTTGAGTTGAATTCTGTCGAGTTTGACGGTGGCTGCTTTGTTGTTTACTACCATCCTGAGTGTGATAAAAGAATATTGTTTTGTCGAAAATGGGCGTACCTAGTCTTCCTTGGTCTTGTTGTCAAATTTTGTTTTATGTTTTATGTTGTAAATAACTATATAAATATGTTTGTGTATATATATGAATGAAAATATTTGATAAAATTATTAAAATTATAATATATATATGTTTGTGTATATATATATGATTATATATATGTTTATTATATATATTTGCATATATATATATATATATATATATATTTCTTATTGTTAATAAGTTAATTTTATAAATTATTTTTAATTTATTAATTAATTTATAAATTTAAAATTAAAGTATAATTTATATTTATAAATTAATAATGATGTCTTTTACATTTAAGATCTAGATATATATGTATATATATTGTATATTCAAATATTTGAAAATCATAATTAAAAGTATATAAATAGAAATTTTATTAACAATTGTCTATTTTGGTAATTTTGCTCAAAACGCAAGCGCAACAGTTTTGTACCATTCGTTTATAGTTGCAGTCGCCCGCAAACGCAGCGTTTTCACCATTCGGACAAAATGAAACAAAACGCCGCCAAAAGCAAGTGCAAACGCCGTCAAACGCAAGCGCAAACGCTGCGTTCCACCAGTCGGGCCCTCAGTGTGTAGGTCATTACACGGAAACATTAGTAATATGTACACTCGAATTAGGTTACACTACGATAGTAAGTAGATCCGGATTTACATTACGAGATCATGTAGATTCAGAATGATATTCCAAAATCCTTAATTAGTTCGCATACGTGAAATAATACTCGAGTCTAATATCACTGTCTCAATTTTTACGTAGACATTAGCTTAGTTTAGTTTACCTATTCATACACACACATACACCTTATACATTTTCATGAACCTAATATTCATAGACGATTAGATTAAGTCACACTTAGTCCATGTGTTCGACCCTGGTATTACACGATCTGTATTCATACGTAATATCTAGTCTAGGTTATAAATTATAAAACTTGAAAGTTTAGATAACACCTAGATGATGCATCATTACGCAATTTGATTAGTTATCAACCTAACCTTCATGGAAGCCAACATCATGTTAACGCTAGAGTGTGACTATTACTAACCATGTGGCATAACTGAAATCGATTGTCGTGTTTCTAGTGTTGCTACATTGATGCATGTAATGAAAGCATTAAATGGAGGTTTCACATGTTTGTAACGCGACCACATTACATCAGTGTTACCAAGGACAACGCGGTGGCTATAGATTGTATTTTTAATGCAAGTGCATTACTACATTTATATTAGATAAAAATATATATTTGATGCTCATATTTAATGTTATTTACATTATTGATTATCATCATCTTCTAAATCATCATATATATCATCTACATCATTGTATTCTTCATCATCTTCAGTCATTTCATTCGGTATTATATCAAACTTGTTTGTAAGTGCAAGTTTTTCGATACGTAACAATTATATATCGTTATGTTCAACCACGGGGTCTTCGTTGCTGTCTTGCATCTGTTTATCTTTTATATCCTCATTATCTAGTCAAATTGAACCTCTAAGACTAGCTTTAACAACCACAGTTCAATTCTCACGTTGTCTTTTTTTATTTGGATACGAGAGTAAAATCATTTGATCGGGTTGCAATGATAAGGTGAAAAGATCATATTTCCAAAATTGACGAGATGTCTAGAGATTGTAACCTCTACTCTATTTTTTTCTACTTCCTCTCACGATCATTAGATCGAACCAACTATAATAGGAAAATATCACTTGTAGTCCAACAAATTATTAATACTTGAACTAAAAAATCTCCTTAAAATACCGTGACAGTCTAGTTCTTCAAATGAATTGCAATAATTAGCTCTTTTTACATAAATATATATATCATAATAAATTTTTCTTCTGTTTGAACCATGACTAGGTGTCTGAAACGTCTAGCCACGAATAAATATTATAGGCTAACATTTCACAGTTCTTATAAGAGGTCGTACCAAATCATTTAATCACACAAACAAGAAAGTATAACTTGTGTTGCAATTGTAAACTTGAAATAAATATGATATATTACTAACATTATCAATATATCTACATAATTAAATACTACTGCTAAAATAAATCAATACTTATATAGTTTTGTAACCATGGAACATATGCTTGTTTTTTCATCCCAATTAGATAATTCGTCAAATATGGATTAATTTTTGTTGTCTCGTCATACAAATATGTATGACATGTTATACATATATGTATCCACACATATTAAATAGCTTTGTATAGTAAAACTAATATATTTGTATACAAATATAGTTTTGTACTTTACATTTCATATTGACGAAGCTCTTCGTAATTTAATAGAATGCAAGTATGTGCATGATGTAACTCTTAATTAGTCAAAAAAATTTATGTAGTTTTTCCGTTCAACCGTCTAGTTTCACAATAAGAGGGTCAAAATAGTATTTCGTAAAATTGTAATATTCATTGATGTATTGTTTCAAAATTGATTCTTCAGGTCTAGTTTTGTGCTTCACAACTTTTAAGATGGAAAAGAATTGTTCGAACGGATACATCTATTGAAACTGTACAAGGCCAACCAACTCAGCTTCATATGAAAGACGTATCGTCAAATGCTCCATAACATCAAAAAAGGAATAAGGAAAGATCTTTTTCAAGGCACGTAGTATGTCTGAATATTATCATTCAAAACTCACACGACTAGCAAATATATCTAAAAAATGAGTAAACACTACACAAAATCACACAACGACTTATGAACGGTTTTAGAGAGAAGTTCTACAATAGACGTTTTTAGAGAGAAGTTCTAAAATTTAACATCTTCTTCCACCAATTTTAGCATTTCATTTCGCACTACAACACTAAGTCTAAATATAAGTACATGTTCTCTACCATCTTTTCTAAGTTCAAAATCCTTTCGTATAAATTTATAGAGACATTCATTATCATATTGATAATATTGTTAAAGAAATTCTTCTCGATAATCATTACATCAAGGTTATGAAAAAGAGATAATATCGCTAATAGGGAAATTCCAAAAAATAATATTTATATACCAAATGTGGTGATCTCCAAATACTTCGCATATATCATGTTCATTCTCACCCTAATCAACAATCTTTTGTAATCTGTCAATTTCATTAATTATTCAAATAGTATATCATCTCTCGTCAACATGCATGGTACATATTTACCCATCGTATTATATTTACTAAAATTTATTTTATTTCGTCTCAAGGGATGATCTAACAGAAGAAAATGATATGACAATCAAACTACCACAATTTATTTGTGTGCTTTAGTATAAAATGAATCTGTACCATCCATATAGTGTGAACACGAAAGACATGAGTGTGTAAATTTCGTTTATTTGAAATATCATATGCTTCAACCACACAACATCATGTAAGCGGAAAAAATGCTTATTATCCATATCAATACGATTTTCAAGTGGAAATTTGTTTATTTGAAACATCATATGTTTCAAAAATATATTTCACAAATAATTCAATTCATCAATCTACGTTATAAAAATATTTCAAAGCTTTTTTCATATAAAAAAGACCAGCTATGAGAATACTTAAAGTAATAATTCATTTATCAAACATTATCATTGGTCTCAAATTATATGGTGTCAAATTACTTACCACTACGAATGTTATTTAATCACTAGACACACCGTACACATATACATATAAATATTTCTATTTTAGGAGCAAAATCAAGATATAACTCAAGAAAATACTTCCATACTTTTTTGTTTGAGGGATGTTGCATTTCTGCATCTACGGAATGTTGTTCCACATGCCATGTCATGTGTGTTGTATATTGTGATTTATAATATCTCCTTGATCTGAGAACAATTGGCATGCAGAATATGTTTTTGTACGGAATTATTTTTCTTTGATTTGTCTTTTTAGGTTTAAATCGTTCAGTCCCACAAAAATAACAATTCAAAGATTTTATATCATCTTTCAAAAGATCATATAGTTGCTCGCACACGTTGAGTTTAGGGGTGTAAAATAAGTTGGTTTGGATCATCTTGTTATCAGCTCGCCAAAAAATAAACTACTCAGCACGTATTTAACTCCGCTGAAACGAATTGGTTCATGAGCTATTCTATTTAATTTAAAAGAGTTACAATATATTAATATTATATATTTTCATACTCAGACCAAATAAAGTATATAAAATATAAAAATATTAATTTAAATACAAAATTATTAAATATCGAAATATTAATTAGAAAATAAATTTATCAAATATAAAATAAAATCGAATACATGAAGATATTTTTAAAATATTTTTTATTTGTTTGTTAATAAATATATATTAATTTGGTATAAATAGGAAAATACTAATAATAATAATAACATAATTAATATGTAAATAATATATTTTTTCTTAAATAATATTTAATAAATGCAAAGAATATATATAATATGTAGAAATAGGAAAACATGCGATTTGCATGTGATTTTGTACTCAGTTCTAGAGCAAGCGAGCGAACTCGCGAATCAGCTCATGTAAGCTCTAATTCATTTTTGTGTCAGCTCGTCGGTTCGTTTTTTAGGCGAGCTGGAAAATACTAAGCTCGACTCGCTCAAATATGATTCGAGCTAAAGCTGACTAACGAGCCGATAATTTTATTTTATACCCCTAGTTAATCTTTTCATATTGCATTACGAGAGTTCCAATGGGCTTTGATATATCATAAAAGGCTTTAGATGTAACTCATACAACGTTTGATACATTTGATCCATGAAATGTTCTTTGGCGTTGCACCTTGTCTTCAATCCTATCAATCTAATTGCAAGTGATATTGAATGATCATAACAACCTTCATACAAAGGTTTTTTTATGCACCAAATAACTCGTAAAACTTAAAATTTTAGCATTTCTTCGTTCATTCCATCATGCATAATTTGATGAGTGTGAAAATAATTCCCACCCAATTTCATATATCCATCATGACGATTACGATCATCAAAACCATTTTCATTTATAATCACTTTGTAATGAATATAAAAATCATCTTGTTTAATAAGGTGTGTATGAGTTGTTATTGGTGCTCATATCTTCAGCATTATAAACCCAAATATAGTAGTTTTCCACAAAACCTTTCTTATATAGATTTTTTAACAAAACGTCTCCACTGAACAGTTTTTTCATTTCGACACAATGTTAAAACTTTCTAATTTCGAATTAGAGAGAAACATTGTTCTTTTCTTAGTCAAATCTCTCATACATCCACCTTGATCAACTTAGCAACGCAATCGTGTTGACTGTTCGTTGTTCCGATTTTGTGTCAGTGGAGTAACACAATGGCGTTACATTACTTTAAGTGTTCACATTACCCTTTCTAAAGCAATAACAATGTTGTTTGTGTTCGATATACGCGTTACTATGGCACTAGAACTGTTTCACCAATTGTAATATTGTTGTCACATAGAGAACGATGTAAGCATTGTGTTCAAATTGTGTAACATTCGCGTTGCAACCACCGACGCAAATAGGTGTGCAATGTTAGCATTACATGTGTGTTAACATTGTGTCACTACCGTGTTACAAATTCTAACGCAATAGCCACACAAAACTTATGTTGTCCTTGCGTTCAGTGGCATAGGAATGGTGTTACTAAGTGCAACAGAAGTTTAACACGAATATGGTGTAGTATTTGCATTACTTGTGAATTGGTTTGTCGTTGAAAACATTGTCCAAAGTGTATTTGTGTTGGCAGTTGCGTTGAAGATTTTGTGATTTTTTTTTGTAGTTATCGGTTATACACATCGTTCTACCCATGTGGAAGTTTGTACTTATTTTATCGGGTTAGCTCAAACAATAACACAAACATTATTCATAAGCATGTCATCACAAAACCTTACCATTATTATATTCATCAATTAATTTAAAAATTCATTCTATTGCTTAGAATATTCACTCCATTATAATAATTATTTTATTTATCACAAAACCCTAAAAAACAACGAGATAAATCAATAAACTCAAACCCTCAACAACGACAACTTCAAACCCCTAAATTGGAATCCAACCCCAAGCAATTACACAATTGGAAACGTACAAAAAACGAAGGCCTTAATCAAAATTGAAATCTACTAAGAACAAAAACTTTAAATTGAATATGAAACCCTAACTCGAAAATGAAATAGAAATATATATTAAAATCGAAATTCTAAACTCAAATAAAAAAAGAACGAAATTAATCATAATTTAAAACTCAAATCGAAACCTTTACTAAAACACAACAAAAAGATTAGGGTCTTAACTTATCGACCAAAACTTGATCAGAAGAACTTGTCAAGTCGAAGAAGTTGCGACGATTTTAATATTATCTCTCGTTGAACTTACAAATATCAGAACTAAAAAGTTCTTCGTGACAAAGTGTTTCCATAAAGAGAATATTTTCTTTTGAAAAAAAATTATGTTACTTAAATTTTTAAATTATTTTATTTTGAAAATTAACAAATGTGTTTTAATTTTTCAAGTATATTTTTAATTTGATTTTTAATGTGCTTTGCGTGTTTGTTAACAATGTTAAAACAGAGTAATTATTTAATGGTGTTTGTGATAAAGTTTATATATAAAGAAAAATTAAGAAATTAGTGTATTAATACAATGTAAATGGTGAACCGAATAACATTCATATACTTTTTTTCGACAAATTGAGTGTATTGAGATTTTTTGTTTCCTTGGAAAAAAAAGACGTAATCTCATGTGTGAATGACCAAACGCACGTGGCTCATGCAAGGGAAGGGCCTATTATTCAGTAGGTGTAGAAGACTCTTCTCTACCTTTTCCTTTTTTTTTTCTTTTTTTCATTTTTCTCGTTTAGAATCTCTCTATCCACTCGTTGTCTTCTGGAAGATTGCTTGGTGCCATTTCCAATCCAGCCATTAATGATCAATCGACGAAAATTCAATACTTCCTTGATTTCGCTCTTTCTTTATATGTTTTGGTCAACCCTATAGAAAGACGGACCTCACATACACGAGATTTACAATATATATAAACATTATATACACTACATTAACTTCTTTCTTCTCTCCTCCTCCGCCAAGTCCTTCATTATCTTTCCGTCTCACTCGGTATCTCTCTCTCTATATATACATGTATAGTTGTATACTTATGTGTATATGCGCATGTGAGGAGAAAGTTTGGGTCTTTAATCGGAAATCTGTATCTTCTTCCCATGGAGAATCATGGGTCTAGTTTTTTTGTTGGTCTTATCCGGGATTGATTGATGGGTCTGAGGTATGTTATATATATTATATTTTGACCTGTTTTGTTTGCTGTGAAATTTCTAGGACAAACATCAGAGATTTTGATGGAAAATGGACTTTTTTTTTGTTTGGTTCAAGAGGTGGGGTTAAGCTGTCTATTCAGACTACGCCGGTCAAAATAATCTACCCGAAGCTTTTGTCGTAGTCAATGGAAGGGGGCCATCTTTAAAATTATATGGTCTTTACATATCCTCAGAATTCAGATTTTTCTCAGAGATTAAAAAAAAAACTCTTTTTGTTTCTTTATGCCTTTTATATACTGAATTTGGCGATCCTTTTCTGCAATAGTCTCAGGATTGCTTGCCGGGGTATGTTTGGTGGAAGCTTTTCTAATTTTCTAAGTTCCGGTAGTTGATTCGTTTAGAACAAAACCTCCACTTTGTTTTTAGTTTTGTCCCTTTTTCCTTTTTGAAATGAAGCATGAATGATTGGTGAAAGCAGAACGGCATCCAATTGTGTTGGAGTTGGTATATACTTCCGTTCCGTGTATGATTTTTGACCAATTTATAGACTTTAAAGGCATAAAGTCTGGACCTTTGCATACCTTGATTTGATATTCAACCGCAGAGAAATCTTATCTCTAGGGTTCAAATTCTTGGTTGTTTCTGAGGTCGGCTCCTTGAACAAGTCTTGTCTGCGAATAGGTTTTCCTTTTGGGGCTGTTGCATTTGGTCAAATTCTTGTTTCCTTGAACGAGTCATATGCATATGCTGATAGATTCTTCACCTCATGTTGTGCAGTACAATTGATTGAATCTCTGCGTTGAAACATAATGGAGTTCAATCGTAAATCTCACCCGGATTGTGTATATGCCACCAATCCTTACCATGAATGCGCTTCGGCTTGTTTAGAGAGAATCGCTCAAGGACATGGAAGGAAGCATACAAAGAAGCAAGGTGAATTCTAACTTCTCCTCATCTCGGTCCATAATAAGGTCGTGTCGGTTGGTTTGTTTGGTCCGAGAAACCCATATCATGAATGTGCTTATACATGTTCCACTATTATTTCTTTGAAAAATTCTCAGACCAGACACCTTGGTTGGTTCTGTCTGTATGGGATTTGATCAAACGTGTAATTTTCTGGGCAGATTCGTCTTCCCTTTGGCCTTTAAATCTTCTTTTATGCTGTATTTTGTCTGCTCTAAGTTGGTCGCTTGGTTAATTTTGCTTATGACAGCCTCAAGGATTCTTAGCATCTCAGCAAGCTTTAGTAAGAAAAAGAAGGAATCAAAGCCACCTTCACCATATGCCTCAAGAGCCTATCAGAACAACGGTTTTGCTAACACCGACATTTCCCCAAAGGATAATCGACCGATACCTCCTGCCACTGCTCTGAAGAAGAAGACGTTTCTAGAAGAAAAAAAGTCTTTCTCTTCAGTGTCTTCAGAAGAACTCTCGGCTGAGCAGTATTCGCATGACGGTTCGTTCAAGCATAAGCAAGATCCACTCTCTCAAACAGTTCTTCTATCACCAAAAGACCTGGTATTTCTTTCTAAATAATCCCGTGTATCGTCTGTATTGTATGTGCATATCGGTATATGCATAGATTGACAAAGATCTCGATTGTCTACCTTAGTGGTATAATCTGTTTTAATTCCATGACCTGCCGAGTTTCGGGTCTGTCACCCTCTTAATGTGCTTGTTTGAGGTACTTGTCTGAAAAGACATCTGACCGAAAGTGGGCAACATCTCATGATGAATTTGCAAATTTCCAAACTTGATCCGCGTTCTGTCCTGCAGGTGGATGATTATAACAAAAACGCACCGCCAACACCTGGAAAACGAGAACACAACGAGAAAAATAGTGCAGGAGGTGAGATCAGGAGCTTCTGTTTTCTAAGCCCTCCGAGATCACACGAAAATGATGCAGAAAGCAACGATGATGACTACGATGAAGAAGAAGAAGAAGAAGAACAAATCAACGGCAATCTTGGAGATGAGATCGAGCTGGAATCTGTAATGTCAGAATCATGTGTCTCAGTAGGGAAATACCGCGTGAGGCCAGCTGTGTCTGCAATCCTACGCTCCATTATCGACAAACATGGCGACATCGCTGCTAACTGCAAACTCGAATCAGCCTCCATGAGGGGTCGTTACCTTGAGTGCCTATGCTCGTTGGTCCAAGAACTGAAGTCAACCCCAGTAGCCCAGTTGACCAAACTCAAAGTCAAAGAGATGCTGGCTGTTCTCAAGGACCTGGATTCCGTGAACATCGACGTGGGATGGCTCCGCTCGGTACTCGTGGAATTTGCAGAGTCTCAGGACGCTGGCGCACTGAAAGAGAGGCATGAGAGCGCCGTGAGATCCACAAGACAGGCACTGGAAGATCAGGAGGCGGATTTGGCGCGGATGGAGAAGGAAGTGATGGAGGCAAGGTCTCGGGTGGAAGAGTCACGAGCCGTCCTAGCAGAGTTAGAGAAAGAGCGGTCGCGGCTAGACGAAATGGGATTGAAAGCCGAGAGATTCAGAGGGAGGACGTTCTTGGACGAGCTTTTGTGATGTGTTCATTAGCTTATGTTATAGTCACCGTATGACTGTAAGCTGATACGAAGGAAATCTAAAACCTTGGTCAAAGTCTTTAAAGGTGAAATGTGAGTAATTTTGAGCTATTTGGTAATGTTACTAATAAATGTTATTCTGGCTTTGTGATTCATATATTCTTTCATTTTGTCAACTTTTATCTTATAATAATAATAATACTATTATTGATAATAATGTGTAGTTTTGTATTATTTGATATGTCGAGCATTGGCTTATTGAACTATATATATAGAATTTGATATTAAAAATCATTTATATTAATCAGAATTGGATATATATCAAAATATGATAGAAAGGAGAACATTTCAAGAAATAAAGAGAGAAAATTACAAATAATACTATTCCACGAGAAATATTGAGGACACAATGAAAAGATATCTGTGAGGTTGGGCCTGGCCCATTACTCGAGCCCATCAGTCCACGCTGTTCTGTTTTTCATTTTATCTTCCTCCAATTTTATTTTATTTTTCAGTATTCGCCAAGAGGAAATTTATCCCCGCATCTGCTGTCTTTTTTTTTTCTTTTTTGTCTTCGATATCTAATTTCTCAGAAACCTACGAATTGCGTCTCTCGCTGGTGAGTTCCTCCGATTCTTCGTTGATTCCTTTTTTTTTATTTCTTGGTTTCTAGTTTAGGGGTTCATTCGTACCCAATTTCGTGGTTGGATACCGAGAGATGCCAAACATATATTAGAGTGCTGCTTTCGTTGTTTTTTTTTTGGTTATTGGAAAGATCGTATGTATTAACTGATCTTTCGCTATAAAGGATAATCAGGAGTTAGATCGAGATGTCGAGTAGTGATTGCTTGGTCATAGTTCTAGAATGGTTATAATCGAATCTTAGGTTTAAGTTCTCCATTTTTTAAATGCTATGAATTGACGCTGTTCTCCGGCGCTGTGTTTGTTCTGGTGTCTGTTCTGGATGGGAGTAGGGTTTTAGTGCGAACTTGGAACAGAGTAGTGTTTTTCATCTGTTTATTGGATTCAATTAGTATCTTTGGGTAAAGGGTGTTCTTTATTAAGACGATTACAATTGAGAATAGGGAAATAGTAGGTCGGATTCACTCGATTTTTGGCTCATGATTTTAATTACTGGGTCTTTTGTTATTTTAGGCATTGTAGCGGAAAGTTCTAATGGTGGTTCGATGTTTATGAATAGCGTGCAGGAAAGTGATTGCCAGAATATACAAGTGCTGGCGTATAATATGGACAAAGAGAGAAACGTGCACCCGGATTGTATAAATGCTTCGAATCCTTATCATGAATGTGTGGAATATTGCTTCAGAAAAATAGCTGAAACCAAGGCCCGATTGGAGCAGCAAGAGTCTGGTTCGTATCCCTTCTCTCTCTATATTGCTTAGGTGATTCTAACATATGACCATGATGACACTTATCCTATGAATTGTATATGTTTGACGTACAAGCAGATAATCTCGGCATAGATTATATAGTCTAGTATATTAACTGATATTCTTGAATCGGAGCTTTATTGTAATGCATTTAAGGAGAGAGGGAATGCCAACAATGTGATGAGTTTCATTCTCATATATTTATTCTCTATCTGCAAACAATAATATAGATTATTTACGTTATTGTGATGTGCTAAAATCATGTGATACTGGTTAATGCTGAAAGTTCCCTTTCGAGAACTTATTTTTCTTCTGTTTGCATCGGCAGAATTAGCTGAAGCTAGTGGTGAACGTGTTTACACCAATGCTAAAATTCGCGAGCAGGAGGTCTCCCTTAATGAAAAACAAGAGGAGGAAGAGACATCTTCAGATGATGATGATAAACTGCCTGAAGTCGACGTGACTCAACTTACAGGGAGGAAGAAGAAATTGTTTGAGTTGAGACTTAAGATGGTAAAATGTGGTGTATAGTTTTGGCTTCAACCGTTTGATATCAAACTCCAATGACAAACCGTTACATGCTTTTCCTTTTCTTTGTTTCAGAATGAAGCTAGAAAAGCCAATCAAACAGATGTCGGGGCTGAAAAGAAAAAGATGGAAGCTCAACCAGAGACAAGGGGCATCTCAAAACAGAAATGGTTAGATGAGAGGAAGAAAAAGATTGGCAAACTTCTTGACGCAAACGGTTTAGATATGACTAAGGCGTACATGCTAGATACTCAAGAGGCTGCCGAATCAAAATATAAAAAGTGGGAAAAGGAACCGGCGCCCTTTGGCTGGGATGGTATGTCTGAATCTCTTCAAAAAGTTTGGCTCTGCTTTGTTATGCAACGGAAACATTCTGCTGCTTTCACATTGATGATACTCTTTAAAATTTGAGGAGGCTAATGCGTGAATGTTGTATTTTCTTTAGTCTTCAACCAGAAGACATTGTACAGCGCATATAAGAAAAGGACGAAGAACATTGAGGTTGATCTTGAAGAGTACAACAAAATGAAAGAAACTGATCCCGAGTTCTATCGAGATGCCTCTAGCCTACAATACGGAAAGGTTTGTCCTGTCTTTATGCGTTAAGATAATGATAGCTTACAGTGTGATATCCAGTTCTAAGCGATTGCGCAAAAGTCATTACAGTATGATTCGGTGGTTCTTTACCTTTTTCACAGGCTCCAAAGATCTCAGAAGACAAGATCGAGAAGATGGCGAAGGAGCTTAAAGACAGAGAGGAGAAGCGACAGAACTTTAGCAGGAGGAGAAGGTATCGGGAGGAGAAGGATATCGATTCGATCAACGAGAGAAATGAACATTTCAACAAGAAGATCGAGCGGGCGTTCGGGAAGTACACATTGGAGATCAAGAACAATCTGGAACGAGGAACTGCACTACCTGACTAAGCTGTTGCAAAGTTGAAAACCTAAGCTTATTTCTTGTTTGTATCCTTTGATGTTTCACCTTTCAGGGAAAGTCAAGCTTATTATGAATCCTATGGTTGGATCTTGTCTATATTGAACCAGACCGAGCCTCCCTGGAACTTGGTTGAATCTTATCAAATCAAGGTAACCGGAAATAACCGAAATTGGACATCAACAAAACCAACCGGTTACGACAGTGTTGTTGAGTGATTTAGAAATAACAAGAGGGAGTGTATGGGGAGTTGTGATGTAAAGAATATAAAAAGAAAAACGGCCCAAGTCTCAGGAAACGCCAAAAAGGGAGCAGTGACTGAGTTGTCCCTTTCTCAAAAGGACCATTTTTCTCTCTCCCTCTCTTATTTCACTAATATTTTATGTGTTATGTTCTCGGCTCTTCTGAAAAGAAGAGATGTGACACGACCCTATTCTCTTCTTTTTCCTCTCTCCCTCTCTCTCTCTCCAGTTTTATCATATTCATATTTCACGCCATCTATAAATATATATATTAATATTATTCAGAAGTACGTATAAAATTGGTTTACATAATAATACATCCCTACAGAAGAGGAAACCCAGATCATGACTGCACATGCATTTTGGCATATTTGTGGTTCCCGTAGCTATTAAAATGGAATGGGGCCTTTTATCTGGTGCGGAGCCGCCCATGTGAGGACGGTAGCCAACGGACACGTGGCGTAAGGTAACTTGGTGATATGGGTCCCATTACTTTTGTGGTGGGTGGCAGCATTTCCCTTTAAAGGCACTGCTTACCCACGCATATTAACTACTTCTTCTCCTCCATGTTTAAAATAGGATTAACTCTTTAATTACTCTTATTTCACGGAGAGAGCACAACATTTAAACAATGTTACACGTGTCTTGGTTTCATTGGCTGTGGGATTCTCCCACGGATACAACCCCTAAAACTCGTGTTGATTAAGAAGAGTTGAGAAGAATATTATAAAATAGAAACTGCACTAGTGGAAAGAGGCAAATGATACAAGGAGAGACCACACTAACAAACAAAATACTAAAACTAATTCAGTGATAAAAATGGAAGAAAATTACATAAAAAGGAAAGGAAAAACAATATTCATCACCAAATACAAAGAAAGAAGTACAAATGGGATAAAGACAAATGTGAGTTTACTTTTTCACACTTCAATTGGTTGGGTTGCTGCGGAAAGAACCCAAAGCCTTGATGGCTGCAGCCCTCAAGATATACTGGTGATATGCTGCTGCTGCCAGAGCTCCCACGAATGGTCCCACCCAAAAAATCCACTGCAATTTTATCATTAATCACTTGAACTAAGGTTCGTTAATTCAAAACTAATCAACCAAAAGGATCACTTACATGGTCATCCCAAGCTTTCTCGTTGTTGTATATGACTGCAGCACCAAAGCTCCTCGCAGGGTTGATACCAGTTCCAGTTATGGGGATGGTGGCCAAGTGCACCATGAACACAGCAAACCCAATTGGAAGTGGAGCCAACACCTGTCACCAAATAATCTATATAACTCTCTTCTTCACAACTCGACCACGGGAGTGATATAAAGCAACAAGCCACTAATTCTTTCTCACAAGCTACATGAAGCCACGTCAGCAAATTAACCATGAAACTCGAAGGGAGTGTGTATATATACGTACAGGGACGTGAGAGTCACGAGCGTTCCTCTTAGGGTCAGTGGCGGAGAAGACGGTGTAGACGAGGACGAAGGTGCCTATGATTTCGGCTCCGAGAGCGGTCCCGGTGTTGTAGCCGTCGGCCACGGTATTCGCACCGCCGCCCAGGCGGTTGTAAGGGTTCTTCATGAAGGCCTTCACAAGACCAACACCGCAGATGGCTCCCAGACACTGAGCCACCATGTACGCCACGGCTCTCACGAGGGACACCTTCCGTGCCAAGAATAGACCGAACGTCACCGCCGGGTTGATGTGACCACCTACACGAGTGATTCATTAGTACCAAACACCGAGTTTCTGAAACCTTTCTGTGATTTACTTCTCTCGCTTTCCCGACAAGGGGGAGAAAAACGCAAACCACCAAAATCTCGAAGAAAGACGACAGGGTATAACCGAATTCCGGAATAGACAGGCGTACATGTAACATTAGATCTTTGTTTGGTCAGACATGTTAAACACCGTTTTTTTCTTAAACGTTCCGCTGAATTCTTCTAGCGTTTATTCCAGCAGGCGGGAAAAGCAGATAAGATTATAATCGGAAAGCAAACACACAAACCCACCAAATATCTCGACCAAAGACAAAGGTAACAGTAGAGCTCCGATTTCTTTAAAGTTAAAGAACAAAAACCCAATGACGGGGTGAGGTTACTTACCAGAGATACCGGCGGTGCAGTAAACAAGGATAAAGATCATACCGCCGAAGGCCCAAGCAATACCGAGCAAGCCGACGCCATCGCAGGGTCCGGTTTGCTTCTTGTGACCGATCACGGTGGCAACGGTGACGTAGAGGAAGAGGAGAGTGGCGATGAACTCAGCGATGAGAGCTCTGTAGAAGGACCAGAGCTTGAGCTCAGCCATGTCCAGAAGCGGAGCCGGTGGTGGGTCCACGTAGTCCTTGCCATGGTGGTGGCTTTGTCCTTCCTCGCTCACTTCCTTCGACATCTTATCTTTTCTTCAGCTCTCTCTCTCTCTCTCTCTCTCTCACAGTGTTCTTTCACTCTATAGCTATGGAGATTTATGATTTCACGGCTTCTGCTCTCTGCTTATAAAAGGGAAATTCTGCATGGTTTAGATAAGCCAAGGGCATATTCGGAATTTTAGGTTCTTTGAAAAAAATACGCTTTTTTGCTCCTTAATGATTTATTTTTATATTCATTTATCGAATTTTTAATTGTCATCATTAGAGAAAACTTCTACATTTTTCGGGAACTTAAATGAAAGTACATTACATCTAATCACATTTTAACAATAAATTAAAACTTATAATTTCCGAAATTAAAATTAATTTCGTGTCTATTATGTGTATATATATATATATATCATGGTCCTTTGCACTTAACTACCAATTTAAATAAAATATATTGATGTTGTATTTATACGTATACAAAACATTTGAAAATATTGTGAGTTTATTTATTTTAAATTTCAGAAAGTTATTCGTATTATACATTAATAAGGTTTAGATCATTTTAATTTAAAGCTTTTGAAGTTATGATTAGAATTTGGTATTAATTTCATTGTTTTGCAATTTGGAATTGCTATCTTAACAAAATATTTAATAAAAAGTATAATCCTTTGTTAAATATACAAGGCACCAACCGTTCTAAAATTTTTGGTGCCCAAAATATTTAAAATATAAACCTTAGTTATAATGTTATGTTAACAATAAATTCAATATTTTTTTCGATATCACAAAATTGTTCCAGCTATATCATATTTGATTATAGTATTCTCTAATAAACAATCTAAAAAGCATCACAATGATAATATTTATAATCAAATCAAATCTTGCAAAGCGTTGTCGCTATTACATTACATTTATCTAAACCGAAATATTCACGATTGAAATTGGAATCATCGGTCCGGTTTTGATGGAAATTTTTTTTAATGTGCTGTATTTTATATTAGAACGGGAAAACAAATACAAAAAGAAAGTGAGGGAAAATGCGAGGTGGGACCCAGATGCTACAACGAGGCCATGTGAGGGATAATCATGTAAGGTGAGGTGTAGGGTTTTCTTCGTCAGCCTGTCAAACCCCTCTTTCTCTCCAACGGTTATATCTTTGTCTTTTCATTTTTTTTAGAAAACCCTATAAATTAATACTTTCTTTTCGTATGTTCAATATTTTTCATTTTATTAATTTATATCTATTAAAATTATTTAATAGTATATATAAAGTTATAGTTTATATATTATTTCATATATTAAATATAATATAACAATTCACTATAATTACTTGGTTTTGTTAGGCAGCATATTTTTTTTTTCATGCAAGATTCAGATTAATTTAAAGGGAGTTACAAACAAATGTTAAGTAAAAATAATTAATACCCTTTCTGGTCCCTAAAAAGACAGAATTTTACTTTATTTAATTTTATATTTTAATTGAGCATATCAATTGTCAAAATGTCTTCTTTATAAAGTCCTTTTTTATCGACTAATAAAAATGTTTAATGAAAGTGCTAGGGGCTAATTGAACAATAATTTAAGCTTTAGCGTTTAAATATTTTGATAGAGTTTAAACGTTTTTTAAACGAATTAGACGGCATTGTATATATATATATATCACATAAGATATATATTTAATTTTATAATTCAAATATTTATAAACATATATTAAATAGTAAAAAACAAAAAATTTAAAAATAAAAAACATTACATATATATAAATGGATTTTAAGTTTCACTTCTCTATATTCTTTTTAAAAGTACTTTTTTATTTGATTTTAATTTAATGATAACTGAAATATATTAAACAAAATAAAGTCTTATCTATCTTATTATACAAAAATTACATACGACATATATAAATAACAAGATTTAACTATCATTTATTATATATTCAAAATTTAATTATGAAAAATAATAATCATATTGACTGAGATCCATTAAAAAATAAAAAGTTAATATCAACAAATATATTTTATAACTAAAATAACTTTATTTTGATTGACTTTATAAAAAATTTCATACTATCTATACGATCATCTAGTTTATTTAATTGTGTGTTTAGACGAACATATTGTCTAGAATTTTTTACTCGATTTAGAATGAAATAAAATATCAAACAAACGTCTAGATCAATTTTTTGAATATCGAATAATAATAGCATTATTATCACTTTTATTTATTTATAAAAATGGAAAAATATTTCTTTATTGACTTTTAAAATATATTCTAATTTATTGTTTTTTATAATTCAAATATAATTAAAAAACAATATATTCCATATTGTTTTAGTCTTATTTTTTCTTTATTTTGACATTCATCCAATTTTTTTCTCGACTTTAATTCTTATTCGATTTCATCCTCGAATATCAAAAGCTGTCTAAAAACTCCCCATTAACTATTGGTTAACTGATCTGATTTTGATCCAATTTTTATCTGAATCCGACCAATTTTTATATGAATTTTGAACCCAATTAAATTTAAATCTAATTATGATTTAATACTTGAATTTAATTGGATCAAAATTAAATCAGAATTAGGATTAAAATCGAAATCATAATTCGAGTTAAAATAGAATCAAAATTGAGGTCAAAATTAAATCAATATTGATCAGACTCGGATCAAAATCGAATCGATTAATATATAGAATTTTAGATAGTTAAAAAGGGAATTAGATCATAAAAAATCCAAAGAGAAATATAATTAGAATAAAAAAAAATATAACTAAAATAATATTTTTTAAAAGAGAGAACAAGTTTTTTTCTTAATTTATTATCCTATCAAAAATATAATTTCATGTCATCCTTCCATTTATTAATTTATAAAAATATTTGTTAAATCCGACAAATCTTAAAAACCAAAATTATTTTATCTCGATAATAACACGTTTCACCGGAAATTTTGGATTAAGGAGGAAAATGATGAAATTTCGAGTCAAAGAACCCAAATTTTTTAGTAAATTTATTTTTTATATTAATGTCATTTTGAATATTTAATATTTGTGCGATTTAATGCAGAATTTAACAATTAGATGTAACATCAGATTTCGCGAAATAGTAAAATTATATATAAATTTTGAAAAATCATTGGGATAAAGATCAAATGGGAAAAATGAAATAAAAATAATTTCAAAAGAACACTGGAACTTTATGCCTTATAATTATTAAAATGAAAAACAGCCTATTCCCCTTGATTTTCATGCTTTAGTTCTATTCCCCCCTCGATTTTGACTCTCGTCTTATTTCCCCCTCGATTTTCAGTTTCAGCCTATTTCCTCCTCGATTATCATTTTTTAGTCCTATTTCCCCTCGATTTTGATCTCATCCTATTCCCACCTCAATTATCACAAATCTGTCTAAACCCCCTCCGATTTTGACCCAATTTTGACCA
>CM071868.1:25284291-25300418 GCA_036759665.1 Gynandropsis gynandra | reverse complement strand
TATTGATTTAGTTATATTTAATAGATTTAATTATTGATTTAATTATATATCAAATAAAAATAAAAGAAATTCTTGATGAGGTGGATTCACGAAAAACCTCATTTTACAATAACTTTTTTATATATATAATTTGATATTTATTTTGTTACAGAATTTATAATTTAATTAAAATTTCTTAATATAAATTAATTAATTACTAGGAAATTTTCTATAATCAATATATTTGATTCCTATTTAATGTCAATTTCTAAATTTTACTTCTAAAAATTATTTTAAAACATAAATATATTGATATAAGATTTTATTTATTTTTTAATATAAAAAAAATTCATATAAAAACCTTCCAAAACAATTATCTATTTATTCAATTTTATATGGTGATATATATATATATATATATATTATAGGGAAGTTAATTAAATTTATTCTTATTTACTGAGCTAAATATATTTGCATTGCATTATATACACCAATTTTCAACAGTGATTCAAAAGCGATTTTGGATGGCCGCTAAACTTTTAGCAACTCAGCGAACGATGATCCTTTAGAAATTGTTACAATATATATCACTATTTCTTTCCAAGTGCATCAGTGATAATTACTTATTTTGTTTTCGAGTAATATTTCATTGCCTCTATATAACAATGTAGATAGTAAACGAATCGTATATCATCAATATTGGATAATTATATTTTCTGGAATCAATGTAAATGTTACACGTATTTTTTTTCAATCTAATTTTTCACTGAATAATTGTGTTTTAATGGATATTGATATATCATGTAGATGTGATCTAATTATATCAAGTTTTAATATTGATATACATATTAGAAATTTTCTAAAGATACATATCATTTAATATCAGGATCGAAGAGAGGGACTAAAAAGTATTATAATTATCAATTTTACGAAAATTATTGATATAAACAATAAAGGTATATGTATATTATTGTCTAACATAAACAAATAAAATACAATTACAATTATGTACAAGTGAGACATTATTTATAATTTTGAGAATTGTTCTCACTTATAAAAATTCATTTAAAATTTTAGAAAATATCGTTTTGTTCCTATCGAAAAATTCAATCACCTTATATAAATCTACATCATTTTGATATCTAGATTCTATTCAAGTATTTTAGTCATTGAATTTTCTATCTAATGACATATATACTAAACGTAATAATATATTTATCTCAGGAAGTCTCAACCCCTATCTAATATTACAATCATTGACATCTCCATCTAATGAGCTACGTGTTGATTACATTATTGTCCAATATCATCATTTCTAAACCGATTCATCTACCTCTCGATATGATCATTTGTTATATTTAATGCATACGATCTAATGTAATCCGACATCTCAATCGGAATTAAACCAATTGACAATCAATTCAAAAGCCCATTCAAGAATTGAAATAATAAATATGCATCAAACTGTAGAAATGAAAACAAAAAATCCATCATTAAGTACGATGAATTCGAATAAACAAAACTCTAGCCTAAAGCATGGATCCACTACAAGAAATTTACAAATTCGGGACTGAAAAATCCGTCTGTAAACGCGCGTCGCAAAAACAAAATCGTCCGCAAATACGAACGGATAAAGGAGTCTACAAATCGTTTGCATTTTTGGACTACAAAGCCGTCCGGAAATCGATGGGAAACCCGACACGAGTACGGACGAGACAATAACTTTAAATTTAGGGACGAGTCGTGACCCGTCCTTAAAATTTGCGGATGGGTACAGTGTCGTTCGCAATTAAAAAAAAAATCAAAATTTTAATTTTAAATTAATATTACTTAATTCATGTTTATACATTATTAACATTAACATGTATTTACAAGCTTGTTGGTGGTAATTGAGAATTATCGTCGTCAGAATCATTGTTTCCAATCGTATGCCAGTTGATATTGGACATGTGTTCCTTCATCGTTCTAAGTCACTGTTGACGTTTCCTTCTTGATCCTTAAAACTTCCCTTTGTAACGTTGAACTTTGTTGTTCCAATTGTTCTTGCATCCTTGAGATTGTATTTCGAAGTTCGTCGGTCGCGGTTTTTTCCTTGCCTTTGGAGGAACTCGCATGTTTTGATTCTATTCCTCCAATACCAAATAAACGATCTTTGTACGGTGTTACATGCTGCAAAAGAAATATTGAAATTAAATTAAGATTATAAATAAGAAATTTATTTTAAAATTATAGTTAATTTACCTCAAAATACATCTCGTTGTATTCTTCCTGAGTTAGAGAAGGTTGCATCCCATCTTATCTCGGTGGGATTTGGGACATTCGTTCCGATGTCATGTTCTGAACATTGTCATGAACACGTTTCGCTCTGGCATCTTCCCACGAACCGTCGGATTTCTTCTTGTGTGTACGTTCCAAAAATTTCACGTACGACGATTCAGATCCCTTCGATTTCGCCTAAAACAAATTTCAAATTATGTTTTTACTATTAAGAAAATGTCAATCGTATTAAAACTTACAAAAAATTTAAAATCTTACCGAATCTTCGTAAACCTCCGCGAAGGAACGGGAACCAGCAGTATGTGCACTCATCCCGTATTCTTCTCTATCGAAACAACATGATTGACTAGCACACTCGCTTCTCTCCTTAAAACTAGGATCATCCCAATAGGTGCACATCTGTTCTCAGACATTATCTGACATCCAAACAGGTTTGTCTTTTTCTCCTGATCTCTTTTGCATTCGTTTATGAAAGCTTTAAGTCGAACTCCCGCAACCGTTCAAATTTGAGTTTTACTAGTCCAATTATTTCAGGATTCCAATAAAAATTTTGCTAAAAATAATGAAATAATTATTTATTGAAATATCATTTTAAATTTTAAATTTTGAGTAAAATTGATATTAGTAAAAACGTACCATGAAAGATTTCCACCACCGTTCCTTGATATCGGGATTGGTCCACGTCCAATTATAACATGAACGATCATAATTAGCTTTCATCGTCTTTATTATATGTCGAGAAAGCTGATCATAGCCAAACCTATAAAACAAAATTAAAGGTAAATTAAGACTTAATTAACTAAGTAGTTACAAAGTTAAATTTAAATTTAGTGTTATGTACCATTGTGCGTCATCTTCACGAGTTGGATCTAAACGAGGAAGTTTACGTCTTTTCTCATCCATCGCTAAAAGTTTTTCCACCGTTGATTCATGATGCATCGGAGGCTCGTATGCATCATTGGCTCGACCGGTGGTGGCATCTGCTGATAAAATGGATACGACATATATTGTGTTGATCCAGTGTTTGGAAAAAAATTCGGGTTCATAAAATCCAAAAATACCGCATCTGAATATCTCTGGTGTTGTGGAGGAGATGGACCATTAGCACTTTCCTCCGATGTTGAACGGTTTCTCATGTTACCGCCTCTTCCAACGCGACGAGACATACTAAAATTTTAAATTAAAATATTATATCAAGTTTTAATTCAATATTTATTTTAAACATTAATTAATTTTAATATAATTTCAAAAATACATATAATTTAACATATGTGTTTTTTAAGTTTAAAAAAATATATAACTTAATATATGATTTTTAAACGAAATAAGATCATTAAACTTAGTATCTACTTATCAACCATAACTTAATATATATATATATTTTTAAGTATTTCATCGAACACCTAATCTACATACCTACTCATCCAACATAAACAAAAACGATAAATTAATATATGTTTTTTAGGTATAAGTTAATATATGTTTTAGACATAACTTAATATATCCACCGTAACTTAATATACGTTTCTTAGGCATTTCATCGAACACATTACCTACATACTTACTCATCCACTATAAACACAAACCGAAATCGATGATTATTTCGATACGAGATACCTAATGAGTTGTATACTTAAAAACATGGTTTGTTTACCCATATCTTATAAACATGGTTCGTTTTTCTACATGAAACGAAATGAACCCTAAACATAAAATGAACGGACGACTGAAATGAAACCTGGAATCCTGGAGCTTTGGGAATCGACGACGGCTAAATTGAACGGACGACTAGAACCCTAAACATGAAATGAACGGCTTCGAGTGAGATTGAAATTTTGAAGTTGGCTGCTGGAAAGTATGAAACCGACGGACTTACAAACAACGTTACCCTTACCTCGGAAGGAATCGACGAACACTGATTGGGCGAGGGCGGCGGCTAAGCGTGGCCGACTGGGCGAAGGCGACAATTCAAGGGCTAGGACAGTTCAAGGGTGAGGGCAAAGAAAACAATGGCTCTGCCGAGAAATTTATAGAAATTTACGGACGGGTCGCGACGACCATCCAGAAATTGTCTGCAATCTCGGACGAACACAAGACGCATCTGCAAACTGTCCGTGATTATGGACGGCTTCAGGACGTACATCCCCAATTGCAGGCGTCATCGAGAAGCAGGTTCGAAATGGCAGACGTCTTGCAGACGGACATCGCGACCCATACGTAAATTACGAATGGAACTAGTCTCGTCCCAATTCCGTCCGCGATTGCGGATAACTTATGGATGGATTTCCGCGACCGTCTGTATTTTGAAGTATGTCCATAACACGGGGGACGTGAACCGACCGAGGGATGAGAATCGATCGAGAGACGACAATTGATCGAAGGACGGGACGAGAATCAATCGAGGGACGGGAATCGACCGAGCGATGAGAATCGACCGAGAGACGGGAATCGACCGACGGACGAGAACCGACCGAGGGACGGAACGAGAACAATTAATAAAACCATATATATATATATATATTCTGTCAATTCAATATAAAGTTAACAATAAAAATTCTTTTATTATTTTAAATATCCGATAACAAGTTAAGTGACTCATCTACATAGTCACATAATTCTTCCGTCGATTCTTGTGTTTTTAAATTTGATTCAAATTTTTCCTCTTCTTCGTTTTCTCTATCTCTTCATCTTCAATATCTTCTACTCATGTGTCAATGCTTCAACAGTAACTTCATCAATAGCAACAATCTCGGTTATTTGTTGTTGCATGGTCAATTGTTGTTCTTCTGAGTTGTCGATAAATTTACCTCTTGGAAGTATCTTCATTGCGAAACACCAACCTGAAGATTGTCTCATATGTGGATAGAAAATATAACAAACTTGATCGGCTTGTGACGCAAGTATAAAAAGGCTCGTATTTTACATATCTTCATGTAGAGTTAACTTCTACAATACCTAATTTGTTTATTCTTGTTCCGTGACCGTTTATTGGATCAAACTAATCGCATCGAAATAACATCACTCTTAGACCGACGTAACCTACAAAAATGGAAAATATAAGTCAATATAATCTAAAATATCATACATGGTATCAATAAGAAATTTTTTGGATTAGTAATGATACCTGGATATTCCAATTGCAAAATATCTTTCAAAATCCCATAGAAATCAGGTTCGTCGGTCGATTCACAATAGCTTTTACATTTCACACATACACCATAGTTCATAGTTGACTTCAATTTTCCGTGCTCATAAGTATGAAAGTTGTAACCGCGTGTAAAATATATTTTCCAACTCGTAACTTTTACAATTGGTCCTTTAACAAGATCTCTTAGCCACAACGGGTGATTGTCAATCTGAATCTGCATTACAATGGAAACAATCATGGATAAAGTGTCAAAATATTATATATAAAAATAATTTATTAATATTTAATCTATCATTTACTTACATATTTTCTTATCCATGTGGAGAAATCTCTTTCTTTAAGTTTCTAGAGTTGAGATTCATCAATATTCACATATGTATTCTTCAATACATCATCAAACATCCTGAAAAATATCAGAAAAATTCTTTAATATTACAAATAAAATACGCATACACAATTGAATCCATATTTATAGTATGTTACTTTTCAAAAGGCCATAGATATTCACAGTTGAGTAAAACATATGTATGTGCAATTTGTAGATCTCGTTGTGATAGTCATAAATCTTTCGGCTTACCAGCTGTTCGACCAATTCCGTAAAATATATGTGGAACATCTGATATTGGATATCAAAATGCCACACCACCATCAAAACATCTGTCTGGATTTCTATTTCGCGTTAGAACATGTGGCTCGACGTAGTAAGAAGTGAAGAACCATATCTCCTCATTCACGTATTGTTCCACAATTGAACCCTCTAGCCGAGTTTTTTGTTTGGCTTTTTTCTTCAGATGGAACATAAATCTCTCGAATGGATACATCCAACGAAATTGAACTGGACCTCCTAATGCGGCTTCATGTGGTAGATTAACTGTTAGAGGCTCTATAACATCGAAGAATGATGGTGGAAAAATCTTCTCCAGGTTACATAGTACATTAACTATTTTAGTTTTAAGTCTACGAATCACATCTACACTCAAATGTCTCGCATATAAATCCCAAAAAATATGCCAATATCTAAAAACTAAAGTATTAAGTAGTTTATTTAACAATTAATATCTATAAATTATTAATCATTAATTATACTATATAAATAAAACTGATCTTTTCCATAAAATCGAAAATTGCTCAAATCCAAAGTTTCTTTTCAAAAAAATCATATAGTTGTCTTGGCAAACATCAATATTTTGATGAGAATAAACCCAATGATCTCATCATCTTCTTTGTTTCATAATATGACTCAACTGCATTATTATCTTAAGGCAAATAATCTCTTACTAATTGCAATATAGAATCCATGTGATTCTCAGAAAGATTATTTTCAGTCTTCAAATTCATCAAACGTGCATATAAAGACAACCATGAAAGACCACTTCTACAACCATCATAAAGTGGATGCCTAACACTTTATAATATTTCAAAAAAACTTTTCGCTTCTTCATTCAGATCTTCTTCAATATTTTCATCTTCGTTTCTTTCAACGAATACATTTTGCAACATTTCTACATAAGGGTCCATTTCTACATCTTGAGAAGTCTCCAACACTTCATGATGTACAATACCCCTACTAAAATTTTCCACAACATTACTAGGTCATGGTGCAAAATTCTCTCCATGAGATAACCAAATGAAATAATTTGGAGTAAATCCTCTTAAATAAAGATGATTCCAAACGGTTCTCTCATTACGAATTTTTCATTTTTGCATTTGACGCATAGACAAACAAATTTATCGGTTTCTCTACAAACTTGTTGATTTCTCACCATCTTCATAAACTGTGTAACACTTTTATAAACTCCTTCGGTACACCTTGAGTTTCCAGATCAATTCTTCTATACATCCACTGTCTAGAAACAAAAATATTCGATCTCGACGATGATACCATTATAATCAGAAACGATAACAAGATATGTAGAAAAATATATGAGAATTGTGTGTGAGAAATGGATGGAAGAATGAGAGGTTAAATAGATAATTTCAGGACTGATTAAGGACGGATTACGGGATGAGTTTCCCGATGAACCGTCCTAAACACGTCCCTAAATCACTTATAATTCGCGGACGGAATTTGTTGCCGTCCGTAATTTGCGGATGGATTATGTTGCCGTCTGTACATTGTGGACATCGTCGAACACGGTCTCCAGTCTGCAACATATTCTAAAACCGTCCCAAATACGTTCGCAATCATGGAGGACTTAGGGACTACTTCGCAGTCTGCAAATTTGTGAACAAATGTATTTTTCTATCCTTAATCCATCCCTAAATTTAGGGACGGCACTGGTAGTCCGTAAATAAGCATTTTCTTGTAGTGATCAAACCTATGTATCTACATCTTAAGAAAGAACAACAATGAAAAACGAGTAAAGAGAAAGGCTTAGAAAAGCTTAGTTAACCTTTAGATCAATGGCCGCCATGACCTCGCATTTGACTTGTTCTCGTTGATAGTTCAGTCATTTGTTAAACTATTATAGTTTTATCATTTTTTTGCACGATCCAGAAGATCTTGTCTTAATAATCTGATTTTTTTTATGTATTTCCCCTTCTTTTTTTATGTCTAGTGTTGTCTCCAATTTATATAAAATCTTATCAACACTTAAACAACTCTACATTTGAATTATAAAATGAATTCGATAAATAAATCCTCGACCGAGTTAGCCTCAGCTCGAGCCAAACAATTGATTTTTCTGTCTGTATCCCATACAAACCAGATTCAATATTGACATTTTCAGGTAAACCGCTGGATCGAATCAGAAAAAGCTCAGGTCAAACGAATCTACTGGTGTCAAAAGCTTCCCCATTTGACTTACTGTTCAATCGAATTTGTCACCGCTGGGGTTGAACGAATCTTCAAAAGTGATATAGATGATTTGTATTAGCCTAGTGATTAATTGCTCTGTCGCTATGATTCCTTTGGAACTTTTGAACATTTCAATCACATTTGCTTGACCGAACTATTTTGTGCTTGGTCCAACGTTTCCTCTATTTTTTCCTTAATGCTCGTTTTGTGCTAAAGTCGGTCATGTTTGTTTTTAACATGCTCTTTAGTCCCTATTACCTATAAAATCATAAAATGAACAAAAAAATAAAAAAAATAAACTAAAAAGACTAAAACAATCCAAAAAATAATAGAAATATACAACTAATCATAAAGTGAAAATGGTGTGATCAACTGCATATCTTATTAACCGTCTTCCCCCGATTATTCTTTATAGTAAGACTCCTTTTGAACTCCTTAATGAAAAAAGTACTTTAATATGTTCATCTCAAAGTATCTAATTTATGTAAAGATAGACACAAATTTTCACCTAAAACTTTATATGTAGTTGTTTTAGGACATAAACAAAATTATTGATCTTCATGGTAATATATTATTGATTTACAAAAATTTAGTATTCCATTAGAACTTTTTTTCACTCAAAGATAAACCACAATTACAAAAGGTTCTTAGTTTCCTTCCATTATACTTGTTGACTATCATTGCTACATTATTAATAATACATCTTCTAATATTCATCATACTACTACAAATCCAATATACTTTTTTTCTCTATTATACAAGTTAAATTCTGGTCATAAAATGATGAGGAAGAGACCTCGAAACAAATACTAAGTACACACGAACCAACCACAAGGGCTAGTACAAATAAGATGCAGAATATATTCGCTTCAATGGTGGAAAAAAAACTTGCAAATGCACCAGAAGGGCATTAAAAGGCATCAAAGCAAGCATACGTGACTTGCATACAATCGAAAAAGGTCGAGACGAACAAGAATCTGGAGGAGCTCAAGGCACTCGACCCGACCCAACACCTTGGACCAATGTACGCGTGACATCGATGGTCACTCGGCTTGAGCAACAGTGTGCTTGGCCCGAATGAACTTATGAAGGTAAAAAATCATTCTACAAAATGGATCACTCAGTCCGAGCATCTCATAACTCGGCCGAGCACTAATGAAATTGTTTGAGTAGAGGAGTTGCTCGACCGAACATGTTTTAGTTTTCATATTTTAGGATTAGAACTTTATGTGGTGCTCGAACGAGTGGTTACACTACATGACGGATTATTTTTATCAAGTTTGTTAAGTTGACTTATTTTATTTAATTTTATTTTATGGTTTGGCCTTTTATGACTTTTTAACTCATATTTATCTAAATCGGAAAGTTTTCTTTTGCTAATTCGTGAGATTTAGCTAGCGAAATCTTGGAGAGATTCAAATATTCACTCATTTATCAATACTAGATCCCAAGAAAATATGACACAAATATAAAAAAGAAAAACAAAAAAATTATAAAAAGAAAATTGAAGTCCATAAAAACTGGATTATGAATTGTAGACATAGAGACAACGCTATACATTTGTAATGCCAAGATTTAGTTTGAATTTGTTGGTAACTAATATTAATTTTTCTTAAGTTCTAAACTAAAGCAAATAGAAGAATCTATGAAAAATACATTACAACGAATGAAAATTGAGCAAAATATCTTTTGAGAGACGTGAGTTTTATTGATCGACCCTTCATTCATCTTTTCTATTTTTACTAATTTTTTAGTAACTATATATTCAATGTCTAGTTCAAAAAACCATCGTGATTAACAACCACAAAACGAATGCACATCTTAGTTGCAAATGCGAATTCAACAGATGATGGTTGAACTCCGTCGGAGGATGGAAGAAGATCTTACAACTGTCAACCAATGACTTGATCGAGTGGAAAATGCAACACGTGGGGTTCGGGAAAACAATAAAGGAGAGGACCAAATGCAACACATAATACATATCCTCTAAACATGGATGAAAATGAGTATGATGAGGTTCTAGAGGAGGAGTATGACCGTCCCATGAGACGCAACCAATGAGCAAATGATAGGATTGATGATGATGCATACCCTTTGAAACATTCTTTGTTTCGTAATTTGTCTTTGGAGCTTGATTATCTTTTAGTAAATATTCACGTATTATTTGATAAAGTAAATCCATGCAATTTTCAGCTATATTGTGATTTCTTTATACTCATAAATCTATATTATAAAGATAAACGAGATTGACATCCACGATAACCTTTACATATAGATTATTTCACCGCATCCAATAGGTTGAAAAAATCTACGTACCTCATTGTTTGACATCTCTTCATATAGGGGTGTCCAATCCGAGTTTCGGTCTGGATTTCTCGGACTTCCATTCGGGTTATTTTTGTTTCGGTAAACTAGATTCGAATTGAACCCAAATATTTTTCGGTATGGATTCTTTGGGTTTCGGTTTGGGTTCCTAGTTGTTCAGGTTCTGAAGTATTGGACCTAGAATAACCCGAAATACATTTGAATAATTTAGGTAATTAAGGTAGTTTGGATTATTCGGGTTTTAATAAATATTCAGATAGTTCAAGGTTTTAACCAACACAAAAACCAAAGATAACATACAAAACCAACAAAAATACAATACTAAATAATTAAACTCATAACAAATGTCTTAAAATCCATAAGACTTCTATTAAAAAAAATGCCAAAATAGACTCCAAAAACGTTAAAATAAACTTCAAACAACCTAAAAGTTTATCGAGTTTAATTTAAACAAGTAATTTGACTACATATATTATAAAATATTTAGAAAACACCTCTTTAATTTATCATGCAACAGAATGAAATTACATCTCATAATCTTCTGTATGATGTACTAAAAAGCAAAGATTAAACAATAAGTTTTGTGTTATTTAAAAAGATAAAATAAAATAAAGAAAATTTACCTTGAGGAAGCGTATCCAATTGAGATATGAAGACATTCCATTTAACATATAAAAAGATACATATCCATCTAACATATAAAAATATACAACCATGTATTATTAATGCAAGATATGGAAACTTGAAGACATTCCAATGATTCAATCACGTATTAATAAACTCAAAATGTAAACATGAACTATAAACAAGACTATAAATATATAAAATCAATAAATTGAAATTGACGACAAAACAAAAATACCAACGCAGAAGGTTTTAAACAACAATCACGAAAGATACAACATTATCTCTTAGTTATACACACACAATAAGCAAAACACATAAGGTTTCATCAAAAACATATGCAACATATACACTCTTGGTGCCTTAAATAGAGTCTGAACATGGTAGTGAAGTTTTAAGATGAAGATACTATGCAAATTGACAACAACACATCATATTAACACAATGATCATACACTATAAAAGGAAACACAATTCTTAATTAATATTATACAACCCTTTCGAGTCTCCAATATTCTTGATTTCTAATATACAACCCTACCAAGTTCTCAAAATCTATGACAAGAAAAGAAAACATAAGTTAAAAATCGGATTCAAGTATAAGCATCCACAAATCCACTAACACGGATCTTGACACTAAAAACATAGATTAAAAGCCAAATAAAAAAAAGAAGAAAATGCAAATGTAGCATATATTTAGAGATCCAAACATGATCACAAAATTTACGTTAGTTCTTAAATTGGAAATTGACATCAACCAACAAGAACAATATTTTGAATCAATCTCAGATCATATCTACCCATTAAAACCCAAGTAGAATAAAGTAGAAACATCACAAAAAACGAAATTAGAGGATATTGCAAAGGACGTATTGAAACAAAATCAAGATATATGTAAAGAGAAGAATTAGCAAGCATATCACAAATTAAGAGAAGTTAACGAAGAAGCAACCAGAGAAACGACTAAGAAGAAATCAGAGAAGAAGCCTACCAGAAAAGAGATGAGAACGTGGGACGATAGCGTGGACGACGAAAGTGGACGACATGGGAGAAGAGAAGAGTCGATGTATATATAGTCGTTTGTATTAGTTTGGATGGCTGCAGAGAAACAAAACAAAATAGTCGCACGTCACACGAGAGAAGCACGATAAAACCCTGATTTTGTTAATTGAGGTTTTTGGGTTATACTCAAATCTGAACTAGTCCGACATGAACCCGAATGAGTTCTAAAATTTGTACCTATATGGGTTTATATGGTAACTTATATGTAAATTGATTTGGATTATTCAGGTTTGTCTTGTCCAGGTAACCTAGATTGGACACCTCTATCTTCATGCATTTGGATGACGTGGGAGAAGAGAAGAGTCGATGTATATGTGGTCTTTTAGATTAGTTTGGACGGCTGCACAGAAACAAAACAAAATAGTAGCACGTCACACAAGAGAAGCATGACAAAACCCTAATTTTGTTAAATGGGGTTTTTGGGTTATACTTAAACCTGAACTAGTCCGACATGAACCCGAATGAGTTCTGAAATTTAAACCTATATGGGTTTCTAGGGTAACTTATATGTAAAATGATTTGGGTTATTTAGGTCGGTCTCGTCCAGATAACCCAGATTGGACACCTCTATCTTCATGCGTTTGCTCAACAACTTCAGAAAAAAACATTTGACATCATTTCGATATATGGATTAATTGTCGTTGTTTCTACACGACCCTACTCATTTTTCCATTGCTTGCGATTCTTACACAGTCACATCTCTAACACCACTATTTTTACTATGAAAAACAAAACTTGATAATTCTCCATGAAACCTATCTTATGAAGGTGATTACAAACAAATTTTTTTCACTTTGATAATTCATGTTTTATATCTTTTGTAGGGACACAATATTGTCCCATGTTCTTGACACAAAGGTTGCATTGACGTAAAACTCATGAATTATTCCAATCCGTATATGAGTTGTTGTGTAACCTCCTCAGTTATCAGATCTTTTCTTCTATGCATCTACTCTTTTGATATGTATATATTTCTATTTGAAGATGATGATATTGTTTGAAAATATATTTTTAGTTCAAGTGT
Organism: Gynandropsis gynandra; assembly: GCA_036759665.1. Classification (NCBI taxonomy): domain Eukaryota; kingdom Viridiplantae; phylum Streptophyta; class Magnoliopsida; order Brassicales; family Cleomaceae; genus Gynandropsis; species Gynandropsis gynandra. Next base: position 25,287,183 of record CM071868.1, on the reverse strand, counting down.
TGATGCGAGAGAATTCGAGTTTGTTGTATTAATTTCATAATTTTCTACAGATACTCGTTAATTACTAATGGTCAATTTATTTTCAATGATTACGTCAAAAATTTAAATAATATCTGGATATCCATTGGTATTTCAACGGATATTCGTTGATAAAGCGAAAATATTTTCTACGGTTAACCAATGGATACGACCATGCATATCAATGTCCAGTATTCGTTACAATTCGTTGATAATACCAACAAAATTTAACATATTCATGCCCATTGTGAAAATCTGTTGGTAAATATTTCAACAGAATTTCTCCAAGAGTTTGATGGCTAATCTTAAGACACTATTTATGGATGAAAACTTTGTTTTACTGTTATACAATAAGTATTCTATTATAGAGACTGACTAGTAATGGTAAATTGAATAAATAAACTAACTTGATAAAACTGATTAAAATTGATCGGTCGAGGGGTCAAACTTTTTGATCGAGTGTCACGTCAGTCTTAACCCTAAAATATGTATGACTAAATTATGTTGGTCCAGATAAAATGCTCGGGTCGTATGTTTTCTTGCTCTAAACGAGCACTGTTATACTCTGGCTTAGCATTGTCTGATCCTCCCGTTTCTTGCTCCTCTCGGTCTTCTCTTATTGTAGGGGCCTCTTGTAGTCCTTTTAAGTGTTCTGTGATGTTGATAACACGTAATCCGTTGTAGTTTTTATATCATTCTTAGGCTTAGTTTTGAGTAGATTACTTAGATTTCATTCATTTATCGAGTTTATTCGAGGACTTTATCTACATTTCGTGTTTTGCATAGGAAACGAAGACATGAGGAGTAACACGAGAGATGATGGCAATTTAACCCCGAAAACGTAGTTGAGTGACAAGGTTCAACTTGTGCAAGGCCGTAGATTGAAGTGAACATTCAAACACCGAGCGAAAGGAGCGGAAACAACATCTTAGGACATGCACGCTTGGGCATTGGAAGTGTGCCCGCTCGGGTAATTGATGCCAAGACAACCCCGTAGCTTTGCACGACTCGGGTGCTCAAGGAACATGTTCGGGCATGTGTTGCCCGCTCGGGCTAAAATGGGTGTACACGATCGGGCACAAGGCCTGCACGAGCGGGTAGAAGCTGTGCCCGCTCGGGCCCTTGTTTATCTCAACTAACTCCTAAGATTTAGAACGGCCAAACTAAGAGAGATCTGATCTACAAAAAGGAGTTTTCGAACCAGAAAAGAGGGGGACGACTGGGACGATTCAGAGACATAGAGGACACTTGGAAGGATCGAGAAGGACGGAACGAGGGATCCGAAGCATGGAGGATCTATTGAAGACATCGGTTGATAAATAGGGTGCATTCTTATTCTCTTTCTATGTTGAATTTAGATTACTTTTGTATTTTGTTTCCTGAGTTCATGTCCAAGTAGATCTATTGCCATAGGTTAGAGAATATTGCCAACATGTAATGAAGTCTTGTGCTTAATGTGGTGGATCTTAATGCTTTCATGCTTGTACGCCACTTGATATGAATGAATTCGGTATTTTATCATGTTTTCAGATTTCATGGTTGATCTTAATGCTTCAATACTTGTACGCCACTTGATTGATGATATAGAAGTCTAATAAATCTACGCCAGGGCATTAGACTTTGGAACTTAGCCATGATTTAGGGTTTAATCGGTTTAGAATCTACGCCAGGTCAATCGATTGGATCTAGGGATTAGGATAGCGGTTGTAATGCGTCTATGTATGTAAGATGCGCAATAGATATATTGGTATATGCATGCTAGATAGTGGACAAGTCTACGCCAGTCAGTTCCTATAGGAGAGCTTGAATTCCCTGAACTCGTGATAGTATCTAAGACCAATGATCTTGTTAGAACTTCGTTACATCGTTGTGCAACTCTCGACACCTATGGTGGTTAGTCTTTGAGTCATTCCTATCATTAGTTTAGTTTAGTTTGCATTTGCATCCCATCCACTATTGATTTTACACGTCTTATTCATTAGTCTAATAGCTTTAGAGTTGCATCAATTCCTTGTGTTCGACCCTAGTTGCTACACGCTCCGTATTCTTGCGGAAGCGTTAGTCTAGGTAATTTATTACTTGAGTCTACGCACATCAGATGTCCTCATTGGATCGTTATCCATCTTTTCATGTCCATTTGTGCGAATACGTCCCAAATCTATTTTTGCAACAACACTTGTGGTGGATCTAAGATATCGTCCTTATCACTTTCGATCCTAAAAAAACAGGGAGGTTTAGGATTTTGTGATATTGAAAAGTTCAATGATGATTTATTGGCTAAAGAGACATAGCGTCCGAGTATCATTTAGACTCCTTTGCTTTTTAGTCGGCTTTTTAAGGGTATATACTTTTTATATGATTCGATCTTAAATGAAAAATCGAGAACCCACCCATCCTTTGGATGGAGGAGCTTACTAGTTAGGCTTTGGTTACTAAAATGTGGTTGGTGAAGTTGGTTGGGTTAGGAATGACAACATCAATTTAGAATGATACTTGGATAATTGATCCAATGCCAAGATTAGTGATGGGTCGAGATGACCTACAAACCATGAGTCGAATTTAGGTGATCTTTGGAACCATGAGGCCAGCCAATGGGATGAGAACTTGTTACATCTTAATTTGGATGAGGAGGGTCAAGATTGGTTGAGAAACGTACATAACAAGCAAAGTATTAAGGATCGATATGCGTGTATTTTGGCGGAAAAAGGGTTACACAATCAAGTTTGGATATTGGATAGCAACCTAAATGGGGGAACTTCAAAAATACCCTTGTAGGGCTAAAACACTTCAAAAATACCCTTCCCGAAAATCAAAAAAATTTTTAACTTCAAAAGTACCCGTATAAATGTTGATATTCCCAAAATACCCCTGCGA
>CM071868.1:25260490-25270880 GCA_036759665.1 Gynandropsis gynandra | reverse complement strand
TCTTTCATATGTTAATTTTACAAATTTAGAATTCTAATTATATAATTAATTTTGACGTAAAATTAACAAAAAAGGTTATCTAATTTTAATTAATTGAATTGATATTAACGTCACTTTGTTTTAATATATATATATTAATTATTTCTATTTATTTTACATTATACATTTTATAAAAATAATTTTTTAATTGTTATAGTTAAATTATAACTTCTCATTTAAATTTTAGAGTGAGAAGATTTCAAAAAAATAAATTCCATATTTATAGCTATTGATAAAAACTTCAATGTTTGTAACTAATCACACATTTATTTTATTTATTTAATAACATTTACAATATTAAGTTTTATACTCATAAATTATATATTTACTATAATAAATTAAAATTTATTTTACTCCTACATAAATTTTCCATTTTACTTAACAATCATAGACATCTTAATGTATTATTATTTGTCATATATGATATATGTCATATATATATATATATATATCGGATATTATCACACACACATATATATATATATATTATTTTAATGTTTGTAGCTCATAAATTCTATTATTTGTTATTATTATTAGTATCATTAAGAACAAATAAATGTTTTTTTTCATTTTTTCAGGTACAAAAATTTATTCTAAATTCTCAAATATTATTATTTCGATTATCCATTAATTATATATAATTTATTTTTTTAATTCTTTCATTAGAGTTTGTTTTATTTATATGTATTCAATTATTAATTTTTATTTTTATTGAAAATTTATATTAGATTATAGTGAATATATTATCCATGAAATTATTATGTTTTAATTACTTAAATTGACTTATTATTTTAATTTAATCAATTAATAAAAAGACACATGATCATATATCACAATAAACATTTCAAAGTTTTTGTTTATTAAATCACTCTCTCTCTCTTGACAAGTTTATTGAAAAATATTTTAAAAAAATTATACCACTATATACTTTCATTAAAATTGTTATAAAAACAAATAAGTATAACTTTAATTATTAATATTATTTAATTACTTAATCTAATTATTTTTAATCTTTATTTCAATCTAACGTTGAATATACTCATTATTTTCTATTTTAATAATTTTAAAATCCGTGCTATGCACGGGTAATATCTAGTTTATAATAAAACCTATCCCTCAAAAGAAAATAAAACATAGGACAAACGTAATAATTCTGATACGCGCTGGGATCCGATGCCAAGCGCGAAGACAGCTCCATCAACGCCTCATCCAATTGCTGCAAAAAAAAATTAACACTCTGGGATTCCACACAAACTCCTCAGGTTCTTGGACCACCATTTTTTCGGGTTCTTGAACAACCTTCTTTCGCCCTCTCCCTCGCATTGTTCTTGCTCTTTTCGCCGGCGGAGGTTCAACATATGGCGCAGACTCCTTCGATAAAGGTCCAGCACCTGCATAAAATTTATCTCATTAAACACATGGCGACCAATGGGACCAATGCGACCTATGCGACCAATGGGACCCATTCGACTTTAGCGACCCAGTGACACATGCGACATATGAAACCCATGCGACTCTAACGACCCGGCGGCATCAGCATCATCATCACTCACGCACTCCTTCCTCTTAGTCCCTTTTTCCTGCAAAATGACCAATTACGAATACATTATACTTCTACCGACCTAAGCGACTCATGCGACTCAACCGACCCATGCGACTCAACCGACCCGTGCGACCCTCAACCGCCGTGTGCGACCCATGCGACTCAAACGACCCTCAGACACTCCGCGACACTCAAACGACCATTGCGACCTAACCGACTCACTGACACTGACACTCACCCGTTTCAAATCAATAAACTGAGTCTAAGATGGTCATGAAACTACTGCGACCCTTGCTACTCAACCGACTCACGGAGTCGAAGATGTTCATGCAACTCCTGCGACCCTTGCGACCTAACCGACTCACTGACACTGACACTCACCCGTTTCAAATCAATAAACTGAGTCTAAGATGGTCATGAAACTACTGCGACCCTTGCTACTCAACCGACTCACGGAGTCGAAGATGTTCATGCAACTCTTGCGACCCTTGCGACCTAACCGACTCACTGACACTCACCCGTTTCAAATCAATAAACTGAGTCTAAGATGGTCATGAAACTACTGCGACCCTTGCTACTCAACCGACTCACGGAGTCGAAGATGTTCATGCAACTCTTGCGACCCTTGCGACCTAACCGACTCACTGACACTGACACCCATTTCAAATCAATAAACCATTTTGTGACTCGAAAGCTTGCAAAACCCTAGAAATCGAACTACTTACACTTATTGACGCCATTGAAGATTGACTCGTGCTCTCTTCGTGCTCTCTTCGCCAGTTTCCTTCTCGCCAACTTCAAATCGTTCGCCAACTTCAAATCGTTCCCTCTCAAGTTCGAAATCACTTATTTCTTTCTTGCTATCAACTTTTAAACAGGTTTCACGGCGAAAAACTGTTCGGCTTTCTCGTTTTCGGCAGTTTTTCACGTCGAAAAACTGCCGAACTTCCATTTTTCCACGTTCGAACATTAAGGGCAAATTTGTCTTTTCTTCAGTTTTTATTTTTCGGATTTAATAATTATTTTGGGAAAGGGTATTTTTGAAGTGATTTAGCCCTATGAGGGTATTTCTGATATTCCGCCGACCTAAATTGTCTGGATGCTACATCAAAGATTTAGAAATTTATTTAGAAAACTCAAACAGGAACCCTGCAATAGAGAAAGCTTAATTGCAAAAAATTGATGGATTCCCCGATTTTCTTTAGATGTTAGATGGATATTGAGTCTATTAATCATGCTTTTTCATTTGTTTGAATATCATCTAAGTTTGGCTCCTTGCACCTATCTCATCTCTAGTAACTATTTTTTCGATTAGCGTTGACGAGCATAAACTATTTGTTTGCATTCTTAGAAGATACTCTCTTATCTTCTTTAGATGTAAGATGGAGAATGGGTATATCAATGATGCTCTTTCATTTGTCTAAAGATCCTCCATGTTTGGCTCCTTGCACCAATTCCATCCACGATCACTGTTTTTTCCTTCTTCCTCGGTGTTAGTAGATATAAAGTATTTATTTTTAGTTCTTAGAATATGAACGTCTTTCGTTGTTTGTGTTCATAGATTCTTTGGTGAATCTAGAAAATGCAAAACATGAAATTATTTTACTAGACTGAAAAGAGATTTCTTTTGGAGAGCCAAGGTAGGTGTGCTAGTTCAATCTCTGGTGAGCAAGACTCTAACGAATGAGAAAGGTGAGCTATGTGGTTTTGGAATGAAATGCGTAAAGAAACCAAAGACATTATTAGTCATTGAAACGAAAGTGCAACTTATGATTCGCAAGAAGAATGGATGCGTTACTGTAATGGCCTTTGATCTTCCCCAATTAGTGATGTCGCACGGTCTATTGCTCAAAAGGCTAAATTATCTTTTCCTTTTTATCTCATTGTAATTTTTTTGGTGTATAACTTGGGCTGAATGACTGAATGAATCATCTTTTGATAAAAAAAAAACATGTAATCACTAATTAGTATTGATAAACCCAATTGTTTTTGTCTAAAATTTTGTTGTCCAAAATTTTTGTTTTTGTCTAGAAAAAAGCGAAAACTAAAATAAATATTTAAATATTATGAATATACTTTAAGATTTTGTATTTTCTAAATTGATTTTTAGCTTTTTATTATAGAATTTTAAGAATATGTTTGTGCATTTTAAACTTAAAAAGAAAAATGAATAAATACCCATTAAACGCAGACTACTCGGTCTAAACATTAATCACCCGCCCCACTCGTGGCCTACAAACATTACGGAACACAGATTCTCAATAACGATAACATAAGACTGCTATTGGAATAAAAAATCACAACACGTTTGTCAGCGAGAAGATATTGTGACGCAATATAATGCGATTGAGACCTAAAACAAGCAATAGACAAAAAAAAAAAATCAAAATTCTCTTCTGCCTCAGACCTGAAGTTGATGTCTGGTGTCTTCTCTCAGTAAAGACTGAACCCGAAGAACTGGCTGATGATGATCGCCAACCCGAGGCCGATGGCTATGAGGGACGATGCCCACGTTAGTTTCTCGGTTATCCTCGGGACCTTATCCTTCAAGGCTTGGCTGCATGATCCTATGAACACCGTATAGCTTCCCATTGCTATTACTGTGCCAACCAAGAACATTATGAGAAATGCAGCCCCGGCTAAGCGAGAAGGCAAAGCCAACGCAGGCAGAACCATCATCAGAGCATCCGGTTGTAACCCATGAACGATCCCTGTTGCAAATGTTGCAAACCCTATTTTCTTTTTCGGGGTTGAGGCTTTCTCGCCCTGCAAGCTGCTGGTATCGGTTTCACCATTATCCAAGGCAAGTGCAGGGATTTCAGAAGCTTCTCTGATCCCCATAGCACCAATTACAAGTAGGGTCAAGCCCACAACTCTTGTACCCCAAGTTCTTATGACTTCAATGTGAAGCCGATCCCTTAGAAGTAAAAATAATAAACCGAAGATGAGTTGACCAGCATCGTGGCCACATCCCCAAAGGGCTCCAACAGCAGCACTTTCCATTCTGGTGCGCCCAATTGAAAGTGGTGCCAAAGCAGCAAGGTGATCAGGTCCGGAGAGTGTATGCAGGCAACCCGCAAAGAAACCAGTCCAAGCACTGCTCAGTACTTCAGTCCGGAGAAGATTGTTACCTACAGCGGCACCTCCAGAATTTGTAGCGGTTTGAAAGCTTGCAAAAGCAGGCGGAGCAAGAATGGGATTGAGCAAAAGCACAGTTACTGCAGAGATTAGGATGACTGTTCCAGTAGATATTAGCTGCAAAATATCACAAATTTGCGCACATTGAATAGATCCATTACCAGCAGAACAGGAAAGCACAAAGACTGGAATGGGTATAGACGAGAGAAAAGTGAGGGCCATAAAAGAGTCTTAAAAGTTAAAAAAGGATTAGCACACAAGGCCTTCTCAAGTTCCCAAAACCCTAAACAAGTCATACATGCCATCAAGATTTGAAAACCCGATGCACGTAAAACAGTCATTGATAGGCCGACTAACGCACATACTTGTGTGCTTTGCCATTACAGGTAGATACACAGGGCAGACAAGGAGTATGGGTTATCTATATATGATAAGAGTTCCATTCGAAGAAATATACAAAGGATTAAAATACAGATTATACTGCAGAATAAACATTCAGCTATTGCAGGCGAGTTTAAGTTCAAATGTATCAAAATGAAATCACAAACACGAATGCTCAATGTTCCAGCAACGAATATCGTACTGAGTAATGATCATGATGCCCAAAAACATCAAATTCTGGAATCAATAGAATCTGATTCCACTATCTTTTGAAGTGCCAGTTATAACATACAAAAAATATTCTTCCTGATAATAATCTGAGGCATGGATAATTAAATTCTTTGCAGCCAACGGGAATCAAAAGCTATGCGCCCTAAAGAACCAATTCCAGGAGATCCACTATCAAGTTGATCCCTTGGCATCAACACAGGACCATACAGACTAAAATTTGACAGCTAAAACCCCAACAGATTTGTGCTTTTCTAGCTTCATATGATAAATTACGAACTACTTCGTGTATTCTCTTATCCCTCAACGACTGAAATCCAAACCCCATAAAACCCTAACCCACCAACCCAAAATTCAACCTAAATTTTCGCAGCCAACGAACGGATACGTGATCAAACAAAGAAACGAGGACTTAACAAGCATCGACACTAACAGAGTGCATAGTGGATCCGGAGATCCCAACATTTAACGGTATTATCACGAAAATTCGATTACCTTTCGCTGCTCACAAACTTTCCTGGCGATCCACTCAAGGAACCCGGAGTTAGGTTTCGATCCATCGGCCGAATCGAACTGGGAAGAAGAAGAAGAAAGAGACCCAAACAAGGAATTGCTAGTCTGGATCGATTCCGAATACGAACGAGGAGTCAGGTTCTGGTGGTGGTCGCAGGAAATTGAGTTGACTCGGCGAGACTCGGGCCGGCGAGAAGAGGCGAAGCGGAGAGTCAGCGAGTCGAGACGATGCAATCGGGGAAGGAAAGAAGAAGCCTTCGATTGGAGTTTCAAAGGAGCTACGTAGGACGAAGATGGTGACTGGAGAAGCCTTTCCATGGCGTCTCCTACTGCCCCTCACACGCCTCGGCGGCTAAAGTCTCAGAGCACTGAGACGAGAGAGAGAGAGAGAGAAAAAGAGTACGTGCACTCGGGTGAGGATAACTTTTTTTATTCTTTTCAGACAAACAAAATATGTTGTTTTTAAAGGACAAAATACAGAAAAATTAACTAATTACGGCAAAAATATGAAATTACCAGATAAAGTTGTGTGAAATGACTAGATACTTCATAAATTAAAGTTTACTTACAATATACAAATCATTTTCTTACTTTTGTGCCAATGTTGAATTAATATACTTAAAACACTAGTTTGTACTAATTTTGAAATATTTAAAATTAAATTGGTAGTCTGATAACAAAATACTATGTCTTTTGTTATTTAATTCGTGAATGCTCTCAAATCTATTGCCTTAATGTTGTTGCACAATTTCTATTTTCAATTATTGCATTAGAAACCCTTTAGGAATTGAAATATCGATTATCCTTATTATTTCGAATTTAACAAATTAAAATTAAAATATTTATAATTTTATAAATCCCAATCGAAGTGAGGTAGTTGCATCGTATTGGTGAAGTGGCAACAATATCCCACGAGGCATCCACTTTCCTAAAACCCTACCCTTAGTATAGGTATACTTGTACTTAGGATTCGTAATATGAAACTATTCCATTTAGGACAACTCTTTCTATATTTTCAAAGATACCACGTTACGATCTTTAGTAATAACGTATTCCATGGTATGATATGCCACACAAGGTTGAGTTGACGGCAAAGATGTTCCTAGAAAAAATCAATTTAAAGACGATGAAATTTTTTAGGCTCATTTTATACGTACTTTTTGTTGGGAATCGTATGGAATTAAGAACAAAATATTCATTTGAAAAGAAAAATTTATTTGTAATAAAGTACCAAAAGATCTGTCAACAATTAAATACGAAAAGATTCTTCTGGAAATAAAAACTGAAAATTAAATGTCACATCTAATTTTATCATGAGCCATCGTCCGATGAGAGATGCTTCCTGACTTCCCGACAGTGGAGAAGATGCATTCTTCTTCTTCTTGGAAACGAACACGATATCTCAACCGACCAAACTCATTTCGAGGATCACATGAATAGTTCAAGATTAGGAATCATCGGGAACGCATAAGATAGTGGTGGAAGAAGATAATACGATATCATTAATTTATGGACAAATAAAACCATCAAGAATTAGTAGTAAATGTTATACTATGTTGTCGCACATCGATATTTAACATAGTAACATATTCCACTTCGATTATGATGTGCATGCTTCAATATCAAACCTAGTTGTGAAAGTGTTACATTAAGTTATTCTATTTCAGGTACTATATATTTTATTTTAACAATTCTAAACTCTTAACCTAAGCTTTGGTTTGAGTTAGACCAATCTTAAATTTGAAAAAACAAAATGTTAAAAAACAAACAGTATTTAATTTTAAAAATAAATGATCAAAAATATTATCCATTCTAATAGAATATAGTTTATAAATATAAATGTGACTCAACTACGAAAAATAGATACTTTTAAGGGTGCTAAGTAAGTTAATCCAGACTAATTCATATTTTATATGGTTTGTAAAATTTCATCTCAGTCTAACTTATCAAAATCCTAGGATTATATAAACCAAACCACGAGTGGTAATTGTTTTTTAAAAAATTACAACTTCAAACATTATTATTTTTCATTCATAAACAATATATAAATAACATAATACCATAAAACAAAAATAATATAAATTACAATAAAAAAAATATGAAGTAACACTTCAAAAAATATTAATGGTATGATTGTAACACACCTATTCCGGAAGAACTTTGGGACTAAGAGTGTCCACCATTACCTCCAAGAGATAACAACATGTATCATCGTTCAAAACCATCTATAAAACAAAATAAATATTGTATTTGAACTAAAAGTGATCTGAACCATATAGTAAAATAAAATACATAAACCCATAGTCACAATAAATAAAATATACATATGAAATGCAAAATAAAGCTTATCGAAATCCCTTGCATGTCTCTCCTATTAGTCCACATGGAGCTTTGATGTTGCTACTGAACCTCATTATTGTTTTTTCTCGTCATAACATGTTCATCCACGACAACCCACTAATAGGGTGAGTACGAAAGACACATTCAATGAGACCAGAACTTGTATGTATTTCGTACCACGTATTCTCCTACTCTTAACTCAATAACACAAAATAATGATCTATAATCACACTAAAGAAATACAGACATGTCAACCTAACTCGACCGAGTATCTTATGTCTAAGACTAGTACCACACTAGATCATAACTCATCGAGTCCACAAGACTCTAGCTCATGTATACACTCGCAAAGTTGAAAGGACCCCAACACACTAAAGGGTTTGCAAGGTCACAACGTAGCCCAGCCATCAATACAATACGACACTCTATTACTCGAAAGGTTACTACTAATCCAACACAATACGGTGCTAGCAGATCCATTGATTTGACTAACTACAACGCTCCATCACTCGAAAGGTTACGTCGATCCAAGTGTCGTAGTAATAACGTCGTCGATCTGATGCTCCTCACATGACATCTCTCATCGACACGTTCGACATGCATTCTTTCTAAGGTTCGAGTGTAAATCACTCAATCGAGCACACTAGAGAAAATGTTCACTCGGTTCTATCATCAAACAAAAAATATTGACGTTGTCCGATCCTGACACTTGGTCAAACGTCAATTTTCCTGATTATCCCTAATCACTTAAGGTTCACTAGAAATTAGCTCATATATATGTCATCAATCCTCATACGACAATTTTAGGATTTAATCAAATCTTTATTTATAACATCTGAATTTTTCTGTTATGAATTTTCTAGAAATCCTACTGTAATCATGCCTTATTTTAAACGTAAATATTTATCCACAAATCAACAACAAAATCGAATTTTGGATGGAAAAATATCATCACATTAACTACCCTATTATAGATTCATTCAAATAATCAATCTTAGTAAAGTAAATCTTCAATTTGAACAATAATGGCAAAAGAATAATTTGAAGTTTCACATAATCCTTACAACTAAATCAAAACGAAAATAAATGAATATGATTTCCTTCTTTCTTTTCTTTTCTTTTCTTCTTATTTTTTTTTTCCACATCATTTCTCTTTCCACTGAAATGTGCCGGTGATACTATTGTTCCTTTTTTTAATCTAATTAATCTAAACTTAGATTAATACAGTTATAATTAATTGGACCTATCAGACTTACATTATTATTTTGCACTTTTAATTGAATGTACATTTATTTTGTTTTATACTCGTTGTGAGTTTTATGAGTTACGTTTTATAACATCAACCTGAAAATAATAAGATATCATGTCATTTTTTATTTCTAAAAATACACTTGTTCGTTTCGTTTTTACATTTTTCATGTCGAGACTCTCAAATTTTACGCAAAAAAAAAAAAACTCATTTATATTTGATTTTCGTGAATCTATGGAATAAAAAATAATTAAAATTATTTAAATAATTATTATGAAGCTCACAAATTTTAATGCAAATTAGTAGATATCTTATTTCTCACATGAAAAAGAAATCAAATCAAATATTTTTGGTATTTTATATTTATGACCGTTTAAATATGCATTTCGATCCAAATATACTCTAATTTGATAAAAAAAAAAAATCGGTGGACACGACAATAACCTGAAATAATCTATGAACTTATAAACACCAAAGTACAACAAATAGAAAACATGCGACTTTGGTTGGAAAATTAGAGTTTTAAAATCAAAACGATGTAGTTCAACTAATTAATGGATTACATCAACATTTCTCCTATTTCACATTCTAATCTAAACATTTATGTTAATCGGTTTAACTAAAAAGTCTAATTAACGATAAAGCAATGCATTTACTTGAAAATATGTAATAAAAAAGAATTCGAAGTAATGATAAGGGGTAACTTCAAAAATACCCTCGTAGGGCTAAAACACTTCAAAAATATCCTTCCCGGAAAAGAAAATATTTCTAACTTCAAAAGTACCCGTATAAATGTTGATATTCCCAAAATACCTCTGCGACTTTACGACCCAATTTGACCCAGCGACCCAGTTTGACCCTGCGACCCTTGTCCCTCTGCGACCCTTGTTCCTTTGCGACCCTTGTTCCTCTGCGACCCTTGGACCCCTGCGACTCTTGTCCCTCTGCGACCCTTGTTC
>CM071868.1:25241204-25253059 GCA_036759665.1 Gynandropsis gynandra | reverse complement strand
ACTGACACCCATTTCAAATCAATAAACCATTTTGTGACTCGAAAGCTTGCAAAACCCTAGAAATCGAACTACTTACACTTATTGACGCCATTGAAGATTGACTCGTGCTCTCTTCGTGCTCTCTTCGCCAGTTTCCTTCTCGCCAACTTCAAATCGTTCGCCAACTTCAAATCGTTCCCTCTCAAGTTCGAAATCACTTATTTCTTTCTTGCTATCAACTTTTAAACAGGTTTCACGGCGAAAAACTGTTCGGCTTTCTCGTTTTCGGCAGTTTTTCACGTCGAAAAACTGCCGAACTTCCATTTTTCCACGTTCCAACGTTAAGGGAAAATTTGTCTTTTCCTTAGTTTTTATTTTTCGGATTTAATAATTATTTTTGGAAAGTGTATTTTTGAAGTGATTTAGCCCTTTGAGGGTATTTCTGATATTCCGTCTAATGATAATTAAGTGGACAATTTTAATTTGATATCAATAATTCCGAATTGCACAAACTTATGGCCCAAACCTAAACCCACGCGCCACGCACACTCCTCCACACGATCATCCCCTCTTTCATTCCAAATATATTGGTCCATCAGGTCCAGTGTACGCAAATATAAATATCATATATATATATATAGGCATTTTAATACCTAAACTCTTAAACCTTTATGTTAATATCTAAATTTTTAAAATTTTATGTTGTAATAACTATATTTTGTAAAATAGTTAACAATAGCTATTAGCTAATAGAGTTTTTTTGTTTAGTTAATCAAAACAATATAATCAGAAAATTTTTGAAAGTTAAGGTATAAAATGTTTGATATACAAATTTCGATTTAAAATGTGAATCAAATATTTAAGTAAATACATTTTTAATTTTCTATTATTAAAGATATGTACATGTGAATCTTGATCACCAAATACTATAATAATCAATGTTCAAGAAATCGACCTAGGTAGTGGTCGGGCGTCCCGAGTAATGGCAAATCGGGGCTTTTAGGCGTTTTGGCTGCCTAGGCGGCTGATTAATCGCTCGACGGCCGTCTAGGCTCGACTGCATGTTTCAAAGCAACAAGAAAAATGTAGGTTAGCAATCAAAGAAGCACAAGATAAGAAGAAACAACAGCTAGTGAAAGATATGATTATTCGTCATTCAGGTCTTATTGATAGATATGCTTTGCTTAATTTGGAATCTTCTACAAGTTTAGGATCGACATTGAAGAAAAAAATATTCAAGATGCTTTTGCTAAAGAGAGGTTGAACAAGGTTCATGAATATATTACTAGGTGGTTTTACACTCACGGTGTTGCTTTCAATATGATTGATAATGATGAGTTTAAGATGTTGGTAGAGGCGATTGGATTATATGGACCCGGTGTTACCCCACCAAGTCAATACCAACTAAGAGAGTTGTTATTGAAGTCTGAGGTTGAAAGGATGAAAGGTCTGGTAAAGGAACAAAAAAAGAGTGGAGTTTGAATGGATGTTCGATTATGACGGATGCTTGGACATATAGAAAAAGAAGGAGTATTATGAATTTATGCATCAATTGTAGAAAAGGTACGTCAAGTGAGGCACATACGGGACAATTCATATTTGAATATGTGAAAGAATGCATTGAGAAAGTTGGTGTCGATAATGTTGTTCAAGTGGTAACAGATAATTCTACTAATAACATAGTCGTTTCAAAGTTGTTAAAGAATGTGATGCCCTAGATATTTTGGACATCTTGTGCAACTCATACAATAAATTTGATATTGGAGAGTATTGCAAAGCTTGATAAGTTTAAAGAAACGATAGAAAAGGGTAAGGTGTTTACAATTTTTATTTATGCTCACCGCAAGACTTTATCGATGATGAGGAATTATACTAAGAAGAGAGATATTATGAGACCTAGAGTTACTAGATTTGCATCAACTTATCTTAGTTTACAAAGTTTAGATGCTAAACAAGAAGGATTGAAGATGATGTTTGCTAGTAAAGAATGAGCAGATTGAAAATGGTCAAATCATCCTAAGGGGAAAGCGGCATATAACACGATGATGAGTTTCTCGTTTTGGAATGGCGTAACGTTGTGTTTGAAAGTATTTGCACCTTTGGTTAGAGTGCTTCAATTAGTTGATGGAGATGAAAAACCATCAATGGGGTTCTTGTATGTAGAGTTGCAAATAGCAAAACATGAGATATGTGCGGCTTATAAAAATATCGAGAAGAATTATAAGCCGATTGTTAACATCAACAATAAAAGGAAGGTTTGATAGTCCTCTATATTTGGTGGCATATGTTTTGAATCCTCATTACACTTATAAGGATTCGAATATTCAATCTGATGGCAATGTGGTAGCTGCTATTAAGTGTGTGGAAGCTTTTTTTCTCAAATGATTTTGATGCTCAGTGTTCGGTAATTAATGTCGAACTTCCAAAGTATAAAAAAAGGAAGGCAACTTTGGAAAACCATATGCCATCAAAGGATGCGAGAAAAATGAACAAAGTTGTGATCCAAGTTTGTTTTCCACATTTAATTTATCCATTTCATTCTTGTAAATCATATATAATGTTTTAACTTTATGTTTTACATTGTAGTCGATTGGTGGGATATTTACGGAACGAGCACACCTCATTTGAGAAAATTGGCAATGCGGATTCTTTCTTTAACAACTAGTTCATCAGGATATGAACGAAATTGGAGTACTTTTGAAGGAGTAAGTGATTAACATAAATCATTTTTATTTTTCCTTATAGTTGTATGAATAATCATTTATGGTCTCGTGTAGGTACATAAAAAAAACGAAACCCACTTGATACCAAAAGGTTGAACAATATTGTTTATGTTCAATTTAATGCGAGGTTGATGGTTCAACGAAAAAACAAATGAACAAGACTTTGGATGTGCTTCTATCTAATAATTCATATCATATTCAAGATTGGATTGTTGATAGTGAAAAAAGGGAGATGAATCAATGGAAGCAAATGAACAATCAAACCAAGAAGATGCGATAACGTGTGTAGGGGTGTAAAATGAGCTGGCTCGGCTCAGCTCGCCTTCAGCTCGCCAAAAAACGAGCTGGCTCAGCTCGGCTCGTTTTTTAAACGAGCTGGAAAATCCTAGCTCAGCTCGGCTCGCCTCTAGCTCGCCAAAAAACGAGTTGGCTCGCGAGCCAAACAATTTAATTATTTTGAATTAGTTGTAATATCATATATGATAAACATATCAAACGAACCAAATAAAATATCGAAAATATGAAAACATTAATTCAAACATAATGTTATAAAATATCAATTGTACTAAATAAAAAATAACCTTCTCGAATAAAAAGTATAAAATATCATCGTAATTATTCGATCGCTCGTAATTTTACTAAATTGTTTCTTTATTTTGTTATATCAATTATTAGAAAAAGGAAAAATATATTATAATAGTATATTATGTTTAAACAATATATTTAGAAAATACCCAGCTCGGCTCGCTTAAATATGGTCCGAGCTAGAGCTGGCTCGCGAGCCGACGGCTCATTTTACACCCCTAAACGTGTGACAGTTCAAGAAATCAAGTGGACGATTTGCTTGTGGTTAGAGAGCTTGATGAATTTGATTTTGATTCTGAAGAAGAAGAAGTTAACATAGGTTTTGAATCCGACGAAGAAAAATTCAATGAAGAATATGGAGAAGTGGAATTAGATGATTAAGTGTGTTACTTATTTGTTTTTGTTATTTGTTTCAAACTTAATTGTGTGGTTTTAAACAACTAAACACTTGCAAATGTTTTAAATTAAAAAATTGAAATATATTATTTACACACACACATATATATAAAAATAATATATATACACATTTCCACCTAGCCACCGCCTAGGCACTAGGCGCTGGGTGTCCGTCCGCCTAGGGCCTAGGACTTTCTTGAACCTTGATAATAATTAAATGATTTTAAATTTCAAAGAATATAAATTTGAATATAGAAGAGTTTATGAATTTCTCTTACAATATGAAGAAATATATATCGGATCAAGATAACTTTTTGATTCGTTCACTTAATATTTTAGAGAATTACATCGTCCAATTGTTCTTGAGAACTACCTTTCTCTCAGACACATATGCACGTTTTGTTGCAATTTGTCACTTTTCTCTAATTGATGCATCTTTTGTGTGTCTAGACGAAATTTATACGAGAAATACAAAAGAAGAAGGATATCATATGATATTCACATATTCATTATTACTAATAGAACTATGGTTTGCATAATGGTTTTACCAATATGCCTTTCTCCTTATCTGGTTTGGTAATGGTTGTAGAAGAAAGTCGATGCAACGCTTGATTTTCGAGTACGCCATCTGATCATATCCTAAAAATCCTCACCTTGACGAGCTTAAAACCTTCTCCATTTGGACCAGTCTTATATTAATGTTGAAAGTTTGATTATTGTTGTCTCATATAATAGGCATATTCAAAATTAGAACCTAGAAGTCTCTTTGTCATAACATCTACTAGATTTATTATTGTTATAATTTTCTTGACTTGAATTTTACCTTTTGTGATGACATCTCCGATGAAATGTAGTCTAACGTCCATATGATTCTCAATTCGATGGAATTATTTGATCTTAAAGCGGATATTCTATAATTTCACATTTGATGTTCTTTTAGGATAAACATTATTCTTGAACAATCAAATGACACTTTGTGAGTTACACCATACCTATACGTGCCATGGTTTGATCCTAAGTCTTCAATAATCATTCTATTATTTATTCTTTTAAAACTATGTATTCGACTTCAATGGATAAGAGAACCACTGCATTCTAGTTTCTTGATTTCCAGTTCATTATGTTTCCACCAATCTTGTAAGCAAAACCCGTGATTGACCTTCATTTATCTAGATTTGTTGCATGATCTGAATCATATAAACTTGTGTTGTTAAGCTCATCATCTTTCTAATACTTCAGCATTAAACTTAGTGATATCATAACATATCGAAGAATCCATTTTGCCGTATTCACTGAGAGATGACTAAATCATGAATCTACTCACGAAATCCATGTTATACGCTAAACCTGGACAAGATCCAAAAATTGAATTCATAAGATTTCCTACTATGTTGGTGAAAAGGATTGCATTAATCTCTAAGCCTCCTTTTTTTTTAATCTTTTTCTACATTGAGCTTAAATTAAGTTCCTTCATGTGTTTTTACTCTCTTGTATTAGACATTCTAAAGACGTTAACAACCTTATGGAGATAGTCTAATTAAGATAGTTTAAGAATTTTATTATCTTTGTCTCTTATAATATTCATTCCTATGTTTCATTTTACTTTTCTCAAATCCTTCTGATATGATCCTAGATCGAAAGATAACCTATTAGGTGATGGATTGGTTCTCTAAACCCCAATAAAAACTCGTGATCTCTAAGAACCTAAGCTTATGTCCCGAATAACGGTCCTAGACCCCGATAGAATCTGGTTAAAGAATGTAGGATGGTCGAAGACGCTCAAGCGCTGGCGAAAGAAATGCTTGATAAGCCAAACATGAACTCCACGGATCGAACATGACAAGTTCGAAAACCAATTCTAAGAGAACTAAAGAGAAAACCTCTCAATTTTACTTCAAAATCTGTGTCTATTTTCATTCAACTAAAGAAGGGTATATATACAAGAGAGAAGCCAAGAATTTTCATGCAAAATCCATGGAACCTAAGAAACAATAGCATAAGAGTTTCCAATCTTGAAACCAGTTCAACAAAAATGCTAAAACTATGAAAAAGAGAAGGTGTAAATGTCTTCTTTTAATGACTCTTCAAATTCGGACTGAATTCAGTTCATTGATGTCCAAGTTGATGCGTTATCAGAGTTAAATAAATAACCTAAACTACCCGCAAGTGCACGGCACGTGTGTAGTATTTTAGGTGTCGATCCCACAGAGACTACGCAACACTACCTAAACCCGAACTACGAATCAAACTTGCTAACGAAAGAATGTGGATGAAGAATGAAATACTGAAAGTAAATAAACTACTTGGGTTCTAACGATAAGACAAACGTCCTAGGAATCTAGTTTCACCACAAGACTACCGAAACCAACGATCAACCTACCTATCATGCAATCCCTGTTAAAGCTATCTAAGGCAGACGATCCTAACATGATATCTACCCTCTCTCAAGGCATAGACACGTGATCTAGACAAGCTGCCCCCTACTTTCGTGGCTGACACCATGAACTAAACCCATAAACTCTGTGATTCGCCCGTTCACCCTCAACCGTTGCTACCCTACTTTCGTGGCCTAACCTCGGTTGTTCTAAACCTGACTTTCTAGGACTAGAATTCTCCTTTCGGTCCTTCTCCTAACCCCACACATGCATCTATGTGATCAGCGCAAACACAAGTAAATTAAAGCACTCAGACAGAGAATAGATAAACTAAAACGGGAAGATGCATTCAAAATAGATCAAAAACGGTCTCGGGATAGCCAAGGGCTAATCCCTTCTCCTAGAACAAACAAACTACTCGCTCATGCGTCTGTAAAGAAACATAAACATAGTAGAAAGTCTAAGGAACATAAAAACCAAACAAAACCGAAGTGGTGCTGCTTGATCTCCAACGCTCCTCGCTTATCTCTTCGCAAGAATCTACTCTATCTTCGCTGAATTGTTCTCCTCTGTATGCTTCCTGTAATGACGTCTTTTTGCCTCCTTTTAAGCCTCCTAAACCGGTCCAATTGTTGCCTAAATTGCCCCACGAGTTCCCTTATGTTTTAAGTTAAGTTTACTTAAGTTTTGAGCAGTTTCGGGCCGCTACCCGCTCGGGTAATGAGTGTACCCGCTCGGGTGCGGCTAGCGCAGTTCGTGCGCGTCCTCTGGTGCTGGAATGGTGCCCGATCGGGCATGGCATGTGTGCCCGCTCGGGCACAAGGAAAAATGGTAGGGAATGCTTGCCCGAGTCGTGCTAAATGGTCCACACAATTGGCCGTAGGTTTTGCCCGATCGTGCAAAGGTTGTGCCCGACCGGGTGAGGCTTTTCCATGCTCAATCTCGTCCCGTTTGTCCCGTGATGATCCCCAAAGTTGTCCTTAGCTCCGTGCATGTCCTTTTAGCTCCAAAATGATCCAAATACGCGTAAGAACCTGTAAGAACATGAAAAGCACGAAAGCAAGTAAAACGGATACGGAATCATACGTAAAACATCACATATGTATCAAAAACGTCTCCTAAATCGTGCAAGAAATACGTATGAAAACGAGATGATCAAAATCCCCCAGACTTGAATGTTTGCTTTTCCCTAAGCAAACGTAAACGTGGAATACATGGGGTATGAAAATACGAGAATTCCCCTTCTCCTAGAAATACCGCTAAAGCGAACCTAACCGATCAACTAGCACGTCGAGAGCAAATTCGGCCTAATCGAGTTTTCAGCCTTAATTCTAGGTCCACCACGGTTACCCATGAGAAATTAAATCAAAGGAGACTAGACACGCTATCGTAACTCCCTCCACCAGACAAGACTTCAGACTATGCTAAACCTAGGTCAACCGAGGATACTTGTTTCTTTCTTTCCGAGCTTCTTTCTTTCTTTTTCTCTTTTCTTTTTCTTTTTCTTCTTTTTATTTTATTTTAATGACTTTTTGTTTCTTTTGTTTTCTTTTATTTTTTTCTTTTCCATTTTTTTCTTTTCTTTTCTTCTTTTTCTTTGCATACACACTAGGCTTCTAGGACGTCGGATTTGAAGGGATCCAGCCTCTACTTAGACCCAGACTACCGATGACGGTATACTCATGCATCTCGTGTAAGAGTGCAGCGGAGTAGGCGGCTTTTTATGCCTTGCCCTTAGGACGTAGAAAGATGATCGCCAACCCACCACTTAGACCCGAGCCACCGAAGGAGTAACAAGGCGGAGTGTTAGTGTGCGCTTTTTATTCTGCAAAACTAGCTTGATTTTATATGATCCAATAATCCTCAATATAACCAAAGTAAAGCGTCGTCTACACGAAATATGACCATCTGGGTAGAGAAAATCAACGACAGACCAGCCTAGCAACCTCTTCTAAACATCCCCACAAGCAACACTAGGATTCCCAAGAACTACGACCTATTGTTTTTCAGCCGACTAATAAGCTCTAACGCATAGGAAAACCTAGCTCAATCATGCAAAGTCTCACGAAAAGGTTAAAAAGTCTCACGGAGAAGGTTAACTTCTTAAGCATCCTAGGTTCGGGGTTCATTTCAAAACGTGGCACCGGACAAGTGCCTTGGGACGACTCTGACTCATGAAAACAAAAAAACAAACTAGAAATCGCAAAAATAACCTAAAAAACTAAAAAAAAAAGTCAAAAGACAGTGAAACGAAACCACCTGACAAACGTGAGCTGCTCCCCCAGACTTGAATTGAACGGCGTCCTCGACGTGAAGCTCCGATGGAGGGTGAAGGAAGTGGAGCACGTTTGTGGTGTTATTTTTTGTGTTTTTTTCTGTTTTTTTTTTGTTTGTGAAAAATAAATAACCGAGTCTTTAACCCAAATACTAAGAAAATTAAAAGCAAACAGCTGGGTTGCCTCCCAGAAAGCGCTTATTTAACGTCATAAAGCTTTGACGTCTCCATTCCTCATACGTGCGCGACGGGTGGATCGGAAAGGGAAATGGAGTTTCCACTTTCGATCGGTTGAGCGGCTTGGTAGAGCTTAAGCCGCTGTCCATTGGCGTTGAACGTGTCACCCGCATCACTCCATAGTTCCACGTCTCCTACCTGAAAAGGATCAGACCAACAAGACAGTAGGTTGCCCGAGAAAGACTTAGGTCGAGAATTAGAAAGTGGAACGAAATCACCTGATTGGAAGTCATGAGGTAGAGTCTTCTTGTCGTGCCATCCCTTAGGCACATCATGCACGGGGTTCACTTGCTCGCTGTCCAAGGTTGGATAAGGGGTATCTGCGTTGAAAAGTTTAATGACATCTTTTTCCATTACCTCGTGCAAGTGCGGGTGCAGCCTCCTTTGAATTTCGGGTGAAGGTTCGTGGCTATCCTCCCTATAATTTCCGTACATACACATTGAAGAGCTGAGCCTCTTACGCTTCTTCACGCGTGTGGGATGTTTTCTCATCTCATCTGCGCTCATGTTAGCATTCAAAACAGCAAGATATGTTTTATCGGAATCAACGTACTCATACCGAAAAGAAGATGGTGGAATGGTGGAGGATCGGGCTCAAGTTCGGACGTCTTTTCCGCTGTGAAACCAGCATATATATCACGTGGCATCTCCTCACGTGGGGCGTCTCCTAGTGCTTCAATGGCGCTCATGAATTTCGTATACGTCTCAGCTCCTTCGTCTGCAAATCCTGCATTGTTGCAAACTCGTGTCAAATACCGTAAAAGAGAATCGGAAACACTTACTTGATCGTGCGTGTCTTTCTCTAACTCGTCCAGCGAATCTACTGTAAAGCAAAATTCCTTGAGTTGTGATTCGTCCATGGGTCTGGGCAGGATGAATTCGATCGTTTCATCTTTGACATGTAAGGACAGCTTTCCTTGTTGTACATCTATCATCGCACCTGCAGTAGCTAAGAACGGCCTACCAAGAATAATAGGTGTTCTAGCATCTTCCGTTATCTCAAGTACAACAAAATCAGTGGGAATGCAAAGCTTACCTACCATGGTGGGAACGTTTTCAATGATTCCCACCGGATGTCTTACCGTACGATCCGCGAGGCGTAGAGACATCTTCGTAGGTTTAAGATTCCCAAACTCCATCCGCTTGAAAACTGTGTGTGGCATGATACTCACGCTTGCCCCTAAATCACACAAAGCATTTTCAATATCGAGATTACCTATTGTGCATGGAATGGAGAAGCTTCCGGGGTCCTTCAACTTAGGTGGCAGCTTGTTCTGAAGAATTGCACTGCATTCCTCGGTGAGTGCTACAGTCTCGTTCTCTTCGATGTGCTTCTCTTTGGACATTACCTCTCTGATGAATTTGGCATAGGCATCTTTTGGAGTGCTTCCACGTTTGGCATGTTGATGTCTAGCTTCTGGAGATCTTCTGTAGATCTGCCCACTCTCTCTTGGTTCTTACTGCTTATCAATCGTTGAGGAAACGGTATCGGAGGTACGTACGCCGGAGGAGCAACGTATGGCTTATCTAAATCTGGTTCGACTCCTTCCATAATCGCAACCTTACCTCTTCCTCTATCCAAAGTCGTACCAGCAGCATCCCCTCGCTCTTTTGAGGGCGGATTCTCAGCCTCATCATCGCTGCACACAGAAATAGCATTCACATGCTCTCTCGGGTTAAGATCGGGCTTACCGGGAAGCTGTCCGGGATTCCGAGAGGATGAGGCGGCCTGTTGTGCTATGGAGTTTTCCAACATCTTCACATGTGTACTGAGAGACTCCATTTGAGTTTTAAGCTCACTAATCGCTGTCCCCACATATGCGTTGAATTTGGTACGAATCGATTGTTGCTGCTTCTGCTCCTTCATGAATTCGAGCAACACCGCCTCAAGGTTTGATGAAGAGGCTTGAGGAGGTCGAGAGGCTTGCGGAGCTTGCTGTGCTTGCTGGAGTTGTTGGTTGTTTTGCTGGAAATTATTCTGCCTTGGTGGAAACCCCGAATACTTCACCGGTTGAGTTGTTCGATATGACAAGTTCGGGTAATTCCTCCAATTCGGGTTGTAGGTGTTCCCGAATTGTGTGTTGCCTTGCTGCTGGGCATAATTCATATGTTCGTAATCCTCATGTACTGTGCATTGATACGCTACATGATCCGTATCTCCGCAATTCGCACAGTACATAGCATTCGCTGCATTACCCATGGCTCTATTCTGGTTAGGCTCATATAAACGACGAGTGCTATTAGGCATACCTCTTGGAGTGGACCACATGGTGTGGTTCATGGCGAGGTTATCAATCAGCTCAAATGCCTCCTCGACGCTCAGATCCATGAATGATCCTCTGGCAGCGTTATCCAACCTCATGCGGTGCTCATCTGAAATTCCGTTATAAAAAATTTGGATAACGTACCACTGCTCAAGGCCATGGAGTGGGCATGACTGTAGAAGATCCTTGAATCTACCCCACGCCTCAAACATAGTCTCTCCATCTCTGCATCTGAATGTTGTGATTTCCCCCCTCATCTGAATTGTCTTACTCGGAGGAAAGAAGCGTGATAGGAACAGTGTGCAGAGCTGATCCCAAGTGGTGATAGATCCCGCGGGGAGTGATTGCAACCAAGCTTTCGCTTTTCCCCCAATTGAAAAAGGGAAAAGACGCAGCAAGATTGCATCCTCAGAGACTCCATGAATTTTGAACGTACCTGAAAGTTCGAGGAAATCTCTGAGGTGCTGATGTGGATCCTCATGGTTTCCACCCATGAATTGCTTCTGATAAAGCATATTTATCATTGCTGGCTTAATCTCGAATTGCTCTCTTGCAACAGCAGGCATCCTTATGGCCGTTTGCACGTTGTTCATGTTCGGCACCACGTAATCCCTTAGACGACGTGGTGGAGGAGCCTGTAATTGCATCTGTCCATTGCCGTTCTGATTATCCATCTTTTGTCGACCTGAAAGTTCTGCAAAGGACAAACAAAGAACAATTTACGTAGAAGGAACGAAAGAAAAGAAAACAAAAATAAAAACAAAGCAAGAAGGACTCTAGGTTCGAATCTAAGACGCGTTGACAATAGTCCCCGGCAACGGCGCCAAAAACTTGATGCGTATCAGAGTTAAATATAACCTAATCTACCCGCAAGTGCACGGCACGTGTGTAGTATTTTAGGTGTCGATCCCACAGAGACTATGCAACGCTACCTAAACCCGAACTATGAATCAAACTTGCTAACGAAAGAATGTGGATAAGGAATGAAATACTGAAATTAACTAAACTACTTAGGTTCTAA
>CM071868.1:25188891-25214099 GCA_036759665.1 Gynandropsis gynandra | reverse complement strand
GCGAGCATATGCCCGAGCTAGAGTCATGTGGGCTCTGTGCATTATGATCCAGTGTGGTACTAGTCTTAGACTTTAGATACTCAGTCGGGTTGGGTAGAGTTATCTGTATATCTTTAGTTTAGACTTTGGATATATCATTATTTTATGATATTCAGTTCGAGCGGGAGAATACGTGGCACAGAGTACGTACACGTATTGATCTCACTGAGTGCGTATGTCGTACTCACCCAATTTTTGGGCTATCGTGGATGGATAGGATATGGCGAGGAGAAAAAGTAACGAGGTTGAGCAGCAACATCAAGGTTCACAGCGGACTGATGGGAGAGGCGTGCACGAGGTCTCGATGAGTTTTATTTTGTATTTCGTTTTTTATTTATCGTGCTATGATATTTACATATTGTTTTGCTATTTGGTTCGGACCACTCTTATTTCGAAATAAATCATTTATATTTATTTTATAAATGTGTTTGAGCGATGACACGTGTAGCCACCTCTTGGAGGTGATGGTGGACACTCCTAGTCCCGAGGTTGTTCCAGGACGGGGGTGTTACAGGGTTGATCTCCAATGCTCCTTGTACGTCTCCTTCGCAAGAATCTCCTCCTTCTCTCTACTCTCTCTCCTCGATCAAGAACTCAAAACTAACTCTCTAACTAAATCTCCCCTCGACCCATAGCTTATTTTTTTCCGTTTCCTTCTTTTTTTCCTTTTCTCCTCTCTTTTCCTTCTAGCCGTTCGTTCTTTTCCTTTTGTTGTAGCAACCACCAGTTTTGCCTTTTCACGAGTTTTCCATTCTTGAATAAGTTGGGCAATGTTTCCATTACTTTCTCCAGCAAAATATCACTTATTCCTCTTCTCTAAAATCGTTTCCTTATTGTATAAGTCCCCAACAAACTCCTATTCGTTTTAAGACAAATTAACTTATTTGGAGTTGCAGGTGACGGACACGACCCGCGTGGACTGAGTGTGTGACCCGCTCGGGCGCGACGCGGATAATCACGCTAGAACGCGATGGAAAACATGGTGACCCACTCGGACTTGGGAGTACCCCGGTCGGGCTGGTGCATGCCTCAGTCGGGTTGGGTTGTGGCCCGCTCGGGCTGATGCCCCGGTCAGCTGCTTGCTTGCCCGGGTCGTGCTCAAGTTGCTAGATAAACTTGCCGAACTAAATGCCCGCTTGGGCTAGGGAGTTACCCGTGTGGGCTGATGCCATTCCTTGCCGATTCTCATCCTATTTGTTCCATGATGATCTTCGATGTTGGTACTTTGTCTCGTGCACGTCCTTTAGCTCCAAAATGAACCGAATACACATTAAAACCTATAAGAACATGAAAGCACGAAAACGAGTAAAACGGATACAAAATCATACGTAAACATCGCATCTATATCGTAAACATCTCTAAAATCGTGCAAGAAATACGTATGAAAATGAGATGATCAAAATCCCCCACACTTGAATGCTTGCTTGTCCCTAAGCAAACGTAAACGTGGAACGCGTGGGGTATACAAAATCCGAGAATTCCCATTTCTCCTAGAAATACCGCTAAAGCGAACCTAACCGATCAACTAACAAGTCGAGAGCAAATTCGGCCTAATTAAGTTTTCAGTCTTCATCCTAGGTTCACCAAGGCTACCCACGAGAAAGTAAATCAAAGGGAAACTAGACAAGCCACCATTACTGTCTCCACCAAACAAGACTTCAGACAGATGCTAAACCTAGAACAACCGAGGATACTTGTTTCTTTTCCGAGCTTCTTTCTTTCTTTTTTTTCTTCTTTTTCTTTTCTTTTGTTTTTATGTCTTCTGTTTTTTTTTCTTTCTCTGTTTTTTCTTCTTTGCATTTCCGAGCTTCTTTCTTTCTTTTTTTTCTTCTTTTTCTTTTCTTTTGTTTTTATGTCTTCTGTTTTTTTTTCTTTCTCTGTTTTTTCTTTCTTTGCATACACACTAGGCTTCCAGGACGTCGGATTTGAAGGGATCCAGCCTCGACTTAGACCCAGACTACCGATGACGGTATACTCATGCATCTCGTTCAAGAGTGCAGCGGTGTAGGCGATATTTTATTGTGCCATGCCCTTAGGACGTAGAAAGATGATCGCCAACCCACCACTTAGACCCGAACCATCGAAAGAGTATCAAGGTCGATGCATTATCGATTTTAGATCATGCTTTTAGGCATTATTTCTATCGACAGCGGAGTGTTAGTGTGTGCTCTTAATCTGCAAAATAAGCTCGATTTTATATGATATAATAATCCTCATAAAAAAGAAGCAAAGCATCATCTACACGAAGTATGACCATATGGATAGAGAGAATAAACAATAAACTAGCCTAGCAACCTCGTTTAAACCCCCCACAAGCAACACTAGGATTCCCAAAGAATTACGATCTATTGTTTTTCAGCCGACTAACAAGCTCTAACGCTTAGGAAAAACCTAGCTCAAACATGCAAAATCTCACGGAAAAGGCAAAATTCTTAAGCATCCTAGGTTTAGGGTTCATCTCAAAACGTGGCTGATGTGCGTTAAACTCAAGTAATAAAACCTAGACTAACACTTCCGCAAGAATACGGATCGTGTAGCAACTAGGGTCGAACACAAGGAATTGATGCGACTTATAAGCTATTAAACTAATGAATAAGACGTGTGAAATAAAATAATGGATGGAATGCAAATGCAAATGCAAACTAAACTAAAGATAGGGATGACTCAAAGACTAATCACCATAGGTATCGAGAGTTGCATGACAATGTAACGAAGTTCTAACGAGATAATTGGTCTTAGATACTATCATGAGTTCAGGGAATTCAAGCTCTCCTATAGGAACTGACTGGCGTAGACTTGTCCACTATCTAGCATGCATATACCAATGTATCCATTGCGCATCTTACATGGATAGACGCATTACGACCGCTATCCTAATCCCTAGATTCAACCGATTGACCTGGCGTAGATTCTAAACCGGCTAAACCCTAAATCATGGCTAAGTTCCAAAGTCTAATGCCCTGGCATTGGTTTATTAGACTCCTAACATCATTCATTCAAGTGGCGTACAGGTAATGAAAGCATTAAGAACAACCATAAGATCTGAAAACATGATAAAATACCAAATTCATTCATATCGAGTGGCGTACAAGTATGAAAGCATTAAGATCCACCATTCATTAAGCACAAGACTTCACTACATGTTGGCAATACTCTCTAACCTATGGCAATAGATCTACTTGAACATGAACTCAGGAAACGAAACACAAAAGAAATCTAAATTCGACATAGAAAGAGAAAGAGAATGCTCCCTATTCAACGACCAATGTCTTCAATAGATCCTCCATGCTCCGGATACGTAGATCCGTCCTTCCCGATCCTTCCAAGTGTGTCTCTAATGGCACTGAATTGTCCTTGAGTCCCCCCCTCTCAAATCTCCTTCGAATCCCCCTTTTATAGATCTGATTATCCACCCGAGCGGGCACCTCTTCTTGGTCATGTTCCTTGAGTGCCCGAGTCGTGCAAAGCTACGGGGTTGTTTGGTAGCAATTAGCCCGACCGGGCACACTTCCAATGCCCGAGTGTGCATGTCCTAAGGTGTTGTTTCCGCTCCTTTCGCTCGGTGTTTGAATGTTCACTTCAATCCATGGCCTTGCACAAGTTGAACCTTGTCACTCAACTACGTTTTCGGGGTTAAATTGCCATAATCTCTCGTGTTTCTCCTCATGTCTTAGTTTCCTACACAAAACACGAAATGTAGATGAAGTCCTTGAATAAACTCGATAAATGAATGAAATCTAATAAATCTACTCAAAACTAGACCTAAGAATGATATAAAAACTACAACGGATTACGTGTTATCAGTGGCAACTGACAAGTGCTTGGGACGACTCTTACTCACGAAAGCAGAACCAAACTAAAAACTACGAAATCAAAGAGAAAAATGAAAGAAAGTGAAACGAAATCACCTGACAAACGTGAGCTGCTCCCCCAGACTTGAATTAAACGACATCCTCGACATGAAGCTCCGGTGGAGGGTAAGGGAAGTGAAGTCACGTTTGTGATGGTATGTTTTTTGTGTTTTTTAACGAATAACCGAGTCTTAAACTAAAACTAAGAAAAATAGAAAACAAAACAACTGGGTTGCCTCCCAGAAAGCGCTTATTTAACGTTTTTAAGCTTTGACGTCTCCATTCCTCATGTGTGCGTGACAAGTGGTTCGAAAAGGGAAATGGAGTTTCCACTTTCGATCGGTTGAGCGGCTCGGTAGAGCTTTAGCCGCTGTCCACTGGCTTTGAATGTCCCACTTGAATCGCTCCATAGTTTCACTTCTCCATGTGTGAAGACTTCTCGTACCTGAAAAGGATCAGACCAACGAGACTGTAGGATGCCCGAGAAAAGCTTAGGACCAAAATTGAAAAGTAGAACTAAATCACCTAGTTGGAAGTCATAAGGTAGGGTCTTTTCTTCGTGAAATCCCTTAGTCACTACTTCTTTCTTTAGCACATCATGCATGGGATTCACTCGTTTGCTACCCGAGGTTGGATAAATGGTATCTGCATTGAAAAGTTTTATGACGTCTTTTTCCATTACCTCTTGCAAGTGCGGGTGCAACCTCCTTTGAGTTTCAGTGGAAGATTCGTGGCTGTCTTCCTTAGAACTTCCGTGCGTACATATTAAAGAGCTGACTTTCATATATTTCTTTACGCGAGTGGGCGACTTTCCCATCTCATCTGCAGTCAAATTAGCATTCATAACAGCAGGGTATATTTTATCACATTCAACGTACTCATACTGAAAAGAAAACGGAGGTGGCTCGGGCACAAGTTTGGACGTCTTCTCCACTTTGAAACCAGCATGCATTTCATGTGGTATCTCCTCACATGTGGCATCTCCTAGTGCTTCAATAGCACTCATGAATTTCGTGTACATTGCAGCTCCTTCGTCCATAAATCTCGTATCTTCGCAAACACGTGTTAAATATCGTACAAGAGGATTAGAAGCACTTACTTGATCAAGCGTGTCTTTTGATAACTCGTACAGCAAATCAACTCTAAGGCAAGACTCCTTGAATAAGGATCCATTCATGGGGCTGGACATGTTGAATTCGATCGTCTCATCTCTGACACATAAGGCAAGCTTTCCTTGTTGTACGTCTATCATGGCACCTGCAGTAACTAAGAACGGTCTACCAAGAATAATAGGTACCCTAGCATCTTCAAGTACAACAAAATCAGTGGGAAAAAAAGATTACCTACCTTGGTGGGAACGTTTTCAATAATTCCCACCGGATATCTTATCGAACGATCCGCGAGGCGTAGAGACATCTTTGTAGGTTTGAGATTCCCGAAGTCCATCCGCTTGAAAACTGAGTGTGGCATGATGCTCACGCTTGCCCTTAAATCGCACAAAGCATTATCAATATCAATATTACCTATTGTGCATGGAATGGAGAAGCTTCCGGGGTCCTTCAACTTCGGGGGCAGCTTGTTTTGAAGGATAGCGTTGCATTCCTCGGTGAGTGCTACCGTCTCACTCTCTTCGATATGCTTCTCTTTGGAAAGTACCTCTTTGATGAGTTTGGCATGATTAGGCATCTTGATCATCTCGTTTTTATACATATTTCTTGCATGATTTTAGAGATGTTTATGATATAGATGCAATGCTTTACGTATGATTCCGTATCCATTTTACTTGTTTTTGTGTTTTCATGTTCTTATAGGTTTTATGCGTATTCGATTCATTTCGGAGCTAAAGGAAGTGCACGAGACAAAGTACCAACATCGAGGATCATCACAGGACAAACGAGACGAGAATCGGCAAGGAATAGCCACTACCCGCGCGGGTAACTCCCTAGCCAGAGCAGGCATTTGTTACGGCGATTTTGTCTAGCAAATTGAGCACGAGTCGGGCAAGAAATATCACGCCCGGGGCCTCAGCCCGAGCGGGCATCACCTCAGCCCGAGCGGGCTGCCTCTTTTCTCATCGCGTTCTTACGCGATCTTCCGCACCGCACCCGAACGGGTCGCTTACCCAGCCCGTGCGGGTCGCGTCCTTCACCTGCAACTCCAAATAAGTTAATTTGACTTAAAAAAATGGGAGTTTGTTGGGGACTTGTAAAATAAGGAAAATGCAAACTTATTCAAGAATGGAAACTCATGAAAACACAACAATCGGTGGCTGCTGCAACATAAGGAAAACTGAACAACGGAAAGGGAAAGAAGGGAGAAAAGGAAAGAAAAACAGAAGGAAAGAAGAAGAGAGGAGTGAGAGGTCGAGCTCATTCACTCAGTTTTCAGTTCTTGATCGATGAGAGAGAGTAGAGACAGAGAAGGAAGAGGTTCTTGCGAAGGAGACTTACAAGGAGCATTGGAGATCAACCCCAAACTTCGGTTTCGTTTTTTTTTTCATGTTCCTTTGAACTTCTATTTCGTTTATGATTTTTACGGACGCATGAGCGAGTAGTTTGCCTTAGATAACTTGACTGGGATTGCATGATAGATAGGTTGATTGTTGGTTTCGGTAGTCTTGTGGTGAAACCGATTTCCTAGAACGTTTGTCTCATTCTTAAATTCTAGTTTGTTTATTTGTTTTTAGTATTTCATTTTTAAAACCATATTTCGTTCGTTAGCAAGTTTGATTCATAGTTTGGGTTTAGGTTGTGTTGCGTAGTCCCTGTGGGATTGACACCTAAAGTACTACACACGTGCCGTGCACTTTCGGGTAGTTTAGGTTAAATATTTGTTTAACTTTGACAACGCATCAAGTTTTTGGTGCCGTTGCCGGTGTCTATTGTCAACATGTCTTAGATTCGAGCCTAGAGTCTTTCTTATTTGTTTTTGTTTTTGTTTTCTTTTCTTTCCCTTTTTCTACCTAATTCCATTCGTTTGTCCTTTGTTGGTTTATGACCAGGTCGACAGGTGCTTCAAATCTACTCCAAATCGATCCAGAGATCGACGAACTCACACACAACTAAGAAAGGGCAAGGAAGAAGGTAACACAGAGCCATCAAATCAACGAGATATGGATAATCGGAATGGCCACGAACAACTTCGAGTTACCTCTCGGTAATTTGGGGCATATGCAGCAACAACCACTCGCGCCT
Source organism: Gynandropsis gynandra (assembly GCA_036759665.1). Taxonomy (NCBI): domain Eukaryota; kingdom Viridiplantae; phylum Streptophyta; class Magnoliopsida; order Brassicales; family Cleomaceae; genus Gynandropsis; species Gynandropsis gynandra. The sequence goes on along the minus strand of CM071868.1, from coordinate 25,207,015 downwards.
CAACCGCGAGAACCACAGGCTCCTCCACCACGTCGTCTCAGGGATTACGTGGTGTCGAACATGAACAAAGTGCAAACATCCATAAGGATGCATGCGGTTGCGAGAGAACAGTTTGAGATTAAGCCGGCGATGATCAACATGCTTTATGAGAAGCAATTCATGGGTGGAAATCACGAGGATCCCCATCAGCACCTCAAAGACTTCCTTGAGCTTTCTGGTATGTTCAAGATACACGGAGTCTCAGAGGACGTGATCTTATTGCGTCTCTTCCCCTTCTCAATTGGGGGAAGAGCGAAAACTTGGCTGCAATCGCTCTCCGTTGGATCTATCACTACTTGGGATCAGCTCTGCAGATTGTTCTTATCACGCTTCTTTCCTCCGAGCAAGACGATTCAGATGAGGGGGAAATCACAACGTTTAGATGCAGATGGAGAAACTTTATTTGAAGCGTGGGGCAGATTTAAGGATCTTTTACAGATGTGTCTACACTATGGTCTCGAGCAGTGGTACGTTATCCAAACCTTTTACAACGGAATTTCAGATGAGAACCGTATGACGTTGGATAACGCTGCTAGAGGATCATTTATGGATCTGAGCATCGAGGAGGCATACGAGCTTATCGATAACCTTGCCATGAACCACACCATGTGGTCAACACCGAGAGGTATGCCTAACAGCACTCGTCGCCTATATGAGTCGAATCATAGACGAGCAACGGGCAATGCAGCGAACGCCATGTACTGCATGAATTGTGGAGATACAGAACATGTGGCTTATCAATGCACGCTGCTAGAAAATATGGAACATATGAATTACGCCCAGCAGCAAGGCACTTCGGGAATACCTACAACCCGAATTGGAGGAATCACCCGAACTTATCATATCGAACGACTCAACCGATGAAGCATTTGGGATTTCAGCAACCACAACAGCCATACCAGCAAAATAGCCAGCAATCTCAGCATGCTCAGCAAGTTCCGCAAGCTTCTCAACTTCCTCAAGCCTCTTCGTCACACCTTGAAGGAGTGTTGCTCGAATTTATCAAGGAGCAAAGGCAGCAACATTCAACTCAAACCAAATTCAATGCGGATGTGGGGACAGCCATTAACGAGCTCAAACTCAGATGGAATCCTTGAGCAATCATGTGAAGAGTTTAGAGAACTCTGTAGCACAGCAAGCTTCCTCATCCTCTCGGAATCCCGAACAGCTTCCAGGTAAACTCGAGCTAAACCCGAGAGAGTACGTGAATGCTATTTCTTTGTGCAGCAGTGATATGATCGAGCATTCTCCCTCCAATGAGCAAAACCATGCTGCTGGTACGTCCATGAGAAAAGGCAGAGGTACCGTCGCAATCATGGAAGGAGCTGAACCAGATTTGGATTGCTCCACCGGTGTACAAACCTCCTATACCGTTTCCTCAACGGTTGGTGAGCGGTAAGAATGAAGAACGAGTGGGCAGATTTGTAGAGGGTCTCAAGAAGCTTGACATCAACATCCCATTCGTGGAAGCCCTCCAAAAGATGCCTAATCATGTCAAACTCATCAAAGAGGTACTTTCCAAAGAGAGGCATATCGAAGAGAACGAGACAGTAGCACTCACCAAGGAATGCAGTGCAATTCTTCAGAACAAGCTGCCACCTAAGCTAAAGGACCCCGGAAGCTTCTCCATCCCATGCACAATAGGTAACCTCGATATCGATAATGCTTTGTGTGATTTAGGAGCAAGCGTGAGTATCATGCCACACACAGTTTTCAAGCGGATGGAGTTCGAGAACTTCTTTGTGTGATTTAGGAGCAAGCGTGAGCATCATGCCACACTCGGTTTTCAAGCGGATGGAGTTCGGGAATTTCAAACCTACAAAGATGTTCTACGCCTCGCGGATCGTTCGATGAGATATCCGGTGGGAATTATGGTAGGTAAGCTTTGCATTCCCACTGATTTTGTTGTACTTGAGATAACGGAAGATGCTAGGATACTTATTATTCTTGGTAGGCCGTTCCTAGCTACTGTAGGTTGCATGATAGACGTACAACAAGGAAAGCTTTCCTTACGTGTCGGAGATGAGATGATCGAATTCAACCTGTCCAGCCCCATGAATGGACCCTTATCCAAGGAGTCTTGCTTTACAGTTGATTCGCTGGACGAGTTAGAGAAAGACACGCATGATCAAGTAAGTGATTCCGATCCGCTTATGCAATGCCTAACACGAGTTTAGGAAGATGCAGGATTTACGGACGAAGGAGCTGAGATGTACACGAAATTCATGAGTGCTATTGCAGCACTAGGAGACGCATCATGTGAGGAGATACAACACGAAATGCACGCTGGTTTCGCAAAGGAGAAGACGTCCAAACTTGAGCTCGAGCCACCTCCGTCTTCTTTCCCGTATGAGTATGTTCAATGCGATAAAACATATACTGCTATTATGAATGCTAACTTGAGTGCAGATGAGATGAGGAAACAACCCACACGCGTCAAGAAGCATAGAAGAGTCAGCTCTTCAATATGTACGGAAGACAGCCACGAACCTTCCATCGAAACTCAAAAGAGGCTGCACCCGCACTTGCAAGAGGTAATGGAAAAAGACGTCTTAAAACTTTTCGATGCAGATACCATTTATCCAACCTCGGGCAGCGGACGAGTGAATCCTGTGCATGACGTTCCAAAGAAAGAAGCAATGACTAAGGGATGGCACGACAAAAAGGCCCTACCTCATGACGTCCAAATAGGTGGTTTAGTTCTACTTTTCCATTCTCGTCCTAAGCTTTTCTCGGGCAACCTACGGTCGCGTTGGTCTGGTCCTTTTCAGGTACGAGAAGTCTTCACATATGGAGAAGTGGAATTATGGAGCGACTCAAGCGGAACATCCAAAGCTAATGGGCAGCGGCTAAAGCTCTACCAAGCCGCTCAACCGATCGAAAGTGGAAACTCCATTTCCCTTTCCGATCCACCCGTCGCGCACGCATGAGGAATGGAGACGTCAAAGCTTAAATTTTGATCATCTCGTTTTCATACGTATTTCTTGCACGATTTTAGAGATGTTTATGATATAGATGCAATGCTTTACGTATGATTCCGTACCGGTTTTACTTGTTTTCGTGTTTTCATGTTCTTACAGGTTTTTATGTGTATTCGGTTCATTTCGGAGCTAAAGGACATGCACGACACAAAGTACCAACATCGAGGATCATCACGGGACAAACGGGATGAGAATCGGTAAGGAATAGCCACTACCCGCCCGGGTAACTTCCTAGCCCGAGCGGGCATTTGTTACGGCGATTTTGTCCATCAAATTGAGCACGAGTCGGGCAAGAAATACCATGTCCGAGGCCTCATCCCGAGCGGGCATCACCTCAGCCCGAGCGGTATGCCTCTTTTCTCATCGCATTCTTGGGCGATCTTCCGCGCCGCACCCCAGCGGGTCACGTCCGTCACCTGCAACTCCAAATAAGTTAATTTGACTTAAAACAAATGGGAGTTTGTTGGGGACTTATACAATAAGGAAAACGGTTTTAGAGAAGAGGAATAAGTGATATTTCGCTGGAGAAAATAATGGAAACGTCACCAACTTATTCAAGAATGAAACCTCATGAAAAGACAACAATCGGTGGCTGCTGCAACATAAGGAAGAACTGAACAACCGAAAGGGAAAGAAGGGAGAAAATCAAAGAAAAGGAGAAGGAAAGGAGAAGAGAGGAGTGAGAGGTCGAGCTCATTCACTCAGTTTTTAGTTCTTGATCAAGGAGAGAGAGTAGAGACAGAGAAGGAAGAGGTTCTTGCGAATGAGACTTACAAGGAGCATTGTAGATCAACCCCAAACTTCGCGTTCGTTTGGTTTTCATGTTCCTTAGACCTTCTATTTCGTTTATGATTGTTTACGGACGCATGAGCGAGCAGTTTGTTTGTTCTAGGAGAAGGGATTAGCCCATGGCTATCCCGAAACCACTTTTGATTTATCTTTGAATGCTTCTTCACGTTTTCGTTTATCTATTATTTATCTGAGTACTTGAATGACTTGTGTTTACGAAGGCCAAGTAGATGCATGTGTTAGGGATTAGGAGAAGGACCGAAAGGAGAATTCTAGTTCTAGAATATCAGGTTTAGAACAACCGAGGTTAGGCCACGAAAGTTGGGTAACAGCGGTTGAGGGTAAAACGGATGAATCACAGGTCTTATGGGTTTAGTTCAAGGTATCAGCCACGAAAGTAGGGGATAACTTGACTAGATCACGTGTCTATGCCTCGAGAGAGGGTAGATATCATATTAGGATCGTCTGTCTTAGATAACTTGACTGGGATTGCATGATAGATCGGTTGATTGTTGGTTTCGATAGTCTTGTGGTGAAACCGGTTTCCTGGAACGTTTGTTTCATTCTTAAGAACTAGTTTATTTATTTTTTTTAGTATTTCATTCTTAAAACCATATTTCGTTCGTTAGCAAGTTTGATTCGTAGTTTGAGTTTAGGTTGTGTTGCGTAGTCCCTGTGGGATCAACACCTAAAGTACTACACACGTGTCGTGCACTTCCGGGTAGTTTAGGTTAAATATTTGTTTAACTTTGATAACACATCACATCTTTTGGAGGGCCTCCAGGAATGGGATGTTGATGTCAAGCTTCTTGAGACCCTCTACAAATCTGCCCACTCGTTCTTCATTCTTACTGCTCCCCAACCGTTGAGGAAACGGTATAGGAGGTTTGTATGCCGGTGGAGCAACGTAGTTTGTCTAAATCTGGTTCGACTCCTTCCATAATCGCAATCTTACCTTTTCCTCTTTTCATGGACGTACCAGCAGCTTGCTCTTGCCTTTAGGAGGTTGAATGCTCGATCATTTCACTGCTGCACACAGAAATAGCATTCACGTACTCTCTCGGATTCAATTCGAGTTTACCTGGAAGCTGTCCGGGATTCCGAGAGGATGAGACAGCTTGTTGTGCTACGGAGTTCTCTAAGCTCTTCACATGATTCCTCAAAGATTTCATCTGAGTTTTGAGCTCGTTGATCGTTGTCCCCACATCCGCATTGAATTTGGTTTAAGTTGAATGTTGCTGCCTTTGCTCCTTGATAAATTCGAGCAACATTCCCCCATGGTTTGACGAAGGGGCTTGAGGAGGTTGAGGAGCTTGCGGAACTTGCTGAGCATGCTGAACTTGCTGGTTATTTTGCTGGTATGGCTGTTGTGGTTGCTGAAATCCCGAATACTTCATCGATTGATTCGTTCGATATGACAAGTTCGTGTGATTCCTCCAATTCGGGCCTAGGTATTCCCGAATTGCGTGTTTCTTTGCTGCTGGGCATAATTCATGTATTCCACATTCTCTTGCAGCGTGCATTGATAAGCCACGTGTTCTGTATCTCCACAATTCACGCAGTACATGGCGTTCGCTACATTTCCCGTTGCTCTGCTCTGATTCGGCTCGTATAGGCGACGAGTGTTGTTAGGCATACCTCTCAGTGTTGACCACATGTTGTGGTTCATGGCAAGGTTATCGATCAGCTTGTATGCCTCCTCGACGCTCAGATCAATGAATGATCCTCTAGCAGCGTTATCCAATGTCGTTCGGTGTTTATCTGAAATTCCGTTGTAAAAGGTTTGGATAACGTACCACTGCTCAAGACCATGGTGTGGACACATCTGTAGAAGATCCTTAGATCTGCCCCACGCTTCAAACAAGGTTTCTCCATCTCTGCATCTAAATGTTGTGATTTCCACCCTCATCTGAATCGTCTTGCTCGAAAGAAAGAAGCGTGATAAGAACAATGTGCAAAGCTGATCCCAAGTCGTGATTGAACCAGCGGGAAGCGATTGCAGCCATATTTTTGCTCGTCCCCCAATTGAGAAGGGGAAGAGACGCAGTAAGATCGCATCCTCCGAGACTCCGTGTATCTTGAATGTACCAGAAAGTTCAAGGAAGTCTCTGAGGTGCTGATGGGGATCCTCGTGATTTCCACCCATGAATTGCTTCTGATAAAGCATGTTGATCATCGCGGGCTTAATTTCAAATTGTTCCCTAGCAACAGTAGGCATCCTTATGGCTGTTTGCACGTTGTTCATGTTCTGCACCACGTAATCTCTGAGGCGGAGTGGTGGATCAGCCTGTGGTTCTCGCGGTTCAGGAGCGAGTTGCTGTTGCTGCATGTGCCCCAAATTACCGATAGGTAATAGAGGTTGTTCGTGGTCGTTCTGATTATCCATATCTCGTTAATCTGACGTGGTTAAAAGATTTGGCTAATGGTCCCGCACGAAATGTCATGTGTTGGCCAATCTTGTTTACTCGCGGCTACACGTTCCACACGTACGAACACGGAAAACATAGAAGCACATACAACTATCTCGTTTGCGTTAATAGTAATATAGAGGGTGATAACTTCTACGACATTTTGCACCAAATCATACAAGTTGAATATCTCAGTCTCGTTGGGTTGAAGGTGATGCTTTTTAAATGTCAGTGGTTCGACCCAACCGTAGGACGTGGAATACGAAAAAACCATTGGGGAGGAATTGACGTCAATACGGCACGACAATATGGTAAGTATGATCCATTCATCACAATAGATCAAGCAGATCAAGTATATTACGTGCAATATCCAACAACATTGAAACGTCGAAGAGAGGAGTGGTTAAAGAAGATCCGTTGCAACCCAATCATCCGCAGCCGATTCGTTTAATTGATACAGATCGCGATGAGATTCTCGCGAGAAACGACATAGACAGAGAACTCATACGGGATTATGAAGACGTTGAATCGGAAGATGCTGAAGATGAAAACGGTGATGAATTCAATGAACAATCGAAGGAAGACTCGGCCATCGATGAATCTATTGAAGAAGAAATGTAAATACAATAATGTGTATTATGTGTAATAAATGTAGATGATGTGTAATGTAAATGACGTGTAACGTCCATGATGTGTAGTAATGTATATGATGTGTAATCGAACAATCGAAATGTTAATACAATCGAACAGTTTATATAAACGATGTTTGATGTATTACAAATAAGAATTATCAAATACCAACAGGCATCTGTTGAAAATATTAACGGATGCCCGTTGAAACGCAAAATCGTCCCCGACACTTTCTAAGTTTTCCACATTTCTAACGGGCATCCGTTGGAAAATTCTAATGGACACCCGTTACAAATGTTCCAACGGATACCCGTTGGAAACTTAACGATCGAACCTATTCTAACGGGCGTCCGTTGGAAAATTGTAACGGATGACCGTTAGAATGTTGCAACGGTCATCCGTTGCAAATTTTCATTGGATGCCTGTTGGAATAGGTAATGATGCCTACCCTAGTCTGCAGGATTTCCAGCGGGCATCCGTTGGAAATTGTAACGGATGACCGTTGCAAAGAGAGACAAGCCGCCATTTAGCCGTCCGTTGCCTCGGGAACACACATTCCCAACGGGCCCGTTGGGAATGTAGAACATCACGTCAATTACTACGTCCGTTGAGATGACGTATTTTCCAACGGGCATCCGTTGGAATTCCCAACGGATGCCCATTGGAAAATTCTGTATATATAAACCCGTTGAATAGTTCCATTTTCAACACAAATCAAAATCTCAAAATCCTCTCAAACTTCACATTTCACCCACAAACAGTTTTACAATCCGTAGAAAAAATATTAGAGAGACGGTTTATATGATCGGGGGGGTGTTGGTTGGTTCCGCGGGAGCTCCTCCCCCGCCTCCACCACCACCATATCGTCATCCTTCACCAATATCGGAACCACCGATATTTGATGAAGAGTACAATATGGTAGATATCGATTCCTTGATCGATGATTTCGATGGGTGTCCAACCCTTTCGATTATCGATCCCGAACGTCCTGTTGGGACGTTATGGTAAAAAAGGTATTATTTTCATTTGTATTATTATGAGTAATAAAGATTATCTAACTTTGTAATGTTGATTTGCAGGTTTGATGTGGATGATGTACTCAAACACACAAACAACATTATTATCCCAGGGTTCTTACAGGACGAGTTATATTATTCCTGATAAGTTACGCCAGAAGTCGTGCGCCAGCGATGGTGGCACACTTTTATAGTAAGTTTTTTATTACATTAAATTTCAAGTTATTAGTTATATATATATATATGTTATAAAACTTAAACTTTATAAATTATTTTGCAGCGCTCATATAGATGGCGGCGAAAGGATACATTGCGCATCTACACAGCATGGATGCACGACATGCAGGCTCGGATGCGCCTGATGATGAACAATGCAAAACGCAACTACTACGCCAAAAATCGTAAACCGAGATGGGAAATGGACACGGTCTTCAATCAAATGATTCAGCATTGGGAGTCCACAGAATTCAAGGCCAAGAGCGACAAGGCCAAAAAAATGTCGGTACGGCGAGAAGGTTCCCGGGGATGGTCCACATCGCCATACTTCGGGATCAAAATCATTCTCGAAACGAAAATACGAATTGGTAAAATTTTTTTTATTTATATTTTTTGTTTATTTAAATATTTATGTAACTAAATTTATTTTATATTACAGATGCAACATATAGGAAGAGAACCGACTCTTCTTGAGCTGGTATTAGAAACCCACGCCAAGAAGAAGCCGGTCGTCGGGGAAGAGGTCGACGAACCCGAACTCGTCGATCCTCGAGCGAAGCGAACCGTGAGAGCTGTGATGGAGAAGATTACACATGAATCACAAGCTTTCGGTTCGACTCGCGACGAACTGAGTCCTCTACAAAAGGACAAAATCTAATTAGAGGTAAAATTTTTCTTTTTTTCGATTATTAATAATATATTTTTGAAAAATCTAACTCTAATTTTGTTTGTCTTGTAGTCGGTGAGACCGTATAAAGGGCGTCTATACGGTCTCGATACGCTTCAAAAAGATATCGTCGAGGACGCACGACGGTACCTCCCACTGTCCAAGAGAGTTTTACGCAACAACAGCGGATCGAGGAGCTCGAATCACAACTTCGAGAAACTCGAGCCCACGTGGCACGACAAACCTCTCAAATACAACACTTGGAGAGCTTCATTGAGTTAATGTCCGACCATGTGAGGGGATTAACGCCGCAGCAAGAACCGGAGCTCGATTCGGATTTAACTCCGTCTAGAGATGGTGGTGATCGTGGCGGAGATGATATGGGCGCAACCGATCTAAATAAGTTGTAATAGGAATAGGTTTGTTGTAATGTTTTTTGTAAACAATTTTAATATTCTAATCAAAAACCTTTTTATTTTAAAAAATATTTTTTTTTATTTTTAAAATTTCTTTTAACGACGTTTCCAACGGATGTCCGTTGTAAATTCCAACGGGCATCCGTTGCAACTGTTTTCCGCCAAATTGCAACATCCGTCCGTTTCCCTTTCCCGCCGATTTACAATGGACGTCCGTCGCTCTTTCCCGCCAGTTTCCAACGGATGCCCGTTGGAAATTTTAAATTCGCGCTCTTTTTTCCCGCCAAAATATCAACGAACATCCGTTGCAATTGTAACAGGCATCTGTTGCAATTTAGTCACGGGCATCCATTGCAATCTTGTAACGGGCATCCGTTGGAATTTTGTAACGGGCATCCGTCACAATTTTTTCCAACGGGCATCCGTCACAATTTTTTCCAACGGGCTTCCGTTAAAATGTTTCAACGGATAAGTCCGTTGAACTGTCCGTTAAACTTTTGCAACGGATTTTATCCGTTGCAGTTCCGTTGCGAATTGCAACGGATCCCGATTTGCAACGAACGATTGCCAACTGGCTAAAATCCGTTGTCGTCCGTTGGAAAACGCCTGTTTTTTTGTAGTGCTAGCCCCTCGTTGGTTGTCCTCGTGTAACTTATAGTGGATCTAAGATCTCATCTTTATCACCATGGGTGATCCCCAAAAACCTATGTGTATGTAGCCTAAACGTTCTTTTGATGTATGTTGTCATTTTCTGAAAGTTACCTTGTGTAGTTTTTCCATAACAAAACTTTTACAAACAACTTTTCTAGCATTTCCTTGATTTCAATGAGCCATTTCTACTCCAAGATGTACATTGCTTATACATATCATGCTTTTGTACCATAGAACAAACTTCTATACTTTTTTTTAATTAGTTAAACTTCACCACATACTATATTTCTTTGAAGAACATATAGTTTTCATGTCAGTGTTCCTTTATCACTAAATCTTTACGAACTGTGAGTTATAGGTGTATCATGCATGATATAGTTTTCCGCGTGAAATAAGTTATTTTTTCTAAAATATTTGGAATGTGCTTGATTTTGCTTAATGTTGGTGTTTATACATCATGAACCATAATCTTCATAATCACTACACATTTTACTTTCCATGCCATATTATTACCCATAAGTACTTTTCCACCGGTGAATTCTTTTAATTCAAGAAACCATTCTCATCTAGGAGATATATGGAATATGCATCCAGAATCTAAGATCCACTCATCATAGGATCTTGATGTGAAACAATTTGTAATTTTGTTTTCGGTACATTTTATGTTGTTGTTATTATATTAGAACCATTATTTGCTTGATTGTGTTTAAGGACTCTATTCTTTTTTCAACAATCCTATCTGAAAAGACATTCTTTTCCACAATACAAACATACAGTTCACATTTTTTTTTGGATTTAAATCTGGATTTCCTCTTGTTTCTCTTGGTTTTATCATCCGATCATCTCATTTTTTACCTGCCTCTAGCAACCAATATTTCCCTTGTATTCTTATTTTTTGAAGTTACCTCTAACTCTTTCAAATAGGATGTCGACTTTACATCGCCAATTGTGAGGTTTCAAATCCATTGTACTTCAGAGTATCCCTTACTTGCTTATATCGATGAGACAATGAATTTAACAGAAGTGTTTGATCATCCTTGGAAATTCTAATTTTAAGATTTTCTAGATCATTAACCAGTTTTTAAATTGGTCAAATGTTATCTTGTAATGATTTAGTATCGTCCATTTTGAATCTGAAAAATATTTGTTGCATGTACATTTTATTTGGTAAAGCTTTGTGCATATATTCTTGCTCCAAAGCCTTCTAAATTCCAACTGCACTTCGTTCTCCTTTTATTTTTCTCATAATTGAATCTAAGAGACAAATTAAAATTAGATTTCTCATATGGATGCTTCTTTTATACCTTGTTTCGTTTCAGCTTCTAAATGTTCATTTTCCTTTTCTGTAGAAATTGATGCTTCTCCACCTTCAACCTTTTTCTTTGTTTTCTTTTTTTGTGTAATACTCCATATCACATTCATCAATCAACACACATCATGTAACCTTATAATCTCCATACTTGTCAAGATTTTTTCTTGACAATAGGAGAAATCTCCTTTTACATCATATTTCTCACATCTAGTCTCATATTTGCCATGGTGATAGATTCCTTAATGAGTGCAACTTTTTTTAATGACATCAAGATTACTCTTTCTCGGGAGAACTAATTTTCTCCAACTAGCCATCGTTGAGTTCCAAATTTCATTCAAGAATTTGATCCAGTCGAAGGAACTCAATTGTGAATCGTTATCAGCAAATGTTTCTAGAATCTAAACTGATTTTTAAGCCGAAAAAATAGAGAGTTAAAGAGAGAAGAAAATAGTGCACACTCAGTTTACGAGTTCCTCCCTCGGTATGAGAAAGTACATCTGGGAGCAAGATAACTCCTCGATCGATTCCCTTAGTATCTTGGAAAATCACACCATACAATTGTTCTTGAGAACTTTTTCTATCTTACAAACAATTGCTGCAATTTGTCGCCCTGTGTTAAGAGGGCATTAACACGAGAAACACAAAATAAGGAAAAGATCATGCCATTTTCACATGTTTATTAATACTAACATGATTAACGGTTTGCATATTGATTTTACCAATATGCCCTTCTCCTCTTCTGATTCGGTATGGTTGCAGTATATGCAACACCTGGTCTTCTTCGAGAATGCCATCTGATAGTAGCCCAAAAATATATTACTGTAAATTATATAATCATGTCAATAACTAAGCAAAGCTGTTTATTAATACTTTTAGATAAACGTATTGAAGTATATATATATATATTGAAGTTCACATGAGATCAACCTGTTTTTTAATACTTCTAATAACCTAACAATCGGCTAAAAAATTGTCTTTACAATGGAACGACATAATTAGTTATTCTTTTATTATTGAATTAAATTCTGATTGCATGTGATAAAGTCTAATGTGATTTTTTTTCTTTTGATAACTTTTAGTAGACATTTCCAACTAATCTTACAACAAGTTTCAACGACTATGTATTCGTCTGTACTTAATATTAATATTTTTAGCACAACTTCGAGAATTAATTTTAAGTCTTAAAAGGGACCTAAAAACTTAAATATTTGTAAACATAGAAGTTTCATTTAATTGATACAAATCAACGTTTGTGCACTTGGAAATGTTCCATCTTGATAAAGAAAAGAAGAACGATAAGATTTTGGTTGAGGGAGTCTAATTTCTGATTCAACATTCAATTTGTTTTTGAAATTTTATTCAAGATTTAATATTCAAATGTCAATCTTATTGGTGCAATCTCCCCTTTTCACTCAGCATTTGTTTCCGCTGTAAACTCTTTATCAATTTCATCTAAAACAACATCAATCTCAAGTTAATTGGCTCAAACAATAGGAAAATTCGGTGTTCCCAAATTCTTGTTGATTATATTCGGAGAGAATCTAATCAATGTTCTTCTGATATAAATCTTGTGGTAGAATAGACTATTTTTTTCTTTCTCTATATCAAGACTAAAATTGGAGTAAACTCATGTACTAAATAAACGTACCAATAAGTTCTTTTCTTGAAAATTTCCCAAACTCATATTTCTTGAAGATCTGCCAATTCAGTTTTCGTTCTGTAATGATTACCTAATCTGCATGAACCTTTCCTTATTTCCCATGGAAAAGAACTGTGTCTTGAACACACGTTCAAATAGAGACTTAGAGTTACCTTAAGATTCAACAATATGACTCTCCGGTGGAAAATCTTGCATTTCTTGCCATTTATGTTGACTAGTTTCACCCGATTTGGAGTGCTTTTGTAACTCTGTAAGCAAAAGGTCATTTGATTTCTCAACTTCAACAAGAGGTTCTTGAGATACCTCTGAATCTTGAGACAACATTACTTTTTCAACAATGGGGTTTAGGGTTCCTAGTTCAGAAATTCTTATCTCTTCCTTCCTTTCTTTTGTTGAGCTACCTTTTATTCATTTACCTGTTAAGTTTTTCCTTGTGTTATTTCAAAGATTTTGCACTATTGTTCATCAAGGATTTTTCATTTTTGTTCATCACGATTTTGCCCATGTGTTGGTTGAGTTGTCTTTTTCTGCTTCTATTAAACAAACTTCTTCTTTTATGGTTAAGATTCCTTTCATCATGTTTGCATCTTCCTTTTTCATCGTTCAGTTGAAGTTCGAATACAAGTAGAAGTGGTTCTCTTATCTTGGAAAGCAGATAGGGTAAGCGAAAAAAAGAAACAAGATCCCCATTTCAATTTCAATCATTTTCTCTTAAATAAGATCCTTATGTTCTTAAAATTACCAAACTACCACCTTAACCTAATCATTTCCTTTATGATCGAATAGACTCAAAACAAATAAGAGGAGACTTATACACAAATATGCATATTTAATCAGATTTAGCATTTTATTTTACTCTATGATCTCAACTATCATCAGACATATATATTTTTGAAAAAAAGGTCATCGTTTCAACTGTACTTAATTGAATATATTAAGAGATCTCACTAAACATTCAAGTGTACCTCAATTTCTTAGTACAATTTTTTTATTTTTTAAGTGAATTTACATGTTATTTAATTGTCAACTCTCCTTCCATTTCCTCTTTATATATATATATATATATTGATTACTTGTATTTCATACTTCCAAGATATTAGAGTTTTTGTTAACTCATATCCAAAGGTCCTCCCACCATTTAGACAAATGATATCTCATTTGATATACTCATATGATGCATATCATAGAGGAGTAAACATGTTAATGTCATATACCTTTTTGGACGTCGAAACTGATGCACTATCCCACCACTTAGACCCGAGTACACGCTCGTGTTAACAAAATGTAAATTCAAGAATTCCATTTATAGGTTGATAGAGGAGTCTAGAAATACTTAGTGTTTTTTACAGCCTTTTTTTTTCACCTTAAGCACACTAAATTGCACTTCAAAAACTGTCAATTCCACAATAAAAAGATGTAAACACACTTGAAAATTAGAAGTTCACTCAGTATATTTCATTCTTTTAGATGTCATGTGAACTTTCCATTCTCTTTCAGATTTTCTTAACAAGTAGAGAGGTCATAATTCATAGCCGCAAGGGATTTTCTTATATATATATATATATATATATATATATGTTCGTATCCAATGTTAAGTAAGTATGTATGTTAGTTGATGCTCAATAGGTACGTGTGCTACCTCTAGTTACTTCTTCTCTATTTGTTCTCTAAAAAATGATATCTTATTTCAATGTGTTTGGTTCCATAGTGTTGTAAAGGATTATTTGACAAATTTATCACACTAGTATTGACACAATGAGCAACAAAAGTACTTGTATTTAGTCTATAATCAACCAACATTTGCTTCATCCACATAAATTATGTGCAACAAATTCCAAGTGTTATGTACTCTACTTCAGTTGGGGATAAAGATGTCACATTTGTTTCTTATTGTGCCATGAAATTAAGTTGTTTACAAGAAAGAATCATCCACCGGTAGTACTTTTCCTTTCATCTGTATTTTCTGCCTAATTTGTATAACAAATCTTGCATGATTGTAATTTGTATCCTTTGAATAGTTTGTATCGTAGTATACAGTCCTTTTAACATATTTGATAATACATTTAACAGCTAACAAATGCGTCTTCTATGGTTTTTTCTGAAATCTCGTCCATATTCCTACACTTGAGGTGGACTACTTACAGTTAAGTATTGTAGACTTCAAATCATGCTTCTCTATTATCCAACATCCATATATTCATCATCTGCATTCTTGGCGAGTTTTGTTATTGTAAACATTGGTGTATTTGTTGGTTCACATATGTCTAATTCGAAACGTCGAACTAGGTCTCTTGAATATTTGTTTTGTGAGATAAATATGTCATTGTCCATTTGCTTGACCTGTAGTCCAAGAAAAAATTTTATTTCTCCAACCATACTCATTTCGAACTCCTTTGGCATGGTCTCGACAAATCAATCAATACTATCCTATAAAGTAGAATAAAAGACAATGTCATCAACATATATTTGAATCACAAAAAGTGTTCTATCCGCATTTGTGAATGAACAAAGTTTTGTCTAGTCCCTCCCTTTTGTATCTGTTGTCGAGGAGAAATTTCGTGAGCCTTTCATACCACACTCTTGAAGCTTGCTTTAATCCATAGAGTTTCTTTTTAAGCTTGTACACATGTTTCGTAATATGTGGATCTTGGAACCACCTTAGTTTCTCGACATAAACGTACTCTTGAAAAACACAATTTAGAAAAACACTTTTGACATCCATCTAAAAATGCTTAAACAAAAATAACAAGAAATTCCAAGTAAGAAACAAATGTATTCTAGACGAGCAACTTATGCAAAAAAATCGTCAAAATCTATACATTCCACCTACGCATACCCTTGTGCTACTAGTCTACTTTTGTTTCTCATAATGATACCTTAATCGTTCATTTTTTTTCTTATAAATCCATTTAGTTCCAATGATATTTCTATTTTTTGGTCTGGGAACTAACAATCACACATCATATCTAATGAATTGCTCTGATTCATCATGCAGTGCTTTAACCTAAAATTTATCATTAAGCGCTTCCACAACATTTTAGGGTTCAATAATTGCATTCAAACTCACATAGAGAACCAGATCATGATAATTAATATGGTGTGGTTTGCCTGGAGCCCTTCTTTCATGTACATTTCCAACAACATCAGTAATGGAATGATTTATATGAACGGACTTGGGCTCATCAAAGTCGTACGTATCATTATGCTCTTAATTACCTGATTTCGATTCATCATTGGAAGCTTCACTTGTACTAGCATTCTTGGTAGAAACAGTATAATGACTTTGAAGTACATATGCATGGGAGTTTTAGTGTAAATAAAATCGTCATCAAACGCAACATTCACTGACTCAATAACATTATTGGTACGCAAATTGTATACTCTATATGCAACTAAATTGTTCCATAACGAAGAATTATCCCATTATCAAATTTTGAATCAAACTTTCCTAGATAAGCTCTATCGTTTAGGACATAACATTTGCATCAAAAAAATATGAAGATATCCCCCATTTGGAGTCTTACCTTTCCACAATTCATATGATATTTTAAGAGTACATGGTCTTACATAAACCCTATTAAAAATGTAGCATATTGTATTTATTGTTACACCTTTTACATGCATCTTCGCTCTTGTCATTTCCTACAATGTTCGATTTTTTCTCTCCAATACTCCATTTTGTTGTGGAGGTTTAGGTTCAAAAAATTCGTGTAAGATCCCATGTTTTTTGCAAAATTTATCAAACTATTCATTCTCAAATTCACGCCCATGATCACTTCTTATTCTAATGATACATTCTTTTAAATTTATCAAGTAAAAGCATAAATACTTAAAAATATCAAAAGTGTCTGAATTCTTTTGCAAGAATTTTATCCTAGTGTATCTGAAATAATCATCCAGACAAACATAGACATACCTCTTTTCTCCAATGTTTTCAATTTTCATAGATCCCATAAGGTCCATATGTAGAAGTTTTAGCATCATGTTTCTGTTTATGCCAGTTACATTTTTATGCTAGTTACGTTCTTATGATGAATCCTTACTTGCTTCAGTTGATGACATGACTTGCATGTAAAACACTTTTTCATAGCAAGTTTTGATACTCCATGAATGATGTCATGCTTAGAAAGCTTGATAAGGGTTTTTGTGTTGATGTGGCCCAATCATTTTTATGCCAGAGATCTAGTTCACTATTTGTGCTTTTAACTATTTTATTAGTTGCTCCACACATAGCAATTGTTCCCACCTCTTATCCCTATTAAAATATAGTTTTCATAGAATAATACACATGACATTTTAAAAAAAATTAATTTAAAAACCACTCTTACAAAGTTGGTTAATGTTAATTAAATTTGATTTTCAATCTGTTGTGGTTGTCCATCCCTTTTAAGTGATCATTTTCCTATAAGCAATTATTTTTCTTCATCAAACCGTCACATGTCCATTCTTGTCTGGTAGTAATGCTTTCATTCCTGTCATATGCCTAGAACACTCATTATTGAAGTACCAAGTGATGTTATGTTCATTGTGTGTTGAAGTATAAGCAACATGACATGTTAAATCTGACTTTTAACCCAAATTTGTTTGATATTCTTTGGTTTCATGTATAAATCATATTTTTTTACCAAAATTTGTTTGATATTCTAGGATTTCCAGTAAGAGATCTTACATATAGACATGTCCTAGTTGTCTGCAGGAGTAACACCTTTCCACAAGTTTCTTCTTTTTCTTCTAGATTGTAGATTCATGACGGACTAAAGGATTCTTTGTTTGAACTTCAGTTCAAATAGTCTGTGATGCAGATTTCTATGATTGCCCTGCGAGTCGAACAATATGTTCAGCAACTTGCTTTGATTGTATTGTAGGTCGAATAGTTTGTTCAGCAGCTTGCTTGGGTCGAGCAGTCTATGCAATAACTTGCTTTGATTATACTTTAGGTTAAACAATTCCAATTGCATCTTCCTATAATCCACTAGTAACAAAAGTTATCTTTTTCTCAGCACCAAGTTCATTGGTAGTGTTTTCTCTCTTGAAACCAAGTCCATAGTGGTGCTTATCCACTTTTCCAAAGGTCAAAAGATGATCCAAATTTTCAGTACTATTTTATGCATTCTTAGTTGTTTCTAGTTGATGTTTGATTAACATCACTTCTTCTATTTTTGGGTTCAACAGTATTTGATGAGGGCATTACAACGAGCTACGACTCAAACGAAGGAGAGGAGCGGAGCAAGGATGAGCCGAGCATGGATCACAACGAGGACGAGCTTAGCATAGACGAGACAAGCACGGGAGTGGATGGAGAGCTAGGAGAAGACGGAGCACACATTGACATGTCGGTG
>CM071868.1:25158613-25177800 GCA_036759665.1 Gynandropsis gynandra | reverse complement strand
GACCACTGGCATGTCAATGTGTGCTCCGTCTTCTCCTAGCTCTCCATCCACTCCCGTGCTTGTCTCGTCTATGCTAAGCTCGTCCTCGTTGTGATCCATGCTCGGCTCATCCTTGCTCCGCTCCTCTCCTTCGTTTGAGTCGTAGCTCGTTGTAATGCCCTCATCAGTATTTCATGTTTGACTCGTTCTTCAAGCTGTATATTTTCTTTAACTAGTTCAATATGCTGCTTGTTAATCTTCATCCATGATTCGTACATTGACTCAACAATAAGTTCATCATTATTATCATTGTCAAATATCGATTTTTTCTCCTATAAATGCCACAAAATTTGTCATATTTCATTAATCTTTGTTATCAGTATCAGATTCACTCCATGTTATAAAGGATTTCTCCTTTTTCTTCTTAGTCTCTCCACACTTAGCCTTTGTGCATTGTATCCTTTGCATTCGAAACACTGAATGTCCTTTAATATTTTTAGCACTAATTCTCTTGATAATGCATTTTGAAATTTGGCTTTAAAATATCTATAGCCTTCGCATTCATGGCACATATTTGATGTTTTTCCCTCCTTTGTGCCTAGATGAAACTTTGAACTCCTTTTCATTACAAATTTTTCTGAAAGCTTTTGCCATGTATGTCATGATTTCCTCTAATCCACTAGGTCGACTTGACTCATTTGTTACTTCCAAAGCAATTCCCCTATTCTTCGGTTCATTACCATGCTCCAATCTCATCTCATGTGCTGAGAGAATTCCAACAACTTCCGCAAAGCTTGTGGTGATAGTGTTCATTGCAATTTCTACTGCTACCTTCTTAGCTTTGAATCTTTTAGGTAAACATTGAATAAATTTCTTCATTAGCTTCTTTTTTTTGTAAGTTATCCCGTATTTTTTTGCTTTGTTTGCTAGTGCATTCAGCTTTGCACCGAATTCAATTATCTTGACCTCGTCATTCATCCTCATGTTTTCAAAATGTGAGGCAAGAATGTCTAGACAAGTTCTCTCACGCTGGTAGTTCCTTCCTGTTAAATTTGAAGTTTGTCCGAAACTTCTTTTACAAATTCACACGATTGAATTTGTTTGAACTTATTAAAGTGAACAGAAGCGAATATGACTGGTTACGACTTTTTTTTTGAAGGATCGACGTTTTTAGCTCTCTCGCTAACTTAGTAGATGGAAAGAAGAAAGAGTCAGCAGAGATGGTACCACTAGGAGACAAGATTCATTGCTTTTCGAAAAGAAACTCGATTCCTTCTCGTTCCTGGAAGGTAATTCCTGTTAGCGTACAGAACCACTTCAAATAAGTTCATTGCTCCGGCCCAGAATACGATTAATCTGGCATGGGCAGTAATAGGAGGCGACAAGACGGGAACAGACATAAGATAGGAATATTCAGTTTCCTTTTCTTACTTTAGTATTCGCTTGTCTAAATTTCGGAGTAAACGGCCTTCTAGATGCGGAGTTAGTTGCAAACATTCAACCTTAAAGTCAAGAGTAAGCCGGAAAGATGAGTTTACCACCGCCTTACGAAAACAAATATGTTCTCATACGCAGGAATACCCCCGTTAGCCGGCCTACCCGACCTTACTTCTGAAGGCGAATATGACTTTGGTTGCATCCATAATGACTTTGGTTTGGGAATTATCTTTCCTTATATGTCTGGTTGCAAATGGGGGACCCCATCTTGACTCCATGACTATGCAAGCAGCTTCATCTATGTCTTTAATTTGTCTTTACATTTGACTTTCTAGTAGGCTTAATTCATGGAATCCAATAAAAAATGGTTTCAAAATTAAAACGAGTTCTCGGCGTGAGTCTATACCTGCTACCTCAATCGTGCATGAATATTTCTTTTTTTCCACGATCTACTATGATACGAATTGAAAATTTTTATGAATCTCAGCTTAGCACCAAGATGTTCAATTATAAGTACTTATCACCCAAGTATACTTGAACACTCCTGAAATACACCTCATTACCCTTAGTTATTTCCGGACTATAATCAATCGTAAATCACACAATTCATTCCCCTTTATTTCGATATACTAGGCGCGTATGAACTTTAAAGATGAGCCTTCTCACTCACCAACCCAACACACGTATTGTTTTGTATTTCAGAACAAACGTGTAGGCTCAACTCTTTATCTCTTTGTGCTTAATTGCTCTTTGCTCTCTTGCTTATGAGTTGTGCTCAATGTTACTGCATTATCCTCCTTTTACAGTCATTCCAACTGATCTATATTGTTTTTTGTATCCTGATTTGAAAGAAGATATATTCTTTTGGAGGTTGTTATTTGATTTACTAAAAATAGAACAAGGTTGTTTAAATGGTTGACTTGTTAAAATCTCTTGTTTAATCCTTGTGCTTCCTTCTTTGTATTCTAACAATTTTTTTACAGAATTATGACTCTCTTTTGTCATGAAGCATAAGAAAAAAGAATGAAAGCAATGATACAACAAAAAAAAAAGACCTCGTTTACATGTATATAGGTATGTACTTATATGTTACGTGCCTTGCATGTGTATCAATTATAGTGATTAATAAATTTGGTTTAATCCCTCAATGCACAATTGGGTTTCCAAAGTAGGTTTAATCCTCTAAAACAACATGAAACTTTCTTCTTCTCTCACTGTGTTCCCTATAATTATACTACAGTTCAACAATTCTATACCTTCGACTAAGCATTCATTGGAACGTATCTCTGGTTCGAGCAGCCTCAATGTTATTTACATACCTTAGACAACCCAAAAACTTATAAGTATTTGTTTGAATCTTGATAATGTTATTGATTTTGTAAGAATATCTATTGGAATTTGATGAGTGGAGATTATTTTTAATTGTAGCAAACTTTGTTCTATCAACTCCATTATATAATTAGGTTTCCCGTCGACATATTTGTTCTTTCATGATAAACATTATGTTTAGACAAGCATATGACATTATGAAAATCACATAATATAACTAATGATTATTGTTTAAATCATTAAAAAAATAGCCTCATTTCAACAGACAGATCAACAGACCCGTATATTGATAAAGTTTACAACGGATTGCAACAAAAAATGGGGAATTATCGATAGTCAAAAGTTTGTTACAATTCCTTGGTATTTTCAACGGGCTTTCAACAGATTCTATTTGTTGCGAATTTGTTGGTCCATCCATTGGAAGATTGTTGAAACCCAAGAACTATTGCAACGAATGACAATTGCTTTGTTCAACGGGCATCCGTTCGCCTGTTGGAAATATTAGAATTTCGATGCGAACATTGGAGTAATCCAACATTAGAATTCAATGGGCATCCGTTGGTATTGCCAACGAGCATCTGTTGGTGTTTCCAACGGGCTTCCCTTGGAATTTTAACTATTTATACAACAAACTAGAATTGATTACCACCAAACCATGAACACAAAATCCACTTTCAAATAATATTGTATTCTTCAAATAGATATACATAAAAATCGAGAGAATAGATATATAAAAGAAAAGATCTCATAACCAAGGAAGTTAAACAAAAAAGTTTACACAAATATGAGCAGTTCATGAGTTTTGCGTCGATCCAACCTTTTTGTCTAGAATGCGGGACAACGTTATGTCCTGCAAAATTTGCAAAAACATAAAGTATCAAAGCAAAGAAATTTTTTGCAAACACATTTACAAGGTGGGTTTCTGATACACGCCTTGTGATGGGAACTCGAGACGCATATAGAGAATCCGTTAACCTCGATCGCTTAGGGCGTCAAGGTTGATTTTTTTACTGGCCTAAGGGCACTCTTTAAGAACTCGTCCGTTGATGGTGGATGAAGGTGGAGGATGGTGGAGGATCGCTTGACTGGCCTAAGGGCTCTCTTCAAGATTCTTCCAGCGAAGGTGGATGATGATGGTTGATGGTTGAAGTCGAGGTGTTTATGGTGGAGTGATGGACACCACAAGAGGAGCAAAAGCCTCTTGATACAGTCGGATATGTCTTCAATTCTTCCCAGAACAAGTTGAAGTTACAGTGTTCCTTACACTATTCATGAATACGAAAAGAGTTTATTTTCTTCAAATTTTCAATGTCTCTTAGAAATGAAATGGAATCCTTTATATAGGAGAGGCTCCATGTTACAATAAAGAAAATGCATAAATGCTAGATAACAGATTGATCTCCTAGTCGTAGGGAAGATTTTATGGCCGTTAGGAATCTTCGAAACGGGAAAGAAGCTGATTTGGTGGGATAAGATCTGTTAGAAAGATTTTTTAGCCGCTGCGGAGGATTTTCTAGTCGTTGGAAATGATAAGGATAGATCTTTATCTTTTGCCTTTCTTTGTCTGTATCGCCCGAACCCCTCGGTTCATAGGTGGGCAGATTAAACCCGTTTCAGTGTGCAATACCGACGTGATGTTTGTTTCAGTTGGGCTGGAATCCTCCTCCTGGTTAAGAGTCTCCTATGCCTCTATCACAATCTCCGATGCCTTTCTACGCAAGCTCTTTGCTCGTCCATATGTGAATATGCCATGTGATCATTCGGTCTGCTCGTTTCCTTGCGGTAGCTCCTCGTTCATATGACCCTCCTATGGTTCTACTTTGAGTCTGATGTCCTCATCATTCCCTCCCCCTTGCGAGTGTTCCGTCCTCGGAATGTTATCAACTACATCAAAAGGGGATAGATCAACAACATTGAATGTTGTGGACACGTTATGCTAAACGGGTAGTTCAAGGCGGTAGGCATTGTCATTGAGGTCGTGTCCTCTTATTCTAGATTCTAATCTGGCCTTATTTTAAGCCACACCCAATCTCTTTCATCAAAAACCATCCTTTTCCGCCCCTTGTTTGCTTGTTTGAATTTTGTTCAGTCATTCGCCTTATGTTTTTCCAAACCTTCTCGTGTAACCTCGTGATTAGTTTAGCTTTCTTCTCACCATCCAAGTTGACTACCTCTTTTCTCAGTATAGCCGAGAGGTCCAAGGGAGTGATTGGATTCAACCCATATACGACCTCAAACGACGAGTGCTTTGTGGCCAAATGTTGTGTTTGGGTGTAAGCGAACTTGGCGTGGCATAGATAGTCAAGCCATTTCTTTGGGTCTCGTCTAATGAATGATCGTAGCGGGACTGCTAGTGTATGATTGACCACTCTGTCTGGTGATCAGTCTGTGGATTGCACGTGGTGGAGAACACAAGCTTTTTCCCTAGCTTTCGCCAAAGTGTTCACTAGAAATGACTCAGAAACTTGCTATCCTGATCCAATATGATCATATTGGGTAGCCCTTGGATGCGTACAATCTCTCTGAAAAAAAACTTTGGCGATACTGGTGTGTCGTTGATCTTCAAGCAGGGTACAAAGTGCGTGATTTTTGAAAACATATCGACAACAAAGATATAATCTTTGTTTTGGATATTTACATGTTCTGAGAATAAATTCCATTGACAAATCAGTCTATGAATGAGTCAGAATGGATAGAGAAAGATACAAACCGTGGGGATGGATGCGAGACTTGGCTTGGTGACACGTGATACATCGCGCACAAAGTCGTTCTATGTCTCGCTTGAGGCGTGGCCAGAAGAAATGCTCCTTTATGGTAGCCAAGGTTTTCTTCACGCCGAAGTGTCCCATGAGTGCTCCTCCATGTGCTTCTTGAAGCAACAATTCCCTTATTGAGCTTTGCGGAATGCAAAGCTGTGTTTCACAGACGAGATATCAATCTTGTATGTAGAATGGTCCCCTAGCTCCTTTTGCACACATTCGAAATATCTCGCCAAGCTCCGGCTCTTGTTCATATAGCTGTTTAATATGCTCAAACCCCATATTTCTAGCGTCCATGGTGGTGATGAGGGTGTGTCTCCTTGATAGAGCGTCGGCTACCACATTTTCCTTCCCTTTCTTGTACTTGATAATGTACAGAAAGGACTCAACGAACTCTATCCACTTATTATGTTGCCGCTTTAGACTAGTCTGACCCTTGAGATATTTAAGGGTCTTGTGATCACTGTGGCTGACGAACTCTTTCGTCAATAGGTAGTGCTACCATGTTTCCAGCACGGACAAGGGTGTAGAGCTCCTTGTCGTACGTGGGATAGTTAAGTGTGGTCCAAAATTTCTTTCTGAAATACGTCATTGGTCAATGTTCTTTAACAAGGACCGTACCAATATTGATCCCTGAGGCTTCATTTTCCACTGCGCACGTTTTTTCGAAGTTCAGCAGTGCCAGGAAAAGTGTGGTTGTGAGACTCGCCTTCAGTGCTTCAAACGTCTTAATTTGTGCTTCTCCCTATTCAAAGGCCTTTTCTTTTGATATAACTTTGGTGAGGGGTGCGGCTATGCTGCTGAAGTTTTTCACGGACCAGCAGTAGAAACTGGCTAGCCCATGAAAGCTTCCTATGTGTACGATGATTGTTGGTATTGGTCATTCTTCTATGGCCTTGATTTTGTCCTTGTCTATGCGTAGTCCCTATGAACTTACTACAAAACCTAGAAAAACAATCTTATTAGGTATTGGTCATTCCTATGTGTACGATGATTGTTGGTATTGGTCATTCCTCTATGGCCTTGATTTTGTCCTTGTCTATGCGTAGTCCCTATGAACTTACTACAAAACCTAGAAAAACAATCTTATTAGTGCAAAAGTAGCACTTGTTGAGGTTTGCACAGAGTTGTTCCTTTTGGAGCGTCTCTAGGACTAGCGCAAGATGTACTAAATGTTCCCTAAAGTTTTTATTATAAACGAGAATATCATCAAAATATACTATAATTAATTTACAGATATGGGCTCATAGAATATTGTTCATAAGCCTCATAAAGGTGTTAGAGGCGTTGGAAAGCCAAAAAAAGCATGACAATCGACTTGTATAGCCCTTGTTTTGTTTTGAAGGTCGTTTTCCATTCATTGTATTCTCTCATGCAGACTTGGTGATATCCGCTCTTGAGATCGATCTTGAAAAAGATCGTTGCCCCACTTAGCTCATCTAGCATATCGTCCAACCGCGTGATGGGATGTTACTAATTGATCGTGATGTTGTTGATCGCCTAAAATTGAAAATTTCAACGGATGCCCGTTGAAAAAAATAAGATGGTTAGGTGCAGAATTTTGTAGGTATGATTTTTTCCAAGGTGCATCCGTTGGAATTTTCAAGGGATGTCCGTTGAAAATTCCAACGGATATCCGTTGGAAATTTGAAAAATTGCAACGGGCAACCGTTGATAAATCTAAGGATTTTCAACGGTTCACCATGGAATCCGTTGGTAAATATTTTCAACGGATATATCCGTTGGTAAAAATTTCAACGGATGGATCCGTTGGAATCCGTTGGTATATATTTCGACGGGCGAATCCGTTGGTATATATTTCAACGGGCGAATCCGTTGGAATCCGTTGATAAATATTTCAACGGATGGATCCGTTGATCCATCTGTTGATATTTACATTCTGTTTAGTAGTGGATGCCTCGTATGGGTGGTAGTCCGGCTGGTATCTCCTCGGGAAACAAATTGTGATACTTGTCTTGTATGTCGGTGAGTTCCGAGGGATTCTCCATCGTGCTTTGGCTTATCAAGAAATCTTTATAAACCATTAGTAATTCCGAGCTTGGATTACTCAAAGTCTTACAAACACACTAGATTTTATGTAAAAATTAGATTCTTTTTGTCCTCACGATTTTTTTTCAGTTGCATTTCGTGTACTTGTGAAAGACTGAGAGGTGCTAGTGTTACCTTCCTTTTGTCTATGACGAAGGAATATAAATTTGTCCTTCCGTCATGCATTACCTCGTGTTCCAATTTCCATGGCCGCCCTAGTAGGATATGTCCTACTTGCATGTGTAGGACATCGCAAAGTACTTTATCATGGTACTTATCTATATTGAAGGGCACGGTTACTTGCTCGGTTACCTTGAACTCCCCTTGATTGTTTAGCCATCGTAGTTTATACGGGTGGGGCTCCTTCTTTGTCTCCAAACCTAGCTTTTTCACCATATATATGCTTGCAACATAAGTACAAGAACCACTATCTATAATAAGTCCACATACCTTATCATAGACGAGGCATTTTATGTGGAAGATCGTCTCTCGTTGGGACGTCTCTTGTGGGTTGATCACTGTGTCAAAATACACCGTGTTACAATTAGTTCTCCATTTTCTAGATATTTGGTCTCGTCACTTCCATCTTTATGGGGTTCCTCCTCATTCTCGGGCTTGTATTCTCCACAATCAGCAAGGATCATGACTTGCGGATTAGGGCAGTCTCGCGCTATGTGTCCTATGCCCTTGCACTTAACATATACAAATTCACGAGTAGAAATGGGTTCCGAAGGAACTAGATTGTTACCTTCTCTTTTGACATTCCTTGATGTCTTAAGAGCTTTACCCTTTGAACGGTCGTCGATCCTTAGTTTTTATGACATCCTTGGGTTTGACTGGTCGACAATGTAGGTTTTGTTCTTCCTCCACTTGTTGCTTGCTTTCTCTTGATCTATTGCTCAATTTGAATCGACAGATGCAATATATCTTCCAAATCATGGTATTGTTTCTGTTCTACCTTTCTAGCGATTCATTCATTTAATCCGTCTAGAAATTGAGCCATCACAGTTTCTTTAGCTTCGTCAATTTCTAGCCTATTGCGAAGATCCTCAAATCATCGAAGTATTCTTAGACAATTTTACTTCCTTTGTTTAACTTTCGATGTCATCATTGCAATTCCCAATGGAAGTGTGGGGGTACATACCTTTTACGCATGAGGGCTTTCATTTCTTTCCACGTTGAGACTTGTTCAAGTCTTGCACATCGTCGAATGATTACCTCTTGATCCCATCAAGTGAGTGCACCATCTGTGAGTTGAGTCGCAGCGTACTGTACCTTTTTGCACTCTATATACATGTAAAACTCAAAATATTTTCCATCTACCTCTCCCAATCGAGATAGGTTTCTGGGTTAACACGTCTAGCAAAATTAGATGCTTTTAACTTTAAATTGTTATTGTCGTGTTCATGTCGTTGTCTTTGAGGTGGCTCCTTGTCCGAATTTTCCTCCTCGCAGATGATGTGGCGTCTCTTTGGTCATCTCGGTCACTCTTTGTCCTCCTCTTCAAGATTATATCGTGGTTGTGCTCTACGTTCTAGGTTGAGGATCTAGTTTTTTTACTTTGTCCACAACATTTTCATGAATGGATGGTGTGTCACATACGGGTTGCCTCTATTCTTCTTCAAGGCGATTCATTCTTGACTCCATTTGCTGGAGCATTTGCATGATCGCGTCGAGTTGGTTGTTGCGTGTAGAATTCTCTCCTTGTCCGACCATCTTTTTTTCTAGATTTTTTATAACAAAAAACAAAACAAAGAAGGAGTAGTACAATAAAACAAATCTAAAAGGATAGAAGCGTACCTTTGGTCCTTGAACCGGGCTCTAATACCGAAATGTTAAACGCCTCGGGTTGGGAACTCGGGACATGTACAGAGAATCCGTTAACCTCGATCGCTCGAGTAAGATTCGGGTTGTCAAGGTTGATTTCTTGACTGGCTTAAGGGCACTCGTCAAGAACTCGTTCGTTGACAGTGGATGACGATGGAGGATGGTGGAGGATCTCTTGATTTGCCTAAGGGCTCTGTTCAAGATTTTTTTCGACGAAGGTGGAGGTTGATGGTTGAAGTCAAGGTGTTTGGGTAGAGCGATGGACACCACAAGAGGTGCGAAAACCTCTTGATATAGTCGGACATTGGCTTCAATTGTTCTGGGACAAGTTGAAATCATTGTGTTCTTGACACTGTTCAAGAATACGAAAAAAGTTTATTTTCTTAAAATTTCAATATCTCTTACAAATGAATAGGAAAATACGTAAATGCTAGATAACAGATTGATCTACTAGTTTTTGGAAAGATTTTATGACCGTTGGGAATCTTTGGAAGGGGAATGAAGTTATCCGGTGGGATAAGATCTGCTTAGAAGATTTTCTAGCACTTTGAGAGGATTTTCTGGCCATTAGAAAGGATAAATAAAGATTATCTTTCACCTTTCCTTATTCGTATCGCTCGAGCCCGTCGGTTCATAGGTGGGCGGATTGAGGCCCGCTACAATGTAAAAGAGCGATGTGATATTTCTTTGGGTTGGATCTGAATCCTCCTTCTGGTTAAAAGTCTCCCATGCCTCCATCAAAATCTCCACTTCCTTGTTACGTAAGCTCCTTGCTTGTCCACATGTGAGTAGACCATGGAAAGATTTGGTCTATTCGTTCCCTTGCGGTAGCTCCTCGTTCGTGTGATCCTCCTTTGGTTCTGCTTCGAGTCTGATGTCCTCATCAGTTTTGTAGAGAATTACAAAATTTGATTCTTTCACGATGAAAATTGTGGAATTAGAGATAATGTGAAAGAAGCAGAAGCAATGAAAACAAATGAAGAGGTTCATTGTAAACCAACTACGACCAATCCATATATGGAAATGGTGTCAATGTTTTTCTTGGAGTTGTTGAGCAAATGCATGAAGAGATGTCGAACAATAAGGCACACCAATTTCTTAACCTATTTGATGCGGTGAAAAAACCTATATATGAAGGTTGTCGTGAAAGTAAATCTCGTTATCATTGTCATCAATATTGATGAGTATAAAAACAATTTACAGTGTAGCTAAATTTTTTATAGATTCTTTTACAAAACCATAGGTAAATATTTACCTGTAAATAACCAAGCTCTTGAGATATGAAACAAAAAACTTTTTAAAACCTTTTTGAATGCCACATGAGAAAATTGAGGTTTATAGAAATAGTTGCATTTTGTTTCTGAGAGGAGATAAAGACCTTTTGGAATGTTAATTTTTGAAGTGCAAGCAGATTTCGTCTAAAAAAACCATCTTCACGATAATATGTAACATACAAAAAGATGTTCTGTATGTCTATAGCAAAAAGGTTGAGAAGGTTAATGAATAAAAAAACTGTTGCACAATGAGATCACACAGAGAACACTCGACGGGAGAATGGATAATGCAACATCCATCGGATGGTAAGGCTTGGAAGGATTTCAACGAAATATTTCCTGATTTTGCGTATGAAATGAGAAATTTTTATCTATATCTATGCACCGATAGTTTTAGTCCGTATGGATAATCCGAAAGTCAATATTCTCTATGGCCTGTGATTTTGTCTCCGTATAATTTGCCTCCCGATATTTTTCTGAAAAGAGAAATCATGTTTCTGACATTACTGATTCTAGGATCAAAACATCTAAAGAAAAGTTTAGATGTCTTTTTCCAGCACTTAATTCATGAAATTAAGAGATTATTGGAACAATGGAATTATTGTATAGACGTATGTACGAAGAAAAATTTCGCATTGAAAACGATCTTGTTATGGAGAATTAGCTATTTCCATGCTTATGGAATGTAATGTGGATGAAGCACGCACTGGAGAGTGCATGTCCATATTGTATGGAGGATGCAGATTCATTTCACCTAGTACATGGAAGAAATCATGTTGGCTTGATTCTCATAGAAGATTGCTTTCCCATCGACATATATTCAAAAAAGAAAAACAATTTAGAAGAATGTGGTACAAAAAAAGAGGCACCATGCATGCAAACATGAACACAAATATTATCCGAATGACTAAACACGATGGCAGATTTACAAGAATCGGAGGAATGTGGTGGAGATCGTGAGCATCGAAAACCACAAGGCCAAGGTGAATGGCATAACTGGTATAAACGTAGTTTTATTTTTGGAACTATCATATTGAAAATCACTCATATTGTGTCATTATTTGGATGTTATGCATGTTGAAAAAAACTTTTTCGATAACATCATCAACACTTTTTTGAATGTGAAAGGAAAACGAAGGATAACATGCAGTTAAAGAAAGATTTGAAGACAATATGTCGAATATCTGAGTTGGAGTTATGCGATAGAAAGACATATATCCCAATATTCAGATTGTATGGGCCAACAAAATAGCATTATTGTGATGGTTTAAAGAAGATGTTAAATTTCTAGATGGATATACATCGAACATTGCTCGTTGTGTGGATATTGTGGGCTAAAGGTCTATAAGGTTAAAAAAACAAGATTGTCATTTCATGTAGATACTCATTCCAATTGCATTTGCTGAGCTATTACCACAGAACATTCATGATATGTTATGCGAAATTAGCATATTCTTTAGATATATATGTTCAATAAATTTAAAAAGAGATGACTTGGAGTTATTAAAAAACAATATATACGAAGTATTATGCTTTTTGGAATGAGTTTTTTTCGCCTTCTTTCTTTGATGTCATGGAACATTTGTCAATACATTTACCAGTTAAGGCAATACTCGGTGGACCGGTTCAATTCAGGTCGATGTATCCATTTGAAAGTTTTTTCTTTCATTTAAAGAAAAGGGTAAAACAACAAAGCAGCAGTTGAAGGATCTGTTGTTAAACAATACTTGTTGGAAGAAATCACATATTTGAACACATTTAATTTCGAATCACATGTTTCGACGAAATAGAGAAGATCACACAAACTATTTATATTAATATAAACCCTAGTTTGGTGCAATTTCTTAGATCTTTACACCAATTAGACACACATGAGGGAAAGCTGAGGAATATTAGATAACACAAGAGGGGTATAATCACGCCTACACATATATATTATTAAAGTGTTAAGAGCTATTTACCTTTCGAAAGGTACAACATATTGATAATCGATCTTTTAATTGGCAAACATATATATATATATATATATATGTGTGTGTGTGTGTGTGTGTGTGTGTGTGTGTGTGTGTGTGTGTGTGTGTGTGTGTGTGTGTGTGTGTGTGTGTGTGTGTGTGTGTGTGTGTGTGTGTGTGTGTGTGTGTGTTAACATACTTTCATTACATCATATTTGATGAAGAAGTAAAGGGTACATATCCTCATCTAAACATAGATAAACTCAACAAAATAAAAATTCAACATTATACCTTGTAGTTGAGATATTACGTAAGTACATGTATTATCTTATATATACTTAAAATAATTTATGTTATAACAAAGCATTCTTTTTAATAGTACATAGATTAAGGGTTGTGATGAGAGATATCCTACTAAGTTAAGAGATTTGGCTAATGGTCATGTGAGAGATATATTGTGATGGCCAATTATGTTTACTTGGAGATACACATTCCACATTTATGAGCAAGGAAAATATAGAAACACATTCAATTACGGTGTTTGCCTTCATAGTAAATGGATGATGATAATTTCTATAAAATTTTGCAAAAAATCCTACAAGTTGAATATCTTGGTCTCGTTGGATTGAAGATAATAATTTTCAAATGTCAGTTGTCGGCCCAACCATAGGTCGTGGTATACGAAAAAATAGATGGGGAGGAATTAACATCAACCTATCATGACAAGTATGATCCATTTAGTACAAAAGATCACGCAGATCAAGTATATTACGTGCACTATCCAACAATATTGAAACGACAAAGAAAGGAGTGGTGGAACGTAGTTAAGACTAAAACGTGTGTCGTTATAAACACATATGCAAAAGAAGATCCATTGCAAACCGATAACCTTGAGCCCATATGGTTCATTGATATAGACAATCGTGAAAAGATTCTCCGAAGAAACGACATAGATGGCGAAAAAAATTGGGATTATGAAGACATTGAGAAAATGCAGAAGATGACCATCGCAACAAATTCCATGTACCATTGAAGGAAGACTCTCCAATTGAAGAATCAACTTAAGAACATATATGAATTATGTAATTATAATATCAAAGTTTTGTTATTTATTTTTCATATCATATTTTTCATTTTCAATGGGCCTCCATTGGCACATGCAACGAATGCTCGTTGAATCATTTAATTATGTTTGACACTATTCAACGGGCAAACGTTGGCATGTTCCAATGGATGAACGTTGACGGCATACAAGCTGCCAATGGATGCCCATTGAAATGCATAAACGTTGCCCACGATCATCCTTTAGAATATGTCGTGATGGCTATGTTCTGCTTATTTACCTCGTCGCATATGGTTGAGTTTTTCCAACGAGTATCCATTGAAAATTTCTACAGATGCCCGTCGAAAGTTAGACGTATCACGATTTATGTTATCCATGATCTCAGGAACACAATTTCCAGCGAGCATCCGTTGAAAATTCAACATTCACATCACTTAATGACTTTCACTGATTGCACATATTTTCCAACGGGAATCCGTTGGCATTTACAATGGATGTCCGTTGAAAAATTTTGCACTTAATCTATTGAACAGTTCATTTTCAACACAATCTCAAAACCAAAATATTAAGTTCTCTTAAACACAAATCGTAAACACTTAATAACAATGATAGCTTGACGATTTATCGGTCAGGGTGACTTGTTGGCGAGTTCCGCTGGAGCCCCATCACCACCACCTCCGCCACCATATCAGTCTCTGTTACCTATATCGACACCACAGATATTTGATGACTAAGACAATATGGTGGAAATTGACGCTTTGATCGATACCTTCGACGAGCCTCCAACTATTCCCATTATTGATCCCAAACGTCCTTAGGGGGCGTTATAGTAAAATATTATTTATTAAATTGACATGTATATATTTCAATTAATTTTAATAATTATCTAACGATTTCGTTTACATGTGTAGGTTTGATTTGGATGATTTTATTAAACACATGAACAACCATCCAAGTTCTTTACAAAATCGATTATACTATTCCTGGAAAATGACGCCAGAGGTTATACGATGTCAATTATAGTGCACATTTATCGTAATGTTTAATATAATATTGAATTTAGTATTATTATCGAAGTTTATTAATAAATTAATTAATTTAAATTTAGTTTTGTAGAGCTTATATAGATGACAGATGGGAGACACCTTGCGTATCTATACCGCTTGGATACGCGATATGCAAACTCGGTTGCGGTTGGCGATGAACAATGTCAAGCGTAACTATTATAAGAAGAATGTCAAATCGACATGAGAAACGAAAGAGATATTCAACCAAGTCGTCCAACATTCGAGTCAGAGGACTTCAAGGCCAAAAGCAAAAAAGGCAAAAAAAAATGTTGGTACAACGAAAAAATTCTCGGGGATGATCCGCATCGTCATACCTCGGATCGAAGTTGTTTCCGAAAAGAAAGAAAGAATTGGTAAAAATTTTACATTTCTAATTTTAATTTTTTATGTAAAATTTTAAATTAATCATATTATTTTTATGTTACGGATGCAGAGGATAGGAAGGAACCGACTCTTCTTGAACTAGTTGTCAAGATTAACGTCAAGAAGAAGCCTATCGTCAAGGAACAGATCGATGTATCTGAGCTTGTTGACCCCCTAAGCAGAGCGGATAAAGCTGTGATGAACTTAGTCCTTTACAAAAAGACAAAATTTATTTTTAGGTAAAGAATAATGTTACCTTAATACTTCTTTAATTATATAAATTTTTAAATAGATATAATAATTTTAATTTTTTTATATTATCGTCCGTTAGGTCGTATAGTTTTCCTTAGAAGAAATTATATAGACCGTTTTTGCATCTATACGGTCTAGGTTCTCTACGAAAAGATATTATAGAGGATATTATGTCAGATCAACCCTTTCCCGATGCAAAAATGACACATCGATCAGCTCGAGACTACTCTTTGAAAAACGTGATCCCAAATGCATCATAAGGAGAATATTATCGAGTTGATGACCTATTGAGCATATTGACCACCACCACTGACGGGGGCAAAATATCGAGACATGAACCAATCATCAATTTTGATACAACCCTTTCCCGAGACGTTGGCGAAGACAAGATGTAGATGAGAGTGTCGTTTTGTATGATAAAAACTTTTTATTTTATTTTAAAAAAGTTAAAAAAAATCCTTACATTATCAACGGATGTCCGTTGATGGAAGAACATAATTTTAAACAGACATCTGGTGGAATATTTTAAAAATTCTCTCCAATTCAAAACCAACTAGTATCCTTTGGTGAATCCCACCAAATATTTCAGCGGATGCTCATTGTAATTTTTCAACGGATACTCATTGCAATTTTCCAACGGATATCCATTGTAATTTGCCAACGGGTATTCGTTGAAACGGTGTAATGGATATTCATTGTAGCATCCAACGACGATATCTGTTACAATCCCTTGATATTTCTCAAAGGATAATATATGTTGAAATGTTGTTGCAAAATACAAAGGATATAATCTTTCAACGATCGATTTTCAACATCCAAAAACCCGTTAGAAAAGCTCATTTCTAACGCAAATTGAGCCCTTTCCAATAGATATGGTCATTGGAAATGGCATATTTTTTGTAGTAAATACAAGCTCTTTTAACATTCCCTTTATCCATGTTCCTTCCTTTATTACTTCTAACAATGAGATGTATACTTCTTTTGTTATTGATAAAGCTATAATGTTTTCAAGGCCAGAATTTTAATTTATTATCTTGTCTCCCACAATGAAAACATATATGGAAATCGATCATCTTCTTTAGGGATCAGATGTGAAATCAGGAGGATAATATCCGTAAACCTTGAATTTTTTATCATTGTTGAATAAAATTTCAATTATGAAAATCCTCAGGTATCGAACTCCCCTTGAAGAATTACTCATGTAGCCACTTACTACTCCAACAAAATAAGCCAAAACTAGTTTTGATCCAACCATAACATAAATTATGTTTCACATTGCACTCGAGCAAGGTACTAAATTCCATTTTTAAACTCTATTTTGTTTTATTTGTTGCTAACAATTAGGAATGTCATTCACACTCATCTTACTAATTTCATCCTCCTTCGGCATGCATGCATACAGTCCAAACACCGTCTTGCTCTGATAGCTCTCCTCTCGTGTTGTGATCCGAAATATATAAACATTATTGTGAGAAAAAAAATAATACACATGAAATAGAAAGATAAATAGACTCACATTGAAATTTGGGAAGTCAGTAATACAATTCATTAATGATTATCCTTGTAGATGGACTAAATGAAGACATGGGTCTAAATATGGACTTTATAAATGATTCGCGGATGTGCTAATTCTAGTCATGATCCAACCATAGCATACATTATGCTTTAAATTTCAATCGAGTAAGATACAAACTCAATTTCTGAACTTTGCAATGTTTCGTTTATTGTTGACAATTTGAATGTGATCCGAATGGTGTAGACACAAGTAGACGGACTAAAATGATATAAATAGAATATGAACGGACATAGTCTTATATGAAAAATTAAAGAGTAATCAATACACTATATCAATTATTCATCGTTCAGAGATTAAATGAAGACTTGGGTTTGGAGAATGATTTTACAAATGGATTTGTGGATGGACTAATGGACTTGGATATGAGCTTTTGCAAATGGTTAGAAATTAATTTTTTTTAAAATAAATATTAAATACTAATGTATTTCTGAAAAGACGGGTCTCTCTAAAAATATAACTTATCCCAACCAAAATTACACTTCTTCAGGCTCCCAAATCATATATAAATAAAAGACTTATCATGGAACAAAGATAACAAAATTCATTCCTGAAATCTTTTTCTATTTTATTTTGTAGAAACATTCAAAATAGATTCCATATAATTATAATTAATGTGATTGTTGCATCCTTTTGGCATATTGGCATAAATGAATTATGTCTAAGGACAATGTTTCTGTGCATGCCTCAATGAATAAAATTTGGTATTTATATATTTATAAACCCTTCAATCCTAGCTCGATTCCATCAATAATTTGATACCGCGCGTTGAACATGGTCTATTTTTTATTGCTTGATCATTGATAAACACAAAAATGGTTACTAATTGAGTATTTTTTTTATTCCTTCAAAATTCACGTGTGGATTTTCTCACATTTTTACTAAATAAGCATATCTTTTCTTTGGTAACCATATTTGTGCCCTAACTCCTCAAGATATGCCATAAGCATTCTTATTTTAGATTTTGCAATTAAAATTGCCTTGATCTCAATTAAAATTATCAATTGACCCAAATCTTTTTACATATTTTTATGTTAGTCTATCTTATGTCCACCTTTCCTAAGAAATTTGACATTCAATATTGGTAGCGGATATAGACTTTTTTATTATGTGTATCCAAGACTAAAATCAGTAATAAGATATATCATTTATGTGTTATGGTTATAGTAATCATTTTTCCAATCTTATTTTGCTTTCAGTATAAGAGCATGTTTTGTGCCTCACAATTATATTATGTTTGTAGAAATGGTCAAAATGAATGTTGCAAATCTCCAACCGATTAGCATTCCTCTAACATTTTAAAGGACAGGTCTCCCAAACTATTTTTCTACATATACCTTCACTCAACCATCGTTTTGAAAGCTTTATCTTTTGTTCTAAGAAAATTAATCCATACATTTCTAGTTTAATCATCAATGATGGAAAGAAAGTATTATTTCATTACAATGGATACTAACACTGTTAAAATAAGATCTCGTGATTCAATCACGAAGATTAAACTTGGTCATATCTTTGGCCAAAAGATCTCGTGATGATTACAATCAGCCATATCTTTGGCAAGAAGATCTCATGATTCCATCACGATAATTACGGTCGGCACTATCTTTGGTAAGAAGATCCTCGGATGTAGAGTATTGTTAACTCATGGAAACTAGCTGATCCTTTCTAATCATTCCTTATTTTTAATCTTCCTTTTTTTTGTGTACATATATTCTATTCTTTTCATATAATTGTGAAGTTCCATTTTAATCTTTCTTCTGAACATTGTAATCTTTTCTATATAATGTTTTACTTATGTACTAAAAGAATAAGACGAAAACTCTTATTCTTTATGTGTCTTCTTGTGTTAATTAATCTCGTCTCTACCAAATTTTTTATGGTATTAGAGCATAAAGTCAAAGAACTCGACTTTCTTACTCTTCATCTTGTTATTCTCTGCATATCAATGGAAACTACAAAGCGCATTATCATTCTCCTCAATGGAGACAACTACACCATTTGGTCCAGAATTATCGAAGTAAACCTTTGAAGCTGATGTTTGTGGAACTACATCCACCCGAAGAAATAAACTAGTCGAGTCGAGCGTGGGTCAAAAAAGAACGCTCAAGATGAATCTATAACCCTTATCCTCATCTAGAATTCTCTTGATATTCATCTTCTTATGGGCTATGGTCACATTTGAAAGCCTTAAGACTTACGGGATGAGCCTGTATACAAATACAATGATATCTCTAAGTTCCACCGATTCTATGAGGTTCGGAAG
>CM071868.1:25105146-25141779 GCA_036759665.1 Gynandropsis gynandra | reverse complement strand
GTTGATAGATCTATGATCCTTAGTTGTTTCATCCATGCGATTCCCGGTATCCCGTACACCCGTAGTGTTTGCCATATCCGACTTTATCCCCAACCTAGTATAGTTGTCACCATTTAGATTAGTTTTAGAAATTTAGGATCACATCCTTTTCTATCTCTTTCCGTCTTAGTTTAGTTTTATTCTTAGTTTGGCTGCTTTGGTCCCTAGAGATCGACCCTGGTACTACACGATCCGTATACTTGCGGTGAAGTGGTCTAGGAATATTTATAACTCGTGTTTCCGACACACCAATCACCCTTTTTTTTGTAAGAAATGGGTTCGTCAAGTCAAGGACATCTCTAGAGTGGGGGAGTTTGAAATTTTCAAAGTGCCCCAACGCCTACCGCTAACACGAAAGATTTGTTTGAGAATGAGTTGGAGCTGTGTACCACTTCAATATTCAAGTCTTCACATCAAATGGTGCCAGTTTAAAGGGGAGAGCTTTAGAAGCAATTCGATGAGCTATTTGAGAAGGTTTCGAATGATCGAGTATGCCACCATGGGAACGTGAGTATTGTTTAATAACAAGGAAGTACAAAAGATTTTGTTATGCATCGATTAAAAGGAACAAAGTCTCTGTAAAATATTGATACCAACTACCGAGGATTGACGAGTTGTTAGGTTAGTTAAGGATTGTGTAATGCTTTTCGAAGACAGATATGTTGTCAGGATATCATATATTCCATTTCTGGTCATATCAATCAGTCTAAATATATCCCATTTTGTGCAGAAGATGCTAATGAACAATGTATTTCGTGATTACTTGGATTGATTTTTATTATGTTTATCGATGACATCCTGGTTTACTCCAAGCCGCTAGACGAACAGAAGAAACATTTATGTTTGGTATTGGAGCGTCTTAAAGATGAGCTTTTGTTTCCCAAGCAAGAACTGCACTTTAGGAAGAGACGAATTTGGTTCTTATGATATGTTAACTCAAAAGAAGTTTTCTGTAGATATGAGAAATTAGCAGCTATTGTAAACTGCAAGAGTTGAAAATCATGTCGAAGATAAGAAACTTTCTTGGGCAGCATACTACCAAAATTTTGTTATGAACTACGCTAGCATGTTGAAGCCAATGACGAGAGTTACCAAAATAAACATACGCTTTGTTTAGAGGAATGAGTGTGAAGAATCTTTTCAAAAAATTTCTCTAAAAGAAGCTAACTAAGTCGTGAGTGATTATAACACCCTAATCTTGGAACAACCTAGGGACGATGAGTGCTCATCATCACCTCCTAGAGGTGTCCACATGTATCATCTCTCAAATATATTTATAAAACAAAATAAATTATTTTATTTGAAATAAAAGTGGTTTGAACTATATAGTGAAAGAAAATACATAAACCCATAATCACGATAAATACTGGATAAATATGAAATACAAAATAAAGCTTATCGAGACCTCTAACACGCATCTTTCATCAATCCGTTATGAGCTCCGATGCTCCTACTCAACCCCATTTCTCTTTTTTCTTGGCATAACTTGTCCATCCACGATAATCCATAAATGGGGTGAGTACGAAATACACACTTAGTGAGACCAGTACGTGTTGTCACGTATTCTTCCACTTTTAACTAAACAACACAAAAATAGTGGTCTATCAACACATTGAAGACATAAAGACAAGTCTACCAAACAAGAATGAGTATCCTAAGTATAAGAAGAATATGACATCGGATCATAACTCACTAAATCCACAAGATTCTAGCTCAGGCATATGCTCGCAAGTCCAAAGGATCCCAGGATACTGAAGATCTCGCAAGGTCACAATGTACCCGAACCATCAGTATGATACAACAGTTTTTTGTTTCAAAAAATAACCATAACCTCAACACAGTACGACGGTGACAGATCATTTGATCTAACTAACTACAACGCTTTGTTGCTTGAAAGGTTATCACAACCCCAACATGGTACGAGGTTGGCCCGTTAACCAAGTGTTACAATACTGATGTCATCGACCCAATACTCCTCACATGATAACTCTCGCCAACACTTTCACACACGCTTTTTTTAAGGTTCAAGTGTGAAATTACACAATAGAGCACATTAGATAAGATGTTCACTCGGATCTAGTACCGAACCCAAAATAACAATGTTCCCCGACACCGACACTTGATCGGGCGTCAATTCTCTAGGTCATCTCTAATCACTTAAGGTTCACCAAACACCAGCTCATATACATATCATCAATCTTCATATGCTGATTCTGAGGTTTAGTCCAATATTTAGTCATTACGACCTCTAAATTTTCCCAATATGAATTTTCTAAAAATTCTATTGAACATGTCTCATTTTGAACGTAAGAAATTCTCCAAAAATAAAAACCAAAAAAAAAACTTTTGATAAGGATATATCATCACCTTAATTGTTCTCGATGACTTGACGATTAACGTTTATTTTGCTAACAATTGCACAAATCAATTTTTATCTAGGATAGATTCAATCAATATTCAAATTGGGAGAATAATAACAAGGATAATTATAGAGTTTTACGCAAACTTCGATTAGAATCAATCGACAATGAGAACACAACAAATTTGTGAATGTTTCATTTATTCTTTTCTTTTCTTTTCTTTCCTTTTCTTTTCTCTTTTTTTCTTTCTTATCTTTGCAGTGTGCAACTTACGGATTTTGATTTTGTTTTAATAAAATTGAATTTTAGGTTTCCAATTGACTTATATAATAATAATAATAATAATAATAACAATAATAATAATTCATAAAAATTGGACTTCATGGGCTTGATAATGAACCTTCCCAAAACAAGGATTTTTGTATATAGTGTACACGGATATTTCGAAGATGGTTAGGATGTGTTCTTATGCAAGGAGATAATGTTCTTGCTTATATAAAAATGGAATTGTGTAAGCATAAAGAGAATTATCCAACTCATGATATGAAAACAACATTCACGGTCTTTGCACTGAAGATCTAGTGAGTGTACCTTGATGGAGAGAATTTATAAATTTTGTGTGGACCATAATGACTTGAAATACATATTAATGCAACTAGATATGAATCTACATCACAAAAGATTGATGGAATTCATCACGGATTACAAGTTAAATATCTCTTACCTACAAGAAAATCAACATGGTTGTGGATATGTTGATTCATAATAGAGTTGAGGTTGAAACCATAAAAGACTTCATTGATTTGATTTGTCAATTTAATGCATTAAGGTTGGAGGCAATGCAAACAAAATTAGATAATGTTGGGTTGCAAGGAGTGAACCAGGTATGTATATATATATATATATATATATTGAATAAAATATGAACAGTGCAACTATTACATTAGAGATTGCAAAACATTTCGCAACAACTAGCACGAACCGATTTACATGTTGTATTATATCATGTAGAAGGGCTTGTGTCAATCTCACCGATACAAGTTTTTTATTGAACCAAAATTGACAAAGATTTATCATTAATCAGGATGTTCGCCAACTCTATCAATGGTCAGGATAAAGAAGAACATCGCTCATTGGCTAGCGAAATGTATGATGTGGTACCTAACAAAGGTAGAAAAAATGTTAACGACATATTATAAAGTGAACCAATTTTAATAGTGGAAGTGTGACCTAGTCACCATGGACTCCACTATAGGTTTTATGCTCTACCATACGAATTCTCTACAAATTCAATGATTTGCTTACTTTAGGTTAAGCATATTTATGTTATCTGATGAGGATATCGAACTCAAAGCGGTACCAAAGAATGATAACACGAACGAGGAGCTACCGCAAGCAGATGAACAGACCGAATCTTCTCACGGCATATCCACAGTGGACGAGCAAAGAGCTTGCGTAATAAGGCAATGGAGATAGTATAAGGCCTAAACCCATGATTATATATATATATATATGTAATGTATATCAAAGTAATAAAAAGAAGAATAGAAGAAAAGAAGTCGTGTGGCAGAGAGAAGGAGAAAGGAGAAGAAAAAAAATAAAGAAAAAGAGAG
Organism: Gynandropsis gynandra; assembly: GCA_036759665.1. Lineage (NCBI taxonomy): Eukaryota > Viridiplantae > Streptophyta > Magnoliopsida > Brassicales > Cleomaceae > Gynandropsis > Gynandropsis gynandra. Next base: position 25,137,767 of record CM071868.1, on the reverse strand, counting down.
AGAAAAAAATAAGAGAAGGATCCATCAATTTTTCGCCATGTTCTTCGTGGGTGAATTCTAATCGAGATTACGGTAAATCTCTAAACATTTTATTGTGATTATTTCTTAAAATTGAATATTTATATTGTAAATTTTGATTAATTGAAAGAATTGTAATAGGAGAACATCCGATTCGTGTTGTAGTTGGTAACATCATCATGCATCGTCAAGTTATCATGGGAAATTAAGATGATGATCTTTTTCCATCAAAATTAGGTTTTACGGTTGATTATGGAGAAATTTTTACGTTTAAATTGAGATATGATTTAGTAGAAATTTTAGGAAATTCATATGAAAAATTGAGAGGTTATAAGTGACGAATGGACCTAAGCCTAAAATCATCAAATGATTATTGATGGCATATACATGAGTTGGTTTGGGTGAGATTAAAGTGGTTGAATATGATCTGAGAAAATTGACGCTTGACCAGGTATCCAGATCAGAGAACGTGGATATTCTGGTTTTGGTGATAGAGTCGAATGAGCATCTTGCTTAGTGTGTTCGATCGAGTGATTTCACACTCGAACCTTCGGAAGAAGGTGTGTGCAAGCATGTCGGTGAGAGTTTTTATGTGAGGAGTATAGGGTCGATGACGTTAGTATTACGATACTTGGATAAGGATTAGCGTCGTACCGTGTTGGAGTTATAGTAACCTTTTGAGCGACAAAGCATTGTAGTTAGTCAAATCTATACATTTTCCAGTGTCATATTGTGTTGGGGTTGTGATAACCTTTCGAACGACAAAGCGTTATATTATACTGATGGTTGGGGTACGTCGTGACCTTGCGAGATCTTCAGTGTGCTGGGATCCTCTAGACTTTGCGAGCGTATGCCCGAGCTAGAGTCGAGTGGACTTTGTGGGTTATGATCTAGTGTGGTACTAGTCTTACACCTAGGATACTCAATCGGGTTTGGTAGAGTTATTTATGTGTCTATAGTGTGACGAATGTTTATTTTATGTTACGTTTTCTAGAGTGGGAGAATATGTGGCACAAAATGCATGCATGTATTGATCTCACTGAGTACATCTCCGTACTCACCCCTTTGTAGACTGTCGTGGATGGGCAAGTTATAGCGAGGAAGAAGATCAAAGACGTTGAGCAACACTAATAGAGGTTACAGCATACTGATGGGAGAGGCGTACATGAGGTCTCGATAAACTTTATTATATATTTTGATTATGATTTATATTCGAACCATTTTCAATTTGAAATAAAATATTTATTTTATATTATAATAATATTTGAGCAATGACACGTGTAGCCACATCTTGAGGTGATGGTGAACACTCCTAGTCCCGATGTTGTTCCGGGTTGGGAGTGTTACAGATAGTGATGGAGGCTTAGGAGACTCTTAATGAGAAAGAGGAGTCAGACCGAACCCAAACAAACGTCACATCGGTCTTTTACATTGATGTGGACCTCAATCTGCCCACCTAAGAACCGATGGGCTCGAGTGATATGGATAAGGAAAGGCAAAAGATAAAGCTCTTACTTTATCCTTTCTAACAGCCAGAAAATCCTCTCCAATGGCTAGGAAATCTTCCAAGCCAACCTTATCCCACCGGATCATCTTTTTTCTAGTTCCGAAGATTTCCAATGATCATAAAATCTTTTCAAGGGCTAGTAGACCAATCCGTTATCCAGCATTTACGCATTTTTCATATTGTAACATGAATATTCTCCTATATAAAGGAATACATTTCATTTGTAAGAACACACTGAAATTTTGAAGAAAGAAACTCTTTTCGTATTCTTGAACGATGTCAAGAATATGGTGACTACATATTTTTTCGGGAATAATTGAAATCATTATCTGATTGTATCAAGAGGCTTCTGCAACTCTTGTGGTATCCATCGCTCCACCATAAACACCTCGACTTCAGCCATCAACCTCCATCTTCCATCATGGCTAGACGAATCTTGAAAAGAGCCCTTAGACCAATCAAGAGAATCTCCACCATTCTCCACCTTCATCCACTGTCAATGGAAGACTTCTTGAATAGTGCCCTTAGGTCAGTCAATAAATCAATCTTGATACCGAGAATCCTACTCGAGTGATTGAGGTTAAATGATTCTTCATACGTGTCTCGAGCTCTAACTCTGAGGCCTTTATCATTTTGGTATCATAGTCCGGTTCAAGGACCAAAGGTATGCTTCTATCCCTTTCGTTTTATTGTACTAATCATTTCTTTGTTTTGTTTATTATTAAAAAACTAGAAAAATATGACCAATCAAAAAGAGAATTCTGCATCAAACAACCAACTCGACGTGATCATGCAAATGTTCCAACGAATGGAGTCGATAATGAATCGCCTTGAAGAAGAACGTAGGCAAACCGTACATGACACGCCATCGATTCATGAAAATGACATGGAAGAAGTAGAACAACCAAATCCTCAACCTAGACGACGAGAACATCGAGAACCACCACCACATGATCTTCAGCAAGATGACGAAGTGTTGCCAAGACGACGAAGGCGATACCAACTCATCCGCGTGGATGAATATTATAACGAGGTGCCACCTCGAAGACGACGACATGAACGAGAAGGTAACCATTTAAAATTTAAATCACCTAATTTTGCTAGACGTGTTTACCCGAAAACCTATCTCGAATAGGAGAGGTGGGTGGACAATATTTTTTAGTGCTACATGTATACAGAGTGCAAAATGGTACAATACGCCTTGCCTCAATTCTCTCACGGTGCACTCACTTGGTGGGATCGAGAGGTACGCACTCGACGACATACCAGACTTGAAACAGTCTCAACGTGGGGAGAAATGAAAGCCCTCATACGTAAAAGGTATGTAGCCCCACACTTCCATTGGGAATTGAAATGAATATATAGAAAATTAAACCAAGGAAGTAAAACTATCAAATAATACTTTGATGAATTTGAGCATCTACGCGATAGACTAGAATTTGACAAAGATGAAGAAATTGTGATGGCTCAATTTATAGACGGATTAAATGGACGAATCGCAAGGGAGGTAGATACACAACAATACCATGATTTGAAAGATATATTTCATTTCTCTATTTAAATCGAGCAACAGATCAAGAGAAATCAAGCGACAAGTCGAGGAAGGACACGACCCACATGGTCGATCGAACAACCCCCAAAGATGTCGGAAAAACCCAAGATGGATGATTGTTCCATGGTTAAAACTCTTGATATAAATAATGTTAAAGGAGAAGGTAACAATCTAATTCCGTCGAAACCAATTCGTACTCGTGAACTTGTATGTTTTAAGTGCAAGGGTATATGGCACATGGCGCAAAACTGCCCTAATCCATGAGTCATGATCCTTGCCGATTGTGGAGAATACAACTTCACAAATGAGGAAGAACTATATGAAGATGGGAGTGATGAACTCGAGTATCCAAAAAGTGGAGAAATACAGGTAACACGACGCGATTTGAGCACGATGGTCAACCCTCAAGAGACGGTCCAACGAGAAACGATCTTCCACAAAACATGGCTCGTCAAGGTTAAGGTACGAGGACTTATTATAGATAGAGATGTTTGTACTAATGTTGCAAGCATCTATATGGAAAAAATGCTAAGTTTGGAAATGAAGAGGCACCTCCATTCGTATAAGCTACAATGACTCAACAATCACGGTGAGCTTAAGGTAACCAAGCAAATAACCATACCATTCAACATACGTAAGTACCCTTATGAAGTACGTTACGACGTCGTACCAATGCAAGTGGACACATTCTACTAGTGCAGCCATAGGAATTCGAGAAGTATCACATGATGAAAGGATAAATTTCTACTCCTTCGTCATGAATAAAAGGAAGGTAACACTAGCACCTCTTAGTCCTTCACAAGTACACGAAATACAATTGAAGCTGAATTTTGATGACAAAAAGAAATCAAATTTTTATATAAAATCTAGTCTAGTTTCTAAGGCTTTAAGTAATCAAAACCGGTATTACTACAAAGATGTCTTGACAGGCCAAAGCACGATGGAGTATCCCTCGAAAATCACCAACATACTAGATAAATATCGCGATTGATTTCCTGAGGAGTTACCACCCGGATTACCACCCATACGAGGTATCGAACATCAGATCGATCTAATCCCGGGTAGGGGTGGTAAAAAACCCGCAGGACCCTTCCCGTCCCGAAATCCGTCTCGAACCCGCAAAAAATTACTCGTACCCACGAGTTCGGGTTCGGATTCGAGTAATTTAATTTTAATACCCACGGATTCGAGTTCGGGATGGGTTTTATAGTTTGATAAACGGGTACCCACGGGTACCCGCAAAAAATTACAAAAATACCCTACTTTTATTATTTATTACCTATATACCCCTCTAACCCTAATTTTAATTTTGCAGATGCTCTTGCTCACCCTCCTCGCGGCGCCTCCCACCCTCTTGCTCTTGCTCTCTTGCTCACCCTNCGCAAAAAGTTACTCGTACCCGCGGGTTCGGGTATGGGTAATTTAATTTCAATACCCGCGGGTTCGGGTTCGGGACGAGTTTTCTAGTTTCATAAACGAGTACCCGTGGATACCCGCAAAAAATTACAAAAATACCCCTACTTTTACTGTATATTACCTAAATACCCCTCTAACCCTAATCTAACCCTAATTTTAATTTTGCTTCAGTTTGTTTTGCAAATGCTCTTGCTCTCTTGCTCACCCTCCCTGCGCCTCCCACCCTCTTGCTCTTGCTCTCTTGCTCACCCTCCTCGCGCCTCCCACTCTCTTGCTCACCCTCCTCACGCCTCCCTCTCCGACCGACCGACGACCGCCGCCCACGCCTCCCACCCTCTTGCTCTGCTTGCGTGTGCCCTACTCTCCCTCTCCAACCGGCTGGACCGACCGACGAACGTCGCTCTCCCTCCTGCGTGTGCGTGTGCGTGTGGGTTTCAATCTTTGTTTTTGCGGGACAGGTACCCGCGGGTTTTAAAAATTTTTGTGGGTTTTTGAGGGTTCATTCCCACGGTCTGTATCTTCTTGTACCCATCCCAACTCATCCATGGACCGATTTGTTAATGGACTTTGTTCTCAGATTTCCAAAGATTCATTCTTTGTTGTTGACGACAGGTTATTCAAAAATGGTGCACTTCGTACCCTACTCAAAGACCAACGATGCAACCAGTGTTGCGGAACTTTTCTTAAGAGAGATCGTACGCATCCACGGCCTACCCAAGATAATCGTATTGTATCGGGGTAGCAAGTTTCGGAGTCATTGCTAGTGAACAGTTTGGCGGAAGCAAGGGACAAAGCTCGTGATCTCCATCACGTGTCACCCATAGACTGACGGCCAGACAGAGGTGGTCAACCGTACACTAGCAGCCCTTCCACGATCATTCATTGGACGACATCCAAAGAAGTGGCTAGACTACCTACCCCATGCTGAGTTCGCTTAGAATTGAACATAGCACTCGACCACAAAACACTCGCCATTTGAGGTCATATATATATATATATATATGGGTTCAATCCCATCACTCACTTAGACCTCTCGGCTATACCAAGCAAAGAGGTTGCCAACTTGTTTAGTGAGAAGAAAGTTGAACTAATCGAAAGGCTACACGAGAAAGTTCGGGAAACAAAAGGTGAAGGATTTAACAATACGCCAAACAAGCCAATAAGGGACGGAAAAGGATGGTATTCGACGAAGGAGATTAGGTGTAACTGCACATGAGGCCAGAACGGTTCCCCGACAAAAGGAGTTCGAAGCTAGCACAAAAAAGAGATGGCCCATTTCGCGTTCTAGAGCGGATCAAAACAACGCCTACCGCCTTGAACTACTAGGTGAGTATAACATGTCCACAACATTCAATGTTGTTGATCTATCCCCTTTCGATGTAGATGATAGCATTTCGAGGACGGAACGCTCGCAAGGGAAAGGAATGATGAGAACATTGGACTCAAAGCGGAACCAAATGAGGATCACACAAACAAGGAGCTAATGTAAGGAGATGAGCGGACCGAATCTTCCCACAAAATACTCACACATGGACAAGCAAGAGCTTGTGTAACAAGGCAGTGGAGATAGTGATGGAGGCTTGTAAGACTCTTGATAAGAAGGAGGATTCGGGCCCAACCCAAACAAACATCATGTTGGTCTTCATTAAAACGAGACTCAATCTGCACACCTAAGAACCGATAGGCTCGGGCGATACGAATAAGGAAAGGCGAAAGATAAAGATCTTTTCTTATCCTTTCAAATGGTCAGAAAATCCTCCCTAACGGATAGGAAATCTTGTAAGTCAATCTTATCCCACGAGATCATCTTCTATGTGTTTCGAAGATTCTTAACAGCCATAAAATCTTTCCAATGGCTAGTAAATCAATCCGTAATTTTATTTGTAAGAACACAATGAAATTTTGAAGATATAAACTCTTTTCATATTCTTTAACGGTTTCAAGAACACGGTGACTTCAACTTGCTGCGGGAACAATTGAAGTCATTATTCAAATGTATCAAGAGGCTTTCGCACCTCTTGTGGAGTCCATCGCTCCACCCTAAACACCTCGACTTGAACCATCAACAGCCATCCTCCACCATCTCTGGACGAATCTTGAAGAAAGCTCTTAGGTCAGTCAAGAGATCATCCACCATCCTCCACATTCATCCATCGTCAACATACGACTTCTTAAAAAGTGCCCTTAGACTAGTTAAGAAATCAACATTGACACAACGAATCCTACTAAAACGATCGAAGTACGCGCCCCGAGTTCCAACCCGAGGCGGATTAGGTTTAGAATATTTATGTTTTGTCTGACATATTTCTCTAGAACTTTTAGCATCTCGGCACTGTCTGCACTCCGAGCATTGTATTGATCTGATTGAGCGAAATATCTTTCTTGCATCCATTATGGTTGTTAAATCCCTTTTTTTTTAGTTTTCCAAAGTGGTTCTTTAGTGTCTATTACCTAAATATCATTATCTAACACATAAAAAGTGTAAAACTAACTAGAGTACTGAAATCATTCGATTTTCTAATTAAACATGCAAAAGGCAATAAAGTTGAAATGAGATGTTTAGAGACCTTACGAACTATAAAACAATATGATGTGTGAAGTAAGTGGACTAACCAGCATCGTGTTATAGGATTTTATTGGACTTTCGAACGATGAACCGTCTTTATTAAATCAAATCAAAGAATATTCCAACTTGTATTTGTGTTAGATCTCTACTTGATTTTCCGAGCGATCAAACATTGTGTTATTTAAATTGTTGGGATTAATGTTACGTTTCTATATCTTTCACCAAATAAAACTAACATTTATATGAATTTTAAAATTTTAAAATTTAAAAGATGTTTTGAACAATTGTATTTAATTGTGTAAGGTTTAATTTCTTTTAAATCTATTTTTATTAAATTTAGATTTTTCCGTTTTAATTTTAATCTTTATTTTTTTGTGGTTTTAAAATTTTATAGCAAATCATTAAATGATAATATATATAAATACCGGATTGACCCTAGATGACTAACATGCATCGACGACAAATATTACCCAACCCTTAATCCATTTTGAATCAACATAAAAATATCTCGAGATAATCCACTTTTATATGGTTTGATTCAAAACCTATTCAGCATCCATACATCTAGGCCTATTTATAACACAGTGGACGGAAGAAATAAAGAGAACTATTTGGTATATATAGAAAATTTATCCAATAAAATTCTAAAATAAAAATTTACCAATGATATAAAATTATTAAAATTATTTGGTATACAAAAATTTTAAAATTATTAAAAACAAATAATTTTAAAAATATATACAACTAAAATACTTTATAGATATCTAGTTATTTCTCCCCTATGTATATATAACACAGATCTGACCAAACAAAAACCGTCAGGCCATGATGATGGTGATGAAGTTTTAGGAAAGTGCAAATTACACAGTGAACAGCTTGTATTTATTATTATTATTGAGGAATCCAACAGCACTATAGCAACTCCCCATTTCTGTAAAATATATATTACTAATAATCAGAAATTAGAAAAGGAAAAGGTGAGTGGAGAGAAAAATACTGTATGATCCAAAAGGTAAAAGTAGGAAATAGCCAAATCGTACCATTAGAGGAAAATATGCTCTGTTCAAATTGACTGAATGATTTTCTCTGACAATAATAAAAAATTAATAAATGAAATAAGTAAAAAACCTTTGACATAATTTCTGAAATCAACTAATGTTTTGATCATAATACTATTTTATTTCCTACACCACCGAAATTTTCCCGGAAAATTACATCAGATTTCCCCGAGGCATGGGTAATTCTTGGCCTTTGTGAAATTTTATGGCTTTGTCGGAGAAACCCATCGCGTTCTTTCGCCGGGTAAAACAGGGGAGATTGAGGGATAGCAAATTTTCTTGGGAAAATTAAAAGTGAATTTTCCCTAGAAAATCAAGACCTCGATGGTAGCTTTCTTAGGGGTTTTACAAACGGGACAGAGATCGAGACTGGCTTCGCAATTGGTGCAGCAACAGAGATGCCTGCACGGCAAAAACAGAACGCACGTTTCCCCACACCCGCAACTCTTGCAACTCATCATTTTCTCGCCGTCGCAACAGTCCCTTGCCTCCTCTGCCTCCACCGCCGTCGGGAAACTATCTCCTCCGCCGCAGCACGATCCTTCGTCCTCCACTGCCTCGGCCGGAGGATAACAGGCTCTCTCCCTGACCTGCTCGATTGTGTTGTGTAGCGTCGCAACCATGGCTTCGTTCTCGCGCGCTATTCTCTGCCACGTCTGGTTCTCCATCTCCATCTTCCTCAACAGAGCTTCAAGCTCCATTTTCTTGGTCGAAGCTCTCGCGATTTCTTCGTCTTTCTGAGAAATCAAAGCCGAAGCTTTCGCTTCAATTTTCCTCAGCATCATCTCCATCTGTTGTTTCCTCTGTTCTTGCAACATAAATCTCAATCTATCGTTCTGTGAGATACAGAAAACAATGGAATAATCAGTGCCCATGATTCCAAAGCCGTAAAGAAACAGAAAACTGAACTTCTGTTGGAAGAAATTGATCACAAACCTGCGATCTGATGAACTGATCAATGTCTTGCCTCTGTTTCTCCATATGGGCAGCGAAAAAGCTCTGAGATTGACGCTGTTGATGAAACAGAGCTTGCTGATTCATATTTTTCTGAGATTGGAGATTCACAAGTGATTGTTCTAATCCGCCATTGTTGATCAATGAAAACTCCGACCCGCCTCCGATCATCGGAAACCCAATATTGCTGGCAATCCGAGAATCGAAATTCAACTGCGCTTGTATCGCCATATCCCCCGAGAAAATAAAACCCCCAAAATTTCCCTGAAACCAACCAGCCTCCCCGAAATTTGAAAACCGAAAACAGAGACGTCAAGAGATTTATCGTCTTGATCACATAGAACAAGAAGAACCGACACTGACTCTGCTACGATTGTTCAATCTCAATGGATACAATGGATGAACCTCCCTGAAAATATGTATATCTGTGAATCTCTATGAGTATGATGAGAATCAAAGAACCGAAAGAGTAAAGTAACTGAAAAAGGTTGAAATGGGAAGAGAGAGGAGGCCTTGGATACTACTCATGTTTTTTCCTCTCTGCTTCGGACATTATTATATATAGATACCTTTTTTCTTAATCTGCATTAATAAAAAAAACAAAACAGTCTCTTTCCTTCTTTATTTATTGCCTTTCTTTGTGTGTATATATATATATTAGTATATATTATATTCAGCACTAAAGAAACGACGTACACATGCTGATTTTGTGACTTAGCGCTCTCTCTCTCTCTCTCTCTCGGGTCAGAGATTTTGCCAGAGACGTTTTGGTTTCTTAGTAATTATTATTTCTTTTTTGCTTTTTCGATTTGGGAAAATTTCAAGTCCAAGTGGAATTATTATGGCAGAGGCTCTCTCTCTCTCTCTCTGAATTAGTCAGTTGGGTCATCTGGAAAGCCTGAATTATTTGATTTTCTTTCTATTTTCTACACTCTTTTCTATTTTTAAATTATTTTTTATTTAATTCTAATTAGGAAAACATTCAAACATAAAAACCTAATCCATGATTTTTTCCGGGAGTAAAAAGTAGATACCATTATTACTTTTTTTTGTTGTTATCCACGACCTTAGGCGTCGATTTGGATGTACACAAGAAATACACCAGTGGAAAGAAATATATACTTTAGCAAATATTAATGGCAATTAAAAACTACCTTTAAGACACATGCACATACATGACTTCCTCAAATAAAATACAACTCTTTTTTTAATTAGCAATGAAGAGTGTCATAATTGAAATATATTAGAGGTATATTGGTGAAATAGATGATTCCGTTTGTGTATATAATGTGATTGAGACTCAAAGTTAATAAGATACATAAATAATAAAGATTTGAAAGGTTCTTTTGTTTTAGCATGGTATCAGAGCGTGATTACGTTCAAAGAAGTGAAATTTACGTGTATCGTATAATCGTCTGTTCAAGGTTGTGATGCCATTGGCAAGTGCCATTGTCGTCCGTGAAGCTTTGTTCATTGTTGGCCGGATTTTGGTGTGCGCCACCAGCTGTTGTATCCAACGTTGTGTGACGTTGGATTTGTGGGTGGAACCGTTCTTCCACCCTTCTTGATCGTCGAAAACAAGCGGAAATTGATTCCTTCTATTTTCAGATTCCTTCTTTCTTGATCTTCAAAGAATCAATTTTCAAGATTTCTTTGTCTTCTGCATTTTTCTTGATCCTATGGTGTGGTTCTTGTTTGTTTCTTCAGTTGTCGACCGCCTCTGCTCTGTTCAGATTTTCGGTGATCGTCGGTGTTCTCTCTTGTCAGTCTTTGACGATTCCGACGGTGTTCTGCTGTGGCTTGCTCGCGGTGGTCTATTGTGGTTTGCTCGACGGTGATCCCTCCGCTCTGCTCTACACCGCATCGTTTTTGCTCGGGTCTGTTCTGTTTGTGTGTGTTCTGATCGATGGTGTAGAATTCGGATCGTCGGTGGTCTGCTGTGGTCGACGGTGTAGGATTCTGTTCGTCGGTGGTCTGATGTTCGACGGTGTAGGATATTGTTCGTCGGTGGTCTGCTGTTCGAGACGATCAAAGTCCATTTTTTGCTCGACTCTGTTCTGCTCGGGTCTGTTCTGTTCAGCTCACCGGGGTTCTCAGATCTTCCGATTGCTGCTCCGGTGATCACGCTCCGGTGCTGGCTGTAAACGACGCTTCGTGCTGCCTGTAAGTGAAGCTGCACGAAGAGAGAGAGAGAGAGAGAGAGAGAGAGAGAGAGAGAGAGAGAGAGAGAGAGAGAGAGAGAGAGAGAGAGAGAGAGAGAGAGAGAGAGAGAGAGAGAGAGAGACGAAGAGAGAAAGAGTAAGAGAGAGAATTGTTGGTGATAAACGCACTGTGGAATTGTGTTTATCATGTCTGGGGTTTCTTCTACAGGTATAGAGTCACGTTCGACTACCTCTGGGGGACAGAATGTTCCGCGTCGTACAATCAATCCGTATGATCTCACTTCGAGTGACAATCCCGGGTGTATGTTGTCTCATGTTTTGCTCAACGAGCATAACTATGTTGAGTGGACACGGGAACTTCGCACGACATTGAGATCGCGTAAGAAGTTTGGGTTTGTTGATGGGAGTATTTGTAAGCCGCCGGAAGGTTCAGAAGAATTGGAGGATTGGTGGGCCAACAACTCTCTCATTGTCTCGTGGATTCGTAACTCAATGGAGGCTCGTATTAGGGCCAATGTATCTCATTTTGAGATAGCAAAGGATTTGTGGGATGATGTTAAAGCATAGTATTCTGTAACCAATGGACCTCGTATTCTTAAGTTGAAAGCTGAATTGTACTCGTGCAATCAAAATGGAATGTCGGTGTCCGCCTACTACAGTACTCTCAAACGTCTTTGGGAGTCTTTGACCGCGTGTGATCCAATGTCCAAGTGTGAATGTGCTGGTTGCTCATGTGGAGGTTGTGTGTGCAAGTTAAGTGCTCGGTATGATAAGAAGCAAGAGGATGATAGAGTACATCTTTTCCTTCTGGGTCTTGACGACGTTCGATATAGAACAGTTCGTTCCAATCTTCTTGCGTTAGATCCGCTGCCTAGTCTTCAAAGAGTCTACAATCTTGTGTTACAAGATGAAGATTCTCGTTTGGTTCGAAGTGTCAAAGACGACAAGACTGCAGATTTGATGGCTCTTTCGGTGAATACTGGTGCTCGGTCACGGCCACGCGATGAGGCACGGGATTTTGTTTCTGTGTGCAAGCATTGTGGTCGACGAGGACATTCTGTTGATCGATGTTTTCAGATTATCGGCTTCCCAGATTGGTTTACTGAACGGGGAGATCAACAGAACAATGCATCTACGACAGGTGGAGGACGCGGCTCTTCTCGGTCGGGGTCTGGTCGAGGTCGTGGGACAGGTGTTGTTCATGCTAATGTGGCTCAGATTCTCCCCCCGTCTGACTCATCGTCGAGATCACATGACTCGTTCAATGTAGAAGGCCTCAGCAGTTTTTCTACCGAACAATTGAAGCAACTCCTCGATGTATTGTCTAACAAGATAGGATCTAATGAAACAAAAACGGGTAAGACATCTATTGAGACGTGGATCATGGATTCGGGAGCTGGCAATCACATGACTGGACGTTCTAAGCTTCTATACAACGTCACTTCGATGCCGACGTGTTGTGTAGGGCTTCCTAATGGTCGCTCGACCTTTTCTGTCCAAAAAGGCTCTGTACGCCTTTGCGGACATTTTGTGTTACATGACGTTTTTTTATGTTCCTGACCTTCATTGTAATTTGATGTCTCTATCACAGCACCTCAATGATTCAAACTATGTAATACAGCTTACTGATCGGTTGTGCGTGATTCAGGACCGCACTACGAGGATGCTGATTGGAGCGGATGAACAAAATGGGGGGCTCTACTATTTTAAGGGTGTTGTGACTGTGGCTGCTGTATGTACTCAGAATTCTTCGGTGGATCTTTGGCATGCTCGGTTGGGGCATCCTTCGTTTCAGTTGCTTTCTTCTTTACCGGGAGTTCAGTTTAGTTCCAGTGTTAGGAGAGATTCTCGTACACCTTGTGACACATGTTTGCGTGCCAAACAAACTCGTAACATTTTTCCCCTTAGTGATAATAAAACTACTCATATCTTTCAGCTTGTTCACTGTGATGTTTGGGGTCCGTATCGAGTTGCTTCTTACTCTGGTGCTCGTTACTTCTTAACCGTTGTTGATGATTTTTCACGCGCAGTTTGGTTGTATCCTCTACGGACTAAGTCTCATGTGCAAACATACCTCAGTGGTTTTTGTAGCATGGTGGAACGACAATACCGAACGAAAGTGCAAAAGATTCGTAGTGATAATGGGACTGAGTTTACTTCTATGCGTGATTTCTTTCTTCGCACAGGAATTATGTATGAAACTTCTTGTGTGGGGACACCGCAACAAAATGGATGTGCGGAAAGGAAACATCGTCACATTTTGAATGTGGGACGAGCACTACTCTTTCAAGCTTCTCTCCCAGTGGATTTTTGGGGTGAATGTATTCTCACTGCTGGATATCTCATCAACCGTACACAGTCTGTGACACTTGGAAACAAGACACCTTACGAGATTCTTCATGGGCAAGTTCCTTCCCTAGCAAATCTTCGTGTATTTGGTAGTCTCTGTTATGCTCATAATCCTCATCATGGTGGTGATAAGTTTGCCTCTCGGAGTCGACGATGCGTCTTTGTAGGGTACCCCTTTGGACAGAAAGGATGGCGCCTTTTTGATCTTGATCGTGGTCTCTTCTTTGTTTCTCGGGATGTGTTGTTCTTCGAGGATCAATTTCCGTACAAGGTCTCAGTCCCTCAGTAATCTCTTCCGTCTTCGGCCAATCCGCTGCCATCTAGACCGTCAATGGTCTTGTCAGACGAGATCTCAACTCCAGCAGAAGGTGACTCGCATACGGCCCCTATATCTTTGCCGATTGTTTCTAGCGACTTGGATAACAGGGGGGGCTTGAGTTTTGAGACTTCTCATTCCTCGGCTCCAGCTCCTATAGTTGATTCGTCTAATGTTCAGCTGCCAGTTGACAGTGGTACTGATTCTTGTACTCGTTTAGATTTGTCTCTTCCACCTTTAGGCCGCGGTCACAGAACTAAAATCCCTTCTACGCGTTTGCGTGATTTTGTTACCAATACGGTCCGTATTTTGAGCCCCTCACCCGTCATCTTGCCTCAGTCCTCGTCCTCAGGTACGTATCATCCTATCTCTCGATATCATTCGTGTGAAAATTTCTCTATTCGTCACAGGAAATTCATTGCGTCCCTGACTACACATTCTGAGCTGGGATCTCTTGTGGAGGCATTGGGGGATCCACGCTGGAAATTTGCCATGCAAAGTGAGATTGATGCCTTGCAACGGAACCATACATGGAGTTTGCAGCCACTTCCTCCAGGAAAAAAAGGCTATTGGATGCAAATGGATATTCAAGATTAAATATCTTTCTGATGGGTTTGTTGAACGATACAAGTCTCGATTGGTTGTGATGGGGAATAAGCAGGTCGAAGGCATTGATTATGGCGAGACGTTTGCTCCTGTCGCTAAGATGACTACTGTTCGTACTTATTTGAGCGTTGTTGCGGCTCTTGATTGGGAAGTCCATCAGATGGACGTTCATAATGCTTTCTTGCATGGGGACTTACATGACGAAGTCTATATGAAATTTCCGCCCGGTTTTGGCGTTGTTGGTGATTCTCGGGTGTGTCGACTTCACAAATCACTCTACGGTCTAAAGCAAGCCCCTCATTGCTGGTTTGCTAAGCTCACTGCGGCTTTACTTCGTTTTGGTTTTGTTCAGTCATATGCTGATTACTCTCTCTCTTTACGTATTCTAACAATCACGTTCGGATGGGTATATTGGTGTATGTTGATGATTTGATTATTTCAGGGAACTCATCTATGGAGATACAACGTTTTAAGGAGTATTTGAGCTTCTGCTTTCACATGAAAGATCTTGGTGTCTTGAAATATTTTTTGGGCATCGAGGTTGCACGTAGTTCCGCGGGCATCTATCTTTGTCAACAGATGTATGCACTGGATATCATTTCTGAAGTCGGGATGCTTGGTTCTCGTCCGGCTCTATTCCCGATTGAACAGAACCATCGCCTTGCACTGTCCGTTGCCCCATTGTTCGAGGATCCTGAGCGTTATCGTCGGCTTGTCGGTCGGTTGGTATATCTTGGTGTTACTCGTCCTGATCTTACTTATAGTATTCATCTTTTATCGCAGTTTCTCAACCAACCTACGGTGGAGCGCTGGGATGCGACTTTGAGAGTTGTTCGTTATCTGAAGTCTAGTCCAGGACAAGGCATTCTGCTCAAGGCTGGTGTTGATTTGACTTTGACAGCTTGGAGCGACTCAGATTGGGTAGGTTGTCCACGCACAAGGAAGTCACTTACCGGTTGATTCATTATTCTCGGAGGCTCCCCGATCTCTTGGAAGACGAAGAAACAAGACACTCTGTCCTGTTCGTCTGTAGAAACGGAGTACCGAGCAATGGCCATGACAATCCGTGAGGTTAAATGGCTCAAGTATCTCTTGGACAGCCTTGGTATATCTCATTCTCGACCTGTCCGCCTGTACTGTGACAGACAGACTGCTTTACATATTGCGGCAAATCCATGAACGTACAAGCACATTGAAGTGGACTGTCATTTCGTCCGAAACGAGTTGATTGCGGGAACATTGGTCACACATCATGTTTCTACTCATGATCAACTTGCTGATATTCTCACTAAGTCTCTCGGGCGAAAGGAGTTCGATTCATTTGTATCCAATTTGAGCTTACAAAACTTGTACGCACCAACTTGAGAGGGGTATTAGAGGGTATATTGGTAAAATAGGTGATGTCGTTTGTGTATATAATGTGGTTGAGACTCAAAGTTAATAAGATATACAAATAATAAAGATTTGAAAGGTTCTTTTGTTTTAGCAAAATACGATAATCTTTATGATATTAGGTCTTCATGATTGTGAAAATATTCTAATATTTGATTTAGTTATCTATATATCACCAATGTGTAGGCATGATTATTTCACAATTAAATGTATTCGATTCTATGCAAACCAGTAAAATATGCAATCTAATGAAAAATAATATGTATGTCTGTAAAAGATGACAAAATATGTGGGAAAACAGTGATAATCTATAAATCTAATTTTAATAATTTTCAAGTGGTATCCGCGTCATTATGATATTAAATCGTTAAATTCACAAACTCGAAACGTTTAAGTTGACCCTTTTGAGAAACTTCCGGTCAAATGTGGCGTAGTCGCCTAAAATAATACTAATAAAGAGATGTCTTATATATGATATGACCGAAATAAATGAGTTTGAATTCCAACTTATTGTATAATGTAGAAATATAATAATAATTATTCTCGAATTCATTAATTTTAAATAAAAATTGCACTTCCCCCTTAGAGTGCACGATGGAAATCGGATGACAAAGTCTGAATTTGATAAGTCCAACGAAAAATCGGTCCAATATGGGACAATTATTAATTTGCTACTGAATGGAATTAAGTATTAAAATATATTTATTTGTAAAAATTAGGCAAAATCTGGGTGGCTTAATTGTGTCAGAATCCATGAGGGGCAAGTAATTTCCAAGTTTTATTAGGTAAATTAGGCTAAATACCCTTCCATAATTATGAGGTTAGGGATCACCAATTATTTATTGCAGTGCCATGCATATAGTCGTGTATCCAATATTAATGAATGCATGCTTACGTGTCTTTCATGCGATACTAAGAAATTCCAACTCCTCGTACGTATATTCCAACCACTGATATAATTCATTAATTCTACATATTTACTTGCACGATCTTATCCCGATACAATTGTTTTCCTTCAAATCGAAAATACCAAATTTATATACAATAAATTGAAATATGCTATAACTTGGACGCAAATTTATGACAGAAAAGAGCAACGTTTGATCAATTTAAATTAACTATTATAATTAATAAGATGATTTGATTTGATTTAATTAGTGAATGAATCTTTGAGTTTTTTTTAAAGATATCTACTTATATCACATGGATAAGTAATAAGTTACAATATCTATAACTTTTATCCTTAAATTTAGATAAAACATATTATATAATTTGATTCAATAATTTGATGGTATTAAAACCACTAATTGTATAGCCTAAAACGTGTTATACATTTTAATTTGTTGTGTTAGTCTCTAATTATTTTTTAAATAAAAATGAAAGTAAAAAATTATAGAGTGTGAAATAATGACATGAAATAAATTCATATGTAAAATGATATATATATATTTTATTTGAAACATATGTAAACAAAGGATAGGTTTGAATAAGAAAGTAACTGGTAAATGACGAAATGGTAATATGGTCAAAAGAATAATAATTACCTGCATAACTTTTGCTTTCGAGAGTTAACGTCGAAAACTCACCCCAAAGACTTTTTATAAATATATATATATATATATATATATATCTAACAGATAAACACAAAATACGATATTGATGTTTATATATAAATATTTGGAGAAAGATAATGAGTCTTATATTTCGACTACGTCGTCACACATTTATTTTGTCATCTAATCAACCACCCGATTCACAGTTTCTCTCTCTCTCTCTCTCTCTCTCTCATTACATTATTTCGACTTTGCGGTCCGCGCACTAACATTTTCGTGTTAAATGTGCAATCTCTTCTGTCATTATAATATATAATTCCAAATTACTAATCCTATATTATATGGAAAAATATATGATTTTAGTCTTTACGTTGACTGGAAAATACGTTACTATATAGGTGTGTTGTTGCAGAACAATTGCAATTTTTTTTAAAAAAAACTATATACTTTTCTTGATAGAATGAAAAAGTTGTTGGAGGTAAAGTCATTACGCATTCCTCCAACAAAATGAATCATAATTTATTTTACAACTATATGGTTTCTATCTTAATATATTCTTCTTAAATTATGGATTCGAACCGATCAATATATACACATGTTAAAATGATCATATGATATTTCTGAGTAAATGTGTTAAGTTACAAAGGAATATGTTATTATAGAGTTTTAAGGTAATCAATTTATTTTGTATTAATAAAATTGTGAATAAAATAGTAGCATAAAATTAATTCTAAAATTTTCGTTTGACTGGAACTATAATTTGTTTTTATTAACAAAATCCTATAAAATATAATATTTTAATTTAGTGGGTGAATAGAAAATATAAAATAGCTTATAAATTGAAGTCTTCATATTTAGAAGATTTTCATTTTTGTTGGGATCTAAATTAGAGACCGGTAAACATAAAACCATATTTACGAATATATAAATAAAAAACAATGAAATTTGTTAGAAATATATGAACTCTAATCTCATATAAATTATATGAAGTGTTGTAGTTGGTAAACTGTCAAATATGGGTTGGACCTAACTAACCCCAAAACCTAATTTAAGAGTTTAGGGTTGTCCAACATCATATATATATAAGTCTCAATGTTCATGTCCTAATCGATGTGGGACAACTTATCATAACAAGGGGATTGTTATGATAAGTTGTTCCACATCGGCTAGGACATGAACCTTGGGACTTGTATATACGGTGTTGGACAACCCTAAATTATTGAGTTAGTTTTTGGGATTAGTTAGGCCCAGCCCATATTTGACATGGTATCAGAACCCGGTTCGTCCCGATTTTGAATATACCGATGTTGGACCCCCGATTGTGATGTCCACGCTCCAGGATCGAGCCTAGGCGTGAGGGGAAGTGTTATGATAAGTTGTCCCACATCGGTTAGGACATGAACATTGAGACTTGTATATATGATGTTGAGCAACCCTAAACTCTTGAGCTAGTTTTTGAGATTAGTTAGATCCAGCCCATATTTGACATAAACATAATCGAATTTTTATTTAAGATAACGAACTAGTTTTTTTACGATAAAATATTTAACTTCTATTGATATTGTCTATAGTTTATTTTTATAATAGATTAATTGATTTATTCTGATGGTTTACCATTGTATATTCGAAAGATAATAACGACCAGGCTTCAGACATAAAAAGGAAAAAAACATATAGAATACGTACGCCACATAAGCATAATCAATAATAATTCATTAGCAAAATTATTTTCATCCCCAAAAGGTGACCATTATTAGTTACTACATTAATTCTTAATGAAACACTTACTATTTCACGTTATGATTTTGAGTCGGTCACATGGATCCTAAATCACGGAAATCACACAGACAAAATTATGATTCCAATTTTAAAAAATTCAGTAATCGGAATCGATTGAAGCTGCGACAAATCCCAAAAAAAAATTATACAATATTATTATTATTATTATTAAAGATAGAGAGAAACTCCATTGTCTAATACACTGCCTTATAGCTCTTTTAAACACAAATAATAATTAAATTGTATTATGCAATGCTTGACTGACAAATGAGAAATTATTTCTTTCGAGGTAGAAAAAAGATAATAAAAAGTTTATGTGACTCATTATGGAAAAGGAAACCGGCAGGAAAATTCAAGTTTTATTTAAATAAAGATAACAAAAGAACGCATAAAGAGAAGCATGACTTATTGAGCGTTGCCCCCCACGTCCTCCCATTTTCTATAAAATGCCAAAAGCCCTACATAAATAATTTCAACAATAATGCTAATGATGATTTAAGTGTATACATATACATATATATATATAATGTGTGAGAAAGTTAATTATTAAATAGAATCCATATTGTCCATAAAAGTTTTTTTTCCAACTGTGAAAAAATAACAATACGAGCTAATGTGTATGGTATTGACGTGTATATATTTATAACAATTTCGAAATCTAAGTCGTTAATCTAATTGGTATGGTACATCGGTCGGATATGAGAAAAAAAATAGGCATTTGATAAAGCCACAATAGATGCAAGTAAAATTTGATTTCGAATGTTATGGATCAAAAGAGAATCAAAAATCAAAACAAAAATATCTAAAGAAATATTGATATTTTAACAATTCTAAAACTACATCTCTAACCGTTAATAATATTTTTCAAATAATTAATGGAATCTTGAAAACGATTTTCGAATAATCAGTGGTATTGTATCCTTAAAGTAAACCAATAAAAAAATATTATCTTAATTCTAAAAATTTTCGAATGAATATCAAGATTATATCTTAAAAAACATTAAACTGTGCGTAATGCAAAATTAAACGTTTGTATAGAAAATAAACGAGACATAAAGTTAATAATATATAAATAAAAAAACATTCTTTAAAGATTCCATGTCATTATTTTTATAGAGATGATAAATAAAGCTCTTAAATAGCAAAAAATTGGGATAATAGTAAAAACTCAAGAGCTAAAGAATCAAAGACAACCGAAGGAAAAAAAGAGAGATTAGAGAAATAGAGCAATAATAATAAATAAGGGTTGGCATTAAATTTTGTAATTTTCGATTCTTTTGATGGGGGAGGGGGTCCATCTATGACATAATAATACATGCGAGAAACGCAAGTTATTGGTGCAAACCATGTGATATATTTTTGAAAATTACAATATTTCTCTGTTCCCTTTTATTTTATTTTATAGAACAATTAAATTATTTTTATGTTATAGAATTTTATTAATCTTCTTCGGTGTGACCTGACCTAGAGACATTGTTTGTTGGTGACTATTATTGTGATCATGCGACTGTGTCTGTTTCTTGGGACGTGGATATGTTGTTTTTTCTTTCTTTTTTTACCCAGTGAATTCACTTTTATAAATTAACAATACAAAATAAAAGGAAAAAATCAAATTGCCCATTTCTCGTATCCATTACACGCTTTCGATGCAGACTCTTCCATCCCCCAATGCTCAATTTTTTAATAATTTCAATAACAGACGATAAATATGAAACAAAGAAAATACAGATGAATCCAATGTCGTCATTAATTTTAAGATTTTAAAGCAAATGAGCTTACATGTTGTAAAATCAGATGGCACATATGAAATCTGAAAGCATCAGAGTCAATTTTTTTAATTGATTATAAATATCAATTGAGAAAATCCCTTCCTTTTAATTGTCTGCTAGTAGGATTGATAATTTTTTTATTATTTGGAAGTACATATGTTTGTAGAGAAGTGTAAATTTCGTATTATATTATATACATATAATTCAAATGAAAAACAAAAGCATGTAACAAAGAAAGGCTCGTATATATTTTTTTCTTCTTTAAACACTATTTATTTATCATCGTTGCGACGTTCCATAGTACTGATACATCCCTTTCATGCTTACAAAAACTTTTAAAAATATATAGTTTATTATATTGAATATTTATACATATAGATATATACGCCACGATTAAGTTCTAAAGAATAATTAATTAAAGCCGATTCAACATGTCATGTCTGATATCATCAACCTATGGAGAAATACCCGATAGCTATAAAAGTTATATTATAATTATTATTATTATTTAGGTTAGGGTATTCTGGTGAAAGCACATATTCAGACATCAACCTAATCCGCTTTTGAAAGAACTCCTACAAAACGACATCGGACCGACATTTATTATATTTGTCCAAATATTTAATTTACCTCCAAAATTTCCTGTGTTTTTTCCTTCTTTATAGCGAAACTTTCTCCTAATTCACGTATATCATAAACATATATGTACGCCTATATATAGGGTGTAGATATTTCGGTTCCCTTATATTAAATCGAACACAATTACGGTAATTTGGATTCTGTTTTAATATAGAGAAAATAACTGATAGAATATAAAAATTAAATACATTCGATTCGATTATTAATTGAATAATTATAGATAACTGATTTATTATATAATAATAATAAAAATATATAGATCAATTATATTTATCTAATATAATTAATAATTAAAATTAAAAATCAAATTAAATAATATATTATATTATATTTTGTGAAATATATGAATTATTTGAAATATTTAGAATATCATTTATTTGTAATTTTATAGGATAAAATGATTCGTAAAATCGGAATAATCCAATAACAATCGAACAAATTAGAGTTTATGTTTTATTTTGGTTATAATATTTTATTGATATATAACGAATCGATCTGTTGTACAACCGAACCGAATCGAACTGATTTAAATTAAATTATTATTTGGTTACTTGGTTACTGCTTTTTAAAACCCGAATAGTTTATACCATTATATCCAAATCGAAATCCAAAATGGTCAGACTTATATCTCTCTATATATACTATATTATCGGCGTCAATAAAAAACTTCAAATTACGATTAAAAATTCATTCACATAAAATTTAATATAACGTAAATTAATTATGGTGAACTAAAATTTGACCTCATTAATTCGTTATAATTTTTTCGAATTTTATTTTTAGATCAGCTTCTCTAAATCTTAATTTATCACTATTATTATTTTTTTATCCTAAAAATAAATATTATTTTACAAAAGCATATAAATAAAACCAAATGTTTTTATCATTAATTTTATTTTCACAATATACAACATTGATAGATATCATATCTATTCAAGTTTTTCTGTTATATTAATAAATAGTAGCTTTCAGATTTATATCTCCATACCACTGAATTTAATCTAATTACTTTGTGTATATATGTTATATTTCAATCAACCATTTAAACATCGAATGAAAGAGATTCAATTAGTGTGAATAAGATTCAATTCACCTTTGGCCACGTAACAATATCAGTTGGTTATGCAATTACATTATATATGTTTATTGCATTAAAAAACAATTAAAAGTCAGACTTTCTGGTTGGTTTTTGTGGTTGATTTTTAAGTTTCGCCGTGTATTAATTTTATCCAACCTTCCATAGACAATTTGTATATACAAAAGTATGAGTATATATTTAAATTATAAATCTCTTTTATACTATAATTAGATACACAAAAATATGCATCAATTAATGGAAACTTCTTTAGATAAATATATTTAAAGAATATAAAACAAATCTTGTATAATATAAAGTAATTCAATTGATGAATAATTAAGACATATTTTCCATTCAGATGGGAGTCTTTCTCTCGTGGAGAATTACAATAATACTGATACAATAATAAAATTTTAAAATAATTGTGTAGATCTGGTCACACGGCCATCGTGACTCACCACCTGCATGCATCTCGGGCCAATTCTCGTGTTTTCACCGATAACTACAGCTTTCATTGTAATTTAAAACCCTAATTAGGTTAAACACGTGAAACAAAAATTTACAGAAAAAGAAAAGGTGTAATTTCGTATACTTTCCTGCTTATCCCATTTATAAGCTGCAAAATTTTGAAAAATTTGTGTTTCTTTTGATTAATGACGAGCCTACAGTGAAAATGTTGCTTATCATGCGAATAATTAGGGTTTGAGATTGATAAAAATAAATTTTAAACATATTGACGGATATCACTACATCAGTATCGTAATTAACATATATTTACGGGTAATTTATTCATGCTTTCAGTAAATGTCGATTTCAAAGTTTGGAAATCACTACATCAGTATCGCAATTAACATAGACATTCATCGTTATTTTTGCGAATGCAATTTTATATAACAAATATGTACTATATATATGTCATATATGTATATATCTATGTGTCAAACTAAAGACATTATTGTACACATGTGCGTGTGACGTATTTGTGTGTATGTATGTGTTTGTATGTATATATAATGTTCTGGACTGCTCAGAAAGTGGGAACATTTGGATTTGTGTACGTAGTGGATGCATAAGGTAACACACACTGATGCATTTATTAGGCATGAACATATAATGTTGTGTTGTGTATCGCATATATAGTGTTAGCACACACATGTAATATAATATACATATATATAATATTTGTTATTAAGTAGATCCAAATTAAAGTGGTATTTCCAAATTCTGTGGTAGTGTTTGATGCAGTCGAGTGCTTCGGTAATTCTGTCATACATTTGATATGTATCGTTGTTGTGGTGACAAAAGAGACTAAATTTCCATTGTAAAAGAAGGATAACCCTCAAAGTTTTGAAGAAAACAGCGAAATAACTTAGATCATAAAAATGTTTTGAAAATAAATTGAAATAACCAAGCTAACCAATATCAATACATCCAATAGTTGTTGTGTAGCAACATATCCATCCAATGCATGAATTGATCTTTGAGAGAAATCATTTACATGTAAAGCTTCCTAAACAACGATTTGTACAATGAATAAATAATCCAAATTAATTTTGTATTATTATTGAAGAAATAGCGAACTTGACCGTAGAGTTAAACCGTGGAAAGCCAATACAAGATGACGTGTGTCTCCATAGACTGGAGCATACATTTGTTACATTAAGAGTAGACATACTTGTTCGTAGCTTTTTTATTTTCAACTTGGAATACTTTTTTTAAAACGTAAAAAAAAAAACAAGACTCCAAAAATAAAACCTACAACAAAATGAAATAAGTAACGTAAAAAAATAGAAAAAAATTATTAAAAACTGGGATGATTAGGGTTTTGGGACCGGAGGAGGTGGGTGTTTCCCGTGGCCATGCAAAGATGTCAGCTTCGTGTCACAGTCTACAATGGACACCGACACACGAAACTCATGTGAACTGTTTCCTATTTCTTTTTTTTTTCTTTTTTCCTTTTAATTTTCTTCAATTCTCGAGGAAATCACAGGAAGAGTGAAGCCAGCCATGTCTTCCTATCTAAAAAGGACAAAATAAACATTATTTAAACACTATATATATATAATAGATTTTGAACCGTTTCTCGTGCAATTTTGACTCGGAAATAGGATTCAATCGTCATCCACTTATCTCAGTGTATATTCAATCAATTGTTATACATTTCCCCATATCCCATTTCAACGAACGGACGGATACATTGGATATATATAGGATTGACTTATCTCAAATCGAAACTAGTTAACAAAATTAAAATTAAACATATATACGGTTATATATTCCGGATTAAAATGAGCACATCACTAATAATTTATAATTCAAATATATTTAATTTAAGATTGATAGACTCTATAGATATTACGAATATAAAAACATATATTAGAAAATAATATCAGTTTTATTTACGAGTCAATCATTTAAATTCACTTATTTTTAAATACAAAGAATTTAAGACTATTACGGTTAATTTCCATCTAAATTACCGCGTAAATAACAACTTATCGTATTTCTTCTCAATTCACTGTCAAACGTGTTCTTGTATCTCTCAAAATGCACTCGCAATACTCATTGATGAATTATCAATTATTGCTGCACTTTCTCCACATATAACCCTAGATGTTACAACCCTTTTTAAGATGTGCTTCCACACCAAACCTTTGCACAAAACCAGGAACAGATACACCTAGTTTTCAGGTTGTCTCGCCATAAATTTGGAATAACCACCTCATTTCTTCTCGTACTCTTTCAGTTTGCTTTCGAAATGACCAGACCAAATTTTCTCTCATTAAAATTCTCAACAACCTAAAACTTTAACATAATCCTAACAATATCCTTATTAAACATATCAACAATCTCCGCATTTGAATTCTTATCACAAACAAATCTTAACACAAAAAATTAATTATCAAAGATTACTAAGTCAAACAAATAAACCAAACAAAAACAATCAGGTTCACAAATATGTCCACAACTACAAAGCAAGAGTTTGAAACTTTCATAAAGTACATTAAGTGCACTTAAACATTCAATTCAAATTCCTCATTGCGGCATATTTCCCGCAACTTTGCTTGCACTTATACTCCTTTTATCTCCCCATATTTGTGTGATAAGAAGTCCTTTATTCAAACTGAAACAAACATAAGATTAACTCAGTGTTACTCTAAGTCAACTTAGCTAACGCTTTCAGCTCTTTCTGAATCAATTGAATTTCAGAAACCACTCATGTTAGTCGCTTCCCCAACTTTATCACACTTTTTCTAACATCATTTTCATTTTGTCTATCATCCTGAGTCACTAGCATCCTGTTTCATATTGTTTCTAAAAAATGATCCATGGAAGAATTTTTTATTTTCTTTCTTCATGTCTGATAATATCTAGAACTTGTTGCACTAAGGTATTCTGAATAAGACATAGAAATGGTAAGATGAATTTCTTGGCATTTGAAAGTCCCAAACTAATAATCTGGTCCAAAAAACCTTTCCAAAAATTAACTAGAATTCCATTTTTGATACAGTACAACAAAATTGCAGTATCATGACGAACACCATATGTCTTCTTATTTGGGATCCAATTTGTTCTGCAGATTTTGTTGTTCAGATCATACTCCTAATTAAGCTTAGCATTTGAAATTTGGTTAGGTCAAGTCATAACCTCCTTTCCAGTTAACTCTCGAGTGGCATGATCCATATCAAGGTCAATGTCCAGTTCTTTGACCCCAGTGTTTCCACATTTGGTGTTGCCAACAATTTGTTTAGTACTTCAGCATTGAACATAATAATTTCCCTCGTACATATACCCGTTCATAAGATTTAGACTCAATCCTATCTATATCTGAACTCAGATTTGCATAAAACTAATAGATGAGTTCTTTCCATACAAGGACTATATTTGTCACTGTACGAGTCAAGCATCTTTCATTTAGCAATTCCCATTGGAGAAGATATTTGAACTGTCCCACATTTAGTCCTCTCTCACTCAAAACTTCTTGTTCTTTCAACATATTAAACCTAGATACTGCTATCACTGAGTAGAAGGTTTTTGAAACGTATTTGAGAAAGATATCTTAAAAGTACCTTGTGTATTTGGAATTTTTGAGGTTTTAGGTTGACTCTGATGTTCCGTATGTGTCTTTGATAAACCTTCGGTTGCATTTAAACCAAAACTTTCATCTGATGTGGATTTTGAACCTTCCGATTCTCCTTTTATCGAAGAAGACGAATCTGTTGTAAATGTTGATCTTCTGCTGAGAATTTTTGGTGAACATACAGTTGCAACCTTTTTTCTTGCTACAGTCTTTTACCTTTTTCCATTAATCATTTGAGGATTTGTGTTAATCCTTGGGTCATCTTTTCGAATCCTTTTGTTGTTGTATAAATATGTATCTTCATCCATTTTTTTTTATCTTTCTCCTGATGTGTTTCCTTTTCTTCTTCTTTTGTTTCTCATTTTACCTGGATTTGCAATTTAGAGAAACACAATTTTTCTTTTGAAGGAAGAAGTTAGGGTTTGGTAAACAACTGAACAAATGAATATTATCAAATAAAAACCACTTCTATATCTTTAAATACAAATAATTGCAGTTGTCCGGTCTATCAAATCAGTAGTCTCCACTTATCACATCAACGTAACCATTTACAAAAGCAAATTATTTTTTTATAAAAAATCTGTATCTTTCTCTTTTAATTTTTTAAAAAATGTCCAACAAACAAAAAATGATTGTGAGAAAGAAAATCTGCATAGAATGAGCAAATAATAAGTAAAGTTAGTTTGTCCATTTAAGTTTACTTACTTAATTCCTTGATTCATTTTTTCTCTTTTCAACACTTTCTTTATTTGAAAGCAATATATTCAATTCTTTAGGCTCAGCTTCTAGGATGTTGTTTAGATATTCTTTTGTTCATATAATATGCTCTCAAATAACCGTTAGGACGTTATAACTGAATCTGAAAAGTCTCTCAACTTAGACCCGAGCTTATACTCATAACAATTGTTTCAAATTACTTCGACAATAATAATCACACATTCGACTGTTAGAGGATTAAGAGACCAAACTATGAACATGTGCATTTAATCAAAACTTAAGTGATACTGAAATTGAGCTTTCACAAACCTAGCAACAAACCTTACACATTATTTCTTCTTTCTCATTCAGATTTTAATTTCAAGCCTGTCTGTCATTTTTATGCAATCAGAACAGATTTTAAAATCAATCAAAGTCCACAAACACCCTATGATTTTCATAGAGAATCAAATCGATTTAATTCCAATGGATTTGTGAAAATGTCTACCAATTGACGTTCAGTAGGCACATATTCAACCTTCATTTGCTTTTGTTCAATCTTTTCTCTAAAAAAATGATGTCTAATCTCAATATGTTCTATTATTGAATGTTGTACATGATTTTTTGAAATATCATTTGCACTAGTATTATCACATAGAGCAATAAAGATTTTTGAACTCATATCATAATCTATTAACATCTGTCCAAATCAACTAAGTATAACAACTTCCCAAGGCAATGTATTCAGCTTCAGTAGTAGATAAGGAAGTTGAATTTTGCTTTTTACTTTGCCAAGATACCGATTATGTAAAAAAAATCCTCCAGATGTACTTTTCCTATCATCTGCATTACCTCCCTAATATGCATCACAAAATCTAGTAAGTTCATAGTTAGTATCCTTGGTATAAATAATACCATAGTTTGCAGTACTTTTCACATATTTTATGATCTTTTTCGATGTCATCAAATGTGATTTCTTAGGTTTCGTTTGATATCTGACACAAATTCCTACACCCAAACACAAATTCCTCTCTCTCTGAGTCTTTAGTTAGTTTTGTGGTGGTTGACATAGGAGTACTTGCTGATTTACTTTGATCCATTTCAAACCTTTTGATCAGGTTTTTTGCATATTTTCTTTGAGACACAAATAATCCATCATCAAGTTGCTTCACCTACAAAAAAAGAAAATAGTTTAACTCACCAAACATATTCATTTCAAACTCATCTTTCATGGTTACAAACCAATTTACTTTATCTTGTGATTTTGATCCAAAGAAAATATCATTAACATAAATTTGCACTAACGAAAGAATGTTATCAGCATTATGTATAAACAAGGTTTTATCTACTCCCACTCTTTTATAGTCGTTCTTGGTTTGAAAGCTTATCAGCTTGTCATACCACGCACGTAATGCTTGTTTGAGTCCATATAAATCTTTCTTCAATTTGTAGACAAGATCTGAATGGTGAGGATCTTCAAAACCTTTAGGTTGTTCAACATAAACACTTTCTTATAGAATCCCATTCAAAAATGCACTTTTAACATTCATTTGAAACAACTTAAAACTAAGAGAACATGCAACGATAAGCAATAATCTTATGGACCCTAATCTAGCAACGGGTGCAAAAGTCTCATCAAACCCTTCAACTTGTGTGTATCCTTGTGCAACCAATCTAGGTTTGTTTCTAACAATTTCACTGAGTTCATTGGTTTTGTTTTTAAAAATCCACTTCATACCAATCACATTCACATCCACTCAACCAGGTACTAAGACCCAAACATCCTTTCTTACAAACTGATCTGATTCATCATGCATGGCTTTTACCCATGATTCATCATTTAATGCTTCACTAACTCTTAGGTTCTGTATGAAATGTAAAACATGTAAATTTGACCATACCATTATAGTTTACTTTAGATTTACTGATCATCTCGTTTTCATACGTATTTCTTGCACGATTTTAGAGACGTTTACGATATGAATGCGATGTTTACGTATGATTTTGTATCCGTTTCACTCGTTTTCGTGTTTTCATGTTTTTACAGGTTTTTATGCATATTCAATTCATTTTGGAGCTAAAGGACGTACACGAGACAAAGTACAAACATCGAGGATCATCACGGAACAAATGGGACGAGAATCGGCGAAGAACACCCTTGCCCGCGCGGGGCGTTTAGTCGGCAAGTCTGTCCAGCAACTTGAGCCCGACCAGGGCACACCCAAGCCCGACCGGGGCACTCCCTAGCCCGACCGGGGCACTCCCTAGCCCGACCGGGGCACCTCTTTTTCATCGCGTTCTTGCGTGATCTTCCGCGCCGTACCCGAGCGGGTCATTTTCTCTGCCCGCTCGGGCAGCGACCGTCACCTGCAACTTAAAATAAGTGAATTTGACTTAAAACAAATGGAAGTTTGTGGGGGAATCATACAATAAGGAAAACGACTTTAAAGGGATAAAAAGGGGCCAGAGGTCAAGATTCATTCATTCATTATTCAGTTCTTGATTAAGGAGAGAGTAGAGAAGGAGGAGGAGATTCTTACGAAGGAGATTTACGAGGAGCATTGGAGATCAACTTGACACTTCGGTTTCTTTTGGTTTTCATGTTCCTTAGACCCTCTATTTCGTTTATGTTTGTTTACGGACGCATGAGCGAGTAGTTTGTTTGTTCTAGGAGAAGGGATTAGCCCATGGCTATCCCGGAACCACTTTTGATTTATCTTTGAATGCATCTTCCCGTTTTCGTTTATCTATTCTTTATCTGAGTGCTTAAATGACTTGTGTTTACAAAGGCCACGTAGATGCATGTGTTAGGGATTAGGAGAAGGACCGAAAGGAGAATTCTAGTCCTAGAAGATCAGGTTTAGAACAACCGAGGTTAGGCCACGAAAGTAGGGTAGCAGCAGTTGAGGGTAAAACGGATGAATCACACGTCATATGGGTTTAGTTTAAGGTGTCAGACACGAAAGTAGGGGGTAACATGACTAGATCACGTGTCGATGNACTAATTTGTTTATTTACTTTTAGTATTTCATTCTTCAAACCATATTCGTTCGTTAGCAAGTTTGATTCACAGTTCGAGTTTAGGTTGTGTTGCATAGTCTCTGTGGGATCGACACCTGAAGTACTACACACGTGCCGTGCACTTGCGGGTAGTTTAGGTTATTTATTTAACTTTGAGAATGCATCAAGTTTTTGGCGCCGTTACCGGGGACTATTGTAAACACGTCTTAGATTCGAGCCTAGAGTCTTTCTTGTTTGTTTTTGTTTTCTTTTCTTTTATTCTTTATACGTAAATCGTTCTTTATTTGTCCTTTGCAGAGCCTTGAGATCAAGGAGAGATGGATAATCAAAACGGAAATGGACAGATGCAGTAACAGAACCTCGTGCCTCAACCGCGAGAACCATAGGCTCCTCCACCACGTCGCCTCAGAGATTACGTGGTGCTGAACATGAACAACATGCAAACAGCCATAAGGATGCCTGTTGTTGCGAGACAACAGTTCGAGATTAAGCCAGCGATGATTAATATGCTTTATCACAAGCAATTCATGGGTGGAAATCATGAGGATCCCCATCAGCACCTCAGAGACTTCCTTGAGCTTTCTGGTACGTTCAAAATAAACGGAGTCTCAGAGGGTGCGATCTTATTGCGTCTTTTCCCCTTCTCTATTGGGGGACGAGCGAAAACTTGGGTGCTATCGCTTCCCGCTGGATCTATCACTACTTGGGACCAGCTCTGCACATTGTTCTTATCACGCTTCTTTCCTCTGAGCAAGACGATTCGGATGAGGGGAGAAATCACAACTTTTAGATGCAGAGATGGAGAGACCTTGTTTGAGGCGTGGGGCAGATTCAAGGATCTTCTACAGTTGTGTCCACACCATGGTCTCGAGCAGTGGTACGTTATCCAAACCTTCTACAACGAATTTCAGATGAGCACCGTACGACGTTGGATAACGCTGCCAGAGGATCATTCATGGATCTGAGCGTCGAGGAGGTATACGAGCTGATTGATAACCTTTCCATGAAACACACCATGTGGTCAACACCGAGAGGTATGCCTAACAGCACTCGTCGCCTATATGAGCCGAATCAGAGTCGAGCAACGGGCAATGCAGCGAACGCCATGTAGTGCGTGAATTGTGGAGATATAGAGCACGTGGCTTATCAATGCACACTACAAGGGAACGTAGAATACATGAATTATGCCCAGCAGCAAGGAAATACACAATTCGGCAATACCTACAACCCGAATTGGAGGAACCACCCGAACTTGTCATACCGAACGACTCAAGCGATGAAGTATTCGGGATTTCAGCAACCACAACAGCCATACCAGCAAATTCAGCATACTCAGCAAGTTCCGCAAGCTCCTCAACCTCCTCAAGCCCCTTCGTCAAACCTTGAGGCGGTACTGCTCGAATTTATCAAGGAGCAAAGGCAGCAAACATCAACACAAATCAAATTCAATGCGGATGTGGGGACAACGATCAACGAGCTCAAAACTCAGATGGAATCCTTGAGCAACCATGTTAAGAGTTTAAAGAACTCCGTAGCACAGCAAGCTGCCTCATCCTCTTGGAATCCCGGACAGCTTCCAGGTAAACCCGAATTGAACCCGAGAGAGTACGTGAATGCTATTTCTATGTGTTGTGATGATGTGGTTGAGAACATGCCCTCCAAAGAGCACGAACATGCTGCTGATACATCCATGAAAAGAGGCAAAGGTAAGATTGCGATTATGGAAGGAGTTGAACCGGATTTAGACAAACCATACGATGCTCCACCGGCATACAAACCTCCGATACCGTTTCCTCAACGGTTGGTAAGCAGTAAGAATGAAGAACGAGTTGGCAGATTTGTAGAGGGTCTCAAGAAGCTTGACATCAACATCCCACACGTGGAAGCCCTCCAAAAGATGCCTAATCACGCCAAACTCATCAAAGAGGCACTTTCCAAAGAGAGGAATATCGAAGAGAACGAGACAGTAGCACTCACCGAGGAATGCAATGCAGTTATTCAGAACAAGCTCCCACCAAAGTTGAAGGACCCCGAAAGTTTCTCCATTCCATGCACAATTGGTAATCTCGATATTGAAAATGCTTTGTGTGATTTAGGAGCAAGCGTGAG
>CM071868.1:25055935-25090830 GCA_036759665.1 Gynandropsis gynandra | reverse complement strand
TGGAAATCCGTTGGTGTCCGTTGGAAACGGCTGTTTCCAACGGATTTTGGGCGCTTTCCAACGGATATGTCCGTTGGAAAGCGCCAGTTTTTTTGTAGTGTCTGGTCAACATAACTACATTTTCTTCAAGATTATTCAATCTTGAACTTTCATTATTAACTTGAACAACTACTCCTTTATTTCTATCTTTTGATGTATCTCCCCGTTCAAGTTGAAGCTCCAATTCATATGCGGACAGAATTGCTATAATTTCCTTAAAACTTGTTGTGTTAGTATTTAAGGACATATTCATGGCGCCTTTCGAGCATGAAACTTCTTGAGCAAACACCTAAGTATTTTTGTTACCAGCTTCTTGTCATTGAATACTTGATTAAGTACACTTACTTCATTAGCAATTGCATTCATCCTAATTCTAAATTCTTTGAGACTCTCATATTCTCTCATTCAAGTTTTTTGAATTGAATCCAAAATATCAAAGCGAGTTCTCTTAACATTTGAGGTGCATTCATGAATAGTTTCCAACGTATCCCATACATCCTTTGCAGATTCACATCCTTGAATTTGCTAAAATTCATTGATATCTACATATGAGAAAATAACAGTAAGTGATTTTTCATTAAAAGTCGAATTTCTTTTCTCACTTGGTGTCCATTGATCTAAAGTTTTCTCCTTGATATTCCCAAGTTCATCTATCATTGTTGGTGGATTCCATCCATTTTTTACTGCACTCCATGCATCTTCATCGATACCTCTTATACTAGCTCGCATCTTCACTTTCCAGTATCAATAATTTGAAACATTCAGCATAATTGGTTTACTAAAAGAGTATAAATTTCTTGGTCTTTCCATATTGTCTTCTCTAGGATCTCAAACCAACTAGATTTACTCTAATATTTGGTAACATGCTCTGATACCAATTGAAAAGAATAAGAAGACAACTTTGATAGATATTATGAATAGGAAAACATATATTAGAAAACAATACCAGTTTTATTCACGGGTTAGTCTTTTAAGTACACTTGTTTTTCAGTACAAAGTACTTAAGATTACCATAGTTAACTCCCTCTGAGTTAGATCGTAAATAACAACTTATCATTTTTCTTCTGAAATCACTCTCAAACGTGTTTTTGTATATCCCAAAATGCACTCGCAATACTCATTAAATTATCAATTATTGCCGCTCTTTCTCCACACTTAATCTTAGATGTTACGACCCTTTTTAAAGTGTGCTCCAACACTAGATCTTTGCACAAAACTAGGAATAGATCCACCTAGTCTTCAGGTTGTCTCGCCATAAATCTGAAACAACCACCTCCTTTCTTCTCGTTCCCTTCCATTTTGCTTTCGTAAATAACCAAACCAAGTTTCCTCTCTTTGAAATTCTAGATAACCTGAAACTTTAAATAATCCTAACAATATTCTTATTAAGCGACATCAACACTCCTTATTTTAACCAAATACCTACTACAAATGTTTAGTTTTGTAATATCGTATACGACATTACAAAAAGAACACGACATTTGCAATGTACGGAGCAACAGATCCGTCCGTTGATGAAAAATGCCAACGGATTGCAACGGATACACAAGAACTTCCAACGGCCGCCATCCAATGCAATCCTTCGTAAATTTCAACGGACGGTCTACAGATTGATTTTGTTGCCATCATCCGTTGGAAACCCGTTAGAAAACCACAGGAAAAAGTCCAACAGACATTCGTTGCAAACTTTAACGGATGTCCGTTGGAAAGTGTAACGGATGCCCTTTGATATTGTTAATTTCGAGGATTACCAGTGGAATAATTTCACGTGATTGCAACGGGCATCCATTGATATTACCAACGGATGTCCGTTAAAAATAACACTATTTAATGATAAAAATCAAGGTTTTAGCATCAAACCATCAACAAAAAAATATATTTTCAAAAAATATCATCTTCTTCAAATAGATATATATATATAGATCGAGAGAGTAGATGTATAGAAGAAAAGATCCTGTAACCAAAGAGATTACGCAAGAATTCTTACACAGATTGGAGTAATTCATGAGTTTTGTATCAATACAACCTTGTGTCAAGAACGCGAGACAATGTTATGTCCATGCAAAAGATGCAAAAACATGAAGTATCGAGGTCATGAAATCATTTGCAAACATCTTTACAAGGTGGGTTTCATTGAGAATTACAAAATTTGGTTATTTCACGGTGAAAATTACGGTGTTAGAGATATTGTGCAAGAAGCACAAGTAGAAAGAAATTAAGAAGTTATTTATGAAGCATCAACAACCAATCCATATGTGGAAATGGTGTCAGATGCTTTTCCTGGAGCTGTTCATGAACAACCGCATGAAGAGATTCCGAACATCGATGTACACCAATTCTTCAACCTATTGGATTAAGTGAAACAACCTATATATGAAGGTTACCGTGAAGGTCAATCCCGTTTATCTTTATCTTCAAGATTGATGAGTATAAAAAAACACCGGAGATGGTGAAATCATGCCCGAAACTGGAGATGGAGATCTCCGACGTCGATCCGTACCTCTTTTCTCCCAAAGCACCCCGTTGCACGACTAGATGGCGTGAGCTTTTAGGTCTCAAGAGGCTCGCGAAGACACAGGAGTCTTCGATTTTGCCTTCGCCGTCGCTCAAAACAATGCCATTTCCGTTGTCGTCATCTTCTCCGAGCCCCAAAATGACGACATTGTTGTCTTCTTCTTCTCCTAACCCAAAAAAATCGTCGTTCAATCATTTCCTTCACCGGAGCTCCAAATCCTCCCTGGCCTCGTCCTCCTCTTCATCGTCTTCATCCGACGCATCGTCGCTCAACCACTCGCTCTTGATGAAGGACCCCGACATCTCCGAATCGCTGTCGGTCTCATCTTCGCGTCTCTCTCTCTCTTTTCGTCCTCTTCATCTGCTGGATATTCTTGGAATTGTTAATAAATTCCCTCCCCAATTTAGGGACGACATATAAATTCCGTCCCCAGTTTAGGGACGACATATAAATTTCGTCCCTAATTTCCAAAAAATCGTCCCGAAATCGTCCCTAAAACGGTTTCTACCGTCCCTAAATTTGGAGACGGATGACCTGCCCGTCTCCAAATTTAGAGACGGATGGCCTGCCCGTCTCCAAATTTGGAGACGGATGGCCTGCCCGTCTCCAAATTTGGAGACAGATGACCTGCCCGTCCCCAATTTAAGGACGGGAGAAACTTCCATATCCAATTTAGGGACGACTTACTCATTTGTCCCTAATTGGTCCGCAATTAGGGACGTATTAGGCACGACTCTTCTGTACCCAAATTTGGGGACGGATTCGGGACGGATTTCATTTTCCGTCCCTAATCCGTGTATAATCCGTTCCTAAATTTAGGGACGGAAATGTCGATCCCCAAATTCCGTCCCTAATCTTGAATTTACTAGTAGTGGCATCCGTTACCATTTACTAACGGATGCCCGTTAGAAAGTTTGTAACGGGCATCCGTTACACTTTGCAACGGATGCCCGTTGGAAAGTGTCATCATTCCTACCTAGTTTATGATTATTTCCAACGGGCATCTGTTGCAAATTGTAATGAATACCCATTACAATGGAGACGAATCGCCGTTTTGGCGTCCGTTGCCTCGGGAACACACATTTCCAATGGGCATCCATTGGAAATTGTAACGGATGCCCGTTGGAGAAACAACACATCGCGTCACTTAATTGCGTCCGCTGAGTTGACGGCTTTTCCAACGGGCATCCGTTGGAAATTGTAACGGATGCCCGTGGGAAATTTCTGCATATATACCGTTGAACAGTTTCATTTTCAACACAAATCAAAACTTCAAATCCTCTCAAATACTTCCTCTCACACACAAAAATCACCTTCATAAAAACTAAACACAAAATGAAGGCTAGATGATTTATAGGATCGGGAGGTATGTTGGCGGGTTAAGCGGGAGCCCCTCCCCCGCCTCCACTGCCACCATATCTGCCTCTTTCACCAATATCGACACCGTCGATATTCGATGAAGAGGAAGATATGGTTGATATTGACTCCTTAATCGATAATTTCGACAGACGTCCCACCCTTTCAATTATCGATCCGGATCGTCCTCTCGGAACGTTATGGTAAATTTCAAATTATTCATTTATATTTTTGTAATTTATAAATGTTATCTAAATATTTTATTTTCATGTGCTGGTTTGATGTGTATGATATTCTAAATTATACGAACAACACCATCATCCAAGGTTCCTTAGAGGATCAACTCTATTATTCTTGGCAAGTTACACCAGAAGTTATACGCCACCGATGGTGGTGTACCTTTATCGTAAGTTTCTTTAAAATAAAATTTTTATCTAAAATGATTAATTATATATGTTCTAAACTAACTCATTATAATTTATTTTGCAGCGCACATACAGATGGCGAAAGAAGGATATGTCGCGCATCTACACGGGTTGGATGCGCGACATGCAACGCTTGATGATGAACAACACCAAGCGCAACTACTACACCAAGAATCGCAAACTGATATGGGCAACAGACGAGGTCTTCAATCAACTTATTCAACATTAGGAGTCTGAGGACTTTAAGGTTAAGAGCGAGAAGGCCAAAAAATATTGGTACAACGAGAAGGTTTGCGGAGATGGTCTTCATCGCCATATTTCGGGATCAAAATCATTCCCGAATATAAAAAAAGAATTGGTAAATTCTCTATAGTTATAATTTCAATTCTTTGTTTTTTATAATATTTTTGTTAATTATATTTATGTTATATAATAGATGCAACGATTAGGAAGAGAACCGACTCTTCTTGAGGTGGTAGTAGAAACCCACACAAACAAGAAACCGATCGTCTAGGAAGAGAACGACGAACCTGAACTCGTCGACCCTCCAGCGGAAAGTGAAAGTTTAATGCATATTATGTAATATAAATTAGTTGAAGGTCAAAGTGTAATTACTGAAAAGTTCAGTAATATATATCTCGAGAAAAACAGGTTTACTAATACGAAACATTCTGATTCTGAATCAGAACCCTAGCCACCAGAGAAAACGAAGAAAGTAAATAGGTTTTCGTTCCTGACCAAAAATTTGCACCAAACGTTGATTGCAGATTCCGATCTCGGCGTGGATACGAGTAGAAGGATTGTACGTTCAAGTCTTACATCCGTCTGCAGTCGAATTCGCCTATAACAGGTAACATGGAATTGTTCCTAAGTTGTTTTTCGTTGAAACAATTCGAATGTAATCTCGAATATGATTAGATATCTAAACGGGTTGTTAAAACACGCTTTCGCACCCTATGTAGCAACCCAACAGTGGTATCAGAGCGTATGGTCGTCAGTTTCTAGATTAGATTTTGATTTTTGACGAAACATTAGTGAGAAAAAAACCCTAGGCGGCGGTTGAAAAACCTGCGAGGTCGAATAACATCCCAAGCGGCGACCGAAACCCTGGCCGGTCAACGGTGCGTGACCCCAGGCAACCGCAAACGGCGCTGTGTAGGCGATCCAACGGCACACAGGCGATGCTGCTGGAGCGATGCGATCGAGAAAGAGCGGTGCAGATCGTGAGCGAGCATCCTGTGCAGGTGACGACGAGCAGCGAGGGGCGAACGTCGCTATGCGAGCGGCGTGCGGACGGTTCGCAGACGTCGGGCGACGCACGAATGGTGTCACGACTGGGCGAGAGAGGAGAACGCCCGAGCAGGCGATCCCTGCATCTCGCGCGGGCTAGCGGTTAGGCAATGACGCTGTAGAAAAAGGGATGGCGATCCCTCTCGCGCGGGCTAGCGGTTAGGCAATGACGCTGTAGAAAAAGGGATGGAACCCTAGCCCGGGCGAGCTAGCGCCAAGCCCGAGAGGGCGTGCGCATCAAGCCTGAGCGAACGAACGCTTCCAGCTCGAGCGGGCAAGTGCAGCGTGCTGAGCGGGCGATGTGCACGGTCCGCGCGGGCTCACCTTCTGCCAAATCTGAGCGGGTTCGTTGCAAGCCCGAATCATGCAAGAATTTTTGGAAACGCAGCCCGCACGGGCTAATGTGACAGCACGCGCGGGTCATGTTGTTTCGGAAAATTAATGTAACTGATTTCTTAAATGATAAATTGTTTATCTTTCGACTTTTTCTTCGACGTGGAAATATGAATAGGCTCTTGTTCAAATGGTACAGCCTGAGTACAAGGAGACATGTAGTTTAAGGATTTGATTCATATATCTATGACATAAGATGTCTAGTGGGAGGGAACAATTAGTTCATGTAGACGCCTGGACTATCCGGGGGACATGAACTTAATAAACATGCATCTTTCGGGCCAAAAGAGAAAACTAGATGATTGTAAAAAACAGACGTATCTCTGGCATTGTATACATGGTCATATCCGTGAGAAGAGAATCAACAGGTTGCATAAGGATGGTTTTCTAGGCCATTTTGATTATGAATCTTATGTAACGTTTGAGTCTTGTCTCACCGGTAAGATGACTAAATCTCTGTTTAGTGGAACCGGAGAAAAAGCTACAGAACTTCTAGGACTGATACATACTGATGTATGTGGACTTATGAGAGTTCAAGCCAAGGGTGGATATTCATATTCATCACATTCACTGATGATATGTCAAGATATGGATCTGTGTTCTTGATAAAACACAAATCCGAATCTTTTGAAATGTTCAAGAGATTCCGTAGTGAAGTTGAGAAACAAACCAGAAAGAGTATCAAGGTGTTGAGATCAGACTGGGGTGGTGAATATCTGAGTCATGAGTTTGTCGATTGTCTAAGGCAAAATGGGATTTTGTCTCAATGGACTTCTCCTGGAACACCACGGCATAATGGTGCGTCCGAAATGAGAAATCAAACTTTATTGGATATGGTTCGATCCATGATGGGATTCATAGATCTTCCAATCAACCTGTGGGGTTATGCTTTAGAAGCATTCACATACATTTTAAACAAAGTTCCCACTAAAGCAGTCTCTATGACTCCATATGAGATATGGAAGGGACGTAAACCTAACCTGAAACATATCAAGGTTTAGGGTTATC
This sequence comes from Gynandropsis gynandra, assembly GCA_036759665.1. Taxonomy (NCBI): domain Eukaryota; kingdom Viridiplantae; phylum Streptophyta; class Magnoliopsida; order Brassicales; family Cleomaceae; genus Gynandropsis; species Gynandropsis gynandra. The sequence goes on along the minus strand of CM071868.1, from coordinate 25,083,804 downwards.
CGAAATTCGTTAAGAGACTTCAGGCGGACAAGCTAGATGCTAGGTCTGATAGGTTTAGATGCGTAGGTTATCCCAAAGAAACTATGGGATATTATTTCTACCACTCGTCTGAGCACAAAGTGTTTGTGACTAGAACTGCAACATTTCTTGAAAGGGAGTTCATTGACGAAGGAATTCATGGTGGAGAAATAGTTCTTGACGAAATTCAAGAAACCAACGAACCAACACAAGCTCAGGGACATGAGATGTCAAATGAGCGATGTTGGCTGGGTGATATGTTGATAGGTTCTAGGACTTCATCTTCAAATGTTGAAGTGACAGTGCCCGTTCAGGAACAAGTTCAAAAACAGGTTCAGGAACTAGTTCAAGAACCTGTTCAGGAACAAGTCCAACAAGATATTCTAGTGCAGGTTGGACCTACTACACAGGCTTCTTTGAGAAGGTCAACACGTTCTTGACGTGCACCTGAAAAACTTAATCTAATGGTGCAAGAGGATGTGATTGGTCATAGAGATGACGACCCCTTGACTTTCCAAGTAGCTATACAAGGTTCAGATTCTTAGAAATGGTGGAAAGCCATGGAATCCGAAATGGCATCCATGAAGGTCAACGAAGTGTGGACTTTAGTTCATCCTTCAGAGACTTCCGGACCAATTGGTTGTAAATGGGTTTACAAGAGGAAGATTGGAGCAGATGGGCAGGTAGAGACCTATAAAGCTCGTCTAGTTACCAAGAGGTATAGTCAACGAGAAGGGATTGGTTATGTAGAAATGTTCTCCCCTGTGGCAATGCTCAAATCGATTCGGATTATGCTTGAGATAGCGACCAAGAGGTATAGTCAACGAGAAGGGATTGGTTATGTAGAAATGTTCTCCCCTGTGGCAATGCTCAAATCGATTCGGATTATGCTTGAGATAGTGATATTCTATGACTATGAGATTTGGAAAATTAACGTGAAAATAACTTTCTTTAACGGAGAGCTCCAGGAAGAGGTTTTCATGGCTCAACCTGAGAGTTTCACGTTGCCAACTCAAAGTCATATGGTATGCAAGCTTCAAGGGTCCATTTATGGACTCAAGCAAGCTTGTCGTAGCTGGAACATTCGCTTTAATATGGCAGTTGAAAAGTTCAACTTCGTTAGATGCGATGAAGAACCTTGTGTGTACAAGAAATTTAGCGGGAGCGTGGTTGTTTTCCTTGTACTTTATGTGGATGACATATTGCTCATAGGGAATAAAATTATTGCGTTGCAAGAAACAAAGTGCGGTGTTCTGATGAGTTCTCCATGAAGGATCTAGGAGAAACGACCTATATTCTAGGAATACAGATCTATAGAGATAGATCGAAGAGGTTGTTTGGATTGTCACAATCCGAATACATTGATAGTATCGTGAAACGATACAACATGGAAAATTCCCAAGAAAGACTATCTACTGATAGACACTAAAATTTCTCTTTCTAGTGAGGATTATACACGTTTAGTTGTTCTTTATAAAACCTGTCTTCCACCTTTGTTTTCTATAGCTATTTCCTAAATAATTCCTTATGAAATTATTTTTATAGATATAATTGATAAGATTCATTATAGTAAATCATCACCAAATATATATATGTCAAATATGTTATTGGCATAATTTAGCTCAAAGTTTAGAATTAAAAATATTATATATATATATATTAATGATTCATATTTTAAATTTTATAAAATAATACACTATAATTTTCAAAGAACGCGAAAATAATCCATTACAAATATATTTAATGTTATAATATTGAAAAATAGAAATCGAATATTGTATCAAATAGGGATCTAAATCAATTCAATTCCGAAATTTTAAATTATCTTATATTAATGTTCTAATTTTTTTCTTCGATAAAAAGAAATAACGTCAGAACGTTTTGATATATATATATATATATATATATATAAAGTAACAAGCACAACATAGAATCGTAGAGATATATATGCGTAGGCATAATGATTTAATGTATTGATGGTTGAATATGGGTGGATGCGTGCACGATGCGGACACATGCATTGCATCGAAGTGGTTCCACTTCCCTGGTCTGGGCTCCTTTGGTAAAAAATTATTTAACAAAATCCTGATAACGAAAATACTTAAACTAAGTAAAATGTAAAAATATATTATTTATTAATTTTATGAATTAGGGTTTTGTTTCCGAGAAGCTAAGTATCGAAAGGCCACGACACGACCAGCCAGTCGCAACACAAAGCACACGGTTCTCTCGTCTGTCTTCTCTTCCCCATTTTATTTTTTTTCTTTTATTAATGAATCTTTTTTATTGTACGGAGATAAGTTTAGTTCGGCATCTTTGCAAAATGTGAAACCAATGCGTATATATATTGGATCCAATCCGAAAACGTACATGACTAATTTGATTGTGAAAGTTTAATATATAGGTTTTTTATTGTATTATATTTGAATCACTACTTATTAAATATGTATTCATTTGTATTAATAAGCGTTTTATGTTTTTCTTTCTCGTCATCTTTTCAAGTCTTTCAATATTTCTAAATAATATTATTAGGATATAAAGATCTAATTCTCTTATAATAATTGAGATGGTTTCACATTTTAAAAGTTTGTATGAAACTAATAAATTAATTGTCTATACATTAAAGAACAAATAACTATTCTACTTAAATTATAAGAACAAATAACTATTCTATTCTAATCTTATTTCTCTCTAAATATCTTCATCTATTCTATTCCCCTAAATTTATACTTTTCATTTTATTTTTTTCTAAACTATGAATAATTATTTTATTCCTCTATCCTTTAAAAATCTATGATCTTTTCTATTAAATCATTTTAGAAGATCATATTACTCAGCGAACTATATATCTCTTAGTCTATTCCCCCTAAAATTGTATATTTAGTCTATTTCCATAACAGTTTATTAATTAATCTTATATTCCTTAAAATTTAAAAATGTATTATATAACCCTTCAAGTTTATAAATTCATCTTATTTTCTCCTAAAATGTGTGTAAATACAATTTATTTCTCCGCAAAGTTTATAAATTCAATTTATTTTCTCTTAAAATTTATTATAAATGCAACATATTACATTATAAATGTTTTATTATTTTCTTCTAATGTTTATTTTTCTCACGGTGTATACCCCGATTATCCTACACTTTGGTGCGTGCTCTTAGCTCTATTTATCTTGTATATAACTCTTTCTCTTATTTTTAAGCACATTTACGAATTTGATCTTCAAAATTGTAACATTGTACGCATCCTACTATTTTGTCTATCCTTAGCATTTTCAAACATGTTCACTTTCACAACAATAGCATGAGCACCTTGAATAACTACGATTCAAAAATCTAAATCACTCTATCTGATCATGTCTGTTTCAAACTTATTGGACAACTTTTTTTTTCTTTTTGCATTTGAAAACTTTAAGATATCCTCCTCGATGAGTCATTTCTCTACTAAGTGAGCTTCTAGAGTATCTCGGACAATGATTCGTACCTCATCATTTCAATCTTTTATTTTGGATGCATTCCTTACAAACATGTGTTGACTATGCGTAAGTGTAGATAAACCGACTCTATCACTCCGCAAGCAGTTTGCGACACATGTTTCGGCTCAAAAGGTTATTTGAACTTAATCCAAGAAAAAAATGATCCGGTCATTCCTTTGGATTTCATCTCACAAGAAAATCCTTTTGCCCACCAAATAGTGGAACACCATATCCAACTAAATCTCTAATCAACAACTTGAAAGTTCTTTCCAAAATTGAAACATTTATCCATCCGCCCTTATAGGAGGTATCACACCTTTATAAAATATCTTGGTACCAAATCTAGTCATGTGATCCATGACAAAGAAGTAAACCGAAATCTTCACTTGCCTCTAGTTTATCAGAGTAAACGGTATCAAACTCTTCAATAGTGATAATAATATCCCCAAATTCTCTTTCAATTATGTTGTCCACTTTCTAGTAGTAACTCTTTTACAATTTCCATTAGGACGTCTCTTTATATCCCCCTCTCTAACCTTCATAATAACCCACGAGTCTTTATCCACTCTATGAAAAGAGTTAACTAACCATCCTCCTTGGTACTATCCACAAAACATGGTTAGCCATTTAGCTTTCCACATCTTAGAATCAAACTTGACACTTCAAGACATATGTGCTACGATCTAATTGATTTATTAAAACATTTCATAGAACACTTTCAAATCTCATGAAAACAATAAAATATAAAAACGATAACCAGAACTCTAATACCAATTTGTAACAGCTCCATCCCAAAACAACCTCTGGACTAGCAGTGTCAACCATCACCTCAAAAAGAAGTGGCTACACGTGTCATCGTTCAAACACAATTACAAAATAAAATAAATACTTTTATTTCAAATTGAAAATGATTCGAACCATATAGTGGAAGAAAACATATAAAATCACAATCAAAATAAATACGAAAAGTACAATAAAGTTTATCGAGACCTCATGCACGCCCCCATCTATACGTTATAAGCTCTGATACTGCTGCTCAACCTCTTTGATCTTTTTCCTCGCGATAACCTGTCCATCCACGAAAGCTCACAAAGGGTGACTACAAAGATGTACTCAATGAGATCAATACATGCACACACTCTATGCCACATATCTTCCACTTTCAAATGCATAAAATAAAATAAACATTCGTCGTACTACAAACACATAAATAACTCTATCCAATTTGACTAAATATCCTAAGTATAAGACTAGTACCACATCGGATCATAATTCACAGAGTCCACACGACACGAGCTCGAGCATACGATCGTAAAGTCTGAAGGACCTCAGGACACTGAAGATCTCGCAAAGTCACAATATACCCCAACTATCAGTACAATACAACGCTCCCTCGTTCGAAAGGTTATCACAATCCCAACACGGTACGATGCTAACAGATCTACTAATCTGACTAAATAGAACGCTCATTCGCTCAAAAGGTTACCATAACCCAGCACGATTTGACGCGGGGCCTCATCCAAGTGTCATAATACGAATGTTGTCAACCCGATACTCTTCACGTGATAACTCTCATCGACACGCTCGCACACGCCTTCTTCCAAAGTTTTGAGTGTGAAATCACTCGATCGAGCACATTAGATAAGATGTTCACTCGACTCTAACACCGAACCAAGAATATCCACGTTCTTTGGCCTCGACACTTGGTCGAGCATTAAATTTCCAGATCATCTCTAACAACTTTATTTTACAAAAAAAATCATATATATGCCATCAGTCATCATTCGACGATTCTAGGCTTGGATCAATTCTTTATTTATGACAACTTAATTTCACATTATGATCCTAGAGATCTTATATTGATCATGCCTCATTTTAAATGTATAAATTGCTCCATAAATCAACAACAAAACCGAAATTAAGATGGAGAAACATCATCACCTTAATTTTTCACGATGAGTTGATAACTTCTGATGATATCACTAACAACATCACAAATCAATTTTCTCCATAATATCGATTTGAATTCACGAAGAATATGACCAAAAATTGATGATCCTTCTTCTCTCTTTTTTCTTCCTTTTTTCTTCCTTTCGTTCCGTTCTTCTCCTATTTCTCTTTTTTATTCTTCTTTCATTCGACAACATGAAGCAGCTGAAACTAATTTTTGTTTCTTTCTCGTTAATAATTCAACTTTATGTTTTAGGTTAATAATTAATCCTACTTATGATTATGGGCCTTTTGGGCCTTATATTTTATAATTTAAAGTTTTCTTATTTTAATATTTTTTATCAATTATCAAAATGAGGATATAATAACCAACATTTTGAAATATGTAACTATTCAAGAGAATATAGAAAAATTATAAAGTTGAAACGAAAATAATAAAAATATTTAAATGTAATATGTTGCGTTTATTAATTTTATAAACTTTAGATGAAGATAACTAAAATTTTTAAATATAACATGTTGTGTTTATAAATTTTATAAACTTTAGATGAAAATAGATAAAAAAATTTAAATGTAAGATGTTATGTTTATAAATATTAAAAGAAAATAAATCGAGTTTATAAATTCTGGGGATGAATAGATTGTATTTACATATTTTAGAGGAATATAAGATGAATTTATAAACTTGATGATGTTACATAATAGATTTTCAAACTTTAGGGGATATAAAATGACTTAATGAACTTGAAAATAAATAGACTAATTGTACAATCTTTAGAGAAATAACTAAAAATCATATAGTTCGGGTAGAGGAGAGGGGATAATAGATTATTTTAAAGAGATTTAACAAAAATTTAACAGATTTTAAATAGAGGGAGAAATAGAATTATTATTGATAGTTTATAAGAAATATGATGAAAATATAAATTTAGAAAAATGAGATGAACGAAAAAGTTTTAAAAAATAAAATTAAAATGAAATAATCTAAGATAATAGACATTTTTCCCAAAAATTAACTAGTTATATTCACTTTACCCCCTAAACCTCCAAAGGAGACAATTTTCTCGTATTTTTAGTAGGCTTCTATGGCCATTAAATCTGCCGTTTCGTCTCATAATGGGCCTACGGGATAAGTGGGTCCAAATACTTACCTAAAACATCACTTTAACGAGCTTGAATAATGTGTTTATTTTATTATGTTTTATAGATTGAATTGCCCAATATGATAAAAAAAAATGGGTAATTTGATTCGGGGTTTATATTTAAAATATTAAAATCAATGATGTTAATAAAGGCTTATTTGGGTAATGCTATATTTAATAAATGTATAAATTTATATAAACTATCAGCCTAAATAATCAAGAAGTCTCAACTCAATCCGCGCCAGCAAACTTATCAACACGCGCGGGCAGCTCTACTCAGCTCCAGCACACACGGGCTACTTCATCAACACGCATCGGAAGCTCTACCCAGCTCCAACACGCACGGGTTACTTCAACAACCCGCACGGATCCACTGTCTCTCACTTAGCACGTACGGGCAACATCGTCTTCTTCCTCAAAACAGAACACGTGAACAATTCTACATTTTACAAAATCTTTAAGAACACGTTTTTCCAAGAATAAGAATGCATTAATCTTTGTTCTTGGATTTTGGGTCTTGATTCTTGAGTCTTGAGTCTCTAGCTCCTTCATCTCTATATAAAGCCATTGTACTCCTTGAATTAAATTCATAAAAAAAATCAATAAATTTCTCTGAAGTTTCTTTTAGCTCGCCTCTATCTTTCAATTCTGTAATTCTTTTCCTTTAAGATTCATATGGTATCAGAGCCTATTCAGGCGCTCAACCACGAGTCATTTCGTTCCCTTCGCCGATCTCCTTACTAAACCCTCACGGGTTCTCTTCGGTGATTTTTTATCTTTCCAATGACGAGGCAGCAATTGTAGAGTCTCTCACATCTGCCCAAATCCAAAGAAGTTCACAGTAGCAATTTATTTTCGAATTAACGTTCAAATTTCTCTGTAGAACAATTTGTCTGCAGTTCTGTTCTTCATCAGCACGCGCGGGCAACTTCAACAACCCGCGCGGGCTCCGTCGAAGCAACTTACTTCAATAGTATTTGGAAAAGAACCACAAAATATCATCAATCCAAGGGGATTCAGGAAGTTTATACAACCATCCTTCAGTTTCAATCTTGAACAATGGCGGCAAATCAACCACACTAATCTTTCCCAGTACATATTAATATTTCAAACTTTGTTACGATAAAGCTCACGGATTCTAACTTTCTTTTCTGGAAAGCTCAAATTGAGTCTCTTCTCCGAAGTCAAAGATTGTTGGGATTCATCGATGGCACGATACAAGAACCATCTCAAACCATTCAAGAAATCAAGAATGATTTTTCAATAGATATTCCGAATCCCGTACATGATTCGTGGTTGCAAACGGATCAACTTATCATGTCGTGGATCATCGGTACACTTTCTGAAGAAGTCTTCAGCCATGTTGTTGGTAAGAATTCAACAATGGAGGTACGGTCTAGCCTTAAAAATTGTTACATACAACGATTTGTAGCAAGAGAATTTGACTTGCTTGCATCATTACAACTACTAACCAAAGAAGGAAAGACATTGGCCGAATATTTGAGTCAATTTAAGAGCATAAGTGATAATTGGAATCAATTGGTAAACCAATTCAAGAAACTATATTTAGGTTACTCCATGGATTAGGCAAAGAATACGAGGCTTTTGCTACGGTAATTCAAACCTCGATGCATAAGTCTCCTATTCCGACTTATGAACATGTGGTATCTGAATTGAATAGTCTGATTCTTGGGAGTTCTACTAGTCAATACACTAATGTGTCTCATCATCTAGCTTTTCCTGCCACATAGTATTCTACTAATTCAAGTCAAGGGTTTGGTAGAAGGAACTTCAATAACAGAGGAGTAAGACAAATATTCAGAGGCAATAGGAACTATACAACCCGTGGAAAAGGTTTTGCCCAACAAGTCTATTCTACTTATGTTCAGAAAGCGCAAAACTTGAACAACACTCAGGTTAACAATAATAATTCACAAAATTCCTCTACAAGAACGTTATGTCAAATTTGTGGTAAAGCAGGACATGAGGCTCTACGATGTTGGCATCAGTTTGATAATGCCTTTCAAAGTGGTGATATACCACAAGCTCTTACATCGGTACAAATGAATCAACACCCTCAGCTGAACTGGTATCTAGACTCTGGAGCTTCAGTTCATATTACAAATTCAACCGAACACCTTCAGAACTCTATTCCATATGGCAGATAAGATAGTGTTATGATTGGAGATGGTTCATTTCTACCAATCTCTCATATTAGATCCACAACCATTTCTACATCTGAAGGTAAGTTACCAATTCATAATATTCTGGTAGTTCCTTTTAATTAACAAATCACTTTATCTGTTTCAAAACTTACTCATGATTATCCTTGTGAAGTGATTTTTATGCTGATAGTGTTTATGTAAAGGACTTAATAACTCAGAAGATTCTGGCCAAAGGAAACAAACATGAGGGGATCTACATGTTACAAACAACATATTTCAAGGCCTTTTAGTCTACTAGACATTGTTCTACTTTATTTGATATAATAGCATCATCGTTTAGGACATGCTAACAACAATATTATACAAGAACTTAATACAAATGATTTCATCAAAATTCCTAAACCTGCTTCAAAATTGTGTGAATATTGTCAAATGGTTAAAAATAGCAGATTATCTTTTTTTAGTCTAATTATCATGCTAAAGAACCTTTGGAAAGGATTCATTGTGATTTATGGGGTCCAACACCTACGTCTTCTGTTCAAGGATTCAGGTTCTATGTCATTTTTATCGATAATTTCTCTAGATTTTCATGGCTATATCTTTTAATGCATAAATCGGATTTTTATAATGTTTTTGTCTCATTCCAAAAGATGGTGGAAAATAAATTTTCTTGCAAAATTAAATTGTTTCAAAGTGATGGAGGAGGTGAGTTTAGTAGTACATGTTTTCAAATACATCTCTTACAACATGGTATTAAACATTTAGTATCATGTCCTTATACACCTGAACAAAACGGATTAGCTGAAAGAAAACATAGACATATTACTGAATTAGGATTAGCTATGATGTTTCATGCTAAAATACCTCTAAAATATTGGATAGAAGCATTTTACACTGCAAATTACATCAGTAATCTATTACCATCTTCTTCCTTGCTTAAAGAAATACCATATAAAATCTTGTTTAAAAGGGAAGTAGATTACTCGGCTCTTCGAGTTTTTGGTTGTTGTTGCTATCCATATCTTCGTCCTTATACTCAAAATAAATTTGATCCAAGATCCTTAAAATGTGTATTTTTAGGATATAGTGAAAAATATAAAGGATATCGTTGTCTCTATTCTTTAACAGGTAAAGTATATATTACTCGTCATGCCATTTTTTATGAACTAAATTTTCCTTTTCAGGATAGCTATCTACATTTGATTCCATCAGCAGACACATTACCAACAAAAGCAAGGCAATTAGGATAAAAATCTAAAACAAAGGATGTTTCAACTCAAAATTTGCAATATGTCTTACCTAGATTTCAGAATCCTACTTCTGTTATTGAAATTCCTGACACATTACTAAAAGCAAGGCAATTAGGATAAAAATCTAAAACAAAGGATGTTTCAACTCAAAATTTGCAATATGTCTTACCTAGATTTCAGAATCCTACTTCTGTTATTGAAATTCTTGATGTACAAACACCTATATCAACAACAGAGTTGGATGATGCTTCAGCAAGAAATCAGGTATCAACATCAGGTTTGAATATTCCAGATTCTTATGATGAAAATATATCAAATACAAATTCTGAAAGTGAAATAAATATTGGAAATCAATATCCTTTGACTATTAGAAGTAAATCGGGAATTTTTAAACCTAATCCAAAATATGTTTTATGTGCTAATATAAATATTCCACAAGAACCAAAATCAGTTAAATCGACATTAAAACATTATGGTTTGCATCAAGCAATGATAAATGAAATGGATGCAGTACAATATAACAACACATGGTCTTTAGTTCCATACTCAAATGATATGAATCTTTTAGGATGTAAATGGATTTTTAAGACTAAACTTAATGCAGATAGGTCTTTAAATAGATTAAAAGCTAGATTAGTGGCTAAAGGGTACTTTCAAGACGAAGGTATTGATTACTTAGAAACATTTAGTCCAGTTGTTAAGACTGCTACAATTAGGACTGTGTTATCAATTGCAGTAGTTAATGAATGGTCAATATCTCAATTAGACGTTAAGAATGCGTTTTTACATGGTGAATTTATTGAGGATGTCTTTATGCAACAACCTCCTGGTTTTGAGGATTCTGAGCATCCAACTCATGTTTGTAAACTGCATAAGCCTCTATATGGTCTGAAACAGGCTCCTAGAGCGTGGTATGACAAATTCAGTTCATATTTACTTGAATTTGGATTTTGTTGTAGTAGCTCAGATCCTCCATTATTCGTATATCAACAAGGTGCAGATAAGATTTATCTTTTATTATATGTTGATGACATGATAATAACAGGAAATTGCGAAACGTTGTTAAAGAAATTTATTGCAGCTTTGACTATCAGGTTTGCCATGAAAGATCTCGGTCAGTTGCATTATTTTCTTGGTGTTCAAAGTAAGTTTTACTCGCCAGGGTTGTTTTTTCATCAAGAAAAATATACACTAGACCTTCTTAACAAAGCCGGTATGACAAATGGTAAGCCTGTAGCTACTCCCTTACCTCTTAAATTAAATAACTATACTTCGAATCTTGAAAAATTTTCTGATGCAACTTATTTTAGATAATTGGCTGGTGGATTGCAATATTTAACTTTGACTAGACCTGACAATAACTTAGCAGTCAATTTTATTTTCCAAAGGATGCACAAACCTACAGTATCTGATTTTGCCTTATTAAAAAGAATACTTCGTTATATTAAGGGTACTATTACTCTCAGACTACATATATATAAACATAGTATATTTGATTTGGCTACATTTAGTGACAGTGATTGGGCAGGATGTTTATCTACGAGACGATCTACAACAGGTTTTTGTACATTTCTTGGTTTGAATTTACTTTCTTGGTCAACTAAAAGATAGCCAACAGTTTCAAGATCGTCTACTGAAGCTGAAAATAGAACTTTGGCATCCATAACAGTAGAACTCACTTGGCTAAGTTTCACTCTTCGTGATCTTGGTATATCACAACCAGATCCTTCAGTTTTACACTGTGATAATCTCCTTGCTACTTTTCTAACAGCAAATCCTAAATTTCATGGTCGATCTAAACATATTAAAATTGATTATCATTTTGTGAGGGAAAAGGTAGTCCTTGGATCGGTTATTATTAAGCACATTTCTAACACTTTTCAAGTTGCAGATATTTTCACAAAATCCTTATCTCGTGATCATTTTGTTCAGCTACGGAGCAAACTGAATGTCGATTTTACACCAGACATCAGTTTGAAGGGGAGTATCAGCCTAAATATTCAAGAAGTCTCAGCTCAGCCCGCGCGGGCAAACTTATCAACACGCGCGGGCAGCTCTACTCAGCTCCAGCACGCACAAGCAACTTCATCAACACGCACGGGCAGCTCTATTCAGCTCCAGCACGTACGGGCTACGTCAACAACCCGCACGGGTCTGCTGCCTCTCACATAGCACGCCTGGACAACATCACTTAGCCTGCACGGGCAACATTGTCTTCTTCCTCAAAACAGAACATGTGAACAATTTTGCATTTTACAAGATCTTCAAGAACACGTTTTTTCCAAGAACAAAATTACGTTAATCTTTGTTCTTGGATCTTGGGTTTTGATTCTTGAGTCTTGAGTCTTGAGCTTCTTCATCTCTATATAAAGTCATTGTACTCCTTGAATTAAATTCATAAAAAAAAATCAATAAAGTTCTCTGAAGTTTCTTTTAGCTCGTCTCTCTCTTTCAATTCTGTAACTTTTTTCCTTTAAGATTCATATAAACAAGATAACCTTCGATTAAATAAATTTATATTTAGTTAATTGTTTACAAACCTTAAGATCAAATAAATTTATAATAAAATGTAAAGACATTCAAAAATTAAAAGCAACAGTGGAGAGCTCCAATACATAAATCATAAACTAAATATAATGCTTATGCTAACTACACTCTATAAATGTATATATTAATCTATTCAAATTATAGCAACGGTTTTATTCTAAGCATAAACAAAATATTTAAAGTATTTATATTTGACTTGTATTCAAACCAAAAGTTTAAATGTCCGTAAAATCAAATAAAAAAATCTGATATTCGTCGAATACAAATACAAATATTATGATTAATTATCAAAACTAATCATATTTATAACTACTAAAGTAATTAGTGATTAAATATATATTAATTTACAACAAATTTAATTTAAAGGATCAAATTGAAAATAATAACATTTTAACATAATAATTTTATTACAAAAGTAAATCTATAGAAAATTTATAATTAACATATATTAGAAGGACTAAATATAAATATCCTAAAAAACCCTAATTCATTATTCTCTCTTTCCTCGCCTTCTTCGCCCCAACACGCCTATTCTCCACCTATATCTTCTCTCTCATTCTTTTCCATCTATCTTTTCTTTCTTTTTCCTTTTTTCACTTTTATTTAACCGAACTGCACCCACACACCAATCGCCGCTCGTCAACCGTTCGTCGGTTTCTCGTCTATTCGCCTTTTCATTTTCGTCTCCCATCCACCCCTTCATCCGCGTCTCCCGTGTTGCCCGTACGCCCTTATTCACGTGCCCATCTCCTTCCTCTGTCGTTTGTTCGTGTCACACGTCGTTATTTGTTTATCACCGTTTGTATACGAATATTTGACGAATATCCTAACTTTACAAACATATTCGTATTTGCGAATATCCGTAATTACGAATACGAATAATAAATTCGAATGTTCATACGTATACAAATAATATGATATTTGCAGATTTCTACTTGCCCACTCATAGTTTATTAAATCATAAATATATAAAATTTGAAAAGTTACGTCACCACATAACAATATGAAGCTTCTCTATTTGACAAAATATTATTAAAAAATATTTGTGAAGTTTTCTATAACACCACATCCCAAAACTATCTCGGGACTAGGAGTATCCACCATCACCCTCAAGAAGTGACCATATATATCACTGCTCAAACGCATTATAAAACAAAATAAATGATTTATTTCGAAATAAAAAATGGTACGAACCATATAACAAATTAAATACGTAAAGATCATAGTCACGATAAGTAAATAACATAATTATGAAATATACGTAAAGATCATAGTCTCGAAAGGTTACCACAGCCCCAGCGCAGTACGTCGCTGGCAGATCAACTAATCTGACTAAGTCGATGCTCTGTCGCTTGAAAGGTTACCACAATCTCAACACGGTACGACGCCGATAGATCCATTGATCTGACTAACTACAACGCTCCGTCGCTCGAAAGGTTACCACAACCCTAGCACGGTATGACGCTGACCCAGATTCAAGTGTCGCAATACTAATGTCGATGATCCGATACTCCTCATGTGACACCTCTCACCGACACGCTCGCAAACGCCTTCTTCCAAAAGTTCGAGGGTGAAATCACTCGATCGAGCACACTAGATAAGATGTTCACTTGACGCATCACTGAACCCTGAATATCCACATTCTCTGATCTCGACACTTGGGGTGTTACAAATTGGTATCAGAGCTCTGGTTTTCATTTTTGTACTTATCGTTTTCACTGGATTTCAAAGTGTTTTGCGAAATGTTTTAATAAAACCACGAGACCGTAACACGCATGTCCTGAATTGTCTAGTGGGGTTTAGAGTTATGGAAACTAATAGTAGATAACTGTGTGTAGGAGACACTACCGAGGAGGATGATTACTAGAGCTCTTGGTCGCGGAATGAGTGAAGGCTCTCGTTCCACTAGCCGTACGCAGTCTCAATCATCTGAACGGAGATCACGAAATGGAATAGATAGAGATGTCATGAAAGAAATATTGAGAGAGCTATTAGCAGAAAGTCGACAACATGAACAAGAGGAGAGTTCGGCGACGCCACAAGTACCGGTACAGGCACCACTTCTTATGGGTTTCTCAAAGAAGAAACAACCCGTGTGGGGTGGATCCCTTACCCCGCGTGGGCTACATGTCCCAACACCTTCAGCATGCCTCGGGAAATGGAGATACCGGGATGGTTAGAGAAGAGGATTGGGAACTATATGGCTGGAAAATAGAAAGGAAATGTTGACCATTTACACAAGAATAAAAAACTAATGCCAATAAGAGATGGAAAAACACGAAAAAGGAAAATTGCAGTTGCTGCAACAAAGAGGAAACTCCAGCCGCTGGACAAGAAGGGATGAACGGCCTAAGAGGAAAAGAAGGAAATAGGAAAGAGGAAGAAAATGGGGAAATAGGTAGGAGTTCAATTCGGACAGAAGACACACAACAAGAGAACTCAACACAACATACGCAGTGAAAGAGTAGAGAGAGAGCAGAACATAGACGAGGATAGAGTCGGGGCGATGAAGCCGGATGGCAGAGGAGCTATTGAAGATATAGAATAGGGAGGGATCTCGTTCTTTATCTATGTTGAATATGGTTTTCTTTCGCGTTTCATTTTCTAAGTCCATGTCCGAGTAGATCCATAACCATGGGTTAGAGAGTCTTGCCGATATGCAATGAAGTCTTGTTCTTAATGCTTGGTGGTTCTTAATGCTTTTATTCATGTACGCCATTTGAATGAATGATTATGGTATTTGGTCATTTTCAGAATGATTGGTTTTTCTTAATGCTTTTGTTCTTGCACGCTACTTGAATGGATGATTGTAGAAGTTTAATGAATCTACGCTAGGGGATTAGAATTTGGAACATAGTAATAATTAGGATTTAATGAATTTAGAATCTACGCTAAGTCGGTTGATTGAATCTAGGGATTACGATAGCGGTCTTAATGCACTACAAAAAAAATAGCCATTTTCCAACGGACAAATCAGTTGGAAAACACCTAAAATTCGTTGGAAAAGGCTCTTTCCAACGGACGACAACGGATTTTTTTCCGTTGGGAAACGCTCGTTGGAAATCCGGATCCGTTGCAATTCGCAACGGAGTTGCAATGGATATTATCCGTTGCAAAATTGTAACAGAACTTCCAATGGATATTTCCGTTGGAAAGTTGTAACGGACACCCGTTGAAGGAATTTGTAACGGATGCCCGTTGAAAGATTGCAACGGACGGCCGTTGAAAAAATGGTAACGGACGTCCGTTAAAATGTTGTAACCGACGTCCGTTGTCATCCAGGCGAGAAAAATGAGCTGGAATTTAACTTTCCAACGGGCATCCATTGGAAACTGGCGGAAAATAGCAACAGACGTCCGTTGCAAATTGGTGGGAAAGGGCAACGGACGTCCGTTACCATTTGGCGGGAAATAGCGTCCAACGGATGCCCATTGGAAAACGGGCATCCTTTGGAAAAATTGTTAAAAAATAAGAAAAATGAAACAAAATAAATTTTTTAAAAATAATAATATTTTTTAAAATAAAAAGTTTTTAATTAAAATATTAAATTGTTTACAAAAAAAACATTAAAACTAAAACTACTCATATCCTATTACATTTCATTTTGATCGGCTGGGTCGATATCGTCTCTCTGATCACCACCACCTCTAGATGGCGTTGCATCTAAATCGGGACCTGGTTCTTGCTGCGGCGTTGATCCCCTCTTTTGGCTAGACATCAACTCGATGACGCTCTCCAAGTGCTGAACTTTGGCTCAAGTTTCTCGAAGTAGTGATTTGAGCTCCTCGATCTGCCGTTGTTGCGTGAAACTCTCTTGGACTGCAGGAGGTACCGTCATGGCGTCCTCGACGATATCCTTTTGAAGCGCCCCGAGACCGTATAGACGTCCCTTATACGGTCTCACCGACTAGAAGACAAACAAAAGTAACATTAGATTCTTACAAATTATTTATTAATAATCGAAAAATAAAATAATAAACTTTTACCTCTAAATAAATTTTGTCCTTTTGTAAAGGACTACGTTCGTCTGGGATTGAACCGCAAGCTTGTGATTGCTGTGTGATTTTCTCCGTCACAGCTCTCACGGTTCGCTCCGCTCGAGGATCGAAGAGTTCGGGTTCGTCGACCTCTTCCCCGACAACCGACTTCTTCTTGGCTTAGGTTTCCAATACCAGCTCAAAAAGAGTCGGTTATCTTCCTATCCGTTGCATCTATAATATAAAATAAAGTTAGTTACATAAATAATTAAATAAATAAAAAATTTAAATGAACAAAATTTTACCAATTCGTGTTTTCGTTTCGGGAAGGATTTTGATCCCGAAGTATGGCGATGCGGACCATCTTCGAGAACCTTCTCACCGTAGCGATATTTTTTTAGCCTTGTCGCTCTTGTCCTTGAATTCTGCGGACTCCCAATGCTTAATCATTTGATTGAAGACAACGTCTGTTTCCCATCTCGGTTTGCGATCGTTGGCGTAGTAGTTACGTTTCGCGTTGTTCATCATCAGGCGCATCCGAGCATGCATGTCGTGCATCCATGCTGTGTAGATGCGCAATGTATCCTTTCGCCGCCATCTGTACGAGCGCTGCAAAAAAAATTATAAAGTTTTAGTTTTGTAACATAGATATATATATATATATATATAACTAATAAGTTGAAATTTAATGTAATAAAAAACTTACTATAAAAGTGCGCCACCATCGCTGGCGCACAACTTCTGGCGTAACTTGACAGGAATAATATAACTCGTCCTGTAAGGACCCTTGGATAATGATGTTGTTTGTGTGTTTGAGTACATCATCCACATCAAACCTGCAAATCAACATTAAAAGTTAGATAATATTTATAACATATAATAATACAAATGAAAATAGTAACTTTTTTATCATAACGTCCTAGCAGGACGTTTGGCATCGATAATCGTAAGGGTTGGACGCCCATCGAAATCATCGATCAAGGAATCGATATCTACCGTATCGTCCTCTTCATCCAATATCGGCGGTGCCGATATTGGTGAAGGAGAAAGATAGGGTGGTGGTGGAGGCGGGGGAGGAGCTCCCGCGGAACAAGCCAACAAACCCCCTGATCCTATAAACCGTCTAGCTCTCATTTTTTTCTACGGATTGTAAAAGTGTTTGTGGGTGAAATGTGAGTTTGAGAGGATTTTGAGATTGTGATTTGTGTTGAAAATGAAACTGTTCAACGGGTTTATATATATAGAATTTTCCAACAGGCATCAGTTGGGAATTCCAACGGATGCCCGTTAGAAAACATGTCATCTCAACGGACGCAGTAATTGACGTGACGTACTACATTCCTAACGGTCATCCGTTGGAACTCCCAACAGATGCACGTTGGGAATGCGTGTTCCCGAGGCAATAGACGGCTAAATGGCTGCTCGTCTCCCTTTGCAACGGGCATCCGTTGCAATTTCCAACGGATGCCCGTTGGAAATTCTGCAGACTAGGGTAGGCATCATTACCTATTCCAACGGGAATCCGTTGGAAATTGCAACGAATGCCCGTTGCAAAATTCTAACACTCATCCGTCACAATTTGCCAACGGACGCCCGTTAGAATAGTTTCGACTCTTAAGGTTCCAACGGATGCCCGTTGGAATATTTGTAACGGGTGTCCGTTAGAAATTTCCAATGGATGCCCGTTAAAAATGTGGAAAACTTAGAAATTTTTTCTAAGTGTCAGGGGCGATTTCGTGTTTCAACGGGCATCCGTTAATATTTTCAATGGATGCCCGTTGGTATTAGATAATTATAATTTGTAATACATCAAACATCGTTTATATAACCTGTTCGATTGTATTAACATTTCGATTGTTCGATTACAATCATATACATTACTACACATCATGGACGTTACACATCATTTACATTAATATATATATACACATATATATGTAAAGGATTGAAATTAATATGTACCAGTACGTACCTTTTGAACGGTAATAACTCTTGACAATTTAGTAGTATATATGTGTGGATATAATTTATACTCCTCTGGTGTTAACCAAAATTCATCGGATTTACCTCCTGTAAGCCCAGCCGGTGAAACATTTCAGGAATTGTGCCAAACTGTGGATTATATTGATACAGATAATTTGTGTGATCATCCGTTGCACGTCGTTCTTTCGTTTGAAAATTGCAACTCGAAATAAAATGTACTGAAATATGTGATTTCTTCCAGCAAGTATTGTTTGACAATAGATCCTTCGGCCGCTGCTTTGTTATCCGCCACATTCAAAACAGTATTTATGATGTTATCGAAAAAGTTATTTTCGATATGCATAACATCTAAATTATGACATAATATCAATGATTTCCAATATGGTAGTTTCCAAAAGATACTACGTTTATACCAGTTATGCCATTCACCTTGACCTTTTGGTTTACGATGCCCACCATGTCCACCGTATTCAGCCGATTCTTGTAAATCACCCATTGTGTTCAATCTTTCGTTAAAGATTTGTGTTCCGGTTTGCATGCACGGTGCCTCTTCTTTTTGTACCACGTTCTTCCGAAAATGTTTTTTATCTTTCCGGAAAGCATGGCCACGAGGAAGTAATCTTCTATGACAATCAAACCAACATGGTTTCTTACCATGTACTAGTCGAAATGAATATGTATCCTCCATACAATATGGACATGCCAATCTTCCGTGCGTGCTCCATCCAGATAACATTCTATAGGCAGGAAAATTGCTAATTTTCCACAACAAGACCGCTTTCAATGTGAAAATTTGCTTAGTATTGACGTCATAAGTAAGGATTCCTTCGTTCCACAACTGTCGTAATTCATGAATTAAGGGCTGCAAAAAGACATCGAAACTTTTCTTCGGATGTTCTGGTCCTGGAATCAACAACGTCAGAAACATTACCTCTCTTTTCAAACACATCTCGGGAGGCAAATTATACGGAGACAAAATCACCGGCCACAGAGAATATTGATTTCCAGATTATCCATAGTGACTAAAACCATCCGTGCACAAGCAAAGATAAACGTTTCTCGTTTCATACGCGAACTCGAGAAATCATTCATTGAAATTTTTCCAAGCCTTACCATCCGATGGATGTTGCATTATACCTTCAGCCGTTGAGTGTAATGCGTTTTTTTCGATTCATATAACCTTCTCAACCTGTTTGCTACAGGCATATAGAACATTTTCTTGTATGGTACATATTTACGTGAAGATGGTTTTTTAGGCCGAAATATGCTTGCACCGCAAAACTTACATTCCAACAAGTCTTTATCATTTCTCCAAAAAAACATGCAATTGTTTCTACAAATATCAATTTTCTCATGTGGCCTCCTTCCCAAATCTTTTAACACATTCTTAGTTTCGTAGTATGTCTCAGGAGCTTGATTATTTTCCGGTAAATATTCCCGCATTGTTTTGCAAAATGAATCCATGCAATTTTCAGCCACATTGTAGTTTGTTTTAATACTCATCAATCTTGAAGATAAAGATAAACAAGACTGACCTTCACGACAACCTTCATATATAGGCTGTTTCGCCGAATTCAATAGGTTAAAGAATCGACGTGTATCGATGTTCGGCATCTCTTCATGCGTTTATTCATTAACAACTCTAGGAAAAGCATCTAACACCATTTCCACATATGGATTGGTCGTTGATGCTTCCTAAATAACTTCTTCATTTCGTTCTACTTGTGCATCTTGCACAATATCTCTAACACCGCAATTTTCACCGTGAAAAAACCAAATTTCGTATTTTTCAACGAAACCCACCTTATAAAGATGTTTGCAAACAATTTCTTGACTTTGATACTTCAGTTTTTGTATCTTTTGCATGGACATAACTTTGTCCCGCATTCTAGACACAAATGCTGCATCGATGCAAAACTCATGAATTGCTCTAATCCGTGTAAGAATTCTTGTGTAATCTCTTATGTTATATGATCTTTTCTTCTATACATCCACTCTCTCGATCTATATATATTTCGATTTGAAGAAGACGATATTTTTTTGAAAATATTTTTGTTATTGATGGTTTGATGCACTCTTTGGTATGATCTAAATAGTGAACATTCCAACGGACATCCGTTGGAAATTACAACCGATGTCCGTTGGAGGTTCACGCGAATTTATTTAAACTGGTGACCTCGAAATTAACAATTTCAACGGGCATATGTTGCCAATTGTAACGGGCATTCGTTGCAAATGCCAACAGATGCCCGTTGAAATCATATCCAACGGATTAGTGCCCGTTGAAAGTGCTTACAAATCCGTTATTTTTGCGTATTACAATAGTTAAATCTTATGAATTACGATTTTGTAATTATAATTGATTTCATGTCGATCTCAAGCGTTTAACAAAAACCGAAATGACGCGAAATATGTAATCGAACTCAAGCGGTGAACAAAACCAAAATGACGCGAAATATGTAATCAAAAGTTAAACTACAATTTCACTAAGTTCTATTTCAATTACACTATAACATATTGTAACAATAACCTAAGAAAAAAACATTTAGGAAATGACTTCAACTTAGAGGCAAAGTGTTGAACTCGACTAGGATCCTCTCCGCCGACACCTCCGTCATCAAAACCAGCATCTTTACGCTTATTATCGAATTTAAAAACAACTCTTATAAACTACATCACCTTCGGGAATCCTTTTCCCGATCCCGGCGGTGAGAAAGTTTATAAAGGTTTTTTTTGGATTCAACAATAGATATTAAGATGCTTGTTATTGATGATTTGAGGTAACCCTAGGTTCCGATATAAATAGTAAATATTCCAACGGACATCCGTTGGCAATTGCAACGGATGACCGTTGCTCCATCACGGGAATTTATTTCGACCGTTGAACCTCGAAATTTACAATATCAACGGGCATCCGTTACAATATGCAACGGACGCCCGTTGTAATTCTTTTCCCGGTTTCTAACGGGTCTTCCAACGGATTATATCCGTTAAAATCCGTTAAAATCGCGACGGATTTCAACGGATATAGCAACGGAAAGAATCAGTTACAACTCCGTTGAAATTTGTAACGGGTTGAAAACGGATGTAGGCCCGTTGAAAATATCAACAAATCCGTTACAATCCGTTGCTAATTGCTTCCAACGGACGGATCCGTTGCCCCGTCCGTTGGAAACAACAAGTTTTTTTGTAGTCATGTGTCTAGTGGGTGAGATTAAACGATCAGGAGATTGGTAGTACACGCTAGGTAGTGGACAAGTCTACGCCAGTCAGTTCCTATAGAGCTTGAATTCCCTAAACTCGTGATAATATCTAAACCAATGATCATGTTAGAACTTCATTGCATCATCGTGCAGCTCTCGAAACCTGTGATATTTAGTTAATTGAATTTAATTCGTTGATTAGTTAGTTTAGCTTTATTTACATTCCACACATTTATTGATTTTACCGTCCTATACATTAGTTATTAGCTTTAGAGTTGCATCAATTCCTTATGTTCGACCCTGGTACTATACGATCCGTAGTCTTGCGGAAGCGTTAGTCTAGGTATTTATTACTTGAGATTAACCACATCAACCTCACATGGTATATACCCACGGTTGTACAACCATATGCTTCGATTCATGCTCTTCAAGATTTCTACTATGGCATTAGATCCGCTGGTGGTGGTGGTGGCCACAACTCAAAAAGTTGTTTGACATCAGCCCAAGAAAACATATGCTCCGGACATTCCCTCTGAATCTCGTCCCACCAAAACACTGCTTCTCCCTCCAAATAGTGGAGTACAATATTCATCTTAAACTCTAATGGAAATCTAGATGATCGAAAGTTCCACTCTAATCGAAAATCCACTCCTCTACCTTCATGGAAGGTATTGCACCGCCACGAAATGGCTTTGTACCCCATTTAGTCATGTGATCCATGAAATAGAAAGACTCCAACATTTCCACATGCCTCTGATTAAACACTAGAGGAGGCATTGGTGGTGGTGACAACGGTACTTGTAGTGGAGCATGTGGTTGTACTGGTGGTGGGGTCGGTGCCTGCAGCGGTACTTGTGGCATTGCCAAACTCTCCTCTTAGTCATGTTATCCACTTTCTGCTAATATCTCTCTCAACATTTCTCTCATTACATCCTTATCTATTCCACTTCGTGATCTTTATCCAGATGATTGACACTGCGTATGGCTAGTAGAACGAGAGCCTCCACTCATCTCATGACCAAAACCTCTAGTAATCATCCTCTTCGGTACTGTCTGCTACATACAATTAACTACTATTAAATTTCATAGCTCTAAACCCCACTAGATATTTCAAGACATGTATGCTACGGTCTCGTGGCCTTATTAAAATATTTTGCAAAATATTTTGAAATCAAGTGAAAACGATAAATACGAAAATGAAAACTAGAGCTTTGATACCAATTTGTAACACCCCCATCCCGGAACTACCTCGGGACTAGGAGTGTCCACCATCATCTCCAAGAGGTGGCCATATATATCATCGCTCAAACACACTTATAAAACAAAATAAATGATTGATTCTGAAATAAAAGTGGTTTAGACCATATAGCAAACGAAACATGTAAAGATCATAGTCACCGTAAGTAAATAAAATAAATACGAAATGAAAAATAAAACTCATTGAGACCTCTTGCATGCCTCTCCCATCAGTCCGCTGTGAGTTCTCTTGTTGTTGCTCAACCTCATTGCTTTTTTTCCTCCAATATCCTGTCCATCCACGACAAGCCACAAATAGGGTGAATACGAAATACACACTCATTGAGATCAATACGTGTACGTACTCTATGCCACGTATTCTCACAATTTAAACTAAATAACATAAAACAATCATATATCCAAAGTATAAACTAAACACATACAGACAACTCTACCCCACACGATTCTAGCTCAGCATACGCTCGCAAAGTCAAAGGACCCCAGCACACCGAAGATCTCGCAAGGTTAGAACATACCTCAACCATCAATATAATACAACGTTGTGTTATTCGAAAGGTTATCATAACCCTAACACGATAAGATGCTGGCAGATCCACTGATCTGACTAACTTGATGCTCTGTCGCTCGAAAGGTTACCCAACTCCAACAGGGTACGACGTGAGCCCAGATCCAATTGTCTCAATATTTACGTTGTCGACCCGATACCCCTCACGTGATAACTCTCACTGACACGCTCGCACACGCCTTCTTTCGAAGGTTTCGAGTGTGAAATCACTCGATCGAGCACACTAACAAGATGTTCACTCGGTTTTAACACTATACCAAAATATTGACGTTCTCCAACCCCAACACTTGGCCGCACATCAATTCTCTAGATTATCTCTAGTCACTTATTCAATTCATGTATTTGTCATCAATTTTCATACAACAAATCTAGGGTTTAATCCAATTTCACTTGTAACGTCTCACTTTTTCCATTATGATCCTATAATTCTATTGTGATCATGCCTCTTTTTAAGAGTAGAATCTATTCCATAAATCAACAATAAATCCGAAATTAGGATGGAGAAAATCATCTTCGTAGCTTCTTCGATGACTTGACGATTCTTGATAATATCGCTAACAACAACACTAATCAATTTTTCTCTATTATAGATACATTCAATTAATCAATTTCTATAATATAAATCTATGAATTAAAGAAACAATTTAAAAAAATATTTTTAGAGATTTAATTTTGTTTTAATAAGAATTCATTCACGAAGAACACGATAAAAAAATTGGATATACTTATCCAATTTGTGTTATCTTTCTTCTTTATTCTTTTTCTCTTATATATATAAGTATTTATATATATATTATATAGTAATCAATGGGCTTATTTATTGGGCCTTTATTGGGCCTCACATTTATAATCCATATATAGGCTGAATTGATGTCTGTATATTTCAAACTATTCTTATAAAGTTCGATAAAATAATTAGTGAAATACAAAATACACACATTCAATCTAAGATAGAGACATATATTATATGTATGATTGTCCTCTTTTGCTGATTTCTTTGTCATCATAATTTATATATTCGTCCCTGCTGAGAGAAAAGGACAACCCAATTTAAACAAACATTTTGTTGTTGACAAAATCAAACTTATTATAATAGTGAAAATATATTCATGATTTTACTGGAGATATAAAATTGGTAAATTCCAATATCAAATATAATAACATATTATACAAAAATAAATATCTTGAAGTCTTTTGTATTAATGAATGTTTATGTTTCAGTGCTATTATATTATTTCCAATATATAACATTAAAATCAATTTATCATAAAAGCAACACATATTATATATTGACTAAGGGATACTCGAAACTATTATTATTATTATTATTATTATTATTATTATTATTATTATTATTATTATTGTTATTGTTATTATTTATTATTGTTGTTGTTATTATTGTTATTATTATTGTTATACTTGTAAACGCGTTATCTATAGTTATTATTTGGATGTGCAATCTATATTATAAGTTTTAAACCGTATAAACAAAGCTACACTAAATTAATTGTCTAAATTATTGGATCTTATTATAGTTTTAATTCATATGCTATATATATATATATATATATATATATAGAGTTGGAGAGAGAGTATATTCTAAATGCAGCCAAAGACATATAGAGTTGGAAAGAGAGTATATTCTAAATGCAGCCAAAGCCACAACTTCTTGCAAAACAAAGAGAGAGGAATGGGTGTTCTTGATCACGTCTTCGATTTCTTTGACTGCTCAACTGGCGGATCCACGAAGCAGAAGAATCTACAGGTACTCCATACATATAAATACTCGTATATATATGTACACACATACACTAACAAAAGAAGGATATTTCATTCGAATATATTATATATATAGACGGTGGAGGTAAGAGTAATGATAGACTGCGAAGGATGCGAGAGGAAAGTGAGAAGAGCGTTGGAAGGTATGAAAGGTGTGAGAGACATAAGCATAGAGCCAAAGGCTCAGAAAGTGACTGTGGTTGGTTACGTGGACGCCAACAAAGTCGTGGCTCGGATTCTCCATAGGACTCCATAGGACAGGCAAACGTGCCGAGCCATACCCCTTCTTGCCATACCAGGCCGTGGCTCATCCGTATGCTCCAGGGGTCTATGACAATAGAGCCCCCGTTGGGTATGTACGGAACTCGGAGTTCGACCCACATGTGTCACGACTTGCACGTGCGAGTTCGACCGAGGTTCGTTACACCACGGCATTTAGCGATGAGAATACAGGCGCTTGTACCATCATGTGAATTATCTATATGGATGATTTTGTGGTTCTGGATTAATGTTTTTTTTATTTTGTTTTGTTTTAATTTGAGATATGAAATTTATTGTTTTTTGCTTTAAATTTATGTTGGTGTCGTCTGAGAGAAACTCGACTGTTCATTGATATTAACTAGAAAAAGAATTCGCGCAATACGCGAGATATTAAAAATTTGCAAAATATATAATGCAAATTAATTTATTAAAAATAAATCGATATATTAGAAATATTAAAAATTCTGGTTCATAACATTGCGTATATATTATTTTATCGAATAAAAGGTAATAAATGCTAATAAAAATATCAACATGTTATAACATAAAATTGATATATTTTAATAATAAAATTAAGTGGAAAATATATTTTTAAATAATCTTTTAATAACACATGATAGTGTAAAAATATGAAGCTAATAGAATATCAATGGGGTGAAATATATTGCATTGAATTATGAATGTGAATATTTTTGTCTAAAATATAATTGATTGTTATAATATTTTTTATATGTTAAAATCATATGGAAAACAGAATAATTGAACCATCTCACTCATAGTTAGAGTGAAAAAAATTAAAAACATGTAACATATATAATATATTATTATATGGTAATACATAGTATTTGGTGTTTATTGATTAGAATTTTAATTAACTTTGCAATATTTATTTTTTTCTTCCAATTTTTTTTATAATTTCTCTGCATTTTCTTTTATTATTCATGTTTATTTAACAATATAAAATATAATAAAAAATGAAATTAAAACTCCATCATGTTTTTTGTATGAATAATGACAAAGAAATTTCAAGGGATTTATCCTATAATCCACATAAACAAATGAATCGTTTCCTCTTCTATCTTCATCTTCCTTTTCCATCCTCTCCTATCATTTCACCGAAAGCAGAGTTCATTAACATAGTTAATTAGTTCAAATTTATAATTCAATCGTCTTCCACTATGTGAAGACCGTAAATAAAGGAAGTAGGTATCACCGACTTCCATACGTATTTATATATATATATATATTATCAATAATAATAATTAGGGTTTCAAAAATTAAAGAAAGAGAGAGAGGAGCCGTGAGAATTTAAGAGAGGGAGAAAGAGAAAGAATCAATAATAATAATTAGGGTTTCAAAAATTAAAGAAAGAGAGAGAGGAGCCGTGAGAATTTAAGAGAGGGAGAAAGAAAGCAGCAACCGAGAGAGAGGAAGAAAAAAAAGAGAAAAGGGAAGAAGAAAGCAGAAGAAAAAAAGTAGAAGAAATTGAAGAAGGATCTTCAATTTTCATCGCGTTCTTCGTGGGTGGATTCTAATCGCGATTTTTGGTAATTCTCTAAATGATTCGTTGTGATTATTCACTTAATTGGAATATTTATATTATGAAAATTTATGGAATTGAATGGATCTATAACAGGGAAAAATTGGTCGGTGTTGTTGCTAGCAATATTAGCCAGAATCATCAAATCGTCGGGAAGCTAAGGTGATGATTTTCTCCACCCTAATTTCGGATTTGTGATCGATTTATGGAAGAGATTATATTTTTAAAATGAGGCATGATCACGATAGAATTTATAGTATCATAATGGGAAAAATGAGACGTTACAAGTGGAACTGGATTAAACCCTAAATTTCTCGTATGAGAATTGATGA
Source organism: Gynandropsis gynandra (assembly GCA_036759665.1). Taxonomy (NCBI): domain Eukaryota; kingdom Viridiplantae; phylum Streptophyta; class Magnoliopsida; order Brassicales; family Cleomaceae; genus Gynandropsis; species Gynandropsis gynandra. The sequence goes on along the minus strand of CM071868.1, from coordinate 25,056,359 downwards.
TAAGTATATGAGTTGTATAAGTGACTAGATATGATCTAGAGAATTAGCGTGCGACCAAGTGTTGGGGTCGGAGAACGTCGATATTTGGGTTCGGCGTTCAAACCGAGTGAATATCTTGTTAGTGTGCTCGATCGGGTTATTTCACACTCGAACCTTTGGAAGAAGGCATGTACGAGTGCGTCGGTGAGAGTTGTCACGTGAGGAGTATAGGGTCGATGATGTTAGTATTACGACACTTGGATCTGGGCCGGCGTCATACCGTGCTGGGGTTGTGGTAACCTTGCGAGCGACGGAGCGTCGAGTTAGTCAGATCAGTGGATCTGCCAACATCGTACCGTGTTGGGGTTGTGGTAACCTTTCGAGCGACGGAGCGCTGTATGATACTGATAGCTGGGGTACGTTGTGACCTTGCGAGATTTTCAGT
>CM071868.1:25019341-25044204 GCA_036759665.1 Gynandropsis gynandra | reverse complement strand
TTCACACTCGAACCTTCGGAAGAAGGCGTGTGCGAGCGCGTCGATGAGAGTTGTCACGTGAGGAGTATCGGGTCGATGACGTTAGTATTGCGACACTTGGATCTAGGCCGGCGTCATACCGTGCTGGGGTTGTGGTAACCTTGCGAGCGACGAAGCGTCGAGTTAGTCAGGTTAGTAGATTTGCCGACGTCGTACCGTGTTGGGGTTGTGGTAACCTTTCGAGCGACGAAGCGTCGAGTTAGTCAGATCAGTGGATCTGCAAGCGTCATACTGTGTTGGGGTTGTGGTAACCTTTCGAGCGACGGAGCGTTGTATTGTACAGATAGCTGGGGTACGTTGTGACCTTACGAGATTTTCAGTGTATTGTACTGATAGATGGGGTACGTTGTGACCTTGCGAGATTTTTAGTGTATTGTACTGATAGCTGGGGTACGTTGTGACTTTGCGAGATTTTTAGTGTGCTGGGGTCCTTTGGACTCTTTGCGAGCGTATGCCCGAGCTAGAGTCGTGTGGACTCTGTGTGTTATGATCCAGTGTGGTACTAGTCTTAGATTTTGGATACCTAGTCGGGTTGAGTAGAGTGATTTGTATATCTTTAGTTTAGACTTTGGATATATGTTATTTTATGATATTCAGTTCGAGCAAGAGAATACGTGGCATACCCGTATTGATCTCACTAAGTGCGTATTTCGTACTCACCCTATTTTTGGGCTGTCGTGGATGGACAGGATTTGGCTAGGAGAAAAAGTAATGAGGTTGAGCAGCAACATGAAGGTCCACAGCGGACTGATGGGACTGATGGTAGTTTCGTTATCTCGATGACGACGTTACTTATTTATTTTATTTGCTATTTGGTCCAGACCAATCTATTTCGGAAATCATTTATATTTATTTAATAAATGCGTTTGAGCGATGACACGTGTAGCCACCTCTTGGAGGTGATGGTGGACACTCCTAGTCTCGAGGTTGTTCTGGGATGGGGGTGTTACAAATTGGTATCAGAGCCTGGTTGTCATTTTCGTTTTTATTGTTTTCACTGTATTTCAAATGTTTTGCGAATTATTTTAATAAAGCCACGAGACCGTAGCACACATGTCCTTAAATGTCTAGTGGGTTTAGAGTTTTGGAAACTAATAGTAGTTAATTGCGTGTAGGAGACACTACCGAGGAGGATGATTACTAGAGCTCTTGGTCGCGGAATAAGTGGAGGCTCTCGTTCCACTAGCCGTACGCAGTCTCAATCATCTGAACGAAGATCGCGAAGTGGAATAGATAGAGATATCATGAGAGAAATGTTGAGAGAGCTATTAGCAGAAAGTCATCATGAACAAGAGGAGTTCGGCGACGCCACAAGGACCGGTGCAGGCACCAACACCACCACCAGTACAGCCACCTGCTCCGCCCAAGTACCGTTGCCATCACCACCAATGCCTCCTCCAGAGGCATGCGGGGACGTCGGAGTATTTCTATGTCATGGATCACATGGCTAAATGGGGTACAAAATCACTTCGTGGCGGTGCGATACCTCCCATGAAGGTGAAAGAGTGGATGTTTCGATTAGAGCGGAACTTTCGATCATCTAGATGTCCATTTGAGTTTAGGATTGATATTGCACTCCACTATTTGGAGGGAGAAGCGGTGTTTTGGTGGGAAGAGATTCAGAGGGAACGTCCTGATCCGTTTTCAGTGAACATATATCATCTGTTTAGATGGTATTTATATAGTAATTGAACATGCACGATACGCAGAATTTTATCAACTTTTTATTATAAAATGGATTTATATATAAAAAATGCATCATTATATAGAAAGAGAAATTAAATGTGATGATATATTTTCTATATCATTTTACGAAAAAATAGATATATATTTAAATTTTTGTTTAAAATTATCAAAAAATGGGAGGATCTAATTATTATAACTCGATAATATATGCTAGTGATATTAATGTTATATAAAAAATAAGTGAATTTTAAAACGATCTTTTTTAGATATAATATAATAGACAATTATCGATTTTATCATTTGTTTCATTTCATTAGTCTCTAATATTTTTCATATTTTTATAACCAAACTTTCATCTAAATATGCGAATTCGTTATATAACTACACATCAAATATAAATGTTGAAATATTAATATATTTCATAGAATTCGTGAATAAGAAAAAATATATAGATTTATCAACGTATGTATATTTTTATCTATCTTTATTTTATTTATTTGTCTCATTTCATTAATTTCTAATATTTTTTAAATTTCTTATAACTAGAATTTTATGTAAATATTCTATTAATTTTTAGTCACATAAACATGTAAATTTGTTATATTTTACATATAAAATTTTAAATTTGAAATATTACAATATTTTGTAGTTTATATAGTTTTATATAACATATTAATATGATTATTTATTAATATTTTATTTATTTAACTCATCTCATTAGTTTCTAATAGTTTTTAATTATTTTATAACCCAAATTCCAGGTAAATATAGTATATATTTTTACTCATATAAATATGTAATTTTTAATATAATTACATATAAAATTCAAAATTTGAAATATTAAAATATTTCATAAATTTCAAGAATAAAATCCTTATAAGAATTTACGTAACAAATTTATATGATTATGTCTATATTTTATTTATTTAATTTATTTCATTACTTTCTAATATTGTTTTTCAATTTTTTATAACAAAATTTTCATGTAAATATACTATATTCGGTTATCCATATAAATAAGTAAATTTTTTATATAATTATATTAAATTTAAATTCTGCAATATTAAAATATTGTGTATAGATCATGAGTAAAAAACTTTATATGGATTTATATAACAAATTTTATGATTGTTTGTCTATAGTTTATTTATTTTTCTTATTTCATTAGTTTCTAATATTTGTTATTTTTTGTAACAAATTTTCATGTAAACATGATATATTTATCTATTTATTCATATAAATATATAAATCTGTTATATAATTACGCATAAAATTTAAATTTTGAAATATTTTGTAGAGTTCATAAATAAAAAAATTTATATAAATTTATATAACAAATTTATATGATTATTTGTTTATATTATATTTATATCTCTTTTCATTAGTTTCTATTATGTTTTCAATATTTTTATAACTAAATATTCATGTAAATATACTATATATTTTTTATTCATATAAGACTTAAATGTTTTATTTAATTGTAATTTAAATTTTTGAAATATTTAATCGTAATTTAATTTGTATTTTACTTTGTATTCAAACTTTGTAAACATTGAACCATTTAATTTTGTTTGTATTTAAAATCGATTGTATAAATTAATTAATTGAAATATATTAAAGTCTTTTTAATTTTTAGAATATTGCACATTAATTAGGAAAGATGTTTTAAAAATATCATTAAATATACAAAATAAATATTATTAATTTTAGTAGAAAAATAAATAAGATAACAAATAATGATGAGTTAGCAGCATGAGAAACCAAGAAAGTTGCTCATTTTTATATATAGATTTTAAAATTTAATATTCGAAAAGTTTGTGTACTGAAATATTTTCTATATAAAAATTTTAATCTAAAAAATAACATTTTTATGTCTCTGAACATAGGGCTGGGCAAAATATCCGAAGTATTCCTATCTGATTCGTATTCGAACCATATTCGATCCGAAAAAGCAAATATTCGTAGGAATAAATACAAATACAAATACCAGGATTTAGATATTCGACAAATACAAATACAAATATCAATTATTCGTAAGTATTCGTATCCGTAAGTACTAAATATATAATTTATTTAATATACAAATATATATATAATAAAATTAATTTTAAGGATCAAATTAAAAATAAAAAATATTATTAGAATTGATTTTCAGATCAAATATAAAATATATAAAGAAATAGTTATTATATTTAAAATTTAAGGACTAAAATATAAATTATAAAAGTTTTAACCCTAATGTTGCCACTTCCTTCATTCTAACCCAATTCTTGTCGTTTGCCTTCAACCTAATACTCTCCACACTCACTGCATTCCCTCCCTCCGTCAGACGCCTCTTCCGTCGCATTTCCTCCCTCCGTCAGACGCCTCTTCCGCCGCATTTCCTCCCTCCGCCAGACGCCTCTTCCGCCGCATTCCCTCCCTCCGTCAGACGCCCTCCTCTGCTGCATTCTCTCTGTCAGACGCCCTCCTCCGTCGCGCTTCGTCACACGCCCTCCTCCTCCTTCGCACGCCCTTCATTTCGAGTAAGTTGTTGTTTATTTCTAGCTTTGTCGATTTGTTATACCTTAGTCGATTTTTCAGTTTTTCATTTGTTTAGATATGTATATCGAGCCATCATGTTCTAGTTTTGTTATACCTTAGTCGATTTTTCAGTTTTTCATTGGTTTAGATGTTATAACTTAGTCGATTTTTCATCGGTTTAGATGGAATCTACAACAGAAAATTCAAAGGTTGCAACTGATTTTGTTAATTTAAAAAAAAATAGTCGATTTTTTATTAATTGTTTTTAAAAATTGATTTTGTTACGGATACGGATATCCGACGAATATCCGAATATTTACGGATATTCAAATTTACGAATATCCGTATTTACGAATACGAATACGAATAGTAAAATTGAATATTCGACGAATACGAATACGAATACGAATTGTCGAATATTTACGGATATTCGTTATTTGCCTACCCTATTTGAACAAGTAAGGAATAGTGTTTTTCTTTTTTAATTGTAAAGTGAATATGCGTGGGAGTCTCACGTTACAATTTGTGACATTTAATGAAAATTATGTAATATAAGAAAGGTTATTAAATGAGTAAGGTAAATATTAGCCTTCACAATATATATATATATAATCAAATCATTTTTTTGCATTGCCTCTCTTCAACGCTCCACATGTTTTATTTGCAAAAAATTACACTTGAACTTATTTATAAAGATCAACATTTTATAAGCGTTGAATTTTTTAGATAAAACAGTACAATTTTCAAATACACATGTATCGATCAAAATTTCATATAATATTTTTACTTTCTTTATTGTTGTCAATTTATCATTTTAAATTATTTTTTTTATAATTTTTACTTAAGAACTTGTTGTCAACAATTATCACACCATGTATTGAATTTATAATTTTATATATTTATACCCGTAAGCTTTTAATAATTTTATTAATTTATAAATTTATAGAAATAATATGAAATGTAAAGATTTTTTAAACCATTAAAAGTAAAATGTTTTTTATCAATATAAATCAACACAATAAATATTAGAGATGATTTAGTTTAACTAATTAATAAAGAAAACTCATATTATATATTTATAACCATCAATATATTGACTTACTAATTTGATAAAGTCCTAAGTTTATAGTTATCATTCGAATATCTAGATTTTTAAAAACTATAAGAAGTATTTCTTTAATCAATTTAAATCAACAGAATAAATATTAGAGATGATTTAGTTTAACTAATTAATAAAGAATATATAATAATTTTATATTGCAACTAGTAAATAAATAAATATTAGAGATGATTTAGTTTAACTAATTAATAAAGAATATAATATTATTTTTATGTTAAAAATATATTTATTTTGATCGAAACTAAAACAAAAAAATACGATGGTAAGATCCATGAATTTATTTATTTTTAAATTATAGAAAAATCTAGAATTTATAGTTTAATATTACACTATTATTATTTTAGAATATACAAAGATATAATATTCTTGGCAGAATACAAAAAAGTACTATATAACAAGTGGATTAATACTATATAATAAGCGCATTATTTGTTAAGGGATGATAATTTTATAGAGGAAAGAGACGGTTTTATTTGGATTTATTAGCGTATATGAGAAAAAGTAAATCCAGTAGGCGTCATGTTAAGGCCCATTTTCTTAGTTATTGGTGGCCAATTATTAGTTTATACAATCATTAATGATACTAAAGAAAATGTAATGGGAAAGATCCAAAAACGACGATTAATAATTATTGTGTCGTAATAGAATTTTAATTTAGACTAGGAATTGAGCTCGCGCGATGTGCGAGGTAATACTTTTTATTGTATTAAAAATAATTTAGTCGACAAAATTACTTTTATTATGGATGGAGTGTCATGTCTGGCAATAGAGGACATTATATTTGTTTCCTCTTGTCTGTAAATTGATCAAACTATAATCCTTCGTCCTGAAGTTTTAATTCTCATTAATAACATTATCCCTTCAGTTAGAAATATGAATTAGTAGTCCGAATCAATCTGGAAGCATTTCTCGTGAGCCTGCATTGAACATGAGTTAGTGAATGCTAGGCCTATTCATAAACTACATAAATAATTAAAAAGAGACCAAGCCATTGACGCAACAATTTTCCTAAACTTTGAGTTTTTAGACAAGTGCTAGTGGTACAAATTCATAGGTAAATCACTTAACAGGCAGGAGATGAAAAGTAACACAATGAACCAAACGCTTTTTGTGTCAAATTATTATAATCAGGAAAAAAAACCATTGGAGAGTCTTGTAAAGCAACCAAAGTGGAAACATAATGCTTATAGTTGTATCAAGATAGGAGAAACAGTGTCTAGGTCATAGCCCAGACACCCATAAAAGAGACAGAAGATGTGATTTAAAAAATATGAAAAGAAAATATGTATGGCTTGCAACAGAGTACTCGATCACCAGAAGGCATATTATATACTCTGCTGATTCTTTCATTACAGGTATCTAATATGATAAAGAAAAGGGTCAGTACACTGGAAACAAGATTTATAGTGAGTATAAAGTATTCTGTTACACGCCATACATATTTTATTTTAAGATTTTTTTAATCACATGTAGTATCCTTAATGGGTGTCTGGACTATATGACCTAGACACTGTTTCATGATGAGACCGATTAGGACCAGAGATTAGTACAGACAATGCGAGACTACCTTCTGCATTGCAGCCTGGGCAGTGTCGGCCTTCGCTTTTGCATAGCCAGTAATACCTTCATAGTTCCCACAAACCAGTAAGGCAGTGAATCTTTCTTTCCTGCCACCCTAAAACACAAATTGTCTTTCATTACCAGACCATCGATAGAAAGATAAACAAAACCAACAGAAACGTCAAGAAAGCTGTACCTTGGTCACTTTACAAACTCTGTTTACATCTATTGTTCTAACATCAAAACCCTACCGATAACAAGTTGATAATCATGTTAGCGCAAATGTACTTATCTTCTTTCTTAACACTTAGTAATAAAAAAATTGATTGAACGATAAAATGTAAGCCAAATTCAACCATAGTTCAGGAAAGGAATGCAGAATATGCTGAATCACATTAAACAATAAGAATGATCTCTTAACTTAAAGCTGAATAAAGCACACTGCAACCTTTGCAAATTTGTCAATATATTCATCAATTCCCAAGCATACAAATACATGTTTTGGCAGCACAGCGTGGGACTGTAAGCACATCTAAGTATGATGCATTAAACAAACACCAAAAGTGTTAAAATGGTCGCCTTTCATGAAAATCTAGCTATTGACTGAAATTGAACCACAACTGTCTAACCCAAAGATCTGGGCAAAAGCCTTCAAACTGTATTAAGTTTATCAAGCCTGATAACATCAACACATCAAGACTGCTTCCTGTTAACCATATGGTATCTGTTACATTGTTTACTGAAAACATCAAGGATCTCTATTTCAACATTGAAGCAAGTAATTTATTTAGCATATAGTCACATATGTATCTCAATTAATTCGACAATATCAGTCCACATATTACTCAACAGGGAGAAAAATAAAGAATGGTGCACACTTACTTTTCTGTAAAACGACTATCTTTTCTTTTCAGTCAAAGCATTTCTCTCTTCAGCTAAATCTCCAATCTCCTCTTCCAACAATCTACCCTTCTTCCCAAAAGTATGTTCAAGTTCAGCAAGCTTCTGTTCGAGTTTATTGTCTATCACATTGAGCTTCTACAACTGTATAGCATCCCTCTCTTTCATATCATCAAACTCCTCCTCAAGGTCCTCATCATCATCATCATCCTCCTCCTCCTCCTCCTTCTCCGAAATAAGCAATTGTTCTCTTTCTTTCTCAACAGTTTCACTGCTGGCACCTGAAGTTGTATCCTCACGCTCTATGACTCCATAATTAGCTGGGTTGTTAGGGTCAAAAGCTTCTTTCCGCTCGACCAATGTCATCGCTCTGTTTAGTTTCTGCTGGAGAATGAACTTCTCTTTTCCTTCTGCCACTTTCAAGCGGTTCATCAGCTCACCAATAACCCTGTATTCCAGAAGTGACTTGTATGGAGTGCTCCTCATTTGCAGTTGGTGTCTCACTTAAGGTACGGTGCCTTTCCAATACCCTTTTACTCCGTCTTCTTTTGCATCCAAAGGAATTGCCTACAGTTCCCATTTGGCATCCGTAAGAACACCGATAAAAGTGAACAGGGACAAAAAATGAACATTACAATACCACCTCTATAAAACCAATAGACTTCTTCGTGCTCTGATGGCCAACTCGTGTCCCATGAGTCTGCACATCAAAGAACAAAACACTTGTAACTTTATGTTCTGCAGAACATCTAACTCAAGAAGCAGGCAAATTGCCTATTATTGGCGGCAAGATCATGTAACACATTATATAGTATACCTGGAAATGATGATGTTATGTAATAGATTATATAGTATACCTGGAAATGATAATGTGATATGGTAAACTCGTTGTCGAACTGCGCGGCGAAACCAATCTGGGTTGATGTTTGAGCAAGGATTACCATAAACATGGGGTTCCAAGAGACACCCAGAGATTTGCAAGACTAAAATGGGAAAAACCAAATGCATATATAAATGGTAGAAAAAAAACGGTCTGAGATGGTTGATTCGAAGAGATCAATAAGGAGTTATATAGACATATGTAAAGAACATGTAGGCATTTCTTGGCAAACTAATATTGGAAAACGATCTGCAAATAGGAGCAGAAGCCCACCGGCAGGCGAACTCAGCAGACAATTTCCTCCATTCAAATGCATGGAAACTGAATATGCGTAGAACCGACAAATCAAATGATGGAAACTGAAATATAGATCTTGTTAGATATAGAAGAGCATGAGAAGCCGCTTTATAAACCAAGTGTTCATCCTTTACTAGTACAAAGCAACCTGAAGATTCATATTCTACACGGAAATGTAAAATGAAATGGAATATGAATCATGACAACTGCTAGTACAAATGCTTACCAAATCATCATTGTCGAAGGAATAACAAAGCCAAAGAAATACTTGATGTTAGACAAAATAGCCTATGGAACAAAAGCCTTGGACTTCTGCAAAATTCGAGATCAAGCAGTGTAGTTTCTAGGTTTTGAGTGACCTGTAATCTTATAATCACTATTGTGGATCGTCTCAACAACCAAACATACAAAAGAGACAGTGAAGACGATGAAGGGTTATGTAAAACAGAGCGCGAAAGCTGAATACCCGTATCTATATGATTGGGAGAGGGATTTAAACTTTATTACCTTTAAGAGTTCGCAAGTTCATCATCGATCGATAAGGATGTGAAACGTCGATTGGGTTTATGAGGAAATCGTCGTTAAACTCGGAAGACCCACAACGAAACTGGAAAAGGAAAGGGCTAGACAGCAACCGTCGTGCGAACCCGAGGAGAGGGAGAGACGCTGGATCGACGGGGAGAGGAAGGACTGAAGAAACTACCAGCGGAAACGACACCTGATAACAAACCAGAAGAAGAAAGATATTAGAGTCGGAAAAAACCAAACCACGCAACCGGAAAACGGAAAGGGCTGAAAAGCGGCTGGCGTGCGAAATCGAGGAGACGGAGAGACGATGTAGCGAGGGGGAGAGGAACAAAGGAAGCAATTACCACCAGCACAGAGATCGTTGCACTCGAAGGGGGAGAGGGAGAGACGCTGGAACGGAATCAAGGAAGCAATGCCCACCTCGGGTTAAATCGAAGAGGAAAGTGTGCGAACGGAAAGCGGGAGGGAAGGGGAAGAGCATTGAAGATACTGAAGAACAGTAACAGATACTGAAATTAAAGGCATGACATAAAGCAATTTTGCATTGAAGATACTGAGCGACCGCTAATTTTCCACAATGAATAGCTGGAAAAATAAGAGGTTGTGAAAACGGGTTGGTCAAAAGTCTGTTTCATTTTTTTTTAAATCCGACGTGGAAAACTGTGGAGGCTGGAAAAACAAGAACTTTTATATATATGATTTCCACAATGAATAGCTGGAAAAATAAGAGGTTGTGAAAACGGGTCGGTCAAAAGTCTATTTCATTTTTTTTAAAATCCGACGTGGAAGGCTGTGGAGGCTGGAAAAACAAGAACTTTTATATATATGATTTCCACAATGAATAGCTGAAAAAATAAGAGGTTGTGAAAACGAGTTGGTCAAAAATCTGTTTCAATTTTTTTAAAATCCGACGTGCAAGGTTGTGGAGGCTGAAAAAATAACAACTTTTATATATATATGATTTTTAGGTATTTTGTTTTTTTTTTTATTCTAAAAGAGTTGTTCGCACAGTAAGCGATTTTTTTGGCAACAACACGTCGTCTTACCATCTCAGAAGACACATGCGTCATGTGTTTTCACTGCTAAACGGCCCACAGTTTAACGAGATATAATCCAAACGGCAGCACATTTTATATGCATTATAACGCGAAGCAGTCGTTTCGTTTGCATTGTTTTTGTAACCCTCGCACCGCGAAACCTACTCCCTTTTTGGCGGGAAAATCGACAAGGAAACCTAGAGTATCAGAGCGAAAACGAAGGCCAGTGAGAGAGAGAGAGAGAGAGAGAGAATGGCGGAAGAAGGTAAGGAAGAGGCGGGAATGGATCAGGTGGAGGAGGAGTTCTCAGTGTGGAAGAGGAACACGCCGTTCCTGTACGATCTGGTGATTTCTAACCCGCTCGAATGGCCGTCTCTCACTGTCCACTGGGTCCCGTCGACGCCACATCCCTACGCGGCGGATCCTTACTTCGCCGTCCACAAGCTTATACTCGGGACCCACACCTCCGGTGGTGCCCAGGATTTCCTGATGGTCGCCGACGTTGTCATCCCCACACCCGACGCGGAACCCGGATTGGGCGGCAGAAACCAGGATCCAATAGTCCCTAAGGTTTGTCGGCTTCGGGATCTTCATATTTTGTGCGTTCTTGTTTGGTATTCTGCGCTTACCATGTGCTCGATGAAATTACTAGCCGAAGTTTATCGGTCAAATATTAAAGATTTTTCGTGCTTTGTTTTCTGGAGATTGAAATGGGAATATTTCATGGGTTAAAAGTAGGTTCGAAGGGAATTTAAAAGAAAATTTGTTCATGTGTTTGAGATACATGAAAATTCGGATTTCCATTGACAAAGATATTGGCTAAGATTGTAACCTTTGGCCTTAGTAGTTTTTCGATATGCCCCTTAGTTGTCATGCTCATTATACCAAATTTCTGAAGTTATCTGCTCTCGTGGCAGGTGGAGATAAGACAGAAAATGCGTGTTGATGGAGAAGTGAACAGAGCACGCTGTATGCCTCAGAAGCCGACGCTTGTTGGTGCGAAGACAAGTGGTTGTGAGGTGCTTGTGTTTGATTATGCCAGACATGCTGCAAAGACCCAAGCTAGTGAGTGTGATCCTGACCTGAGGCTAAAGGGACATGAAAAGGAAGGTTACGGGTTGTCTTGGAGTTCCTTTAAGGAGGGTTATCTTCTCAGTGGTTCCCAAGATCACAAGATCTGCCTTTGGGATGTTACAGCTGCTGCACAAGATAAGGTTTTGAATGCAATGCATGTGTATGAGGTTAGTGGAACGACTTTGCTCTTCCATTTTCTTGAAAATGGGGTTTGTTGTTCTCATTTAATTCCTTGATCTCTCAATATCTGTGTTGAATGGTTTCAGGGACATGAAAGCGTGGTTGAAGATGTGTCGTGGCATATGAAGAATGAAAACATATTTGGCTCAGCTGGTGATGATTGTCGATTGATGATATGGGACTTGAGGACAAACCAAATGCAACACCAAGTCAAAGTTCACGAGAGAGAGGTAAAACAAGTTGCTTAACTTTGCTTTCTTGAGTGCTGCCATTCACAGTCCTTAACAATTATCCGGGAGGTGATCGTAATAGGAACTACCAGAGTTTGGTTTGATTGCGCCACATTGACATATCTTTGTAATTATGGATAATTTGAGTTAGCTTACCTGTTAGAAGTCATTCAGCGAAGATCGAATTACATGTTATGACAAGTCAATTTCGATGACCTTGTTGCATTAAATATCAAGATGAGGATTCTCATTTGTATGATGCATTACCGTTTCATGGGCAGGTGAACTATCTTTCCTTCAATCCGTTCAATGAATGGGTATTAGCCACAGCTTCCTCAGACTCCACCGTGGCCTTGTTTGACCTCCGAAAGCTGGAAGCACCGTTGCATGTTCTGAGCAGTCACGAGTATGTTGTTTCTCCACTTTACTTCATTCACACTTCATGTCTTTTATCTATTTACCGCCCATGTTTGTTCTGTAACACTCTCAATTCTAGTTGGGATGTGAGGTCTCGATTCTGTGTGCTCTTTTGGATAATGCGGAAAACCTTGAATGCTACTTGAGAGTTGAGAGCACTTATATTTCATATATATGATTATGGTTGCAGGGGAGAGGTATTCCAAGTGGAATGGGATCCAAACCATGAGACAGTGCTGGCATCTTCAGGCGAGGACAGGAGGTTGATGGTTTGGGATCTGAACAGGTACAATCACCCTCGTTACGCCTTTGAATACATATTTTTTATTAAGAACAATGAGACGGGAATCTTCGAGTTCATAGTTTCTAGTAAGTTGGCTAAGGGTTTTCGAGTTTTCAGGGTTGGGGAAGAACAGCTTGAGATAGAGTTGGATGCGGAAGACGGTCCACCAGAGCTGCTATTCTCTCATGGAGGTCACAAGGCCAAGATATCAGACTTCTCATGGAACAAGAACGAGCCTTGGGTCATCTCGAGCGTAGCTGAAGACAACAGCCTTCAGGTCTGGCAGATGGCAGAGAGCATCTATCGGGATGATGAGGTGGACGATGAGGAGCAAGACAAGATAACAAACTAATGAAAACGACAAGTAATTTCCTTGTGAACAAAAACTGTATCGCATCCCAAGCCAGCCATTTCTTAACGACAAAGCTTGTACTTCTGTCTAAGGATTTCCATTCTTAACGAATTGGCCACAGTATGCTTTGAATGTACACTTAACCCTTTTGGACTTGGAATTTGGTCTACTCAAAAATCACACCAGAAATTGCTGTGAAGCCAACAAAACTACACTGATGTGCATATTTCAATTCGCAAAAGAAACATGAAAACCTGTCAAAATTGAGCTTCGAAATGACCCCTAAGCTTTAAATGAAAATAGAGTGCATAATGTCTCAGCGCATTTCCTGTTGGCTCAAGATTGGGAAGTTGGATTACTGTGCTAATATGGAATTCAGATATTGATCAAATGAAATCAAGGAATCGGAGGGTCATTTGGTATTTCCATTTGAGATCTCAGGAAGTGAAGCTTGAAAACTCACCTGTCCAGAGATCTCAGCTTCTCTGACCATCAACGAAAATCCCCACCAAGTCCTCGAGCTGTAATTCAGCAATCAAGAATTCATGCATCTCATAAATAAACATTTTATATCGAAAGCTTCTATGTTACTCAAATTAAATAGTTACCATAATTCACAGTCAGGTATGGTAAGGAAAACACGAGTTTTCTTCAATTTATTTCTCAACTATGCCAAGATAAAAGATTCAACTTCTTCATGGACTTTTAACAAAACTACTAAGAGTATGGAACAAATGATGGGAACAACGGCAAGTTTGAGGTTCATACGACTAAATCATCCTAGCTCAGTGAGCACAAGAAGCAATAGCGAACGAAGAAAACAAGATAGAAACAAAAGAATAACACAACGGGACCTGTAGTAAAGCCGATGATGCAGCTGAATTCTACTATTTATTGGAAGACGATATCTACCCTTATGAAAGTGGACAGTACACGCCACATGATGCTTCAACCTGCTTTTGCAGCACGAGGTCCACCTACAAGGATGTGCGAGCAGTATGAGATTATATTAATGCCTAAAAGTACTTCAAAAAAGCCTCATAGTTGATAAACAAGAGAAAAGAGAAGGCAACAAATTCACATCTCTTCATCTGGATTCTGAAACAAACCAAGCCAAACCAATCAATCTTAGAGCAAAAGATAACAAACCGAGTTTAAAATCAAGGCACACTGCTCGAATTCCAAAAGGTTCAGTGAAAAAGCATTTGATTAACCGGCAACGTACAATTATATGATTCTAGAGAGAACCAAAAAAGTGGTTCTAAGGTACTAGAGTTTCACCTTTTCTCTTAGTAGCGCCCGATGAATTAGCATTGATTGGTACATACCCACCGCTACACGCATGAAGCTCGTCATTACCCGAGTTCTGATTAGCCAAGCATTGTAGCTGGTCAAAGTCACACCCACTAAACCCTTGATCATTCATTGATGCACCTTCTCCGTTGTTCCCACCAACCACAGGATGAAGGCAATGAGCTTGATCATCACATTGCAGATTACAGGGATTCATCATGTATGAGGAAGGCACGTTTGTGGAAGGAAAGTTTGTGCGCATCGGTTTCTGATAAGGAAATGCCCCAATCTCCCCTTCAATTCTTCCTCTTATATCGACGAGCAAACACTTGAGCCTTGCAACCTCGGCTTCCAAAGCAGCCTGACCTTGCAATCTCTTCAACAGCTGCTGATTAATAGCCCTAAGCTTGATGACCTCATCCTCCAATGAAGCAGTTCTAGCCTTTTTCTTCTCTCGATACTTCCTGACCGCTTCTTTATTACCCAATGGTCTCTTTCTGTTCTTCTTCTCTGAGGACTCTGCTGTATCATCGGTAGAAACCTTTTCCTCACTCTGCGCAGGCAGAATCTTGGTGTGGACATGGAAGCATGTGTGAGTGTGCGTATTCTCCGGCCCAGGAGGGTTGCAAGTGTGAGCGTGAGTACAAGCAAGAGAGTCCCTCAAAAGCTCATCAAAGAAAATGTCCATCGAACAGCTGTTTGGTTGTATCTCCCCCATGTTTGAACTCGAAAACACTTCCTGGTTCGAGAAATCAAGCTCTCCGTCGTCCATAACAAGAACCCAGCAATCTTAAAGAGTTTGAAACAATGGACACACTTTTCGACAGAGTTCACCAGCACCGAGATTAGAGTTTCAGGATACCACAATTCCAAAACCAACGAAACTTCAAAATTCTCAAGCTTGCGGATCGATAGATGTCCTATTTAACAGAATTACACCCAAAAGCAACGACAGCAATTCGAGCAATCCAGCAACTGATTTAATTCGATATCTACTGCAGTTCCAATATCCAAGCATGACTCATGGTAAGAGGAAATTCGTACCTTTCAGAATTCTAGAGAAGAGAAATAATGATCACGAGCACGACCGCGCGTATGGATCCAGGAAACCTAAATTGAAAATTGAGGCGGCTGCTGGGAATCGAGCGGGGAAAATTGCGAGAGCTTTATAAAGATGGAAGAGGAGAATCGAAAAGGAAACCCTAGAAAGAGAGGCGACGCCATTGATGAGAGACCGCATTAACAGATGGCAGAGATTCCATGGCGGAGAAAAGAGATGGACGAATGATAGAGTTTGGATCTTTATACACCGCGATTCCTATAGTCTTTTCCTTGTTAAGGCCATTGGACCTCTTCTATCGTGTTACAATAATTCAAAATTCATTTAAACAAAAATTTATGATAAATGAATAAAATTTGTCAAATGTGAAAACATTAATTAAACTTTATTAGGTATATTATTTATTTTTCTTAAATTCGTAGCAAATCTAAATGTTTTAGATGCTTTTATTTTTTCAAATTGATATAGTTTTGGTTGCATCACTGAGAATTTGATTCGATAATTTTTAATTTATATGATTCCAAATTTTGTTCACATAATGGTTCAAACAACTGAATATATATATTTTTAAGGGATAAACTCAAAAAAAACTTTCAAAAATAACTTTTAATAAAAAAAACCCTACACTTTTAACTCATAAAAAAAACCATCAAAAATAACTTTTAACTTATAAAAAAACCCTAATAACTCATAAAATAAAAACCCTAATAACTCATAAAATAAAAAAAATGAAAAAAATGAAATATTAATCCTAAAATTCTAATAATTATTTCTTGAAATTAAAAATAAAACTATAAACTATATATTTTTTAAACTAAAATTTTGAAGATTAATTTTCTTTAAAACAACAAATATATCATATAATTTGTTAAACATATGAAACATTATAACCATATATAAATAAAAGGGGTGTATATGAATTATCTAACCAAAATTCATATATAGATAAAATCATTATTTATATATGAATTTTGGTTAGATAATGATTTTAGAATAATAGATATATTATTTTTTTATAAAATTTATGAGATTTGATAATAATTTTAGAATTATGAATATATTATTTTTTAATAAATTTATGAGATTAGACTTTTGTTAATAGTATTTTGTGACTATATGGTTATAATGTTTCATATGTTTAACAAATTACATGATTTAAAAAATATATTAGGGTTTTTTATGAGTTAAAAGTGTAGGGTTTTTTTATTAAAAGTTATTTTTTAAGGTTTTTTTTATGAGTTAAAAGTGTAGGGTTTTTTTGATTAAAATTTATTTTTGAAGGTTTTTTTTATGAGTTAAAAGTGTAGGGTTTTTTTTATTAAAAAATTCGATTTTTTAAATTGTGCTTAAAACGACATCATTTTAATTTCTTTAAAATAATCTAAATATAAAATCAATTTGTCATTTTCATATCAAACTCTAAAAGGGGTTGTAAATAAAATCATTGATATATTCTTAACAAATGATTATATATACATTCAATCATAATTTAATAATGATAATATTTCATAATTTTTTACAAGTTTTAGATTTGAAAAATTCGACAATAATGATATTAATAAATCAGACGTACAATAAAAATATGAAACTATAGATAAGGACTACATCTTTAAATGTTATGAATATTATATAAATATCCATTAATCCGAAATTGTGTCGGAGAGCAACAAAAGCCCGCCGACAAACTTTACCAAAGGGATGAAACGGCGTCCACGGGGTGGAATGAGTGATAGTATAGGAGTGAACATACAAGCAAAGGTAATTGCCAGTTGAATCTCTTCTTTCTTCGAACTCGAGTTATGGATAAAAAATAATAATGAATTCTTTGTAATGTTTTTTAATTGTAAAACTTTGAAAATTATGTTTTGTGTATTTTAAATTTTTGACAAAAAACGAGAAAATAAATCGATAAGATATTGATTAATCAATCTAGATATTAAATATTTACATTAAATATTTATCGACTGTCCCGATTAATTTCTAAATTTTTTTACAATATTTAAATGGATATTTTTTGAAACATATTGTACACATGATTGAATATGACTAAAACCCTAGTTAATAGACTTATGAAGAATTCTAATAACATATGAACATTTGAATCCATTTTGAATTTATATCAAATATGGTTATGTAATTATCTTTCAAAAGAAACCCATAAAACAATTGTAAACACGATTAATCATATTTTGTAAAAGTATGATCCTTTTAATTTCCGTTAAAATTTAATCTAACTGATTTTATTAGTTGCATTTGATTGCATCTTGTTTTTCTCTTTTCATTCTCCGGTTAATCTTTTAATAATTTATTTTAAATTACAAAGATGATTATTTGTTAAGATCTATATTGAACAAAACTTAGAAAATGATGAAAAATATTTGTCAAAATAATTGTGTATACGACGAAGTGACTTTAAGTTGCAATAATATTTTCATACATAATGTAAAATAAAAATCTAGACGACTCTAATATTAAATTCCATCCAATATTAACATAAAAGTAATTTGGAAAATCACAAAAAGTCAAATAGTAGCATTACAAGCAACTAAATTATTAAAACTGTTTGAATTATTATAACAAATATATATATACTATAGATTATTATCAAATAAAAATATTAATTTTCAATTTTTATCCAAAACCTTCCTTTCATAAAAAAATACATTAAAGTTAATTGTTTAGTCAAAAGTATAAAAAATAGGGATTTTTAAAAATTTTTTATATTATTTGGTAATGACTTTTAATATGTTCATTGGCTAACAATTTAAAAAGTTCAAATGTTTTTTGAAACACAGATAGATATTTTCAGTTTTTATTTTATATTTCGATAAATTATCTAGTTCCAAATATAATCTAATTTGAAAACTTTATATATATATATATTAATAGCAATGCGTTGATCAATTGAGATTATTTTGATTTAAAAATACAAATAAATTAAAATAACATATGTATGTTGGTCTGGCATATATGGATCATGCAAGACATTATTTTTATAGTTATTGTTATTAGTTTACTCAAATCATCATCTTGTGTGGAGCCCATAATATAACGAAATTTCCATTTCAAATATATATAATTACTTTCTTTAGATGCTCGAACCAATGTTTTAAAAAAGAATAAAATTGGCCCTCAAATTTTTGGAGTCAACCAGAATATTGTATAATTTTATACATTTAATGTATATATTTATTTTATTTTATTTTTTAAAATTTTGAATATATGAAATTATTAGTTTAATAATTTTTGTTGCTCATGTGATATGTTAGGATAATGAATATAGGATTTGAATCATTACCATTAAGTATCATAATTTGATTTAAAATATAAATACAGTGTAGGACATGTAATGCAATTTAGAATCATTATTTTTTTTGATGAAAATAATAATTTATTAAGTTTAACGATTTGTATAATAAAATTTGGATATTATGTTATGTGTGTTTCTACGGGATGCAAAGATACATAAAACGTTTTTTATATAATTTTAAATGAAGAAAATTGTTCATTCATCTCTTTCTTTTTAATTGTTATTGTATTACAATTCACTAGATAATATCCGCGCGTTGATCGATTTTGTGATAATTACATATTGTGTTTTTTTAAATGTTATACATAATTTATTAATTCAAATTGTTATGCCATTTGATGTATGTATCGTTCAATACAAATACACAAATTCTAATTTTCAATATAAAAGTTTAAACAATAATTTTATAAGATGTAATGTAAACTAACAATGCAATTTATTTATAATATCATTGAAATTTTAAAACATAATTTGTTAGAGGTAGTGATTGTACTGAAGTTTTCGCATGATTGTTTTTTCTTCTGTACATGCATAATTTTTTAGACTAAATTAATTTATAATATGATTTAAAAACAATTATTGAGGTATGAGCATTTGAGAATCTTTAAAACTAACTTATGTTTGAATTTCTTGATTGTCTTTAGATTTTGAATGGTGTAGATATTTGTAGAGCATAATGGTTGAAGTGTTAACAAACATTATTGATACATTTACAAACGATAATTACGTAACGACATGAACCAACAAAATATATTAATTAATATAAATGTTAAATTTTTAATATCGTTTATTAAAATCTAGATGATACACAGGCATTGTCCGTTTTTGTGATAATTAAACTGTGGTTTTATTAAGTGTTATATATAATTCATTAATTCAAACATTGTTATGACATTTGATATATGTATTAGCCAATACATGAATTATAATTTTCAATATAAAGTTTAAACAATAGATTTATAACATATAATGTAAAATAACACTGCGATTTATCCATAATATCTTTGAAATTTTAAAACGTAATTTATCGAAAAAAGTGATTGCATATTTTGGATATTAGTTTTTTGTATGATTATTTTTTATCCGTACCTGCATAATTTTTAGGACTATTTAATCTATTACATGATTAAAAAACAATTGATGAGGTATAGACATAATTTAGGATTCTTTAAATATACTTATATTTCAATTTCTTGATTGTCTTTAAATTTTGATTGGTGTAGATGTTTGTGAAACATGACGGTTGAAGTGTTAATAAACCTTATTGATACATTTACAAAGGATAACTACGCAACGACATGAACCAAAAAATATTAATTAATATAAGTGTTAATATGTTTTTTTAATATTGTTGATCATTATGGGAATAATATCTGTTACGATCATAACTGTCTGATTTTTCTTTATAAGTTAAACATTTAAACAAGTGGATTCTTTATATTGCTCTTCGTAAGGTGTTAATCATTGGAGGGGGAGATGGTAGAGTTTTGCGGGAAGTGTCACGCCATTCTTTTGTTGAACATATTGACATTTGTGAAATCGATAATGGTGGTTGATGTAAGTGGCTATAAACTTTTCTTACGTACCCTTCATTTCTTTTTCAATGAATTTCTTATAATCATACACTCTTTGGGATCTTCATGAGTAAACAATTTTTCCCTCTTGTAGCAGTTAGTTATGACGATCCTCGTGTAAATCTTCACATTGGAAACAATGTAAATTGCTTCCTTTTCTTCTCTTTTCAAATTAATTTACAGCTCAACCAATGATTTATTCTGTTTGCATGAGTTGCTTTCTTGAAGCATGTTGTTGAAGGAACGTATGATGCAGTTATCGTGGATTCATCAGATCCGATAGGTAAAGAGCATTAATCAAACTTCCTCTGAACGTGCACATCGAAACCCAAAATTAATTTACATGTTACATGTGACATGTCATGCAAATGAGCTCTTTGAATCCATGGCTAAGGCTTTTCTTTGAAACCATATGGATATCATTTAAGATATTTTTCAAACGCTTGTGAAATCTTTAAGGGCTTTGTGAATTATGTCTAGACCAGTGTTCCTACATACCCTAGGTAATCTACAATGATCTCAAATATGTTTTTCAATGTTTGGCCAAAAACCATGGTTTCTTATGAAAGATGTTTTTGTAGTGGGGTTATAGGGTTCATGCTATGTTCAATTGAGGGTCCTCATGTTAACTTCAAACATCCAGTTAACCTTGAAGGTTTATAACAATGAGGTAAATTAATCAAAATCACTACAAGTTTTACTATTTTTAAGCCAAGTTTCAGGATCCAATCAATGACTATGGATTCATCTAATCCTTATGTTATTCAGCTCCATTCAGCCGCATTCGGCTTGCCCTATTTTACGAAGAAAGTAATCTTACTCTAAAATAAAGTAAAAGAGAGAACTTTTTTTTTGGATATTCATGTGAAGGAGTCTCAAATAAAAGTTTTGTGAGTGTCGATTGACTATTATGATTGAAAGAGCTCTCTGTATTTAGTGATCGGTGACCACAAAATGCAAATCATTAAGTTTTTTTAGTATTGTTTCCCATTTTTTTGTCTTTTCCAAAATCTCTGTATTATTTATTTTTTATACTAAATAGTATTTATAATTTGTTTGGAAAGTTAACAACTTTATCAGTAGGACCTCAGTCTTTTGCCAATGAGTCTAGGATTCATAGTAAAACAAAACCAAAACAACCCATTTGATCACATTACCCACACAGATCAAGCCGGCATAGACACGTGTACCGTACTCCCATCTGATACACACTACATTTGGTGGCAAAATAGGGGAGCCTAAGGAACAAACACGTACGCATGTTACAAGATTAATCATCTGTGCTTTTATTCCATAGAAATATGACTCTAAACCACCACAATAACAGATAACTCAACAAAAAAATAATAGATCAGAAGATCCATCCAGAATCACAAAAAGGCATGGTGAGAATCTGTTGTAGGTGCCAAACTAAGGGCGAAGGCTTCCTCAACTAAGATGATGCAGCGCCAATGGCGAAGATATACAGTTTCTTACTTCACAAAGCAAAAAAGAACAAAACAAACTGAACCTTTCAGAAACAACATTCGACAAAACATTTGTATAAGGATATATGTTTCATCCAAAAGATAGAAATTGAGAAACAACCTTGGAAATGTTCACATGCTGAAGGAAGTAACCTCGAAAGAGTTTCCAGACGAATTCCAAATCCAGATTTCTAATATAAGTCCACAATGATGCTAGAAGTAGAAGTAGAGCATATATACATGGCCTAAAAGATTCAACTTTAAGCTCCTTTATCTTCCTTTTCCAGAAGTGTGATTAGATGTTGAGCCCTTACTTACGACATGTTTGACCCTAAATGGATCATTGATTAAAAATGTGAGATGATAATATATACTACTATGTTAAACACTACCCCACCATGATCATAAAGAGAAATATAGACATATAACTATTGAATTAAGATGAACATGCATAGGTATTTAGAAGTAAAACTTCAAACCACTATACAGAAAGATCACGATAGAGAAGGAGCTCATCATAAACATTCATGAAAAAAAATCCTTTGAATCTTGAAAGAAAACCAATATGATTGTGCCAATGTCGTACATATACACATGGACAGACATATTCATACCTGCACCGTGATACTGACCTCACAATCTAAAGTCTTTGTATGTCTTTGAGAAACAATCAAGAATTCCTCTATAAAGAATTATTCTGTCAAAATTAAACCCTTGAACTAACAATCTATGAATTCAAGTAGATATCAATCACCAATCATTAGAATCGATAATAACAAATTCTAAACATATTTAAAATTTCATATCCTTTCATTAATCGAAAAAAGTTATGGTTAGATAGGGAGTCAGAGATTACCAAATCGGTGAACCTTTCATGTGGATTCGGTGGCAGAAACGATCATGATAGTGCACAACCCTCTTTTCTTTTTCATATTCACAGTACGCTCAAATCATCCGATGAACATCCATCATCGAAAGGACCAAATCTTGAGAAGACAATGAGAAAACTATGACATCAATGGCGAAGAAAGTAGATGAGAAACAAATGTTAGGTTTAGGGTTTCTGGAAAAAACCAAAACGTTATCTCACCAATCTCATGTCATGTTTTCTGACAAGACCCAATGCAAATAGACAAACACATTCTATGGTCGAGAAACCCTTGCTACTCTCATATTCAGGAAAGTCTACACTTTATGGTACTGTAACGCAAACAAAATTTTAATCTTTTTTTTCATTTCAACCACGAATTCAATGATGGAGATATATTTTTTTCTTTTAAATAAATGATATCAGACTAGATATGAGTTCACCTAACATTCACAATAAGGCAACACAACATACAATACCTTTGGAATGCTTTGCGGGTTCAACCACAGAGTGCTAAACATTGGATCTTACTGTTCCATATTAAAAAAAAGTTTGTATGGTTTGGTCAAAAGGATTCGGGAGCTGCGATTCTCAAAATTGAGGATATTCTCAATGAAATAAATTGTTGATAGAAAGGGGGTTGAATTGAGTAACTGTGGAATGGAAAAAGATCTTCTCGATCGTTGCTCTGCCTCCTTGCCACTAACCCCGAAACCTGGTAGGCCGCACGAAAAGCTCAGCGTTGAAGAGCTTTCACCTCCTGCTATATAAAAGAAGAAAATAGCAAGTGATATAAAGAGGGAGAAGAAAGAAAATCATGCATTCATAATCGTTAAAGTGATATCAGGTGGAGGTTCAACGATGACGGTCATACCAAAAAATTTAAGGTCGGGAGGAGGTTCATCGACGATGCAATGGGAGAACGAGAAGGAGGTTTGGGTTGTGAGATGGGAGAGCGAAAGGGACGATTCACCTTCCCTTTCTTTCATTCACTCTCGTATCATTCACTCTTAATTAAATGAATGTTATATTATTTTGATTGCGATGATACGTTCCAGATGTATTTTATTGTCCAATTGTATGATTAATTAAAATACTTTTCCATTAAAATTTAGATTGATAATTTAAAATAAAAAAGAAATATTCATTGTATAAAGTATATTTGGTTGAATAATAAATTTCATTTAAAAAATTTAACCAATATACTTCATAGATATCATGTGAACGAAAAAATTGATTTGTCGATAATATTATAGAAATTAGAAAAATGAGTGTCACAAAGAATGTGATAGGATGTTTTTGGCCGCATATATTTTTCATGATCGCTTGTTTTATCTGTATCTGCATAATTTATAAAAAAATAATTGGAATTATATTTTAATATAAAAAATAATTAAAATTATATTTTAATATAATATTAATTGGAATTATATTTTAATATCAAAATTATTATTGCGATTGGCTTGTTGCATTTGAAAAACTTAATTTTACCGATATTACATGATTATCTTTAGATTTTGATGAGTGTAGATCTTTATAGAGCAAGATGGTGGAAGAACTAATACACTTGAATCATAGCTTTTAAAAGAAAGCACACGTGACAACATTAAATTATGATAAATATTAATTGATCATCTCGTTTTCATACGTATTTCTTGCACGATTTAGGAGACGTTTTTGATACATATGTGATGTTTTACGTATGATTCCGTATCCGTTTTACTTGCTTTCGTGCTTTTCATGTTCTTACAGGTTTTTACGCGTATTTGGACCATTTTGGAGCTAAAGGAACATGCACGGAGCTAAGGAGCAACTTTGGGGATCATCACGGGACAAACGGGACGAGATTGAGCATGGAGAAGCCTCCACCCGGTCGGGTACAAGCCTTACACGATCGGGCAGAACCCACGGGGCTTTGGACAGGACAAACCACACGACTCGGGCAAGCACAGGCCCAAGCTGTTGCCTAGCACCCGAGCGGGCACAAACCTAGCCCCCGAGCGGGCATTGTACCCCAGCCAGCAGACCACGCGGGTAGCGGCCCGAAACCTCTAAAAACTTAAGTAAACTTAACTTAAAACATAAGGGAACTCATGGGACATTTTAGGCAACAATTGGACCGACTTAGGAGGCTTAAAAAGAGGCAAAAAGACGTCATTACAACAAGCTTACAGAGGAGAACAATT
>CM071868.1:24956939-25013259 GCA_036759665.1 Gynandropsis gynandra | reverse complement strand
GCCACGAAAGTAGGGTAGCAACGGTTGATGGTGAACGGATGAATCATAGAGCCTATGGGTTTAGTTCAAGGTGTCAGCCACGAAAGTAGGGGGCAGCTTGTCTAGATCACGTGTCTATGCCTTGAGAGAGGGTAGATATCATGTTAGGATCGTCCACCTTAGATAGCTTTAACTGGGATTGCATGATAGATAGATTGATCGTCAGTTTCGGTAGTTTTGTGGTGAAACCGGTTTCCTAGGACGTTTGTCTTATCGTTACAACCCAAGTAGTTTATTTACTTTATTTACTTTCAGTATTTCATTCTTCATCCATATTCTTTCGTTAGCAAGTCTGATTCCTAGTTCGAGTTTAGGTAGTGTTGCGTAGTCTCTGTGGGGTCGACACCTAAAATACTACACACGTGCCGTGCACTTGCGGGTAGTTTAGGTTATTTTATTTAACTCTGATAACGCATCATTAATTCATATAAATGTTAATTGTTGTCTTTTGGTAAATATCGTTAATTATTTTTTGGAATAACGTAGAGATAAGCAAGAAAGTTTTCTTTACAATCATCTTCATATTCGACTGAAGCTACATTGCAAGTTTAACCCATTATATGTTAATGGATTTACATTATTAAAAAGTTACTTATTTAATAATAATCAAATTTCATTGTTTTAATTAGACGATAGAAGTCATAAATTTGATCCTTGCATAGCAATTAGAAATCAGATAACATCTGCAATTTATAAATACAATGAGATAAGAGTATTTGCGAAGAAATTATATTAATGAGATATGAAACGACTGCTAACCAGATAAATATTCTTTATGGTCTATTAAGAGCAAGTTTAAGTCAATAAATCCATTAGAAAAGGGAGGCCATAAAGGCCATAATGTTCAAAAAACCTAAAATAAATATGAAGTCGGCAATGGTAATAACGGTAGAAAATTTTCAAAATTTTGTTAGTATAGAAAGAAACATATCTACAAAATGTATTGTGTTGATTTATTAGTATATATCTCCAAATATATTTTGTTGATATATAAATAGAGCTTGTAAAAATATACGACATAGTATGATGACTATACGGGTGAACAACCTCCACATAAAGCAAATATTTTCCATTATTCATATATCATTTCGATACAATATATATTCAACAATATATCATTTAAATACAATATATGTATATAATATACGATTCAATATGTAAGAAACTACAAGTTGTGGTAAACTATAACTTGATATGTTAATGATTTGAATTCTAATTAGGGACACATGTATATGTAGGTCAAATACAAGAAAAAGGAAGTTCTTCGGGTACGTATCAAACTTATATCCACAAAAATTCTATCAAATAGCATTGATAAAAAGAAAATTATTAATTGGTTAATATGAGAAATTTCATTTTCAAATGTCGCATTACCGGGAGAGCATGCCTCAAATGTTTTGTTATAAAGCTCCACTTTAGATCCAATTCATAAATATATTCATCAAATCAAAACCTTTGAAAGTGTAACTAAGATCATCCATTCTTGCTTACATATTGAGATCTCACACACATATATGCAAAAAGATATATTTTCTCCGTATTTCTTACTCTTCGTTTCTTGTTTTTACATTGAGAAGAAATTGGACCTCTCGACCATAAAAAGGGGGGGAAACATCCAAGACACTATAAGATAAAAAGAAATGATGATGTCTTAACTCAATTAAGAAACACCTTGAACACATTCATAAGGTCACTTCAACAAAATATAGGGTAATGGCACATAAGATGAGTTAATCAATCCGATGAGGGTGTTGTAGAAGGCCTTGGCTTGCCTCGTGAGGATTCGAACCACTGCAACCTTTTCCCGAAGATTTACTATCACCAATCATCCCAAAGGCAACATCATTTCTACTACAAGCTACAGCTCGATGACTGCTATGTCTTGAAGAACCTGCATGATCAAAAAATTAGGGAGGTAAGACAAGATGCATTAAATTAAAGATGTTACATAACCCATGATGCAATTTTGGACTTCAAATTTGCTAACCATTCTCCACATAAAAAGAATGATGGCCACCAAAGGAAGCTACCACTTCTACAGTCTTCTAAACAAACAATTCGTCTTTCACTTCTCCATTGTTTGTTGGAAGATCATAAGCAAGCTATGTTGACAAAATGCACAACCACAAACACTATACTTAGTTCTCAATTAATAGCAGAAACATAACCTGCTGAAAATGACAGATGGTCCTCGCTAACATTTGATCCATCAGCACGATGAAGCGGAGTCCACACAACATGATTAGGCATGTCCATGTTCCTCATGTGCCTCTCCTACTACTCACTGTGGGTACCAGAACCATGAAAGTCTTTCTATATAAATTTAGCATCTGGGATTATTTAATATAATCAAAATAACACAATAACTTCAACAAACATTTTGATCAGAACACATCTATCCTTACCTGTTGGTGTGTTGGCAAGTCGAAGTCGTTTTATGTTTTCATGTCTAGTGATGGCACTTTTTGCTCAGGTTGGATAAAACATGAAGATTGGCTCTGGTGTGGCTCATGTTTAGAAGTATGCCCCCAATCAGCCGATGAGCTTCCCATATGAGTCATCTCAATCTGTTGCTTTGACTGTGATGCAGGGTTCTGAATGTGCCAAAAAAACACAGAAAAGAAAGATTAAGTGCACGGTTTCTATTTACTAAGACTATCAAACTAACTGAAAGGTATGATATTTTTTTCTAGAAAAGAAAATAGCTTACATCAGGAATGTTTCGATCTTTTTCTTTCAAGAGCAAAATCTTTTTTCTTTCTAGAATCTATAATCAAGGCAATCCCTGGGAGAGGGATATTGATAACACAGACTACATTTGAGTCAATTAGAGAATAAATTAAAAAGGCCAAGAACTTTCCATAGAGGAATATTGAAATGAAAAAAAAAACTATGACACTGATATTTGGTTATCAGTTTCTACGATTTCCTTTCCACTTGAAGTTAAATGTCGATCTGCTGCTTTGACTGTGGTGTAAAGTTCTGAATATGCCAAAAAAACATAGAAAATAATAATTAATTTCATGGCTTGTATTTACTAAGACTAGGCCTGGTCATTTCGGGTTTCGGTTCTAATATAATGGATACAGATTATTCGGTTTTTAAAAAATAATAACCAAATAATATAACTGAATTTAAATCGGTTCGGTTATACAACGGTTCGGTTCGGTTATATCAATAAAATATTATAACCAAAGTAAAACCCAAACACTAATTCATTCACTTATTATTCGATTATTTTGATTTTTCCAAGTATTATTTTCATATAAAATTACAAATAAATGATATTATTCGAAATATTTCAAATAATTCACATATCTAAAAAATATAATATAATATATTATTATTTAATTTTGATATTAAATTTTAATTATTAATTATATTAGATAAATATTCATTTGATAAATATCATTTATCTATAATTTTTTTATATATTTTTATGTAACTAATCGGTTATCCATGGTTATTCGGTTAATAATCGAACCGAACCGAATCTATTTGATCTTTTAACATTTATACCCGATCGATTATTTTATCTACACTCGAACCGAACCGAATGACCATAATTTGGTTTGGTTTGGTTAAGTTTTATATAACCGAACTGAAATATCCACCCCTAACTAAGACTATCACGCTAACTGAAAAGTATGATTTTTTTCTAGAAAAGAAAATAGGTTAAAGTAGAACTGTCTCGATCTTTTGCTTT
The DNA here is from genome assembly GCA_036759665.1 of Gynandropsis gynandra. Classification (NCBI taxonomy): domain Eukaryota; kingdom Viridiplantae; phylum Streptophyta; class Magnoliopsida; order Brassicales; family Cleomaceae; genus Gynandropsis; species Gynandropsis gynandra. The sequence goes on along the minus strand of CM071868.1, from coordinate 25,009,514 downwards.
CAAAAGCAAAATCTTTTTCTTTCTAGAATCCATAGTTAAGTCAAATCCCTGGAGAGGGATATTGATAAAAGAGACTACATTCGAGTCAATTAGATAAGAAATTGAAAGGCCAAGAACTTCGCATAGAGGAATATGGAAATGACTAAAATAAACTATGACACTGATATTTAGTTACCGGCTTCATTTTCTACGATTCCTTTCCATTGAAGTTAAATGTCGATCTTCTTGCTTAGAACTTGAGACATAGGCTAACCTAGATTTTCTCATCATGTTCTTTGCATTATCCTTTTCCACATACTTGTAAGAGAAAAAATGATTCCAAATATAAAAAAGAAATCATTTGCTTTAACAAAACGGACACACACAGAGAGGGCATGGACTTAGTAGACTAAATAATCACCTTATGTATGATTTATAACATCTACACAAAGACCTACCATAATAAAGCATGTGATGCAAAACACACGAACAATTTTATTTGCTTTATGTGTATAACATTGTAAAACATTAGGTGATGAATATGACAATGTAAAACAACAGGAAGATATAATATCACAAAGAAACTGAAAAATCAACCATTCATAAATTTTAAGCAACTTGTAATACACCTCAAAGATACATAAAGCTTTGTTTATCACACCTCTAAAGTGTACTTGAGAAGCTTTGAGTACCTTCAATTCCATGCTCTAGACACCCCTTTGCACTTTTTGTTTAGTTTATCAATTAAATCATGATATGGTTGTTGTATATGGAAGAATATCAAAACACGACATAACATGTTATAGTATATAGAAGAATATCAAACACCTCTAGTTCCACACATTATAAGCATGTAACAAAACTGATAAAAACAAAATGAACACATGAGCTGTGAAGAGAAAGAGAAACGAACACTACATACCTTCAGCAGTGTCTCCAAGTAAGCACCAGACACCTTTGGACACAGAACCACCACTTTTCCTCCGAAGTCACAATATTTGAGATCAAATGTAAAGATTTCTCTTGAACGACATATCAATTATTACCTGATGGGGTTTTGTTGAATAATCAACGCCGTTAATGTAGAATTTCAATTTCAATTTCTCGACTTCAATGGTGACCGCATACATGGGAATCCTAGAGAAGGATGAACACTAGAGAAAAAAAATCTTTGCAACATACCTTTGAGAGTTCTAGATGCGGATGAAGATGGACATGATGAGGCCTCATCAGTAGAACTTAGAACTTCCTTCCACAGTTCCAATTCCCAATTCATAGTCTCTTTAACGATTTTGACATGATGAATAATAGATCCACAAAACGTCAATATGAGGTTCAGGTTTTCTGAAGAACAATACAAAATGCTGATTGAGCTTCTCCTCTAGCTCTCTAATAGTGTCTGAGCACCTAGGATCGGGCTCTTGACTCTCTAGCGACGATTTCTTCCCCCAGTCTGTCCAATTTTCGTCTTCCTCATCGTTAACGACGCGTTTTCTAGGTCTTTGGGGATCTCGGACCGTTGTTGCCTCACTGATCACATCTCTTCAACCAACAACCATCGTATCGTCGCCCAACAACCCTAGCCTCCATAGATCGTTCAATGCAGTCGTCGTATAAATCGTTGGGTTCGAAACCCACTATAGAAAGGAAGAGAAATTGAGGCTAAAGAGAAGAAAATGTACCTTGAGGAATTTGGAACCCCTGGAGAGGAGGTTGAGTAGAACGACGATTCGAGGAAGTTAAAGGGAAAGGATGAAGCATTATCTGAATCTGTGCAATTTTGTTCCATCGTCTCCTTCTTTGCCTAGAGATCGCTGATGGCTTACTCTCGAAGTGAGTGGTCCAATCGAGGATACATGTGTTAATAGCCTTTGTGCTTGAATGACGCTTCGATAGCTTTGTCCTGAAGCTAAAAAACGATTTGATTATGTCGATTAAGATTCATCTAGGAGAAGATTTTTTGTCAAAAAAATTGTTTTAGGGTTTAAATATTTTTCTAAAAGGGTTTTTTCCTCCCTTTGCTGACATGGCAACATGAGATAAAAAGAAAAATCCTCCTTTTATATATATATGATTATTGTTATTGTTTTATTACGATACATTTTATTTTAAGTCTCGTTCAATGTTTTCTTTTCTAATGTTCTGTCTGCCTATCGTAAATATTTTCTAAAATGAAAATGCTAATTTATATCTACTAATTGTTTTAATTAATTTGTTTGATCATTTACTTTTCACATATAAAAAAATGGGTAAAGACAAACTTTCAGACTTCACAAGCTAATAGAGTTGCGCACACATAAAACAAAACACTACTCATTGCTTGAAAAATGAAGCTCTCCAAAAGAATAAGACGAAGAAGAAGAAACAGAAGAGTTTTCTTCTACGCCAAGCATCGCAAGGCTCAAGTGTAATTCAACACTAGAATTCGGGTAAACTTCATCGTCGGGGAAATCTTGGTATTGCTCTGAATCCTCCTTCATAGACTTAATCCATTTCTCCATTTCATTTTCCTTTCTTAAGAGCCCCAGTATCTGCAAAGATGACAACAAAAATGAAATAGAGGACCTTGCTTAACTGTTACGGTTTCGGATCATGTTTCGATTCATTCGACAGATGGTAAGGTTTGATGTATAGAACCCAATAGAAAAATGAAAAACGAACAAAGATAATCCAGCCGTTCTCGGAGTCCCTTTTAGTTTTAGTTGATAACATGTAGTTTCTGCATTTTTCTAATAAAAGATTGGATCTTTTATATGTTATATTCAAAGTCTAAAGTTTTGACTCTTTTATTTTTTTCCTTAATCTAATTGAAAATCAATACAAAACTCAAGTAAAATCAATTTGTGGTGACAATGCACTTGAGTTGCAGTTTAATGAATTGTTAAATAGTAAGGAAATTCTTCATTATCATTCAAGTACATAAACGTAAACACCAATTCTTTTTAAATGACACTCAAGCTCTTTTGTTTCAATGTAATACACTTTTTATTTATTGGAGTGATTGCATTGATATTGCCATTTATCTTATTTATAGAACACATATTGTCATTTTAAATGATAAAACATATTTTTGAACTTTTAACAGATAAATTGTCTGAATATGATCATTTAAAAGTTTTTGGTTACCTATATCATATGTCTACACCTTTTTCTGATAAACATAGTTTTCACATAGATCTTTTTATGTTGTTTTCTAAGTCATCCACTATGTTATAAATGATATAAGGTTTAGATTTACTTAGTAATCGTATTTTGATTTAGATGAACGTTACATTTTATGAAAATGATAAGTATTCTCATAATGTTTTTTATTTGTTTCCTAATCCACTTTGCTACCAATTTCATATTTAACATCCCTTTCAATCAATTCTATGCCTTTGTACTTGATTTGTGCCTTATGTTATACAATTTGTTGTACCTACCTATCTTGCAAACTATCATTGTTACCATATTCATAATAAATCACATCATGTTTTGCATTCTACATTATACCTTTTGTTTTTTTATCTCTTTTACTAACTGCGATCTATTAAAGTTATATATTTATTATATATATATAATTTATATACATAATATTAATAACATATAATTATAATATTTTTCTATAGAATTCAAAATACAATTGTAAATCATCTATAAAGATTAAAATTGAAGCTTCAAATTTTGAACATTTAATTAAATGTTATTTTTATTTGAAAATTTAGACTTTGATTTGGTTTATCTATATTTTATGAATTATTTTAATATTTTGAAATTTCAAAATATTTAGATATATAATTTATATACATAATATTAATAACATATAATTACAATATTTTTTACAGAATAGAAAATATAGTTGTAAACCATCCATAAAAATGAAAATTATGTTTTGAAATTTCGATTTCAAAATATTTGGTTAAATGTTATTTTTATTTGAATTTTTAGATTTTTATTTGATTTATGTATATTTTTATGAATTATTTTATGTTTTAAAGTTTCAAAAGATTTAAATATTTTTATTTGAATTTTTAGCCATTTATTTAGATCATTTACTAATTTTTAGATATTTTTATAAATTATTTATTATATGATTATATATAAAAAAATTAATCAATAGGTCATACTATATAAATCATGAATTATAATAGATTGGACTGATTCGAAAAATTATAATTTATATAAACCATAGTCTAAATTAGACTAACTTAAAAATAATTCAGTGCATAACTGAATCAACCCAATTAGCATACTAATGTACTACTTGTACATACATTTTTTTTATTCATTCAATAAAGATCCAATTTTTTCTGCTACCCGACATATTTCTGGGTTTCTTCTCTTCATTCTCCATTCATGTGATATTTTAGCAAGAATCTAATGCCAAGAGGCTAAAAGATCTAATCTATGTATGATGGTTTTGGTTGGCTTAACGTACGAACCTCGTGAATTCTTCCTAAAGAATATCGGATTTGACATATACTTCTCCGAGGTAGAGAATTATGACAGGTTTAAATCAGTGTTCTTATCCATCTACTCTCAGTTTTTGGGCATTGATTAGAAGGGACGAAACGAATTACCTCTTTGATATCGGGACGAACGGAAGCTGCTCTTATGAGGCAAAGTTTAGCTGCAAGAACCAACCTCTGAAACTGAGCCTCGTCGAATTTGTCAGACAGATTGGGATCCAACAACCCTTTTGAATCTTCATTCTCCATCATCGGTTTTGCCTGCAACCCGAGAAATGTATTTGAGTTTCATCGGAAGTTGCGTATGATGTACGCAACAGGGTTTGTGTGCACACTTACCCACATGACCAGACTCTCCTGCCCTTTTGGAGTTTGTGATGAAATAGAAGTCCTTCCTGATATGAGTTCAAGCCGAACTACGCCAAAGGCGTAAACATCCACTTTGTCACTCACTTTTCCGTACATGAAGTACTCTGGTGCAAGGTACCCGAACGTCCCGACAACGTCTTTTTGTATCAGAAACTGTGAAGATGTGGGTGCCCACATCGAAAGCCCGAAATCTGATAACTACTTCCACAAGGAAGAAAAATGGTTATTAAGAATGAAGAACAAGTTTGAGTATTTCTTCTTCTTCTTCTTCTTCTATACCTGCGGTTCAAACTCATCCGAGAGAAGAACGTTGGAGGACTTGACATCTCTGTGGATTACAGGTTTAGAACATTGGTTATGGAGATAATCTAATGCTTCTGCTAATCCGATTGCGATGCTGAATCTTTCTTCCCATGACAACACATCTTTACCCTTTTGCTTGCCTGCAGAATCATATTAACTGCGTTCGATTTCTCAGGATAAACAAAGTAGATGAACTTCCTGAAGCAATGTTACCGTGTAAGTTTTCTTCTAGACTTCCTTTAGACGAGAGATCGTAAACGGAGATTAGATCGTTTTCGTGGACACATACGCCGAGCAGAGGAGCGATGCGTTGGTGATTCAAAGAAGAGACGATGCCCACTTCATGAACGAAATCTGTTATCGTTTCTTTAGAAGAAGATTTCGAGATTTTCACAGCCACTGCTTTGCCATCTTGAAGAACACCTTTGTACACTTTGTTACACCCTCCTTTTCCGATCACATTCTCTGCCATTCATCAGGAAAATAACAAAGCAAAGATTTAGATTCAGAAACAAGTTCAGAGCAAGCAAAACCTAGTGGTTTTGGATAGTACTTGGTGAGAAATCTGATGTTGCTGTCTTAAGAACATCATAGCAACACCATTTGCTGCTGTCACTCAGAATCTTCTTTAGTTGATTCTCGATCAAACTCCTTTCATCAATCGAATTCTGCTGTTTTCGCTCAGGCAAGTTCATGACCCAATGAACCACCGACAATTTCCTTCCATGGTAAGCTTGTGGAATGGCTGATGAAGCACTTCTTCTCAGCAATGGCCAACCTGGTGTCTGCTCCAAAACATTAACGGACGAAACAGATACCGATCTACTCGATATTCTTGATGTAGCTGAACGGCGGAGGAGCAACATGCAGGCGGTGGTGCGACAGAGAGAAGCTGTCGCAGACAAGATCCCTAACCCTAAGTCTGTAGAAGCTTCTGAAACACTTCGAAGACTTAGGGTTACTGAAGGAGGCGCTCGGGTCAACGGGTCAAAGGCTCGGGTTGAAGCGGCCCAGAAGGAAGCCCACACAGCGGAAGCACACACACAGCCCGTTAGCAGCACCGGCCCAGCATAAAAGACGAAGCCCATGCGAAAAAAATAAACAAGGGGTCAAACGGGAAAAACATAAAAATGAGGGTAATTAAGGTATTATGCTTAGAGACAGAAGGAATATTTTCTGTTGGTTTGTTAAGCAAAAATATGAACGTTTGTACTGGGCATAACAACCTAAAAAAGGCAGAGTATATGTAAGGGAAGTACAATCAGATAATATTACTGCATTATTCACAAATTATTCATCTTCTTCACCACCTAAACTTGAGAGAAAACACTAGAGAGGGATTCTGATCAAACAACAAGAAAACACCATTTTTACTTTTATGTTTGCACCATACAAGGAGAGATCAAATGCATAGCTCATGACTTATTCAATATTCATTCATGAGCTTAAACAATACTAGAACTACAATTGGTATCAGAGCTTCTCGGATCTAAGGCCGAGAGGGAGCACCACGCACAAGCACAAGCACAAGCACAAGGAGAGCACAAATCAAGCACAACCAGCACAAGTTTCAGCAACAATAACATCACACGAAGATGCAGAATATTCAACAAGTTCCAGTTTTTGAAGGCAAAAGCTATAACTTATGGCTTATAAAGATGAAGGCGTTGTTACGGTCTAAACAACTTTGGAAGGTGGTCACGGAGGGTTTACCACAGAAACCCACTGCCGTGGGAGTACCCATGACCGAGGAGTTTCAGAAGAGTATCTTGGCATGGGAAGATTTAGAGGCGAAGGACCAAACAGCGTTACAACTGCTATTCAGGATAGGAAGTGCAATTTTCACATGGGAGACACACAAGCAATCTGTGGTTGCACAATCAACGGCCGAAGCCGAGTATATGGCTATATGCTCAGCTACAAACCACGCAACATGGCTACGAAGACTGTTCAGGGAGTTAGGGTTCGAAATAACCTACGGGACTCCTATCTATAGCGATAGCACGGCGGCTATCGCGATCGGGAAAAACCCAATCGACCACAAACGTACAAAACATATCAAAATTAAGTTCCATGTTGTGCGTGAGGCTCAGAGGGAAGGAAGAATCAACTTACGGCATGTGAGAGGGGAGGAGCAGCTCGCGGACTTGCTGACGAAGGCTCTACCGGCGGAACGGTTCGCCAAGCTGCGAGGAATGATCGGTGTTGTCCCCCGGCCGCTCAGGAGGGAGATTGATGTAGCTGAACGGCGGAGGAGCAACATGCAGGCGGTGGTGCGACAGGGAGAAGCTGTCGCAGACAAGATCCCTAACCCTAAGTCTGTAGAAGCTTCTGATACACTTCGAAGACTTAGGGTTACTGAAGGAGGCGCTCGGGTCAACGGGTCAAAGGCTCGGGTTGAAGCAGCCCAGAAGGAAGCCCACGCAGCGGAAGCACACACAAAGCCCGTTAGCAGCACCGGCCCAGCATAAAAGACGAAGCCCATGCGAAAAAAATAAACAAGGGGTCAAACGGGAAAAACATAAAAATGAGGGTAATTAAGGTATTATGCTTAGAGACAGAAGGAATATTTTCTGTTGGTTTGTTAAGCAAATATGAACGTTTGTACTGGGTATAACAACCTAAAAAAACAGGGTATATGTAAGGAAGAACAAACGGATTATCAATACTACTGCATTATTCACAAATTATTCATCTTCTTCACCACCTAAACTTGAGAGAAAACACTAGAGAGGGATTCTGATCAAACAACAAGAAAACACCATTTTTACTTTTATGTTTGCACCATACAAGGAGAGATCAAATGTATAGCTCATGACTTATTCAATATTCATTCATGAGCTTAAACAATACTAGAACTACAATTCTCCTCCTTTCACTACCCATTTTCAATATTTCTTCCTTCAACTCATTCATTCTACGTCTCGATTTTTCAGAATGTTCAGAACTTGGACTCGTCTCCAACTTGTGAGCTGCACTCACCAGAAACATGCCGGTCAATACACCACTCCAAGACATGTTACATATACATACACACATATAGAGAGAGAGAGAGAGAGTAAAAGTTTGATTTCAAGCGTAGAGAGAACGAATGAACCTAGAGGTAGTTGAAGATCGTTGGACCGCCTAAAGATGATATTTCCCCGGTGGATGGCCAGAACATCTGTTGTTAGAGGCAACTGTTTTGCGCAGCCTTTAGCAGTTGAAGCCTTACCCCTGCAACCCAAATCTGTTTGCTTAGACGAAAAAAACCCTAAACATGGGATCTGAAACCAGTAAAGAAGATCCAAAGTTTTGGAATTTAATGTCTTACTTAAAGCTTATTTGATTTTTTGTTCCCACAACAACTGCAATGGCCTTGCAGTTTTTTGCCTCTTTAACCAATACTCTTTGGACTGAATTTCCCGTCAAAACTTCTGCTTTGAGCTCAACCTAATCTCAAGATTGAAATTCTCTGTTACCCTCTGCTTAAAATCTCGTAAAGGCAAAATACGACGAAAAGAAGGTCTAATTGACCTTTTTAGTAGAAAACAATCCTCTATGCAGCTCCAAGTACTGTTCCAGTGATGCCTTGCTCTTCAAGGCACGACCTGGAAACAAGTTTGGTCATCAGAACATAGAAATCTGGAGAGAGCTCCTGAAAATTACAAGAGGAAAGGAAGAGATCTCACGAGAACAAGAACAAACATGAACTGCAACAACACAATCTCCCGGTTCTGTGACATTTTCGAGCACCCAATTCAGAAGCTCTCTGCTAGTTTCGTCCATTCGAATTCCCACCAAAACACTATTTATCTGCTTTTCATGATCATAGTCAACCTCAGTTTCAATCACCACGGGCATGTTTTCCCTACCAATCTTCTCCTTTTGTTGATGGATCAACAGAAGCAGATCCTATCAAATCTCCCTTGCATATTTGAGCTTAAAGCTTGGTATCTCTAAATTTAACCAGAAATCCTGCGCATGAAGTGGCCTGTCAATATAAAAATGCAAACTTTATGTTGTTCTTTAAAAACCCATTTTCTGGCAAAAATAAAAAAAAAGTATTTGTATACCTACAACAAGAAGAAAACAATCAGAAACTCCACACCCACTTGGAATTTCAAAGGATCGCAATAATTATAATGATAATTATGCCAGAAAATGTTACAGAGACATGGATTTAAGGAAACGATGAACATAAAAAGACAAAAAAAAAACATGGTGTTACCTATAAATCTTTGTATGTATTATTCATTTGGTTACCATCAGCATTACACCTGCTGTTGACTGTAATACCAGAATTTGACACAATCGAATATATATTTTTCATTCATAACCCAAATCTCCCACGGAATCGTTCGATTTCTTTTTAAGGGGAAAAAGACAAGAGAAATGGGCTTCTTTTTATTGTATTATTTTAAAAAAAGTTATCTGATCAGAAGGTACGAAGAGGAGAACATAAGTGAGAAGAAAGTGTCAGCAAGAGAGAGAGAGAGCGGCAAAGGATGGGTGAGTGAGCAAAGAGACAGGGGACCAGTGTTTGGTTCTTCGATTTTTTGTCCGTTTAAAAAATGGGGAAAAAGGATTACCGGCAATTTTAGCGGGAAACCCACGGTCATTCCGGTGCGTAGGAAAGTGTATCAACCGGCTATTACGGGTTAAAAGTAACAATCAAGTAAGCAATTGATTATATTGATTTAAGATGCATCGTACGGCACGCCCCTTGGATTTCATATACATGAAGTCAAAGTTCACAAACTCCGTACGCACCACGGTTTTTGTTACGAGAGCAACTCTCAATAAGCTAACAAGTAGTATGAAATATAAATAATTATTTTGAAAATATCGAACTTCACTAAATCTTATCTCGAAACTTCATATTATACTTATAGTCATTATTGAAACCATGCGAATCACGGACATATAAATTATATATTTGCAACATAGTGGAGGGATTCCTCCGGTCAACAAATAAATGTATTTAGCTATAGCCTATAGCATATAGCCAGAGGAATATATTTGCATGTCAATTAATGCCACGTAAGATTTTCACTTTCTTATAAACAATGTTATTAGATTATTTTTCTTCTGATCGTTTACTTCCGAATTCAGAATAATCTTTTATTTTCTTTTATTTTAATGTAATTTATATATTAGGATTCTTTCTATTTGTTTCTTTTTTCGTTTGGCTCTTGGAGTCATTCTAAGTGCATTACTCTATAAGACAACTTATACATAATAAATTGATATGTTTTATTCATTTGAATTATTCGATATATATTTTGCTCATTTTATTAATTTTTAATGCAAAATCCGCATAGTATCAAAGCAAAGTCTAAATGTAATTCAAATACAATATGGAAATGTAGACATAAAACCCGAATAGTAAAAATTTAACAGAAAGAGAGAGAGAGAGAGAAGAGAAGAAGAAATGAGAACGTTGGGAAGGAGGAGAGAGAGAATGAAGAAAAAGAAAGAGAGTTAGAAGATTGCATATTTCTGGGTACAGCTTCGAGCCATGGAATTATATTTGACATTGTCAGCTTTGTACATATGCGCAATCTGTGGAACCAGTGGATCGTCAGGGTTGGGATCTGTCAGAAGAGAGCACACAGAGAGTAGAACCTGCAAACCCACCACCACAAGCTAACTCTCAAATCACTTTATATTCCATTCTATTCCAAATAAATAAGAACGACGCCAAGTTTATGAAGCTATATCTGTACTCTAGCAAATGGTGATAACCTTAGAGATGGTGAGGGCAGGGCTCCATTGGTCTTTCAGGATGTCCAAACAGATGTTCCCATTGCTGTTAATGTTGGGGTGAAACACCTTGGTCCTGAATACTACCTGAAACACGAGACTGCATGAGTCAAAATATGTTGGTCTTGTTATGAATTTTGTAAGGCAAGTTGTGACCTTGGGAGGTTTGAATGGATAATCGGGAGGGAAATGGATGTTGACGAGGAAAACACCGCCTGCGTAGGGACTCTCACTCGGACCCATTATTGTGGCTTGCCAATGGAACATATCTTCTCCAGTTGGACCTGAAAATTGGGTTTCACTTGGCTTGCCAATGGAACAAGACCAGCGTGTGTTATAGGCAGCTGTCACATACCTGCGCTGCATGAAGCAGGAGGATCTCTCTGCAACTCCTTGAGTTCTTTCAAAATCCGCCTCGTTGCCATTACAGGAAAAAAGGGTACTCAAAGCTAGTGATGGAGAATAGCCAAAGAGAGATATAAGCTATGGATGGTTTGCAGAGTTGGAGGCTAGGAGGTGCATATTTAAGGTCTGAATGGTAGAGATGAGATACCATGATTCCCCCCTAAGACTTGCGTGAAAGTGGAAGAGGGTACAAATTCCAGATGAAAAAGCGGATTCATCGGATATAGAGCCACCGAATTTCATAAAAAGAAGAATGCTCTGTAAACCATTTTTCTTTCTTTCTCCATGGCTTGTAATCTTGATTGTCGCAGTTCAGGCAGTGGGGAAAGAACCATTTTTGTTCGCTCAACAGGAACTCTGATTCTGAAAGGAACACATACCTTTAGGCGGATGGTCTGAACATGTTGATGAAATATACCATTGATCTCTCTTAGTGGACCGCTAAAGTTCCATCTGCGAATCTGAAAAAGATAAGAAAGATGGTGTGATAGTTTATTTAAAGCACCCAGAATCTTCAACATAATGAATCGATACTTTATGCATATCTCGTCTTCTTTGGCTTCACTGCACCACCAAAACGGTTTCAAGATGATTGAGAGAGAATGAATATGCAATATGATGAACAAAGCATGCTTTGGATTCTAAGAAAATTCTGTTTCAAAGTACATAAACCATGCTTGTCAGCAGAACACAGAAGAATACATCATGGGAATCTATGAAATAAGAAAAACTGGTTTGGTTTATTTACAGATGGGAACACACAAGAATACAATCTAGTAGTGTTTTAGGACATTTTATGTCAGATTGAAACTAAAAACAACAGATTCCTGCTTCTTTGAGGCGTGACTGCTTTCTTCGTGGAAACCATTCTTTTCTTGATCACAATATAGAACAACCTTTCTGAGACTTCCTCTTCTTCCTCTTCTTGTTTTTGGATGGTTGGAGCACAACCTTGATAGCCGCATCAAACACAGCCTTTACATTCTGTATTTTAAAACATAGATCTTGTCACTCTAGGCTGGTTTTGTCGCCAGATAAGCCATAAGAAGTAGAATTTTAGGTACCTGTTGGGTTTTAGCGCTGCATTCGATGTAAGCAGGAGCTCCGATCAGCTTCTTCAGTTCTTCACCCTTGGCAAGAATAAAAAGCCAAATGGTGAAAAGGGGGACAACAATTAATCTAAAGCCACCAGATGGTACAATCATTTGGTGTTTAAATGTGAAATTTTGTCACATTTGTATACCTGAGCAGAAGAGATAGACAAAGCACCCGGGTGCTCGACGAAATACTGCTTATCATCCCGAAGATCTGAAAGAATATGAGCGATGAGCATTCTTCTCATCTTGCAGGGAATGTTTGCTAAAACACGTTATTTAGATCTGAATTAAAAGGAACGGACCGAGTTTTGTTCCAACAAGGATTATCGGAACGCCAGGAGCGTAATGTCTCAGTTCAGGAACCCACTGAAAGCCAAAAGGGGCAATCAGCATCACCACTTACACTTGAGAAGAATACCTAAAAATAGTGGAACAGCGATTCCATATATGACAAAAGATGCACCTTTTTAGCCACGTTTTCGTAGCTGGCTTTGCTGACGAGAGAAAAAGCGAGTAAGAAGACATCTGCGCCGCGATAGCTCAACGGTCTGAGTCTATTGTAGTCCTCTTGACCTGTTCCATAGAATCATAATATGATCAGAAGAGAGAAAGAAAAATAAGTGAGATCTAAGATAACTTACCTGCAGTATCCCACAATCCCAAGTTGATGGTATTCCCATCGACAATCACATTGGCGCTGAAGTTGTCAAACACAGTGGGGACATAATCCTGTCAACGAGACATTCCGGGAAAGTTGAATGTTGTCCATGGGAAGGACGAACAACAGAGGTAATTGAAGCATCCAATAGGAACACGGTAAGGTTATGAATATGAGACTGTCAAACCTAAGCTAAAGCAAGTTGAACAAACATTCCCATGGTTCGACTAAACAAAAATTGGCTAGTATTTGGAAGCAAGCATAAGATCATTAAATTGGCTAGCATTTGGAAGCAAGCATAAGATCATTAAATGGTTATAAATTACCAGATGAGAAGAAAGTAAAATCCTTTAAGCAAACCCTGAATGTGGTATGTTAAATTTTTTACTAGAAAATCTTGAAACTTTCTATCTGCATATGGGAGAAGATCAAAAGCCCTAGGGTTTGTGCCCGTAGCTTCCTCAGAAACGAGCAAAATCAGCTTCTAAAACATTTACCTCCCAAACCCACATCAAATTCAGCTCTAGGAAGCTCAATTTCTCAGAAACGAGAAACAAAGAAAAAACCTTTTGAAGGTAAACGTGTCTCTCTCACCGTGGGGAAAGTGTTGCTGGTGTAGGAAATGAGCAGACACGTCTTACCAACGGCGCCATCACCGACGGTGACGCACTTTATGAACCTGGAAGCACTCATCTTTTTGCTTCTCCTTCTTCTTTTTCTTCTTCAGCTGCAAACCCTAATTTTCAGCGGGCGGAGAAGATTTGGTAGAGAGAGAGAGAGAGAGGGAGTAGTTCTTAAGAGCTACAAGACAAAGAGGAAGCAGCTGACAGTCTATTGTAGAGTCTCCTCCTCGCACATGATCTGCATTTCTTAGTCCACTTCCTTTTCTTTCTTTTTTTCTTTAATTTTTTTTTAATTTCCATTTTCTTGAATCTCTCCTACTTAGTGCATTGCCCAAAACAAGGCCCTACAGAATTTATGGAAAATCAATGCTTTGATTGCTTATTCTAGTTCCTCAATATTTATTATTTTGGTACAAACACATTAATTGTTCATGTTTTCAGACGAATAAAAATATATATCTTCGTTTAATTTTGATTCAAAATGTGCTTGAGTTGGAGATCATATTATTACAAAAAATTGTGAAGTTGTTAAGAGTGGTTAGTGTTAAATGATGCATTCATGACAGATGTCTAAACACACAAGAATATTGTTCTTTCGTTGAGGTAGTTTAATTTTAGTTAGCTTCAATTAATAAAGTTGACTTTAATATATCAAATATTGTAGTTTTAAGGAAAACCCCAAATTTATACGATATTTCCGATTAAGACTCATAGTTTGAAATATATTGTCCGAAAACCCATATATATTAACAATATCTAAACCCCACCCAAATTTATATGAAATTAAAGATTATAAACTATAGCATGGCTATTCCGTACATGTGAATGTTTCCAATGAGCCAATAAAGAGAGGTTTACAAATTTATATGAATATTTTAACATATGGTATCCTTGTTATTAGTATACGACTGAACCTGTTGTTTCTCTCAACTAAGAATAGAAATACTTAATTTTTCACGTATGCAACATTTTAAATAAAATATTTTTAATGAGTTTTTTTTTATATATTCTTACCCAAAATTCTAGAGATTGACTCCTCATGTAGATGCTTAAACCCAATACCATTATGGGATTAGTATTACGGGTATGATCGATGTTACTGAACGTTCAAACTGAACATTTTTACATACGTTTCATAAATTTTCTGTTTTAGTGTTTGAATCAAACGAATCAAATACACGATATCATGAAACTTTTGTCGGATTAAACACCCAAACACATGATATGTACAAACCTTTTTTATTACCAACGCTCCACCGAACATCAAGCGCGGTTCGAACACATACTTTTCGAAAATAACGGAATATGTTTCATTAGAGTTATCATGTTTTATATGAGTATATATGTAAAAATGTATTTTATTTTATGGTTTATTGTAATGAATATGTTTTAAAATCGTATATGTACGTAATTTTTTTTATCTTGTGTTGTCCTGAGTTGAGGATACTATAAATCATATACTCATTTTAATATGGGTTTGAATAATTATAAATTAAATTAAACGAAAATTCATTATAGTATTAAAATGTTTGAACATAGATGGAAAATTAGCAAACTGCCTTCACCGAACCGGTTGAGTTACCATGTGCCGTAAAAAGAATTTGCAACTTTCAATAAAGAAAAATAGGTTCCATATGTTCTTTCATCTTTGACAATTTAGGAGATGGCTCATTGGATTAGTAGTCTTAACAAGAGTTGATGGATGTTTGGCCGCTAAATTAGGAAGAAGAACAAAGTAAAACCATGCAAACAAAGAAACCTTCAAAAATAGTAAATACCAAACCAATATACAACAAAGAGAATAATTCTTAGAAAAAACAAAATTACCAAATAGAAAAGTAAAAAAAAAAAAAACAGAAGGAAAATTTCAGAGCCATGAATTTCTCCGAAGCCTAATGTTTCTCGCGAATGTGTCTCTTATATCATTGTCTTCCTTCCAGACCTATTATTTGAGCTCTCCTTGTTGATTTTCTTATCCTTAAACAAGGAAGAGGTCCAAGGCAGGAGAAGAAAACCAAAAAATAAAAAATAAAAAAGAAAAAAAGAAAAAAAAGAGAAGAAGAGAGCATCATGAGAATTCATTCTCGGAATCGATGGCTTTCATTAGCCCTTCTCGTTATTTGCCTCACATCGTCATTTTCCTCTGGTGTTCTTGCCAAGAAGAAGAAAAATGGCGTCACTTATGATGGAACCTCTCTTATTATCAATGGCAAAAGAGAGCTTCTCTTCTCTGGCTCTATTCATTACCCTCGTAGCACTCCTGATGTATATATCTCATGATCAAGACTCCATAATATCTCTGTCTTTTGCTCGTTTGATTCGATGAACATACACGATTTTGTTGTTGTTGTTGTGTTGTTTTGATCGGTTCTTGCGATTTGGGTTTTGTTTAGATGTGGCCGAACATTATCACGAGGGCGAAACAAGGTGGTCTGAACACTATTCAGACGTACGTTTTTTGGAATGTTCATGAGCCTGAACAAGGAAAGGTAAAAAGGATTCAAACCACAATATAATCTCCTTTGTTCTTGATGATATTTAGAGATCATGATAAACATGTTTGGTGCTTGACGATAGTATTTTGTTTTCTAGTTCAACTTTTCAGGAAATGCTGACTTGGTGAAGTTCATCAAGTTGGTCGACCAAAATGGCATGTATGTCACTCTAAGGCTTGGACCCTTCATTCAAGCCGAATGGACTCACGGGTAAAATTCCTTTCCATTCCTATTTTGTTTTTCCTTTTCGACTTATGTTTCAACCTTCTTTAAAACTAGTGATGTGATTTACTTCGTGGTAAAAATATTAGAGGACTTCCATATTGGTTAAGAGAAGTGCCAGGAATCTTCTTCCGTACCGACAACAAACAATTTAAGGTAACTACTATCATATTTATATATATATATATATATATATGCTTAAAATGTTATATTGTCATGTCTTATATCATTTAGATATAGACAAAAAAGATTCGTATGTATGAAATAAAAGTACAACCATTCGACATGAAATAGAAGTGTAATCCATCATGATTCAAATATTTTTATATTGGGATTATATTTGTGCTATGTACACTCCATAGCCTATTATGGTTGTAAGCATACAATTATCAATATCTTGACAAATTGTTTTATAGGAACACACAGAAAGATATGTTCGGACAATAATTGACAAGATGAAGGAGGAGAAGCTATTTGCTTCACAAGGAGGCCCCATCATTTTAGGACAGGTTAAAGAAGAGCTTCAATATTGAACATGCTATGTTACTTATTCTAACAAGCAATGTGTGATTATTAAGTGATCGTTGTAATTGGAAATGAATGTAGATAGAAAACGAGTATAGCGCTGTTCAACGTGCGTATAAAAAAGATGGCATGAACTACATTAACTGGGCATCAAACCTGGTGCACTCCATGAATCTCGGGATCCCGTGGACAATGTGCAAGCAGAACGATGCTCCTGATCCCATGGTGAGTTCAAGAAAGATTTTCATTTTATTATGTTGAGTGCCAACATCAATTATAACGTGAATAACAAAGTCATTTACATATCGAATTATACAAAAACACATTTGATATATATATATATTTGTTATTTTTTTACCATAGGGATGATTTAGATTTGATGGTTTAACATGGGCAATTCATGTATACAGATTAATGCTTGCAACGGAAGACACTGTGGTGATACATTTCCTGGTCCGAATAAACCAAACAAGCCCTCAATATGGACTGAGAATTGGACAACTCAGTGAGTAAACACACTCTTACAATACTTTATGACATAAAGAAGTACGAACCTGAATCATAAAAATGTGGTCTTTCGTGATTCTGCAGGTTCCGTGTTTTTGGTGATCCTCCGACTCAAAGATCAGTTGAAGACATTGCGTTTTCTGTTGCTCGGTTCTTCTCTAAGAATGGAACTCATGTAAATTATTACATGGTATGATGCATATTTGGATAGTATATATATAAATATATGTATATATGTGGGTGTGTGCTATTTGTAATATAAAGATGATGTTGCATGGAATTTATTCAATCTTATATGATTTGTCTTTCTTCCTCGTAGTACCATGGAGGGACAAACTTCGGACGAACCTCTGCACATTACGTGACCACTCGTTACTACGATGATGCACCTCTTGATGAATACGGTAAATAAACTTAAGCAAAATAAAGACACAACTTTGGTGCATCAAAGGAGATTTTGTTAGTCAAATCGAGATAAATGTTGTTGTATTTGTTCTACTTATTGGGTTTTAGGTCTGGAAAAGCAACCGAAATTTGGCCATCTGAAGGACCTGCACAACGCTCTTAACTTGTGCAAGAAAGCACTTCTTTGGGGCCAACCTCGAAGTCAGAAGCCAGACAAGGACACAGAGGTATTGCATATACACCAACGGTCCAAAATTTCAAATCTTTCATATTGATCGATGTTATGGTATTTAAAATCATATTTTATGCTGTAACAATTGTAGATTCGGTACTACGAGCAGCCAGGGACAAAATCTTGTGCTGCATTTTTAGCTAATAACAACACAGAATCTGCCGTAGCCGTAAATTTCAAGGGTAGGAATTACATCATACCGCCTCGATCCATCAGCATCCTCCCAGACTGTAAAACCATCGTTTACAACACCGCACAGGTGATGAACGACTGACACTTGAAATCTTGAACAAGATTTTATTTTTTTGCTAAAAAACAATGGCATCTAAATGCTTTCTTGCGTGTTTCAAATTGAATCAGATTCTCTCTCAGCACACTTCAAGGAACTTCGTTAAGTCCAAAAAGGCGAACAAGAAGTTTGAGTTTAACGTGTTCAGCGAGTCTGTACCAAAGGGTCTTGATGGTGTTTCCTATATTCCAGTTGAACTTTATGGCCTTGCTAAAGACAAGACAGACTACGCATGGTACACCACAAGGTAAGATTCATTAGTAAAATGTTGAAAGATGAAGAACCTGCAACAGAATTGAAATACAAATTTTGGATTCACAGCTTTAAGGTGGGTAAACATGAGCTCCTGAAGAAGAAACCTATTTTGAGAATTGCCAGTCTCGGACATGCGTTGCACGTTTGGATGAACGGAAAATACATTGGTAATAACATACAAATACAATATGATATATCTATATTAGATTTGTCTAAATTGTTCGATTTTAACATGAAAACGATGTTATATTTTCTTAAGGGAACGCACATGGTAGCCATGAAGAGAAAAGCTTTGTGTTCCAGAGATCTGTTAAATTGAAACAAGGCGTGAACCATCTCGCTATGTTGGGCGTTTTAACTGGATATCCAGTGAGTTAATAAGATTTAGTTGAGTATATAACATTGCAAACAAAAATATTCATATTCAATCTCTTGTAACAAATTCACAGGACAGTGGATCTTACATGGAGCACAGGTATACTGGCCCTCGTGGTGTTTCCCTCATGGGCATGAAATCTGGAACAATTGATCTCACAGAGCACACCAAATGGGGAAACAAGGTTTGCATCAATACTGTCAGTCGATTATTGATTTGTATTGATGAGAAGATCTCGACGATTTCATCTCTTCCACGTTCTTCAACATCATTTTTGTAGGTCGGCATGGAAGGTGAAAAGCTCGCAATCCACTCTGAGGAAGGTTTGAACAAGGTGAAGTGGCAGAAATTCAATGGAAATGCACCAGGACTTACATGGTACCAGGTAAATAAAATGTCCAAACCGAGACATAAACAAGTACAAGTTTCGTACATACGTTAAACCCTTGATCACACTAATAATGGAACTTCCAATTGCAGACATACTTTGATGCACCTGAGAGTCAAAACTCTGTAGCAATCCGTATGAAGGGAATGGGTAAAGGATTGATCTGGGTGAATGGCAACGGCATCGGACGATACTGGATGTCATTTTTGTCCCCTCTAGGCGAGCCAACTCAAATGGAATACCACATTCCGAGGTCTTTCTTGAAGCCCAAGAAAAACCTCCTCGTCATATTTGAGGAAGAGCCCGGTGTGAAACCAGAGTTGATCGACTTCGTCATGGTAAACAGAGATACCGTTTGTTCTTACGTCGGAGAAGACTACTCACCAAGCGTCAGTCACTGGACCAGGAAGAAAAACAAGATTCAGGCCAATAACGTTCATCTTACGGCTTCCCTCAAATGCCCTGGAACCAAAAAGATCACTGCTGTTGAGTTTGCTAGCTTCGGTAATCCCACGGGACCCTGCGGTAATTTCACCCTCGGATCATGTGACGCTCCTGTCTCCAAACAAGTCATTGAGAAGGTAACTTGATTCATGCTTTCTCTCTTTGTTTTTTCAAGGACTAATCATGTTAGACACAATATCAATCTTTCAATTAATTGTGTGTTCTACGTATAATTAACCCTAATATGTAGTTTCTTTCTTTCTATAAAAGAAACTTAAGATAGATTAATGAAGTGATCAATGTAAAGAAAAAACTAGCACATCATGTTACTTGCAATGCAAGAAATCAATAGTTTCTTCATGTTTTATTTGGATGCAGTACTGTCTGGGGAAGGCAGAGTGTTTGATCCCAGTGAACAAAGGCACGTTCCAACAAGACAAGAAGGATTCGTGTCCTAAGGTTGTTAAAACACTCGCCGTTCAAGTCAAATGTGGTCGTGGCAAGAAGAACTAATATTCGGGTTTTCTTTTTTTATCTTGTTCTCCTGTGTGTTTTATTTCCATTTTTAAAATATTTATATTTATATATATATATATATATTATACGGAGAAATCTCACATGCCGCGTACGAAAAATATTCATATATATATATATATGTCATAATTAGAACGACGATAATCTCAAAATTTATTTAAATAATTTTTTTATTAAATGTTTATTTTTGTATTGAGGGAGTAGTAGAAGTTCTGTAACTTTTTAGATTCTTTTCAGCAATTATTATCATAATCAAAATTTTAAAGTGGTATTGAGATATACAATCGTGCGTGGAATATTACAACACTTATCAATAAATTTCAGTCCTCTGTTATTATTATTTAATCATACCTTTTTTTAAAAGAAATTTACTACCTATAATATTTTCATTGTTTCATCGATGTCAACACGAAGTCCTCTCTCTCATGCGTATAAGGCTAAACATCCTAAACTCTCATATGCTGACCTTTACGAGGTAATCATAATTTTAACAAGAATGTCACGACTTTCTGGAGTTAAAGATCCTTCTTTGATTTGTTCTGTTTAAAAGTTTTTGTGCTCTCTCATCAAAGTTCTCAAGAATTATATGCTATTTTTATCTTGAACTCTTGAATTATGTGTTTGTGGGCCCAGCTTATTGAAATAAAGGAATAGAATTGCACTTTGTTTGGAATGTTGCTTCTTCATACAGATGGGATTCATTAATTCTATTTTAAGCTTTCACCTTTATAGTCGACAAGATAAATTTGCATAAATGATCCATAATTATAAAGTTGTCAAGAGGTCTGCAGAAACCTAGAAACCTAGGGACCAGTTGGTTGTGATTCTCACTCAACAGTTTCGTTCTGAAGGTTTAGATTGATTTTAGTTCAGACCCAAAACTTTGTATAAATAAGTAAATATATTTAAAGGTTGATCCGTGAATAAGCAATTATTATTGTTTTTGAAAAGTTTGATTTCTTGTTTACAGTCTCTATTAAAGTTGTGGATCGGTATCAGTATCAGAGCTCGTTACCAAAATCTAGAGTCAATTTATTAATTGACGTGAGATCCTAGAAGACAACATGGAGAGACAACATGGAAGGACCAATGAATCTATATTCTTTTGGTAAACTAATCATGCTAGATGCATCAAATTATAGATATTGGAAAGTGAAGATGCGAGCAAGTATCAAAGGTATAGACGAAGATGCTTAGATTGCAGTGAAAAATGGATGGAGTCCACCTATAGTGATAGATTAACATGGAAATGTCAAAGGAAAACCATCCTATCAATGGACACCAAGTAAAAAAAGGAATTCAGTATTCAATGCTAAAGCACTTACTACAATTTTCTAATTTGTAGACATAAATGACTTCAAGCAAATTCAAAGATGTGAATCTGCAAAGGATGCATGGGATACTCTAGAGACCATTCATGAAGACACTTCAAGTGTCAAGCAAGTTCGTCTTGACATTTTAGAACATCAATTCGAAAAAGTTAGAGATGGGCAAAAATGAAAGTGTTAAGAATTTCAGAGGAAAGATGAATACAATTGCAAATAAGGTAAGTGTACTTGGTCAAGCCTTTGAAGACTAAAAGTTAATGAGATGTTTACCAAAGAAATTTCATGGTGAGAAGCCTGCCATGAATATATCTTTAAATATTGATACACCAAATTTCAAGAAAATTGTTGGAATCTTGGCCGCATATGAATTGGAGCTTCAACTCAAACAAGATGCTACATCCAAAGATATGAATAAAGGAATAGTTCTTCAAGCAATGAAGGACAATTCAAGGTTAAACATTGTAGAAGAAAACGTAGTGTTGTTGGCCAGAAAATTCAGAAAATTTATGAAGAAACATACAAGATTCAAATTTCTAAACAACAGAGATCAATCTACTAAAGAGGGAATAAAAGTCTGGAATTCAGTGTCATGAGTGCAAAAGATTTGGATACTTCAAGTCAAAATGTCCAAGTATTGCAAAAAGAGAAAGCGTTTTGAAGAATCTACGAGAAACTCAATGCTACAATTGTAAAGGTTATGATCACTCCAAAAATGAATGTCGCGACTGATGTGTGGAAACTCAAGCAATATATTTCCTAGACCACTTCACCGCAAGTATACGGATCGTGTAGTACCAGGGTCGATCTCTAGGGACTAATGCAGCCTAAAACTAAGAATATCACTAAACTAGGACAAAGGGAAGTAGATGAAGGCGTGGTGAGAAATGTCTAAAAGACTAAGCTAATGGCGACAACGATAGAAGGTTGGGGAAAACTTGGATATGACGAACACTACGGGTGTCGGGATACCGGGAATCGTATGGATGTAACAACTAAAGATCATAAACCTATCGAATTATCTTGATAACGGGAAATTCATGCTCTAAGGTGAGGAGTGATTCTTCCGAGCCTAACCCTCCTAACCATGAATACGTGCAACCCTACTTTCCAACAGTGATTAACCCGTACTATGGCAGCTTTACAAACACAATCCTAATTCCTAAGTCGATTAACCGACCGGTCAGATTCTCATTAATCGAACTTAACCTACAACTCAACAGTTCCGGATTCATCCTTTAACCTTCTAGCAAAGTATGAATTCCTATGTTACTGAGCGGAAAACACTAGTATAAGACGTTTACGGTGTTGATTGTAGAACCGAATATCAAGATAAATGCAATAGCCATAGTTGGGAACCTACTCACTCATGGAGATTACAAACAAAGGAAATAATACAACCCTAAACATGATAAACTCTAGGAAACTCGATGCCTCGATCTTCCCTATTGTGTTACCGATGTGTGGATTGATGCTTCTCTCCTTCTCCAGCGTCTCCCAAGCCTTTCCTGATGTTTTCCAAGCCTTTCCTTGCCCTGTACGTTGCCCCCTTTGCTCTAGATCCGTTCTGGTTTATAAATTAGCTCGTTTGAATGCAAGATCTAGTTTGTTGCGAGAAATGCGGCCCGCTCGGGTAGTGGTTTTACCCGGTCGTGTAGCGCATCGCCTGGTCGTGTACTCCGTCTTGCCCGATCGGGCATCAGCACCCGATCATGTGATTGAACGGCCCGAGTCGTGTAAACTCTCGGGGATTTTTAGGACGAATTAACGCCCGAGCGAGTACCTTGATTGTGCCCGATCGGGTATGGCTACCCGATCATGTTGCCTTCGTGCCCGGGTCGTGCAAGGTGTGTAAATAAACCCCGTAGGTTTTGCCCGAGCGGGTAGACCTCAGTGCCCGAGCGGGCACTCTTGTTTCCTTGTTTTTGCTCTTTTTCGCTCGTTGCTCGGGTGTTCCGTTGAGTTCAGAGGCTTGATTTTGGTTCCGAGTGAATTATGTCTTCAAATGTGTGGTTTTACTCAGGAATTCGCCTTTTTAAGCTCGTTTAGGCCTTGTCGCCTTAAAACCTGAAAACCAACAAAACGGGCGTATGTAACGAAGAATCATATCGGAAATGTAAATCTAGCTAAGAAATATATGCGAAAATGACACTAAAACCTAACCTAAAATCGATACACTTTACGTGTTATCAGCGGCTCCGGTTCGAATAAAGGAAAATCTTAATCACTTTTAGTGATTCTAGTTTAGATTCCGACGAAAATAGTGAAGAAGAAATAACAAGCTTTGTGACTTTTATTGGAATAATTGAAGAAGGTGAAACTGAAGCCAAAAAAAGTGAAGAAGGTGAAAATGAAGATAACAAGTTAAACTAAATTAACCTAAACTACCCGCAAGTGCACGACACATGTGTAGTACTCTAGGTGTCGATCCCACAGGGACTACGCAACACAAACTAAACTCAAACAACGAATCAAACTTGCAAACAACGAAGTATTGGTTTTAAGAATGAAATAACTAAAATCATTAAACTAACGAGTTCTTAACAGTGAGAAAAACGTTCTAAGATACGGTTTCACCACAAGACTTTTGAACGAACAATCAGCCTATCTAATCATGCATTCCCAATCAAGTTATCTAAGACGGACGGTCCTAATATGATATCTGCCCTATCTCAAGGCATAGACATGTGATCTAGTCAAGTTATCCCCTACTTTCGTGGCTGAGACCTTAAACTAAACTTATAAGCTCTATGATTCATCCGATGAACCCTCAACTGCTACTACCCTAATTTCATGACCTAGTTTCGTGGCAGTTTCCACGTTGTTCATATTTGGCACCACGTAATCTCTGAGGCAACATGGTGGAGGAGCCTGTGGTTCTCGCGGTTGAGGTGCGAGTTGCTGTTGCTGCATATGCCCCAAATTACCGACATTAAGGTTGTCTGTGGCCGTTTTGATTATCCATATCTCGTTGATCTAACGACTCTGTATTACCTTCTTCCTTGCCCTTTATCATTTTTCTGTAAGTACGCTCGATCTTGGGGTCGATTTGGAATAGACTGGAACCACCTTGAGATCTGGTCATAAACCAACAAAACACAAACAAACGGAATTATGTAGAAAGGAATGAAAAAAAAGAAAACAAAAAGAAAATTAAAACAAGAATTACTCTAGGCTCGAATCTAAGACGTGTTGACAATAGTCCCCGACAACAGCGCCAAAAACTTGATACGTTTCAAAGTTAAAACAATTATTAATCTGAACTACCCGCAAGTGCACAACACGTGTGTAGTACTCTAGGTGTCGATCCCACAGGGACTACGCAACACAACCTAAACTCAAACTATGAATCAAACTTGCAAACAAACGAATATTGGTTTTAAGATTAAAATACAAAAAACAAATAAACTACGAGTTCTTAACAGTGAGACAAACGTTCTATGAATCCGGTTTCACCACAAGACTATCGAAACCAACAATCAACCTATCTAATCATGCAATCCCAATTAAGTTATCTATAGAAGACGATCCTAATATGATATCTAACCTCTCTCAAGGCATAGACACGTGATCTAGTCAAGTTATCCCCTACTTTCGCGGCTGACACCTTAAGCTAAACCCATAAGTTCCGTGATTCATCCGTTTTACCCTCAACCACTGCTACCCTACTTTCGTGGCCTGACCTCGGTTGTTCTAAATCTGATTATCCGGAATCAGGATTCTCCTTTCGGTCCTTCTCCTAAGTTCCTAAAACATGCATCTACGTGGCCATTCTCAAATACATATAAATGAAGCACTCAGACAAAGAGTCCTAAAACATGCATCTACGTGGCCATTCTCAAATACATATAAATGAAGCACTCAGACAAAGAGTAGATAAACGAAAACGGAAATTGCATTCAAAGATAAATTAAAGTGGTTCCGAGATAGCCATGGGCTAATCCCTTCTCCTAGAACAAAATGACTACTCGCTCATGCGTTCGTAAACCAACATAATCGAAATAGATAGTTTAAGGAACATGAAAACCAAACGAAATCGAAGTCCCTATTCGATGCCCCTTGAATGTCTCCTGCAAGTCTCTGCCTTCTTCCTCCCTATCTCTCTCTGTCTCTCTATGTAACGTCTCTGTAAAACGATTGAATATGTCTTATTTCCTCTTCTATTCTTTTTCCTTTTCTTCTTCTTTCCCTTTTTTTCCATGCTTTTCCATTCTTATCTCGTCTTCTTCCTTTTCTTCTCCACGGTTGAATGTTTCCTTTTCTGCGTTTTAGGTCCGTGTGCCTCCATGCCCGGTCGTGAAAGATGATGAGCCCGATCGGGCATAGCCCTTGAAGAGTGCCCGGGCGTACACCTTAGGAGCTCGGGTCGTGCATGAGGTTCGGGAAAGTTTCTATTTCAAACGCACTGTCGTGCTGGAGTTAGTGCACGGTCGTGCACCAGGTTGATGGCAGAATAGGTGTAGGAAGAGGTGTTCAGTCGGGTAGGGGTATTGATGATGAGCACGATCGTGCTGAGGTTGATGCACGGTCGAGCATTGGTGTTTCCCTTTGAGCACGGTCGGGCATTGGCTGAAGCATGGTCTGGCATGTCTTTGTTTGCTCAGCCCGGTCGTGCTATGCATTGTGTTGGATGTGCACTTTGTTGTCTTGCCCCGTTTATCATCCTGTCTGCTCCGTTACAATCCTTGATGATATCACTTTGTCCCGTGTACGTTCTTTAGCTTTGAAATGAGCCAAATTTGCATTAAAACCTATAAGAACATGAAAACGAGTAAAACAGATACAAAATCATACGTAAACATCGAAGTATATCGTAAACATCTCTAAAATCATGCGAGAAATACCTATTAAAACGAGACAATCAAAATCCCCCAGATTTGAATGTTTTCTTGTCCCTAAGCAAACGTAAATGTGGACCACGTGGGGTATATAAAAACCCGAGAATTCCCTTTTCTCCTAGAGATACCGCTAAAGTGAACCTAACCGATCAACTAGCAAGTCGAGAGCAAATTCAGCCTAATTAAATTTTCAGTATTAATCCTAGGTTCACCAAGGCTACCTACGAGAAAGTAAATCGAAGTAAAACTAAACAAGCCATCGTAACCCTCTCCACCAAAGGAGACTTCGGACAAATGCTTAATCGTAGAACAATTGAGGATATTTGTTTCTTTTCCGAGCTTCTTTCTTTCTTTATTCTTTTTTTTTCTCTTTTTATGTCTTCTTTTTCTTTTTTTATGTTATGCACACACACTAGGCTTCTAGGACGTCGGATTTGAAGGGATCCAGCCTCTACTTAGACCCAGACTAGCGATGGCGGTATACTCATGCATCTCGTTCAAGAGTACAGTGGAGTAGGTGGCGTTTTTATTGTACCATGCCCTTAGGACGTAGAAAAATGATCACCAACCCCACCACTTAGACCCGAACCATCTAAAAAGTGTCAAGATTGATGCACTCATATCGATTTTTAATCATGATTTTAGGCATTATTTCTATCGACAACGGAGTGTTAGTGTGCGCTCTTTATTCTGCAAAACAAGCTCGATTTCATACGATCTAATAATCCTCATCAAAAGAAGTAAAGCGTCAGCTATATGAAGTATGACCATCTGCATAGAGAGAATAAACGATAAACTAGCCTAGCGACCTCGTCTAAACCTCCCACAAGCAACACTAGGATTCCCAAAGAATTACGAACTATTGTTTTTCAGCCGACTAATAAGCTCTAACGCTTAGGAAAAACCTAGCTCAAACATGCAAAATCTCATGAAAAAGGCCAACTTCTTAAGTATCCTAGGTTCAGGGTTCATCTCAAAACGTGGCACCGGACAAGTGCCTAGGATGACTCTGACTCACGAAAACAAAACAAAAACAAACTAAAAACTACGAAATCAAAGATAAAATAAAAGAAAATGAAACGAAATCACCTGAAAAACGTGAGCTGCTCCCCCATACTTGAATTGAATGGTTTCCTCGACGTGAAGCCCCGATGGAGGATAAGAGAAGTGAAGTCACGTTTGTGGTGGTATTTTTATTTTTTTTTTGTTTTTTGTTGTTTTTTAATTAACCGAGTCTTAAACTAAAAAGCTAAGAAAAAAAGAAAACAAACAGCTGGGTTGCCTCCCAGAAAGCGCTTATTTAACGTCTTTAAGGTTTGACGTCTCCATTCCTCATGCATGCGTGATGGGTGGATCGGAAAGAGAAATGGAGTTTCCACTTTCGATCGATTGAGCAGCTTGGTAGAGCTTTAGTTGCTGTCCATTAGCTTTGAACGTCCCACTTGTCTCGCTCCAAAGTTCTACTACTCCATGTGTGAAGACTTCTCGTACCTGAAAAGGACTAAACCAAAGAGGCCGTAGGTTGCCCAATAAAAGTTTAGGACGAGAATCGAAAAGTAGAACTAAATCAGCTAGTTGGAAGTCATGAGGTAAGATCTTTTTGTCGTGCCATCCCTTAGTCATGGCTTCTTTCTTTGGCACTTCATGCACGAGATTCACTCGTTCGCATCCCAAGGTTGGATAAATGGTATCTGCATCAAAACATTTTATGATGTCTTTTTCCATTACCTCTTTCAAGTGCGGGTGCAACCTCCTTTGAGTTTGGAAGGAAGGTTCGTGGCTGTTTCCGTATAATTTGTGTGCATACATATTGAATAGATGACTTTCCTACGCTTATTTACGCGAGTGGGTTGTTTCCTCATCTCAACTGCACTCATTTTAGTATTCATAACAACAGGATATGTTTTATCGCATTCAACGTACTAATACCGAAAAGAAAGCGGAGGAGGGTCGAACTCAAATCGGGCGCCTTCTCCACTGCGAAACCAGCATGCGTTTCGTGTGGTATCTCCTCACATGGGGTGTTTCCTAGTACTGCAATAGCACTCATGAATTTCGTGTACATCTCAGCTCCTTAATCGGTTAATCCTGCATCTTCGCAAACTAGAGTTAAGTATTGCATGAGAGGATCGGAAATACTTACATGATTAAGCGTGTCATTCGCTAACTCATCCAGCCAATCGACTCTAAGGCAAGACTCCTTGAATGAGGGTGCGTTTATAGTGCTGGACAAGTTAAACTCTATCATCTCATCTCGACACGTAAGGAAAGCTTTCCTTGTTGTTTGTCTATCATGGCACCTACAGTAGCTAAGAACGGTCTACCAAGAATAATAGGTATCCTAGCGTCGTCCTTTATGTCAAGTACAACAAAATCAGCGGGAATGCAAAGCTTACCAACCTTGGTGGGAACATTTTCAACAATTCCCACTGGATATCCCACCGAATGATCCGAGAGGCGTAGACGCATCTTTGTAGGTTTGAGATCTCCAAAGTTAATCCGCTTGAAGACCGAGTGTGGCATGATGCTCACGCTTGCTCCTAAATTACACAAAGCATTGTCAATGTCAATATACACCTATTTTTCATGGAATGGAGAAGCTTCCGGGGTCTTTCAACTTTGGTGGTAGTTTGTTTTGAAGGATAGCGCTGCATTCCTCGATGAGTGCTACCGTCTCGTTCTCTTTGATATGCCTCTCTTCGGAAAGAACCTCTTTGATGAATTTGACATGATTAGGCATTTTTTCAAGAGCTTCCACGAATCGGATGTTGATGTCAAGCTTCTTGAGGCCCTCTATAAATCTGCCCACTCGTTCTTCATTCTTGCTGCTCATCAACCGTTGAGGAAACAATATTGGAGGTTGGTACGCTGGTGGAGCAACGTATGGTTTATCCAAATCTGCTTTGACTCCTTCCATAATCGCGATTGTACCTTTGCCTCTTTTCATGGACGTTCCAGCAAGTTGGTCTTGCTCTTTGGAGGGCGAGCGCTCGATCATATTAGTGGTGCACACAGAGATAGCGTTCAAGTACTCTCTCGGGTTTAAGTCGGGTTTTGCGGGAAGCTTTCCGGGATTCCGAGAGGATGAGGCAGCTTGATGTGCTATGGAGTTCTCTAAGATCTTCACATGCTTGCTCAAGGATTCCATATCAGTTTTGAGCTCACTAAGCGCTGTCCCCACATCCGCATTGAATTTGGCTTGAGTCGACTGTTGATGCCTTTGCTCCTTGATGAATTCGAGCATTACCGTCTCAAGGTTTGACGAAGGGGCTTGAGGAGGTTGAGGAGCTTGCGGAACTTGTTGAGCATGCTGAAATTGCTGGTTATCGTGCTGGTATGTTTGCTGTCTTTGCTGAAATCCCGAATACTTCATCAGTTGAGTCGTTCGGTATGAAAGATTCGGATGGTTCCTCCAATTCGGGTTGTAGGTATTCCCGAGTTGCATGTTCCTTGCTGCTGGGTATAAGTCATGTATTCACGTTCTCTTACAGCATGCATTGATAAGCCATGTGTTTTGTATCTCCGCAATTCACATAGTACATGGCGTTCGCTGCATTGCCCGTTGCTCTGCTATGATTCGGCTCATATAGACGTCGAGTTCTGTTAGGCATACCTCTCGCTATGGACTCATGGCGAGGTTATAGATCAGCTCGTATGCCTCCTCCACACTCAGATCCATAAACGATCCTCTAGCAGCGTTATCCAATGTAGTTTGATGTTCGTCTGAAATTCCATTGTAAAAAGTTTGGATAACATACCATTGCTCGAAACTATAGTGTGGACACATCTGTAGAAGATCCTTAAATCTTCCCCATGCTTTGAACTACGTTTCTCCATCTCTTCATCTAAACGTTGTGATTTCTCCCCTCTTCTGAATCGTCATGCTCGGAGGAAAGAACCGTGATAGGAACAATGTGCAGAGCTAGCCCCAAGTCGTGATTGAACCAGCGGGAAGCGATTGCAGCCATGTTTTCGCTCGTCCGGAAGAGGCGTAATAGAATCACGTCCTTTGAGACTCCGTGTATTTTGAACGTACCGAAAAGCTCTAGGAAGTCTCTGAGGTGCTGATGGGGATCCTCGTGATTTTCACCCATGAATTGCTTCTAATAAAGCATGTTGATCATCGCCAGCTTAATTTCAAACTGTTCTCTAGCAACAGCAGACATCCGTATGGCAATTTTCACGTTGTTGATATTTGGCACTACGTGAATCTCCGGTGGAGGGTAAGAGAAGTGAATTCATGTTTGTGGTGTTGTTTGTTGTTTTCTTTTGTTTTTTGTTTTTTTTTTGTTTTTCCTAAATAAACCGAGTCTTAAACTAAATAGCTATGAAAAATTGAAAATAATGTGCTGGGTTGCCTCCCAGAAAGCGCTTATTTAACGTCTTTAAGCTTGACGTCTCCATTCCTCGTGCGTTCGCGATAGGTGGACCAAAAAGGGAAATAGAGTTTTCGTTTTCAATTGGTTGAACCGCTTGGTAGAGCTTTAGTCGCTGTCCATTAGATTTGAACGTTCCACTCGTCTCGCTCCAAAGTTCTACTGCTCCATGTGGGAATACCTCTCGTACCTGAAACGGACCAGACCAACGGGACCGTAGTTTGTCCGGGAAAAGCTTAAGAAGAGAGTTAAAAAGTAGAACTAAGTCACCCGACTGAAATTCATGAGGTAAGATCTTCTTGTCATCCCATTTCTTAGCACACTCATTGTAGATCTTAGAGTTCTCGTATGCATCAAGGCGAATCTCGTCTAGCTCGTTCACCTGCAGAAGTCGTTTCTCACCTACACTCTTAAGATAAAAGTTAAGGAGCTTTATCGCCCAATAGGCGCGGTGCTCTAGCTCGAAGGAGAGGTGGAAAGATTTTCCATAAACAAGCTGAAAGGGAGTCATGCCAATGGGAGTCTTAAATGCAGTCCTATAGGTCCATAACGCATCATATGATTTCATTGACCAATCTCTACGGGACCTAGACACGGTTTTCTCTAGTGTACTCTTAATCTCTCTATTCGAAACCTCCACTTGTCCGCAAGTTTGTGGGTGGTACGGTGTAGCTACCCTATGTTTCACGCCATACTGCTTAAGGAGGGCCTCAAATTGTCTAGCAATAAAGTGTGAGCCTCCATCACTAATGACTACTCTAGGAACACCAAAACGTGGGAATATGATTTTCTTAGAGAATTTCATTACTACCCGAGAGTCATTAGTCGGTGCAACTATGGCTCTACCCACTTAGGCACATAATCTACACCTACCAAAATATATTGGTTGCCACACGACGAGGGAAAAGGTCTCATGAAATCAACATCCCAAACATCAAACAATTCTACCTCAAGGATGTAAATCTGTAGCCTCTCATTCCTCTTACCTATATTTCCCGTTCTTTGACATCTATCACAAGAGGGAACGTACATGTGGGCATCCTTGAAGAGGTTCGGCCAATAAAAATCCGCTTGTAGCACCTTTGAAGAGGTTTTAAACTTGCTGAAGTGGCCTCCATAATACGGTCCATGAAAATGGAAAAGAATGCACTCTACCTCTTCCTCGAGGATGCATCTCCTAAAGACCCTGTCTGCGTATCTCTTGTAGAGAATTGGATCGTCCCAATAGTAATGTTTGACGTCCGCATAGAATTTCCTGTGCGCATGAAATGAAAGGTCGGGGCGTAGTATACCGCGCACAAAAAAATTAACAAAATCAGCATACTAAGGAGCGGGGTTACATGAAGTAAGTGTGCATATGATGTCGTCTCTCAAGGAATCGTCGATAGGTCTCTCGTCCTCCACAATGATGCGAGAGAGATGATATGCAACGACGTTCTCTGATCCCTTCCTATCTCTTATTTCGAGATCAAACTCTTCTAAGAGAAGGATCCATCGGATGAGGTGTGGTTTCACGTCCTTCTTCCCTAGAACGTATTTAAGGCAATGCGTGATCAGTATTGACGATTACCTTTGTCCCAACTAGATAGGATTCTAACTTGTCAAAGGCAAAGGCGACGACAAGGAGCTCCTTCTCGGTTGTGGCATAGTTGATTTGAGCATCATCTAGTGTCTTGCTAGCGTAGGAGATGACATGAGAAGCCTTGTCTCTCCGCTGTCCTAAAATAGCCCCAACAGCATAGTCACTAGCGTCACACATAATCTCGAATGGTAAGCTCCAATCTAGTGGTTGAATGATAGGCGCTGGAACCAATGCTCTCTTGATCGTGTTGAAGGCGTTGTGTCATTCTGGAGAGAACTCGAATATAGCATCCTTGGCAAGCAACTCTATCAACGATTTTGTTATCTTTGAGAAGTCTTTGATAAACCTCCGATATAAACCTGCATGCCCTAGAAAACTACGAATTTCTTTAACTGAAACCGGAAGAGGAAGTTTTTCGATTACCTCAATTTCGGCCTTGCCGAATTCTATGCCTCTTGATGAGATCATGTGTCCGAGAACAATACCTTACTTCACCATAAAGTGGGACTTCTCCCAATTAAGAACGAGATTCGCTTCCTCACAATGTTGCAACACTCTAGAAAGGTTAATGAGGCAATCATCTAAGTAGAGCCATAAACAGAAAAATATCCATAAATACTTCCATAATGTGCTCAACTAAATCGTAAAAGATTTCCATCATGCAACGCTAGAAAGTAGCCGCAGCGTTGGAAAGGCCAAAAGGCATACGACGGTAACCAAATTTCCCATAAGGACATGTGAAAGTCATCTTCTCTTGGTCTTGAGGATGAATGAGAATCTGAAAGAAACTCGAGTATTCGTCCAAATAATAGAAATAGGCATGATTCGCTAATCATTCTAACATTTGGTTAATGAATGAGAGAGGGAAGTGATCTTTCCTTGTAGCTTTTTTGAGCTTGCGGTAGTCTATACACATCCTCCATCCCGTGACCGTTCTTGTTGGAATCAGCTTGTCATTGCTCATTTCGTTGGTACGATATGCACAGGACTCAGCCATTCGCTATCCGAGAGAGGATATATGATACCTGCATCCAAAAGTTTTAGTATCTCTTTTTTCACTACCTCTTTTAGGTTGGGCTTCAACTGCCTTTGCGCTTTGATGGATGGTTTATGCTCATCCTCCATGAGTATTTCATGCATGCATAACAAAGAGCTTAGTCCCTTGATATCCTCGGTGGTGTTGATAACACTGAAAGTGTATCATATTTAGGATAGGTTTTTATGTCATTTTAGGATATTTCTTACATCGTCTACTTACTTATCCGATATTATTTTGAGCTTCACACACCGGTTTTATTGGTTTTCAGGTTTCTAGGCGACAAGGCCTAAATGAGCTAAACACGAAGGATTTCTGAACAAAACCACAAGATCTGAAGGAAAATCTACTCAGAGCCAAGACCGAGCTCCAGAACCCAAAGGAACACCCGAGCAACGAGCGGAAAAGAAGAATATCAAGATAGCAAGGGTGCCCGATCGGGCACCACTCTCCACCCGCTCGGGTAAAGCCTACGGGGTTCATCCATGCAAAACTACACGACCGGGCACATGAACAAGGAGATCGGGTAACATCTACCCGATCGGGCAACAATTGAATACCCGCCCGGGCGGTTACTCGTCAATCTGCCCCGCAAGTTTACGCGACTCGGGCTCCTCGACCACACGATCGGGTGACCACTACCCGATCGGGTGCAATGCTCAACACGGTCGGGCAAGCCTTTACCCGACCGGGTAACATCACTACCCGAGCGGGCCGCGAGATCCGTAACAAACTTAGATCTAGTTTCAAACGAGCTAATAAAAGGGAGAGAACAGATCTAGGGCAAAGGGGGGCGACAAACAGGAGAAGAAAAGACTGGAGAACATCTGGAAAAGCTCGGGAAGCATCGGAGGAGAAGAGAAACACCGTCCCGTACACCGGTAACGCATTAGGGAAGGTCGAGGCATCGAGTTCCTTAGGGTTTTATCATGTATTGGATTGTGTTATCTTTGGTTTCCTTTATTTCCATGAGTGAGTAGAGTCCCTACTGCGGGTAGGGTTTATTGGATTTGTATGTATGAACGATGACTTTTCTTAATGCTTAGTTTTACGATTTTCACTCTTGATTACGTTTCTATGCTTAGCAATATCAATCTTATGTTAGTGCTGACCGCTCAACAACAATGGATCTCGAACCTTGCTGGAAGGTTAAGGAACGAATCCGGTCCGCTAAGTAGTAGATTAAGTTTTGGCTAATGAGAATCTGACCGGTCGGTTAGCCAACTTAGGGATAGTGATTGCGGACGTAACGCTGCCATGGTGCGTGTTAATCGGCTGTCGGAAGGCAGGGTTGCATGTATCCATGGTTAGGAGGTTTAGGCTCGGAAGAATCACTCCTCGACAGTAGAGCATGAATTTCCCGTTGTCAAGAGTAGGTTGTAGATCTATGATTTTTAGTCGTTCTTATGTGCAATATCCGGTATCCCGTATTACCCGTAGTATTCATCATATCTAGTTTCTCTTCACCTTCGTTTTGTTGTTACCCTTAGGATAGATTTAGGACCTTTAGTATCATATCCCCTCCTATCATCTTCCTTCCTAGTTTAGTTTTGTTCCTAGTTTAGCCACACTTAGTCCCTAGAGATCGACCCTGGTACTACACGATCCGTATACTTGCGGTGAAGTGGTCTAGGTAATTATAACTCGTGTTTTCCACACGTCAGGTGTATCCATCACTCTCCTATGCTTCCTTAAGCAATCAAGTAGCTTTTGCGTCTCATCTGTACTCAAATTAGCATTCACAATAACGGGATATGTATCATTACATCCAAGGTACTCATAGCGAATAGAAGAAGGAAGAGGTTTTAGCTCGAGTTTGGGCGCCTTCTCCACTGCGAAATCAGGGTGTGCTTCGTGTGGTATCTCCTCACATGGGGCGTCTCGTAGTGCTTCAATACCACTCATAAATTCTGCATAGACCTCAGCTTCTTCGTCGTTAAATCCTGCATCTTTGCAAACTTGAGTTAAGCATCTCACAAGGGGATCGAAAATACTTACTGGGTATTTCGTCGGCTCCTAGCGCCTTCTTCAATATCAAGTACAACAATATCAGCGGGTATACAAGGCAGGTTGTATCAGCCCGGTTCTAGTCGGTTCTAGTCGAATTGTAGTTAGGGTGTAAGATATCTTTCTTCAAGAAGATAAGTTTTAGGTTCTACTATCAGGTTGCTAGTGGATTTTATTCCTATTCCATCCTTCTACCAATAGAGCATCGATCTAAGATCATATCAAGTGGTATGAGAATTCCATTCTTGTGTTAACCTATCCAGTTTTTTCTACTTTTTTATTCTAGTTATATTTGTTTTAGTTTGATTCAATTTAGTTTGGATTAATTTTTATTTTCCGTTTTCCAAGAAAACAGTGAAACCACAAATCAAAGGAAAACACAAAATGGAAGCAAAATACAAAAAGAAAAACACCAAAAGCAAAACCACAAAAAAGGGAAAAAACACAAAAGAAGAAAGAATTTAAAAAAGGAAAAAAAGCCAAAAAAGAAAAAAAGAAAGGGTAGAAAATAGAAATAGTTCTTAGGATAGAAATAGAAAGATTTCTTAGTTAGCAGTAACAATATCACAAATTAGGAAATTTTACTTAAATGTCAATTTGACACACTTGTAGCGTCAAGATTTAGTTTTAGCATTGTGAATTAATTTCAAATTTGTTTTTGAGGTCTGAACTAAATCAAAGAGGAGAAATTGAGGAAAAGATGTGTGAGTGACAAAGAGATTTTGAACGAAATACTTTTCTAAGAGATTGTGATGCTCTTTTATCTTTTATATTTAAACTTTCAAATGTTTAGTTTTTGGAGTCAACACGAAGAACCTGCTTATGGTGGGGAAGCCGCCTCGATACGGTTTTTATGAACGAATTCTTGCGCATGAGGCAAGATTTCAACTAGTGACTTGGTTGGATGAAGGTAGCCACACGTGGGAATCGCCTAACGCAACCACATAGAAGGCTATCCGCAACTCGTAATCCATACTCACTAGATATGGATGAGGAGGAGTATGTTGAGGTATTTGACGAGGAGATCTATAAGATGATGACATTAGTAGAATCAAGATGGAAATCCCTAAATTCATTGGGAAGAGCGACCCGAAGCTTATTTGGAATGGGAACAGAAGACGAAGATGGTTTTTGAATGCCATCATTATTCCGAACTCAAGAAGGTGAAATTGGGAGCAATCAAGTTTAGCGAGTGAGATTAACTCCCGTATTCTCAAAGGCATCTTTGGGAGCATACATTGGACACTTGGGTTGAGATGTATACCTTCATGCGACATCGATTCTTACTGCCTCACCATCATCGAGAGGCCCATCAACTTGAGACGTTTGGTGCAAGGTAGTAAGAGCGTTAATATTACTATAAAGAGTTGGATTTCCTGATGATTTGGGTGAATATAAAGGAAGATCGGGAGGCGACAATATCGGTTTTAGAGCAGCATCAATTCCAACATACAAGATCGCGTGAATACCCATCATTACGTAGACATAGGAGATTTGATGCACCTAGATATAAAGATGGGAGAAGAAACTAAAGAGGAAGGGAAAATATTCCAAAGGTGTGATAATTCCTCTAACTATCGATGTAAAGCTAATCAGTTTGACAAATGAAACACCACACATAAGACGGAGAAGAAAGTGGAGGCTTCACGACCCAAACTAATAACACTTACCAAGATACCTCTAAAAAACCGTGATACTCATTGTTTAAAATGCCATGGTCGGGGACACTTTTCTTAGGATTATCCAAGTAGAAAGGTCATGATCATATAGGCTGATGGAGGATGCAAAACGACATCTGAAAATGAAAAGCCATCGTATCAAAGGCTTATACCTAATTCGGATTAAGCGTTCAAGGAGTACGAGGTTGTAAAGGGCGAGTTACTAGTATCTCGTCGAGCATTAAATTTACAAGCTAAAGTGGAAACCATCGTACAAAGGGAAAACATCTTCTACATGCGAGGGCTTGTGTAGAACAAGGTATGTAGTATCATAGTAGATGGAGGCAGTTGCACGAACGTGGCAAGCACATAGCATGTGGAAAAATTATGATTGAAAACCACAAAGAATCCCAAGCCCTAAAAGTTGCAATGGCTAAATGACAGCGGCGAAATTGATGTCCATTGTCAGGTGAAGGTCGAGTTTAGCATTAGGAAGTACGAGTCGTCCCAATGCAAGCAGGTCGCCTCTTATTGGGAGGACCATGGTAGTTCGATACTCGAGCGCAACAAAGTGGGTTCAACAACAAGTATTCCTTTGATTTCAAATGACAATGCATTTACCTAGATCCACTCACACCTAAGGAGGTATTCGAGGACCAAGTACGATTACAGAAGAGCGAGAAAACTTGAATTCAACTGAGTGACAATGAGGTAGTTTACAAAAATGGTATGGTCTTGAGAGAAACCAAGAAAAACGCCTTTGAGAGACAACCCATGAGCATAACCTTTCTTTGGATGAGAGTGAGCAAATTCAAATGGGCTTGGCAATCAAACCAGCCTATGCTTGTACTCTTGTCCAAAGAATCTTATTTCACTCACGATCTCATCCCCTCTTTACCTAGTAATGTCACTGAGTTATTGCAGGGCTTTGAGGACATGTTACCCGATGAAATACCCAACGAATTACCTTCAGTTTGTGGGATTAAGCACCAAATCGATTTAACCTTACACGAGCATCCTTATTCGACTAGCTTACCAAACCAATACTGAGGAGACTAAGGACCTCGT
Organism: Gynandropsis gynandra; assembly: GCA_036759665.1. NCBI lineage: Eukaryota > Viridiplantae > Streptophyta > Magnoliopsida > Brassicales > Cleomaceae > Gynandropsis > Gynandropsis gynandra. The sequence continues at coordinate 24,971,325 of CM071868.1, read as the reverse complement.
ACGATAGGTGTGAACTCTTAGAAAAGGGGTACATGCGAGAAAGTATGTCACCGGGTAATGTATCGGTAATACTCGTGCTTAAGAAGGATGAAACATGGCATATGTTTGTTGATTATCACGTAATCAACAACATTACAGTAAAGTATCATCACCCCATACCTTGTTAAAATGGCATGTTAGATAGATTGCATGGATTTTCCATATTTTCTAAGATAGATTTCAAGAGCAAATACTATCAAATACACACGAAGAAGGGTATAAATGGAAGACTATATGTAAGCCAAGCTAACGTTGTATGAATGGTTAGTCATGCCTTTCGGGTTAACTAATGCACCTAGTATATTTATGCGATTAATGAATAATGTTCTTCAGTTGTTTATAGGAAAATTTGCTTTTGTATAGTTCATTGACATCCTAGTGCACAACAAAACCTTAGAAGAGCATGTAGGTCACCTACAATCAATTCTCGACGTGTTGCGAAGCGAGAAACTGTATTAAGAAATGCGTTTTTTTGTACTGACAAACTTGTGTTCTTAAGATTCTTGATGAACAGGAAATACACGTCGATGAGGAAAATATCGTGGCCATATGCAATGGGTCGAGCCCTAAGATAGTTAGAGAGGTCTGAAGATTTTATGGAATGGTCGGATTCTATCTCCAATTGGTAAAAGATTTCAGCACCTTGGTTGCGCCTTGAACGAAGTAATAAAGAAGAACGTCATGTTCCAGAGGGGCGAAGCACTAGAGAGGGCCTTCAAATTCTAAAAGATCAATGGACATAAACTCCGTTATTGGTTGTTTGCATGATATTCCTAGGACTATCATGTCTGATATAAATGGTAAGTTCCCTAGTTACTTTTCGAAAACGTTTTGGTCTAACTTAGACACCAAACTTTTATTCTCTACTAATTTTCACCCTCAAATTGATGGACAAACAAAACTGGATAAATTGATATTGTCAACCTTATTATGAGCGCTGCTCAAGAGTAATCTAAAAACTTGGGAAGAGTATCTACATCATGTCGAGTTTGCATACAATAGGGGGTTCATAGTGTTATTCAATTTTTTTCCTTTTGAGATCATGTATAGCTTTAATCCTCTTACACCATTAGACATGGCTTCTTTACTGTCGTCACAGTTTACTAACCTTGATAGCAAAAATAGATCGAGTTTGTGAAATAGATACATGAGAAGACACAAACCAACATAAAAAAGAAGATCAAGTGATATTCCAAACATGGAAACAAGGGACGAAAGAAAGTGGTTTTCAACAAAAAATTCTTGTGTTCATCCATTTACCCAAGGAGTATTTTCTTTAACAACGTAAATCCAAGCTTTTGCCCCGTGGTGATGGTTCCTTCAAAGTGCTTGAATGCATCAACGACAATGTCTAATAGATCGAGTTGCCTAGTAAGTACAATGTTAGTTCAACTTTCTATGTTGCTAACTTGGCTTACTTGATACAAATGACGATTCTTGTTTGAGGTCAAATCCATTTGAATAAGGAGGAGATTATGAGGATGAGGCTCCGCCCGACATATCGACAACACAAGGACCGATCACTAGAGCTAAAGCTAAGAGGATGGAGAACATGTTTTCTCGATTTGTGGCAAACAAACTTGCTGAGGCACCACAAGGGTATAAGAAGACATCAAGGGAAGCTTATGTGATGAGCCTACAAGTTAACGAGGTTGAAAGGAATAAGAAGCTAAGAGAGCCAGAGGCCCTTGGCTCAAGCAACATTCCGCTTGATCTGAACGAACTCACTGGACAAGAGATGGCCCATGCGCTAAGCTCGAGCAAAAGAGCACTCAACCCGAGTGAACCCATTGACCAATGGAGCATGTGGAAGAATTGACCACTCGGCTCGAGCACTAGGGGTCTCAATCGAGCGTTGGAGAGAGCATTGTTGTTGCTCGGTCAAACATATTTTAGTTTTGGTAAAATTAGGGTTAAGACTTAAACAACGCTCGATAGAGCAGTTACACCGCTCGTCCGAGTATTTGAGCCTGGTTCAGTTATGTCGTCTTATCTTGTTTAGTGGAAGAATTGACCGCTCTGTAAATAGAGGAATCTTTGTAGGACATTATTACTCAAGTTTTTATCAATAAATTTGTCTTTTTCTTCCTAATCCTAGAGATTTAGCTATCGAAGTCTTGGAAAGGTTTCAAATTTTTCACGGACATATCAACACTAGATCACAAGTTTTGTAGTGTCATTCACCGCGTTTTAGGTTCTCTAGTCGGGTTGTAGTCAGGGTTTAGAACGTGATTCGTTCACAAAGACAAGTTCTTGATTCTAGTAATCGGGTTGCTAGTGGGTTTCATTCCAAGTCCATCCTCCTAACAATAAAATGTCAATCTAGGATCAAATAAGATACATAATGAGTATATGCATTGGTCTCATTGAGTGTGTTATTCGTGCTCACTCCATTTTTAGGATATCATGGAAGGACATGTTACGACAAAAAAAAAGCAATGAGACTAAGTAACACAACAAATTGCAATGAAGGCATACAAAACGCCCGATAAATTTTATCATACATTTCCTATTTATCTATTATTTATTGTGACTATGATTTTATATATTTGTTAATTTATCATTATTCAAATCATTTTTAATTGAAATAAAAGTATCGAGGAATGTGCCAAGCTTGTAGATTTTTTGGTCATAGTACATATGGGTGGCCATAATTTAAATGTGTCTCTGCACCAAGCTCGAGACATCAATTGGATGTGTCTCTCCATCCATCACAAGCTTCACCGTGACCCCTCCTTGGTTTCATGGATCATGCCCACCACCAGCAGGAGCACACTATACTATGGTTTGTCTATCCAATGTTGATAAATGGTTACTTGATAGTGGTATATCATTACATCATCTCTTACTTGTAAAACCTAACACTTCATAATCTTATCTCACCATACCACCACAAACTTCTGAATATAATTGTATATTCGAATGTCATCACAATCATATTTTCGAACCCAATTTGTCTCTTTTATCTCATGAGTCCATGTTTCAACATTTTTGGTCTTTTGCCTTTACCACAATATGCTATTTAATCATTATAATATCCAGCTCAATCCCATCCAACCAATCTCCCTATAAAATCCTATTTAAAAACCACTTTGCACCTTGAGATGTCTATGTTATCCTTGGGTTCATCCGTATACCTTCCACAAACTATATCCTCAATCCACTGTATGTGCCTTTTTTTGCTACTCACCACCTCAAAGTGTATATTTGTGTATTAACCCAATAAACACTCATATCTATATATATTAAGAAATTTGACATTTCATGAGTAATAATTTTCATGAACATGCCAAACCAGTACATGGATCACGAGTGATAACGTCTAAATTATTCTAGTATTTTCATCTATTTTCATAGTTAGTTTTATCATTTATTTGGATTTTACCGAGTATTAAGTATAATTTAGTATTCTTCTAGCGTTTTTCATGTTTTACAGGAAATGAGATATCGGGTTACAAACATGAGAAAATGTCGGGAAATGTTGGCAAAACTACTTCAAGCTCAGTTGTACACACTCAACACGCAAGACTCCTTTGGTCACAAAAATAGAAACAATAGCCGTCGCTCACGAAAATGGAAATAGCGGTTGCTGCCTAAAAGATTCGGCCAAGAGGAGTTTGCACAGAAGTAGGAGGCTGGAGTTGGACGGTTTGGAGCTGAAGAAGAGAAGGGAATATATGTTTTCATTTTGTTTTATGTTTAGCGAGTAGTTCGGTAACTAAAGATTAGAGAGTTTTACCAATATGTAATGAAGTCTTGTGCTTAATGCTTGGTGGTTCTTAATGATTTTATTCCCGTAAGCAACTTGAATAAATGATTATGGTATTTGATCATTTTCAGAATGATTGGATATTCTTAATGCTTTCGTTCTTGTACGCAACCTGAATGAATTATTGTAGAAGTCTAATGAATCTACGCCAGGGGATTATACTTCGGAACTTAGCCATGATTTAGAATCACAATTGATTTAGAATCTACACAAGGTCGGTCGATTGAATCTAGAGATTAGAATAGTGGTCTTAATACATCTAGTGGGTGAGATTACGTAATCGGAAGATTGGTAGTACGCACGTAGATAGTGGACAAGTCTACGCCAGTCAGTTCCTACAATAGAGCTTGAATTTCTTGAATTCGTGATAATATCCAAGACCAATGATCTCGTTAGCACTCTATTGCATTATTGCGTATCTCTTGAAACTCGTGGTGTTTAGTTAATTGATCTTTTACTTTGCATTCCAACCACTTATTGATTTTACACGTCCTACTCATTAGTTAACTAACTTTATTGTTTCATTGATTCCCCAGTGTTCGATCCCAATATTACACAATCTATATTCTTGCGAAAACGTTAATCTAGGTATATATTACTTGAGATTAACCAAATCAAATTTTTTGGCGCCGTTGCCAGGGAATTGATTACGGTTTTAGAGTTAGGATACTTTTGAATTAGGATACAGTCATTTCCGGAGTCTTTAGTTGTTTTTCATATTTTTTGTTTCGTTTCTTTTTTAGTCAATCTTTTTTACCTCTCAGATCTTAATCGATTCTTATTTTTTTACTCTGTGAGGTAACATGAATGAGGTGCATTCTTTGTACGCCGGTATACTTGAAGTAAAAGATCAAGTTGCGCGAATTTATCATATGTTGTCTAAATCATGCCGTCCATACTATTCAAAGTAGTCATGGGAACAAGAAGTTCGGGGGTATGAGGAAGTGAACTACGTGAGTTACAATCAGCCTTTCAAGAACACATACAATCCCGGATGGAGAGATCGCCCAAACTTCCTGTATAGAAATTTCGACGGTGCGTTGAATGCGCAACATCTATCAAGAAATTTTCAGCCAAGGGTGATGCAAGGAAATCAGAACTTCAAACCAAGAATGCAGCCTCAAAATCAAGGTATCAATTATATACACCACCGCGGAACCAATCTGAAGCAGCAACCAACATCAACAACATGTTCACCCGTTTCTTCGAAGTCCAACAAAATCAAAGAAACTTGTTGATGGAAGTGCAACAAAATTAGAATAATCTGCTGAGAGAAGTGAGAACACATCAAGAGAGCACCAAGAAGTAGATATAGGGCTTTCAAACTCACCTTAGACACTTGGAGACTCAAGTTGCACAACTAGCACAAGGGGCAGCGCGTCAACAATGACAGCTACCGGGAAGACCAGAAGCGAATCCCCGTGAACACGTCAATGCCATTTATCTAAAGAGTAGTAAGACGATGGATCAGCCTATTCCTTCGACGTTTGAAAGGGGTGAAGCATCTATCACAGCAGCAAAAAATGCTATTAACGAGCTTAAGGAGAAAATTGAGGAGGAAGATGAGCCAAAGTACGTAAAACCAGCCCCGAGGCCGCCTTCATTGCCATTCCCACAACGTCAACACAAGAAAACGATGCATCAACCCACTCCTTCGATATTTGAAAAGGGTGAAGAATCTAACACAACAGCAGATAAGGCTATGGATATTGATGAGTATAAGAAGAAACCCAAGGAGGAAGTGGAGTTCAACTTGAACGATGCACTTAAGCAATCGTGCATGATCGATTCGGTGTCTCACATCGACGTCTTGGAGAAATTAGCCGAGAAGAATTTGGGAGTATGGATCCCCTAAAAACGACTTTCTTAGCAGCTAGAGAAGGATTATAGAAGGACCACAACGAGGTACTGGACAACGGAAAGAATAAGGAACCCCCCGACCGAGACTTTTGCACGACCCGAGCTAAATGCGACACAAATAAGTATATAAACAATCCCGAGACATCGAGAAGCTACACCAAAAGCCAAACACACAATTGGAGGATCGACAAGGCACCCAAAGTGAAGATGAAGCCTTCACCACAAGGGCTCAAGCACCAAAAATTATGGAAACTTTGAAAGGAACGAGAGATGAAGGCTCAACCAGTTTCATGGAGTGCACAACCAGACTTATAGACAGCACGGTCCAGCTATTTGGTCTACACGACTAGGCCTCCAACTTAGGGAACAACACGATCGAACTTAGGGAGGATATGACTGATTGTGCAAGGAGCTTAATCGATCCTTGTGCTACACTTGAACGTTCATCCTATGCACATGAGACGCTATACACACGACGATGATGAGGACATCCACCTGATGAGTAGCACATCTTGGTCAGGCTCGTGACCTTAAACAAGCACTTCTCGGGAGGTAATCCGAGCCTCATATCCTTTTATTTATTTCTTTTTATTTTTTTCAGAGCTCAACTCTTCTTCTTTTCACACGCATGTACCCTACTAGCAGCCTCAATGTATTGTACTCTCTATTTCGGATTGTGTGACTTTTTGTTATAGATTTTCCACTTCGACATCATCCACAACAAAGGAGAGACATATATCCAGCTGCATCAACTCGAGACAGCAAGAACACACCAGGTCCACACGTTCCTATCCTTTTTATCTTCCACCGAGTTTTGGCATACGAGTTTCTCTCTTAGGTTTTGAACACCGGAACGGTGTTCCGTTCAAGTCTAACGAGGTACACTCTGAGTGTTATGATTGTGATTAGGATTACATGCTGAGTTCTTCGTTTTATTTTAGCATTTACATTATTTTCGTTAGGATTAGACGGACAGATATCTAGTACCAAAATTTTGAACTCTAGCCATATTTGTGGAACTTTGTCGAATCGAGAACAAAAGTCTAGGCTTGCTGAAAAATAACTTTAGATATCGATTAGTCTAGTAGTTGTGCATGAATCCATACCATATAGTTGTATTCTGCCCCCTAGGTTTCAATCCCAAGTACTTATATCTCCGAGTATACTGTTCATTCTTTGATTTGCTTCTTTATCATTATAATCCACGCGCTTACACTCCGCTGTAAATAGAATAATTTCTTTAACTATTTCAGCCCTACATTGACATGAGTGCATCGATCTTGATGGTTTGGGTCTAAGTGGTGGGTCGATGCTGTTTTTCTATGTCCTAAGGGTTAGAGTTGATGCGTAATGACAATAGTTTAATCAAAAGAAAAACACCTACAATGACGCAACCTCTTCACTCCGTTAAGATTACAAGTCCTTATGAGTGTGCCAATCGGCAACCTAGGTCTAAGTAGAAGGTTGTCCTCTTCAACTCCGACGTCCTAGAAACCGAGGGTGAATCTTTAAAGAAAAAAAATGTTTGGAACCGAAAAAGAAGAAAGAGAAAATAACAAAAAAATGATTTTCTTTAAGAATGGTATCTCACGTGAGCATAAGAGAATAGGTATGGAGATTGCTTGGATTTTGTCTAGGGGTTAGTGAAATAAACTTAGGTTATGTGTAGGATTGCACGGTTCATGACTTTCGGTGGATAGAGGTCTGAACTAAGTATGCCTAGGTCTATGTTCGTGTGACGCGTTGTTGTGCATGATGGCTGATTTTTCGAAATACTTGTGCTAGTATCCGGTTGTTATCTAACTCTGATTGTGCTAGCGTTTTCTCGTGTTTTTCGAGAAATGAGATATCGAGTTACAAACACGAGCAAATGTTGGGAAATGTTGGAAAGACTACTTAAAGCTCAGTTGTACACACACAACACCCAAGACTCCTTTGGTCACAAAAATGGAAACAATGGTCGTCGCTCACGAAAATGGAAATAGCGGTTGCTGCCTAAAAGATATGGAAACCACCCGTTGGCCTAAAAGAAATGGAAATTGGTTGCTGCCTCCACAAAATGGAAAGAGGACACGGTTTGCTGCATAAGAAAAGAAGAAAACATGTTGTTGCGCAAGAAGAAATGGAAACACAAGCTGCTAGATCAAATTGGAAACACAAAGCTGCTGCACAAGAATGGGAATCAGTTGGAGCAACAAAATGGAAATCGGTTGGAGCAACAATATGGAAATCAAAGGCTGCACAGCTGAAAGAACAAAGAAAACAGCCGCTGCACAAGAAAGAAAGGAAACAGCCGCTGCACAAGAAAGAAAGGAAACAGTCGTTGTACAAGAAAAATGGAAACCGAGAAAAAGAAAATGAGTAGAGAAGAGGAAATTAGCACGAAAAAAAAAGGGGAGAGCTTAGATTCAGCCAAGAGGAGTCTAGACAGAGGTAGGAGGCTGAAGTTGGACAGTTTAGAGATGAAGAAGAGAAGGGAAGATATGATTTTGTTTTGTTTTATGTTTAGCGAGTAGTTTGGTAGCTACGAGTTAGAGAGTTTTGCCAATGTGTTATGAAGTCTTGTGCTTATTGCTTTGTGATTCTGAATGCTTTTATTCCTATATGCAACTTCAATAAATGATTATGGTATTTGATCGTTTTCAGAATTATTGGTTGTTCTTAATGCTTTTGTTCTTGTATGCAACATGAATGAATGATTGTAGAAGTCTAATGAATCTACACCAAGGGATTAGACTTTGGAACTTAGACATGATTTAGGATCTCAATCGATTTAGAATCTACACAAGGTCGGTTGATTGAATCTAGGGATTAGGATAGCGGTCTTAATACATCTAGTGGGTGAGATTACGCAGTTGGAAGATTAGTGTACGCACGCTAGATAGTAGACAAGTCTACACCAGTAAGTTCCTATAATAGAGCTTGAATTTCCTGAATTCGTGATAATATCTAAGACCAATGATCTTGTTAGCACTTTTGCATTATTGTTCATCTCTTGAAACCTTTGGTGTTTAGTTTATTGAGTTTACTCCGTTAATTAGTAAGTTTATCCTTTACTTTGCATTCCAACCACTTATTGATTTTACACGTCCTACTCATTAGTTAACTAGCTTTATTGTTTCATCGATTTTCTAGTGTTCGACCCTGGTACTACACGATCCGTATTCTTGCGGAAACGTTAGTCTAGGTATGTATTACTTGATATTAACCACATCAACGAGTTCTGAGTTCAATGGTCTTATATATAATCATACTTGGTATTTGGTCAATCCGATGAGGCATATAATATTTTTGGTTGCAAATGGTTTTTACATCAAATAAAAACCTAATGGTATGATTGATAGATGCAAGGTGAGGTTAGTTGTAAAATGATTTCACTAGAATTCGAGGGTTACTATCATAATATGTTCAGTTTAGGGTGAAGGTTACCACCATTCAACTACTATCTCACCATACCCTCAGGATGACCAATCAAACAATTTGTGTTAACAATGCATTTCTTCAAGTGGATCTGAATGAGTAGCTGTATATATCTTAACCACTAATTTTATTGATTGTGAACCCGACACCCGTACGTGTGCAAACTCAAGAGAACAATTTATGGTTTGAAGCAAGCTTCACAAGTATGGTATTTACATCTACGAAAAATCTTGATCTCCTAGATCTTTGTGAACTCTTCACTGATGAGTTACTCTTCGTACGACACTCAGATGATATCAAACTACTTTTTCTCATTTTTATTAATGACCTTATTGACCAACAACTCTACAGCTTACGTGCACATATTTATTGATGCCATGCCCAATCTGTGAGGCCTAAGCCCATACAAATACATGTAGATGTATGTATATATATATATATATGATTAGGTTCAGCGAAGAAGAAGAAGAAGAGAAAAGAATAATTGGAGGATAATTCATCAATTTCTCATCATGTCCTCTCGTGGGTGAATTCTAATCGAGATTATGGTAAATCTCTAAACATATTTTGTGATTATTTTCTCAATTTGAAGATATATTATGGATATTGACAAATTGAACGGATTTGTAATAGGCAAAAATTGATCCGTGATGTTGTTAGTAGTATCATCAAGTTTCGTCAAGTGATCGTGGCAAATTAAGGTGATGATCTTTCCCCATCTCAATTTCGGTTTTTTATTGATTTGTGGAGAATTTTCTAAATTTAAAACGAGTCATGATCAAAATAAGATTTCTAGGATCATAATGGAAAAATTGAGACATTATAAGTGAAGGATGGACCCAAGTCTAGAATCGTCGAATGATGATTGATGGTATATAGATGAGTTGTTTTTTGTGAAACTAAAGTGATTAGAGATGATCTGAAAAATTGACGTTCGACCAACCGTCGAGATTAGAGAACGTGGATATTTTTTAGTTCGGTGATAGAGTCGAGTGAGCATCTTGTCTAGTGTGCTCGATGGAGTGATTTCACACTCGAATCTTCGGAAAAAGGCATATGCGAGCGTGTCGATGAGATTTATCACATAAGGAGTATCAGGTCGACAAGGTTAGTAGTGCGATACTTGGATCAGGACCGGCGTCGTACCGTGTTAGGGTCGTGGTAATTTTTCGAATGATGGAACATTGTAGTTAGTCAGATTAGTAGATCTGCTAGCGTCGTACCATGTTGGGGTTGTGGTAACCTTTCGAACAACGAAACGATGTATTCTACTGATGGCTAAGGTTCATTGTGACTTTGTGAGATCTTCAATGGGCTGGGGTCCTCTGGTCTTTGCGAGCGTATATACGAGCTAGAGTCGTGTGGACTCAGTGAGTTATGATCCAGTGTGGTACTAGTCTTAGACTTATGATACTCAGTCGGGTTGGGTAGAGTTATCTAGGTGTCTGTAGTGTAATAAAGTTTATTTTATTTTATGCATTCGAGATTGGGAGAATATGTGGTACAGAATGCGTTCATATATTGATCTCATTGAGTTCGTCTTCGTACTCACCACTTTGTGGGCAATCGTGGATGGTGGACAATCCTAACCCTGAATTGTTCTGGATGGGGGTGTTACATAATCGATTCTCACTCTAAGATCTTGAGGATCTCAATTTGGTTTTGGTGTTGGGAAAAATTGTAATGACAATTGAATGCTCCTAACTAAGCGGAAATATATCTCTAAGCTTCTGAAGCGTACTCACATGATTAATTCTAATATGGTCTCTACACCTATGACATCGACTAATATATTTATCTTGAATGAAGGTGAACCACTTGTAAATCCCACAGAATCTCGGATGATGATTGAGAGTAACAATATCTCTTGCTCACTCGACTTTGTAGTTAATTATCTCTCACAGTTTATGCATGCCCTAACTTCAGTTCATAAGCAAGCCATAAAATGTGTCTTATGTTACACAGGCAACTGGGATATTCATACCCATTAGATTATCACTTAACGCTTTTAGTGATGCAAACTAGGGAGGCGAAAAAGATGATTTCTCATCAACGAAAGCCTAAATTGTGTATCTAGGCAAACATCCAATCACTTGGTCATCGAATAAAGAAAAAATATTTGCGGCAAAATCCTCAACAGAAGCAAAATATAGACCTATTGCAATCACATTTGCTGAAATACAATGGGTTTTCAACCTTCTCATAGAACCTAGAATGAAACTGTCAAAACACCCGTTATATATTACGACAACGTTGATACTACATATCTTTCCGTCAACCCTGTCCTCCACTCACGAATAAAACATATGCCTCTTGACTACCACTTCGTTTGAAGCCAAGTGCAGTTGGGCCAATTTGTGTCTCTCATGTTGCTTTCACCGATCAACTTTCACACCTTCTCAAAAAGCCACTTTTTTTATCGTTGTTTCCCTCTTTATGTGTCCAGATTGAACTTATCAAAGTGATTCATCTTTAGAGGACATATAGGATATAATACTACCTTATATACAATTATGTAATTTCACAATTGTTAATCACTTGTATATATTCTCTCATACACCTAATAATTCACTTAACCTTTTACCCTAATGTTATACGCTTTATACTACTTAGGTACTTTCTTCTCAATGTGCAATGGTTAAGCTTATCTTCTACATGGGTTTCCATGTTAATTGGATGTTTCTTTCCAAGGGATATTGGTTTTTTTATTTAATTTCTTCTTATATTATATATATATAACATTATGAGAATTCATTTTTTGGGTGTGCATTGTATAAACCTCTCTAATATTTACTTAGTGATAGTCATTGTTATCTCAATAGTAATTGATAAAGGTTGTTATAAATTGGTTTTGCTTTTTCTAAGGTTTACCCGTAAGTGTATTATCTTTGGGAAATCTCTCTCATATTTTTTTGTAGCACATACGCCTGAACCCTAACTAAGGTTAGCCTACTTGACTAAGAAATCATCCGATTGCATGTTAAACTGTCCTCCACAAGATTGACTAAACTTGCAAGTGTGACTCTTTCCATTGTGAAATAGTTTTTGAAAAAAAAAGAAAGAAAAAACACCTAAAGCATATTCAAAGATTAGTTCTTTACAAGTTGAATTCAAATCTGGAGGAAAAGTAGTACTAACTCTTAAGTTTAAACGTCTTCCCAGAAAGTTCTTCAACATGTTATTATTTATTCACCTACTCATTATTTTCACATAATTTCAAATCAAATTCCAACACATAAAAATGATATCACAAGTATTAAAATTCATGACAATCTAATGGGTCTAGATTTAATTCAATTTAAAATTTTCTTCAAGAATTAAAGGTGGTTCAATAAATAAATAAATATATATATAGGTGAATTCTTATTCTAGTCGAATAGAGCTCGCCAATATCTAGAAATTTTAGGGGTACTCGAAACGGAATCCGAAATTGAAAGATTATTAATTTTTGTACCTGAATTCAAATTTAATCAACGAGGGGTAACTGACATTTAGATACCCAAAAATAACTGATGTTTGTACGGTATCCCGAACCAAAAATCATATAACAAAATATAAGGCGAAAAATGGTAGTTTAACCTAATGATAGGTTCATTATAAAAAAAAATTAAGTGTATTTTGATCAAAATTTGATATATATCCGTATATGAAATGGAAAAATGTAAACCCGAACCTATGGATTTATGATTTTTTTTACAAATTTGGAATGAGTTTCGAGTCGATCGAATTTTCTTATATATTTTGCCCAACCGTATAACTGTAAGGCTAACATAGTATATAACCCACTTATATTTAGGTTCGATTTTAGAACATGAATATCATAAATAATAGTAAATATCAGAATATTCAAATCATGAGAACAATCTCTAATATCATGTCAAAATAGGTTTGGTTTTAGTTCAATCTAAAAAACTTGGCCTAAAATTTAAAAGTTGTTCAATTCCGTATAAATGAATATGTGGATCAATGTATTAATTGATGTAGAACAACACTATTAGGAGAAATGTTAATATCTCCGAGATTTTGGATTGTATATCACATAAATATTTAGAGTTTGTTAATATGTTCAAGATTATTGAGATATAAAAAAAAATTTAGTGAGTTGTAATGCGTATATAAAATTGTTAGAGGCCTCTAAAAATAAACAAAGAAGTACAACTTTTGTGTTTTGACATGATAACAAAGCCTGCAATTTTTAGGAATTTAGTGTTTAATTAGTTTTTGCTAACATGATAATCATCGATGATAATAGTGAAGATGAAAAGGATGACAATTATTAAGAATGAAGATGTTGTGGTTCATTTTAAGTTTTAACATTTGTTTTTTTAACATTTTTTGTTTTATTTTTTCGTGTGTCCACGCAATATATCAAAGATGACCTCATGTCTAGATACATGATGACCCTCGATTAGGTTATTAATGATCCACTGTCTTAATTAGAGATGACAATGGGTTGGGTTATACCCAACCCATTAAAATTAAATGGGTTTGATAGTTTAATTGGGTTGGGTTTAACCCGACCCATTTAATAATGGGTTATATAGGTCGGGTTAAACGGGTTAAATGGACTAAACAGGTTTATTCATATAATTAACATTTTGTATATATATTTATCATTTAACATTTATGATATATACTTATATATAATAGATATTATAATTAATGTGTCAATATTTAAACGAATAATTTATGAAACCGATTTCACCTCATCTTAACTCGATAACTTCCCCAAATTTTAACCTGATTTCATCCAATTGTAACTCAATTTCACCCAATTTTTCCGAATTTTAACTTGATTTCACCGAATTCCAACCCAATTTCATCCAGTTTTGACTCGATTTCATCAAATTTTAATCCAATTTCACCAAATTGTAACTTGATTTCACCTAATTTAACCTGATTTCACCAAATTTTAACTCAATTTCACTTATTGTCACCGAATTTTAGCTCGATTTCACCCAATATCATTGAATTTCAACTCAATAAAATTGGGTGACATCGAGTTAAAATTGGGTGAAATTGGGTGAAATTGAGTCAAAATTGGATGAAATCATGTTGAAATTCAGTGAAATGTGACGAAATCGAATTAAAATCGGGTTAAAATTGGGTGAAATAAATTTGAAATCCGGTGAAATTTGATGAAATCGAGTTAAAATTGGGTGAAATTGAGTCAACATAGGATGAAATCAGGTTAAAGTTCGGTAACATAGGATGAAATCGGGTTAAAGTTCGGTAAAATGTGATGAAATCGAGTAAAAATCGGGTTAAAATTGGATGAAATAAATTTGAAATCCGGTG